>CM053756.1:16192617-16222986 GCA_028658305.1 Pachyuromys duprasi | reverse complement strand
TCTGGACCTGGACCAGAAGAAGGCTTTGCCATCCTTCTGAGCCTCTCAGGCAGGGAAAGCGTTGCCACTGCTGTGGGTCTAAGGCATTGAGTCCTTGACATGGCTGTGCCCATGTCAACAGCACACGTTCACTCAGCACTCACTCCTCACAGTAAACAATATCCTGGTATAAACATACTGTGTTTGTTCCTTTAGACCCTGAAATGTTGTGAATTAAGGGGAAGTTGCTTGGTGCTGACTATTTGTTTCTTAGTGAATGAATTGTAACAAATCCCCCTGCTGGAGTTGTTTATGTAGTTACTGTTCTTCTCAGGGTGCTGCTAGATAATATAACATACAACTACCTTCAGGGATGAGGAAAGGTGGACTAAAGGCAAGGGCGGAGGTTTTTACGTTTCATTCTAAGCTCTTTTGTGTCTTCTGTTGATGTACATGTGGTTATATGACTTGCCTTTTAAAAGGTAATTTTTCACAAATAAAGCAATCATTGCTTATGGTAAACCCAAAAACCTAAAATCAGGGGATCAGGAAAGAGTACAGTTTATATTTCATCTCAAAATCAGACCCAGGCAGAAGGAATGTAGGAAAACTCACACACAAATGTGACTGTGGACATCTGAAAGTAGAGGAGCCCAGGAGGGCTGGATGCTCTTACTCAGACAAGGTGAAAGATGGAAACCAGGCAGTCTGACCCCGGATACCATCATTATCCTCTCCCACCATCGTCGGAAAGCTTTCATTGGCTTCCAGGATAAGGCAGAGGCAACGTCACAGCTAAGTGTGATCAAACAGAAAAACCTGGAATAGCAGAGCAAAGAGGAAAGTGAAGAAAGCAACTTAATTGTTGCTACCTGCATGCACAGCTACGGTTTACCCAGTCGGGGCCTGTTATGTAATTCATGAGGCCAGGTGCAAGAGTACACAGGGCCACTTGCCCAGAAAATCAGGGGAACGTCCACCCCATTATGAAAGGTAATGTATCTGACCCTAGCCTATCAGGTCTCACCAGGACTGGCTGCATTGTCTTCCTCTGTGTCCTAGCAAGGCTGCTCCCCCCTCAAGTGGAGGTGATCAGAGAACCTCCCACTGAGTTCATGCCAGAGACAGTCCCTGTACTTTTTGTTAGAAGGGGAAGAGGCCCTCCCCTATTAGTGAACTGGGGGAGGGGCATAGGGGGATAAGAAGGAGGGAAAGTGGAATTGGGAGGAGATGAGGGAGGGGGCCACAGCCAGGATACAAAGTGAATAAAGTGTAATAATTAATAATAACTAATTAAAAAGAGAAAAATCATCTATATCCTCAGACAACACAGTATAAAACAAGTATAGTTTCAATTATCTTGAAAAAAGAAAAGAAAGGTAATGTAAAGCACAAATCAGTTGTCATGATTTGCATCTGCTATGGAAGAACAGTCTAAGTCAAGAGAGATTCCATTTTTAAATTATCAGCATGAATTTTAAAGCTCATCTCTATATTGCATATTGAATAGTTTAACTCACAAAAGTCGTGATATTATTCAATTCGTATGTTGAAGTTCATACACACATGTATGTTTTATTCTTACCATAACAGTAGAAATACCGCATAGAATCGACTGTCTCATTTTACTTTCTAATCCGCGCTCATTTTGCCAACATGATTTGTTTTCAGTTTATTGACAAGTAAAGACAGACTGAAATGAAAGGGAAACGTGGGTGCCCTACCTCTCCATTTTTTATGCCATTAATGTCTCTTTGAGTGCTTGGCTCACACAGATAAGTGGCATGAATGAGAAAGAGTATGGCTGGAATGCTTGATCATCCATGTCTTTTAGAAAGCCATTGCCTGCCTCACCACTCACACACACACACTTGTTCAAATGGAAAACACGGATTTTTAGGAGCTTCAGTGCTGATGCTCTTTCATTCACTGTTCGTTCTTATTCAGCATTTTTACAATGACTCTGGACATTTAAAGATGGATGGATGGATAGATAGATAGATAGATAGATAGATAGATAGATAGATAGATAGAAGATAGATAGACAGACAGATAGATATAAAACTGGATGGTTGATATGATGCATAAATATGTATGATGGGTTGATAAGTAATAGAGATGGTAGACACACACATACAGCAGGCTTAGTTAATTGCCTTGAGAAATCCCCGTGTATACCAATCCACTAGGATCTACTGCCCAGGACACATCATAAAGACAACACCCAAACATCATGAAAAGAGCTAGTGGCATGCTTATTATCTCTGCTCAACTGCATTTATTCAATCTTAGCTTACAAAAAGCAAGACAAGCAATAAAACCATTAAGAATTCCTCACTGGTGACAACCACACATTGAATCTATCATGGGGCCCTTCTGAGCACAGGCCGTGTGCTCCTGCGTTTGTCACACGTCCAAGTAGCCTGCCCTGCATCTGGTCTACTATTAAAGGAAAAACTCTGCATAGCTAGTTCTTTCTGACCAATGTTTTTCTTGTGTGCTTAATACTTGTACTGCTTCTGCAGTCCGTTATTAGAGTCATCAGTTGCAAACATGTCTAAAGGACAAGGAGGACACTGTAAATTTTTATTTTTTTTCAGGGTCCTACTTTATCAGTTCATTAACAACGTGTCTCTATGTGAGAGAACAGGACAGGCTTCTACGTGCTCTGAGACGCACTATTTCTGGAATCCTATGGTTATTAATGCAGGCTATGGAAATTTCCCCTGAAGAATTGAGTGTGAACACTTAAGTCAAGAGTGGCTCTTCGGGGAATCTATTCAAACTGATAGATTCTGGGATTAGTATGCGTTGGGGAAACGGGGGATGTGGGAGTGCTGCGGGCTCCCATTCTCAATGTGAAGCTTGTCAAAACATCTCGGTTTCCCTGCACCACTTGTTTTGTGGGGTACTAGAGAGCACATGATGGGAAGAGTGGCTTTCAATCATTGTGATGTGCCCGCTGAGGGCTTTCCAAAGTGTGTTTCACTTCCAGTTGCCTACGAAACAAAGTTGGCTATATCACTGAAAGCCACTAGTGGAGAGTCAACTTTCTCTGGGTTGGATAAGATGTTTGGAGTACAAACGTGCCCTTGTAAGTGAGTTGAGGCAAGTGCAGAGGGTTGGTAAAACTGTTTAGCATATGACCCCTGTGTGATTTAAATACAAAGGCAAGACAGATTTCTCCTAATTCATAGAAACTGCCCACTAAGTGTTAGTCATTATCCTTATTAGCTGTTATTTCAGGTGTTCAGTACACTTTGGGGTGGTGTACTCATCCCTTATCAAGCATCCTTTATCTGCCCAGAATCCCAGGCAAGACATTAAAGGAGATTCCTCTGGGCACATCCTTCAGACATTTCCGCCTGTCACCCCCAGGCATCTCATATTAAATAACTGCCCCTTCAATTTATCAAAAGGTCTACAAGATGGAAAGTTTGAGAAGCTTATTCAAGCTGTGTGCCTTTACCCAAGAACACAGGCTGCAGTAACCCTTCTTATAGGGTGTCATCACGGGTCCTGTTTTATCTTGGTCATACCAGGATTTCTTTTCACCGGAAGAAGAAAGTTAAAGTCTAAACCTCCCAAGCTTTTAGAATATGTGTCCCCATATCTCTAGAAAACAGTGCTAGAGCTGGTAGCATGCCCATAATTTGAACCACAGAAAGAACCCTGTGCACAAACACCATGCAATGGAAGCCCTCGAATTTTGGAAACATTTTACAATAAACTTGCCAGGAGCAGCCCTTCTGCCTCTACCTGTGAGGCTAGTCTGAGAAGCTACTTCTCCATCTTTCACACCTCATCTCAACTGAATGCTCATCTTAAGAATTGTCCTCAGTGCATCAGCTTAGTCCTTTTCTTCCTAAGTAAAGGCACAAGACACTACATGTGTAATAGGCTGAGAGGCTTGCAAAGATGTTCCTAAGTGAAGCATAAGATGCTGCAGGCGTAAGGGGCTTGCAAAGATTGCCAAGCGGGGCAAAGTTCAGAGCCTCAAGGGAGAGAAATTAAATTAATTAGTAAATAGCCCATCAATATGAGAAATAAGAAGATAAATTTGGAAATGTTTTTTTTTACCTGAATCAAAATGAAACAGCATATGTAAAAATTCATGGGCTACCGCTAAAACAATACTTAGAGAGGGATTTATAGTTTCATTTGCCTATATTCAAAACATTAAATTCTCTATTAAAGTTAATAATCTTAGCTTTGACCTTAAAAACATAGAAGGAAACCATGTTAAACACAAAGTGAACAGAAGGAAGTAAATAAATAGAAAGCAGGTATCAATACATAAGCAACACTGAAAGAGACTAAATTAATGCAGAAAATGTTGTTTCCTTTAGATTAATGAACTGTATAAATACAAAAGATCAATCAATAAACAAAACATAAATTACTAGTCCCCAAAATGACAGCCAAGGACTGTTTACTGAAGCAATGTACCACTGACAAGATTAAGAGGCTACAATAAACATGTCAATAAGCTAAGGGTCAAATTACCAAAATTTCTTAAAAGTTTATTTTTAAAATATGAAAGCCATGTGTGATGGTGCATGCTTCTAATCCCAGCACTCAGGTTTAAAGATTACTGCTAGTTCAAGGCCAGCCTGAGCTACACAGTAACATCATGTCTCAAGAGGTGGGGAGAAGCTGAGAGAAAATAAAAGAGCAGAAAAAACATGATCAAAATATTGCATGAAAAAAATCATAATAAGAAGTTTTAGAAACACTAAAAATTAAACTTAAATAATAAAATATGAATTGCCCAATACGTATTAAACAAACTGAGTTTAAAATCCCACAAGCAGCAGCTCAGGTCCAGAGAGCTTTAGCATTGAGGCTAAGCCAAATGATGCTGGAAACAAAAACAAGACTGAAGAACAGTCACTAAGCTGTAAATTCAGTTTACAGCCACAGTAATCACACACTGTGATATTTGGCTAAATACAGATGAACAGGCTGACAAAAAAAAAAAATGGAACAGAACATTCAGAAATAGACTCAAGATCATATGGTCAGTCAATTTTTAACAAATCCTAAGCCGTTTAATGTGATATGCTTATGTCTTTTGAGACTGTATTTCTTTTTACTTTACATCTATGGATGTTTTGCCTACATGGACATTTGTGATCCAAGTGCATCCAGTACTTGCAAAGACCAGAGGGGGGAGCTGGAGCCTCTGGAACTAGATTTACTCGTGGTTGTTGGCAGTCATTTGCACGCTGAGAACTGAACCCTGGTCCTCTGGAAGAGCGGCCAGTGCTCTCTACTGCTCTCCATCCGCAATGACGGACGCAAAACTATACCTACAAGTGTAGAGCCTGAAAAAACCATTTGTGCTTCCCTGTCTTGTATCCTGACCTTGACCTCCTGCCTGGCCTTGTGTCTCAGAGCTGGGTCTCTAAAGACATCCTTGCTGACCACAGTTTTGTCCAAGGGGATGCCCACAGAGTACCCTGTGGGCATAAGGTGATTATAGTTACAAACTTTTCACAAAGGACTTGATCTTTGATTTCTTGGCGATTTTCTTCCTGCCCAGAGCAGCTGTCATTCTTCGGGGATGGCGGTCAATTCCAGCCAGCAGGAAATGACTGTAAGGGCAATCCGAGGTGCCATCATCAATGTTCTTCACAATGTTAGCTTTGCATTTGGATTTGGATCCAGCCAGGCCCGGCACCACTTTTCTGGGTTTCATGAAGTTGCCTACTTCTACAGGAAGGAGCAGGTACCTAGCAGAAAAGAAAGATCTGTTTCTCTTTAAAAAAAAAAAAAGATGTATTTATTTTTATTTTATCAGTATGAGTGTTTGCTCCAAATATTAATGCCTTTTGCATGCAGAGATCCAAAGACAGTGTCAGATCCCCTGAACTGGAGTTCGAGGTGGTTGCAAAGCCATCATAAAGATGCTGGGAGCCAAAGGTAGGTCCTCTAGAACAGCCAATACTCTTAACCACTTAGCCATTTCTCCAGCTCCTACCTGCTATTAGATTCCTGATTTGACACATGAGAAAATGGAGGCCCATGGAGGTGTATGACTGTGCCAGGGTCATAAGGCAAGCAAGTAGCAAGGTAGGCAGCTTTCAAAGCATGTAGTCAGTTCCAACCCTCAGAGAATGTGTAATTGATGGATAAGTGGTGCTATAAATCAAACCTGTGATGTTAATATCCTAAGCTATGTCTAGGGAATTAATGACAGGTTTCTATAGTTTAATTGCTTATAATATTTAATGATAAAAATAGAGTTGCTAAGAAGCGATCCTATGGACAACTTCATTTGTTTGCATTAACTGAAAATTTAAAATAAGATTTGGCTAAGATTTAAGGCAGTGTTGGAATCAAGTGATGGTGATGGCAGGAGAGACCTTTCCAGCTTGGAGAAAGATCTTTCTCAGTTATTGTTAGCATGATAAGCAGACCAGTCAACCCTAATGTGCTTTTCTCTCTTTTATGGTGTCTGAGATGGAGTACAGGACCCCACACACTCATCAAGCTCTCCACACTCGGCTACCTGCCCTATACATCCAGTTCCCCTTTTACCATTTGTCTATTCTCCAAAGTTCCTCTTCTCCTTTGTCTCTACCCACAATGCATCGCACCTGCTGCTCCTCCTTCACTATCCCAGTGCCCTAACCTCTCCATATATATAGGGTGATAGACTTACATTATGATAATTATTTAGGTAGTTTTCTGTTGCCTATTTTTTTTCCTAAAGGAAAATGAATTCCTTAAGAGGAATAATGAACACTGAATTTGTAAGTGTGCTTTAAATCCCAGGTTAGTTAGATTGTAAATGTTACTCTGTAAATGACTATTAAAATGTACTAGATTGCTAAACAGAAATCTAATGTTTTTTTTTAGTGTGTTTTGGTTTGGTTTGTTTTATTTGTGTATGGGTATTTGCTTGATGTCTGTGCACTATGTGCATGCTTGTTGCTTATGGAGGCCATAAAAGGGTATCAGATTCCCCAGAACTGGACTGGGCTGACATGGGTACTCTGGGGTCCCCTAGAAGAACAGTAACTCTTTGCCTCTGAACCATCTTTCCATCTCCTAACCCGTTGTTGTTGTTGTTGTAAGCCTTTCTTACAAGCTTTTCACACATTAGCTCATTTACTCCTCATACCCTTAATAGTATTTCCAGGTGAGACAAATTGAAACTGGGCACTTAGCTAGAAATAATATTGACACCAACACACAGCTCTGAAGGTTAAGCAATGTAATGGCTACATGTCCAAGAACATGTAAGCAGTCCCAGGCCACACACTTAGTGAGTATCAAAGCTGAGACTCAAAACACAGAGATCTGCTTGAGTGAGAGCTGGAAAATGATTGCATGCATAATTTCAATCAGCTTGGTCAACCTTAAGGCTCAAACAGTCCCTGAAGTCACCACTGGCCACGAAAGCTATCCTCTAGGACAAGGGTGCCAGAAAGCACGGGGGCATCATTAGCCTCATAAGCACAGCATTATCATAGAAGAAACTTATTCAAGACGTAAAGCAATTAGGAAAGAACTCCAGCCATCCAAGTGATGGACATTAAAGTCTGTAAGTCAGGCCAGAGCAGGCAGCTTTCTATCAGCTGATGGGGCAACACTCTCAGCCTGTCTAGCTTCAGAGCCAGTTGTTTCAACTGCATGATGTAAAGTGTCTTAGCATCTTGCAACTCTATGTGGCACAGACCAGACCACTTAGCGTCACTTACGAGCTTACCAGAAATGTGATTTCATAGGCAAATCAGGATTGAGGATAACTTGATAATTATTCCATACAGACTAGCCTTCACAGTGCCAGAGGATGCTCTCTATATATACATTGGTGGGGAAGAGGGCTCAACAGTCTCACACAGCTGCGAACTACAATCATGACCTCACAGGCAAGGTGTACCCACTGCTGCAATAACAGGATAACTGTCTCGAGTAAACAACTGATTTAAGGTACACTGCACAAAAATAAAAAAAATAAGATTCCTGGTTCTATAAATCTAGTCAAGAATCCTTCTCAATATTTGTGTTTCTACCCATTTGTCAGTGCTGTACCCAGCCTTCATCAGAGAAGCTTATCGCTGAAGTCAGTGGCCAATTATTACAGAAACGTGTACCTGGCCGAAGTGCTAAGAATAAGTAATGGTGGAGTGGCCAACCCCTGAATAAGACAGCTATATCAAGCCCTCCAAAGCTCAGTGAATATCATGAAAGAGGGGGCAGGAAAATGTAAGAGCCAGAGGGCGGGAAATGGGAAGCAAAAAGAGACCTTACCCTTTAATTAACTAGTTAATTAATTAAATACAAAGTATGGTCTAATAGTGATTAGATTGCACTGTTAAATCAATGGATCTATAAGTATCTGCACAAGACAAGGCCCCTCAACACTCCATCATGAATGGGGGAGAGGTCCAAGAAGCCCCACCCTTCCCTGAGGGACTCTTGATAATTAACAATTGTTGGGGGAGTACCATAGCCATTAACAAATAACACACACACACACACACACACACACGCTCAGGCAAGGAACTAACTAAACTCATTGAGCTGCTATGCTGACGTCATCTAAAAGGAGAGATATGGCTCTAGGACATTTTCTTAATTATTGATGGGTAAGGGTCCAGTTCATTTTGGGTGGGGTCATCCCAGGTCCTGGCGTTCTATAATAAACCAGGCTTAAATAGCCAGGAGGAACAAGCTACTTGGCCAGATTCCTCCAAGTTTTTGCCCTGTTTGAGTTCTGCCTTGGCTTCCTTCAATGGACTGTGACATGTAAGTCAAATAAACCCCTTCCTACTCACCTTGCTATTGTCATGGTGTTTCATCACAGCAACAGAACCCCTGACTATGACAGCCACACACACACACACAAAGTAGACAAGAAAGGAGAGAGAGACTCTTTGAGAACATAGACATGAATAGGAGAGGGAGGGGGAAGATAAGAAGAAACAGTGGGACATGAAATGAACAAAATGTGTATAAATGTATGAAACTGTCAAAGAATTTATTTCTTTGTCAAGCAATGTTTTTAAAATATATTTTTAAAAGATATGCAAATCCACCTGTGCATGCTGGCTCATCTCTATAATCTCAGCACCAGAGTTGGGGGAGGATGGGGATGATGCAAAATTGCTATAACGTCAGGGTCAGCCTGGGCTACCTAGTGAGACCTTACCTTTTCTTTAATCAACTAGTTAATTAATTAAATACAAAGACACACAGATCCTCTATAACTCCCAGGAATCAAATTCTTCAGAGTTTAATAAGCACTCTCAGAGATTCCAGCGCCTGCTTTCACTACCTGACATCTGCTCCCCATCAGTGAGAAGTTCTGGGAGTTCTCACATTTTCTCTGGATTGAAATGATATTTTCTACTCAGCCTTGTGCTGTCAGGGATCTGGGAACTAAAAGAGAAGTACCTGATAAAGATGTGATGGTTAGCTTTAATTATCAACTGGACACAACCCAAAAATCATCCGGGAAGTGAATCTCAGTGAGAAAGTGCTATGAGGCTCAGGGGACGGGACGAAAGAGGTGGCAAGACCTTAAGAGCCTGATGACCAGGGTGTCAGCTAGGAGACAGTGACTTCTGCGTTTGACAGGGAAGCTGTGCCCATGAAATCTCAACGAAAGAGTTGCCTAAGTGAGATCTGCATGATGGCTGCACTGGTTGACAGGCCATTGTGAATATGAGAAACCTCACCTGCAATTAATGCCTTCTGTAAAAGAGAAAATTAGTCTTCTCCAGGCATGAGCTCCCTAATAGTTATCCAGTCCCAAGTGGAGAGCAATAAACATGTACAAATGCAAGTGACACTAAATGCAACTAAGATTGAATTTATTTATACATATGTGCATATGTAAAATAATAATAGTTAAAGATGAAGTCGTAAATTTTGGAGGGAGCCAGGGGACATGGAAGGAACTGGAGAGAGAGAGAAGTGAAAGAAATGTAAATACATGACTAATAAACTTAAAAATTAATCGTCTAGATAAGTTAGCCTGTGGGCTCCTCTCTGGGAGCTTGTCTTGATTGCTTTAGACTATGTGGGAAGGCCCGGGTGGGAAGCCGGCAGCACCATTCCCAAGGCATAGTGTCCTGAGCTGTATAAGAATAGAGAGATCAAGCTGAGTACAACCAAATAAACAAGAGACCACACGTGCATTCATTTCAGTCTGCTCTTAGAGACGGAGTTGGTGTAACTGCCTCAAGTTTCTGCTGCTTTCCCTGCAACAGAGGGCTGTCACCTCAAGTTGTGAGCCTCAGTAACCCTTATCTTCTGTGTTATCTTCTAATAGGGTGTTTTTGTCACAACAGCAGAAAGGATACTAGACCACGGAAAGAAAACACTGTAGAGCACTCTGAGTATTTCGACTCACCATCTAAAGCCTAATCTTATTATCGTCTCATGTTATCCGTGTTTCATCTTCGCGCACATTGCAAGCATATTCTAAGTAGTCTATGTATGCCGAGTGGCTTGAGTAACTTTTAGCCATCGCTGATTGCCTGAATCATGACACTAACTGGCTATATTGAAATGATGAGGGAAAGGCTATGACATTTGCTTGCCTTGACATTTGAAGGGTGACCATAGAATCAATTCCATTACGGATGCATTAGTTCCATTCTGCTTGACGCAGGTACTAACAGCCTGTTCCCATTCATTTTCTTTCTTGCTTTCTTTTTTAAACAACAACCCTTGGCGTCCAATCTTGACAAAATTGAGTTAGCCATTTTCCTTCAAAAGCCACCTGTTATCATACAGTCTGTTAAGTTAGACTTCCCACACAGGAACCCCAACACTGAAGAAGAGTAAGACCATACCCTCAGGTCTTCCCTCCTCTTCAACTTCTACAGTTCACATTTGTCCCTAATTACAATGTGTCTGCCTCCTGAATATCTTTTTTCCGTTTGCCACTGCCATTTCATCCCCGCTCCCCTGGTCTTACTAGAGGCCCTTAGCATCTGTCACTTGGACCATCGAAGCTACTTCGTAATTGCCTCTTCAAATGGTAGACAACTTCCTGTTATAAAACATCTTATCATATTCCTCCGCAGAAAACCTTTGTGATAATCTGACTCTTTACCCTACACACAAAGCCCTTTAGAATGGCCATCCTGAAGTTTGGGGCTCCTCTCTCTGCCCTACTCATGCCCTCTAGTGTCCCTGAATAGCTCACCAACCCCTAAATATGCTTTCTCGCCCCTCTCTCTGCCATATTTATTTTTATTCATTTGTGTATTATACTGCATATGTGCAGGTGCCCCTCAACCCAAAAGACAGTGTCAGATCCCCTAGAGCTGGAGAGACAGAGACTACAGAGTTTCAAATGCTAATTTATTTGGGGGTTCCTTAAAGCGTATACCTCCCTTCCAAACCCCAACCCTAGGTAGGGGGAAAAGAAGGTTAGAAGGGAAAGGGGAACATAGATCTCTTCTTTCTGGCTGGGTAGAATCGTAGGATTCTTTTTGTGGCAATACCAATCTCAGTTGTCAGAATACCCAAAAGTCCGGGTAACCAGCAAACGCACCGAGTAGTCCTCCTCCCCCTCCTCCAAGCCGCCGGGACTTCTTCCTCCGGTCTATGATGGTTATACCCCTCAAAGTCCTCAGAGTTCAACGAACCCCAGCTGGCTCGGACCACGCCCCCACACTAGGCAAGGATGAGCTGTGGGCAGACTAAAATCCCATACTTGGGATTATAACAACAGCATGTTTGGGTAACATAACTGAGTTTTTAAGGAAGCCAAAACTTCTGATACAGAACCTACTAGCTGCCCAATGCAGACAGCTCCGCACCCCTGATCCAGTACCACAAGCCTAGAAGTTCCGTACAAGTAGACGGTATTTAAAGCACAGTTGGAGACAGAAGGTGGATTCTGGTGTCAGTGGAGGATTGCAACAGCAACAGACACACACTTAGGGGTGTGAAAAGCTTGCAAAGCCTGCCTTTCCCTTGGACTTTCTTTTGATATGTGATTACCTGGACCAATTCTATCTCCCGGATGAGAACATCCTAAAACGTGGGGAAACTGCCATATTCATCTTACGTTCTCCAATGTCTAAAACATGAAAACAATCTACCAACCATGTTTCCAGATGAAATAATAATCAAACAGTCACTGTTGGTGGGAGTCCAAATGGGTTCAACCATTATGGAAATCAGTGTGGAGGTCCTTCAGAAAGCTGGAAATAGATCTTCCATACACGATATACTTTTATAGGGACACATGCTCATCCATTTTCATTGCTACTCTGTTTACAAAAGCGAGGAAATGGAAATGGCCTAAGTGTCCAACAACTGATTAACAGATAATGAAAGTGTAGTTCATTTACACAGTGGAATTTTATTAAGAAAATTCTATTAAGAAAAGCAAATTATGAGATTCATAGATAAATTGACAGATCTAGAGACATTCTGAGTGAGATAGCTAGTTAGTGTTATTATTAATTATGCTGTGATGAAACACCATGACCAAAAGCAACTTGGGGGAAAAGGTTCTATTTGGCTAATATATCAGTCCATTGAGGGAAGCCAAGACAGGAACCTGGAGCTAGTGCAGAGACCATGGAGGGGTGCTGCTTACTGGCTTGCTCCCTAATGTCTTGCTCAGCCTGTTTTCTTATAGAACCCAGAACCACCAGACCCAGGGTGGCTCCACCCACATCAATCTCTAAGAAAACGCCCTGCAGCCCTATCTTATGGGGGCATTTTCTCAAGTGAGGTTCCTTCCTCTCAGATGATTCTAGATTATGTCATGTTGACATAAAACTAGACAGGACCTTCCTCATATGTGGATTTTAGCTTTGAGTCCCCAGATGTGTGTGTGTGTGTGTGTGTGTGTTGTTTGAAATACCCACAGAGGTCAGAACACTTTACAATAAAAACTTTTAAAGGTATAGTTGTTGTTGCTTGCTGCTTTTGCTTGCTTGCTTTTTCCTGGGCCTACCGTACACTAGGTAAGCAAAATTAAGGCTGGGTATGTACCTCAGCAATGAAGCACTTAAGGAGATTAGATATGGGAAGACCCTGGGTTCAAATCTGTACAGAGGGCAAAGCAGGCTCCTCCTGCTTTTCATTTTTCTTCCTCTTCCTTCGTCCTCTTCCTTTTTTTTTCTTTTCCTTCTCTGCCTCCAGTTCACCAGATTCCCAAAAGATGTCAACCCTTTTCCACAGTCCATTAGTTGAAAAGCTGATCTTGTACAAATAGAGTATGAAATCCAAGCAGCAATCAAGCAACATCAATTCTGCCCTTGACTGGACCGTGTGGAGTAAGCTTTTAGAAACCTGGCCTTGGTTCAAGTCCCAAAGGAATGTATAGTCATTAATCTAAAATTGCTTGATTAAAGGATAATTTTCATAAGAAAACCACACTGAAGGTCCGCATAATTAATGATTTCAGTAAAAAATAATCCCATTAAAATAAAGTGGGACAAGAAAGCCAAAGCTAAACTGAGTGTGTTTGGATATTCTGTCTCTCTTCGGGGAGATTCCTCAGGCCTTACTGGTATTTTAATGTGCCTTTAATATGTATTTATATAAAATTATAGAAACATTGGTTCTGGGTTTTGTAGCATTCTGGTGTCAATAGCATATAACAGCAAGTATCTCCTACAAACCAGAGGGCAGCAACTGAATGTCTGCCCCCCTCTGAGGAGTGCCCGGCTCTAGCAATCACTTGATAAACATCTGTCAATTATTGATTTCCTTCTTGGCTTCAATAATTACACTTTTAGTTAAACAAAAGAACTCTCATGGTGTACAACACATGCAGCTTTCAAATGTTTCTTGTGAAAAGAGAATTAATGACGCCCCTCATTTTTAACCACAGGATGCAAAGAGTCCCATGCTTTGTTTAAAATTCCTCAGTCTCATCCAGCCATCCCTCAGAGAGCTCAGGGTCTCCCATCCTTTAATGATCTGCTTGCTGAAGCCAGGGACATAGTCGCTAGTGGTTAACTTCCCAGCACACTGATTGTTAATAGTCACGGTGGACACACCACTTTCTGGCTGAGATGACACTGGGAAATCAATAGCTCTTTGTTGATTAATAACTGATTTCTCCGCTGATCGAAATGCGCTGATCGATGCTTGCCCCTGCGGCCGGAGCCTCTCTATCTGCCTGTTTCAATAATGGATGCTCTGGCCACAACACAGCAGCAGTTCCTGTATCAGCTTCACCCGTCTTTTTGTCGAGAATGGTTCCAGGGTACCCCACAATGAGCAAGATAGTTGGGCCTTGCCCCAAATTTGTTTGACATCGAAAGCTAGAGCCTGTCCTCTCTGCACTGCCCCCCTCTCCTGTCCACTAGATGGCGCTGCGGACCCATGTTTGTAACACTTCACTGGGCTTGGGGAAAGATGGCTGAAAAAAGATAGACAGGTGGGTTGTTGTGAAATGCTTAAAATTCGTGAAACTGAATACTTTACCCATTCTGCTCTGTGAACACATCTTAGCAGGCACTTGAATAAAAAGCCCATCCAAATTAGTGGGAATCTGCAGCCTTTCCATCTAATTACTACCCCTGGCAACCTGGAACATCCGTGATTTCAGGACAAGCCCCTCTTGGTACCTCTGTGCTTTAAATTAAAGCAGCTGTTTATGCAGTGAGTAATAATAATACGCTCTCCCAATGGGTAGACTATACGGGACTAAGTAAGCCTGTGATCTCCCAAAAAACCACTCGGTAAACTCAGCGGCTTGTCATATCTTAGATTCATTAGCTGTACTCCAAGCCCAACACCCAACACGAAATCTAGACGGAGAATTTTGTCACTGAGGCATTGTGTTCCCAGCCATAACCTTCAAAACTAAAGGTCAAAGCCACAGAAGAATCCTAGTCACACAAGGAAACCTTGACGCTCCTTTTGACCACGAAAGAACTTCCTTTCTAGTCATATCTGCAGGAACCCACGGCCGGGGGCTGGAGGGAGGTGTCCAGTCAATGTGGCTCCTATGGAGGGCCATCTGAAGCTTCTTTGCTAAGAAGGCTAATTTCGCGTTCTGTTTGTTTCCCTTTGTGGCACCTGAGGGCGTCTCAGCAGAAACATAAATCAAGCAGATTTGCCTTGGAGGCAGCCATCGGCCTCTTGTTCCTGTGACAAAACGGATTTAACCTCATTTGCAGCCGGCTACCCCCTTCTCACTGATTTTGGATTGTTTGGTTAACTCACTTTGGGAAGGAGTATCAATAATTCAGCATTAGCCAGTTGGCATGTCACCCTGACAGATGGAAACAGCGACAGTGCTATCGATTTGCTCCCTCTTGGGGGTCCCCAGTGAAGTTCCACCCCACCCCCACTGCCAGGCCCTGTCTATGGATTAGTGAGAGGGGGGGGGAAAACATTATTCCAACACAATCAGCTGTCCAGAGCCTCTGACTGCAGCCAAATACGCAAATTTTCCGGGATGTTTTCACATCAGGGGGGAAAAGGTGGGGAATGCAGAAGGCGAGGAATAGGGTTTTAACAGCGCACCTGAGAAAACCCAAGCACCAGAGGAGCAGGAAGGAGGTGACCCAGAAAAGAGTTGCTCCAGGAAACAGCCTCCTGCTTCTGATGGAGCCTTCTCTGGTACCTCAAAAAGAGTGTGGTATTCGCGCGCACGCATGTGTGTGTTTGTGTGTGTGTGTGTGTGTCTGTGTGTCTGTGTGTCTGTGTCTGTGTGTCTGTGTGTATCAGTGTGTCTGTGTAGGTATCTGTGTATCTATATGCGTGTATGTCTGTGTATCTGTGTGTTTGTGTATGTATCTGTGTATCCATATGTGTGCTTTGTATCTATGTGTGTCTGAATCTGTGTGTCCGAGTGTCTGTGTCTCAGTGTGTATGTTTGTGTGTAAAATGTGTGTCTGTGTGTCTCTGTATCTGTTTTTGTGTGTGGTATGTGTCTGTGGATGTGGTGTGTATCTGTGTGTCTATAAGTGTGTGTATCTGTGTATCCATATGTGTGTATTTTTGTGTATCTGTGTGTGTGTGTTTGTATACCATTGTGCATATGCGTGCATATGTATCTGTGTGTCCATGTGTATGTGTGCCTGCTCGGATGTGTGTTGTGTATGTGACAGACAAACAAGGAGGAGGGGAAAGGAGCTCAGGAAGAGTTAAGTTGTGTACTGTGCTTAGGGAGGTTACCGACTTTCTCCGGCCCAGGTTTCTCAGCTGCTGCCTCTGAGCGCAGCCCAGAAAAGTGGAGTACTGCAGCCTCATCCCTCGAATGCTAGCTGGAAGTCATGGATCTCAGTCAAAGAGCTCACAACACAAATATTTGGCCCATAGCTAGCTGAAATAAACTGATTCTGTTTTATGCTCCAAACACCTTCGAACTCAGAAATCAGAGCACCATGAAGTCCGCAGTTTAGGAGTTCAGCAAGATGGTTGGCTAACTTCCAGCATGTCTCCCTGCCATCAAATCCCCAAACAACAAGCAAACAACTGGACGCTGAGACAGTAAAAGGAAGGAGAGCACCAGAAAGCAGTGACACAGCAGAAATCCTGGAGAGGCCAAGCGCCCCTGGGTTGTCCCAGGATGTCTGCCATCTCCAGTCGAGCACATCTGTAAACCAGGAAAAGCACGATTCCATCTACAGAAGAGATAAAGAAGCGCCCGCCTTCTTAAATTGTAGGTCAAGACTCTAAACGGGATCATTGGACTAAATGGGGCCGTGGAAACCTTGATAACAGTAGCTGGGTTCTGATCCCCCACGGGACTGAAAACTAAGTCAGAACCAAATGCATAAAGAATTCTAGGTGTTGCCGGTGGCTTTACTCACAGCTCAGCTCATGTTCCAGGCGGTTATATGTTACAAATTTCAGTGTTTTCACTACGCACATTCATTTCTGCTCTTACGCATACCTGATGGCTTCACTACCAAACACAAAGACAAGATTTTCCTATTGTCATCTCTCATCTCATCATGTGTCAAATTAGCATAATTCTCGGTTGTATAGAACGTTTGAGTTTCAAAGGTTGCTGTTTGAGTCGCTGACTTGGGCTTCATTTCTAAATGAATTTGGACTTGGGACTAGGACAGAATTTCCAACAGTTTCTGAAATAGCTTTACACATACTTCTGCAATTCATTCCGGGTCCCACGGCAAGCGGTGTACGCTCAGCGTGAATGATTATAAAATGAAGATATCAACCAACTCTGAAATGCAGTTAAGATGTTCACATACATCATACAGTATCAAATACTCAGCCAAGATTTAATTCTGTGTGCAAATCAACAAGAACATACTTCTCATTAAGTGTGCAGTTTGCCTTTTGTCACTAATGAGTGGGAAAATTACAGACAGAACAAAGAATTGTTTTAAAATAAATTTTACGACGTGTTATCAGCAAATGTTTGGTTTGTATGGTATTTTCTGCCTAAGTGGTCAAAGAGTCAAAATGTTTAGGTATCTCAGAACAAGAGACTCCAGAACATCCCTATCAAAAGCTCTGGTCCTCACAGGTTTTCTCATTAGAGGATCTGAGGTCTCAGGCTCTGAACCACTCCCTGCTGAGCCCTCTCTAGAGTGAACAAGCCTGACACTGAGGGTCTTCTGTAGCTACAGCTGCTCTGGTGAAGACGATGGTGCTATGACCAGAGGACAACAAAAGGTTGATCCGCTCCCCAGAGAGATAGCGACTTAGACTGCAGAGCCTTTCCAGTCCCACAGAGGTAGAGCGCTAATGTCTCTGTGTCTAAAGAGTGGAGAGACCACTTCAAATTCCTGATTCCTTGTGAATGAACCTTCATGTCTACACTGCCCCAGAAACTGCAGCTGCAAAGATTGGCAAGATCTCCAACTCCTAGAGAAGGGGAGGAAGGGCTGTATTAGCTGAGGTGCTGGAGGTGTGGGATAGCATATTTCAGAAGGTTTCTGTTCCGCATGGCTAGTCATGGTAGGGTTGGCTCGTAGAAGGAAGGTGTAGGAAAGGTCACCGGACCCACACTGAGATTCTGGCTAGTCTCTCCTATACCTCCAGGCCAGCGTATATGATTCTGCCTGAATTATACGTGGCCACGTGGTCTTGGAAGTACTACACTATGCAAACTGTGGAAGGTTAATTGAAGAGGGGACACCATCTATGAAGCTACGAGGAAATTGTCATCCATGCAGAGGTGAGACTTTTGTCATATGGCTGTTTCGCTGTTGCTCCTGTAAGTTATCCCTCACCTGTGCTCTGTCCCTAAGGCCTTTATCTGGTTGCCCAGCTTGGACTTTGGTTTGGTTTTGGACCCTATAAAAAAGAGCTAGACACTTGTTTACATCTCCCAGGAGAAAGTTTCTACAGTGTCACTGTGTTGTGCCCCACACCCTGAGTACCACATAACAGCAGCATCTTGCCATCCCTGGTTCCTTGATGCTGCTGTATCTGGGATCACAGAGCCTGGGCTACAGCTCTGCCATAACATGTAAGTGTCCAAAGCTACCAACGAATGGGTCCTCATATCCCATACCCTGAGGTGTCACTCTGTCCTTCTGGTTCCAGGTCCCAGATGGTTGAGATAGCTTATGTCTGGAATCAAAACTACATTTCAGCTCCTTGTGTCTGAGTTATTAAAGTGTGCCTTGGAGCAAAAACTTTGACCTAGTTGGAAAACTAGATCCATTGTGCCTTTAAAGCATGAAACTGCATTTCAGTTTCCAAGTGGGGCAATAGTTTCATAAGACTCAAAGCTCAGGTATCTGGCTCCAGAACCACCATGAGCAACTATGACGTGGGTTGCAATGCTGCCATGATGCTGTGTGAGCTACACTGGAGGAGACACCTTCAGCTAACACTCCTCTCTGCAAGAAGACAGAAGCAAACACATCCCTAAAACCTTACCCCAAAAGTGATTCCCACCATCACAGGTGCCGCAGCCTAGATAGCTGATACATCCGTAGTCATCTCACTGAGCACACATGAAGACACAGCACCAGTCTATACACCCATGGCTGTTCTCACACACAACCTGACCTACTACACTCTGCAAACCCTTAGACCCATACACAAGTGTATCTTTCTTCTTGTGAAATTCTTGTGAAATGTTGGATTTGGATGTTAGCTGTGAAATATACACAGCAGGCCACAAAAGACATGAAAAAGCAAAGAAGCATGATACCAGTTAAGAAATACAATAACTCAACAACTGTCTCCATGAATGAGATTTATATTTTACCTGGAAAGGAACTTCAATAATGTTCTTGAGGAAACGTGGCAAAATATAAGAAAGCACAAATAACTAATAAAATGAAATCAAGAAACAATTCACAACCTGTGTGAGAAATTCCACAGATAGTGATCATCAACAAGAACCAAACAGAAATCTTGAAGATAAAATTTTAATCAAGAAATACTTAAAAAAGGCAAATGAGAGCTCTATTAGCTCTTCTGAATGAGAGTGATTTGTGATGGCCATGTTTTGTGGTTTGAATGAATAGGTCTGTTAAGTATCTCTTAAGCTGAAACAAAAGAATAAATAACAAAAGTTGACTGACAATAGATATTAGATGTAGATAGATATATATATTAGCTAGGTGATAGACAGACACTTAGATAGGTAGATAGATATAGATAGGTATATGATAGATAGATAGATAGATAGATAGATAGATAGATAGATAGATAGATAGATAGATATGATAGATATAAAGCAAACGATAGATAGATAGATGATAGCTAGATATAGATATAAATAATAGGTGATAGACAGACAGACAGATAAACATCAGCAAGACAGGTACTCAGAGGCCATAGAGCCTGAAGAGGACACCTTCTAACTAGACTAGCCTCCTTGTAGAGGGATAGAAATTCCAACCCACCCACAAAAACTTCAGCCCCAAATTTACCCTGCCTACAAGATGTGCAGGGATAAAGACAGAGCAGAGATTGAGGGAATGCCCAACCAATGCTCACAACATCTAGTAGAAAACAAATGGGGAAACTAAGGCAACTAGTTGAAATTCCTGGTTGAGCTTTCTCACCATAGCTCAGCATCACGTGGCTGAACTTCCACTTTTTGCATCATGGGATAAACAAAAATAACATCTGTTTGGATCTGTTGGAAATTGTTCACTTTTTAGCTATTCTCAAGGGCACAATAGTTTTACTCTTGAGCTGCTCTGGGGAGGCCATCACAGTCCTGAACAAAAGGTCTTGTCAAATAAATACTTTGGGACAAATATGCTTGGAACTGAAATGGGATGGGGTACAGTCTTGTTTCTATGGCCAGCTTCTCAGTGAGCTCAGACAGCACATGACATTTTGTCAATATAATGTACATTACAGCCCAGAGAAGATCAAACAAAATTAAAAATCTGTGAACCTGAATATGGTATTTCAAAATAACTCAGTCAGAGTGTGGGAAAGAAAAAGAGAATAAGAAGGAGTAAAGACAGCCTATAGCACTATGGGTACTGGTCAGTGAACAAAGCTGCATTATGAAGTTACCAGGAGAAAACATAGAGAAAGGGATAGAAAGGTTACTTAATAAAATAATTCCTGATAATTCCCTGTGCCCTGGGAGAAGCAGGAACACTCAGATTCATGAGAAGGATAGTTCCCAAATTTAGTCATCCCAGAGATTTCATCCCCAAAGCACATTAAAACTAACTGTGAAGAGGCTGGAAAGATGGCGCAGTAGTTAAGAGTTCCTGTTGTTCTTGCAAGAGTCCTGGGTTTTATCCATAGCATCCATACAGTGACTTACAATACTCTGTAACTCTACTTCCAGGGGACCAAACACTCTTATAACCTCCACAAGCACCAGACGCATGGTGTACATACATACAAGCATACATACATACATACAGGCAAAACACTTACACACTTTTTTTTCTGATTAACAGTTAAATGACAAGAAGAATTTTAAAAGGAGGAAAAGAAAAGGGAATATCCCATCGAATATACTGAATATCTCAGAAGAGATATTGTAGACCAGGAGACTAGATAACACATCTAACATGCTTAAGAATTAACAACAACAAAAGATATCAGCCAAGAATATTATACCCAGCAAAGCTATGCTTCTAAAATAAAATATAGAATCTTAAAAAAAAAAATCTTTCATTGCCACTAGAATTCCCCTGCAAAAATGGTTAGGGATTTCTTGAAGAGGCAAGGAATGACAGTTACCATCATGGAACATGTAAACACAGAAACCCCACAGGTACAAATCCATAGTATTCTATTACAGCAATTGTAGTCTCTAAATCATATAGGCCTATAGTATGAAGGCTAAACATCAAAACAGGAAAGAATAAATAAAGCTGTAATGATTCACTAAAGAATACATAATATAGAGGAACATGACTGTAATAGAAATTATCACATTTAACATTTGGCTCTAAGAATGGAATGTTTTACATAGCATGATATAAACACTAAAGAAAAAGCATAGTAGAGCCAAATAGGAAGAGAAATAAATTTTTTAAATTAGCATTATAGACAACTAGCAAATTCCAATGATGAAGAAGATAACATCAAAATGACAATAGTAAGTCTTTACCTACTACTTATAATGTTGAAAATACTAAATTCTCCAATGGAAACTCACTGACTGAATTAAAAACAAAATCCCAGGATAAGCAATCTTATGAAAGACATGGGCTGAAGGTGAAAGAATGAGAAAGAAGCAATTCCACCCAAGTAACAACTGAAAGAGAGGAAGGGTAGCTACACTTAGACCTGGCGAAACAAACTTCAGCTCAGAACTTTACAAAATAGGCAGAACTCAAGTGAAAGACAAAGAGTAGTAGGCTGGGTTCAACATCCCACTTCCGACAATGAATTTATCAGTCAGTCAGAAATTCACCATGCCAGACTGCATTAAAGTTGCACTTTTGACCCAATACACATATGCAGAACTTTCCTTCCAACAGCGGCAGCATATGCACTTTTTGTCCAGTGCACATAAAGCTATCTCTACAACAAACCATGTGTTTACTACACAAAACAAGCCCCCCCCCCGCAAAACCCTACAAACTTTAAGAAAGTTTTAATCAGATCTAGTGCCCCTTCAGAGCACAATGACATAAAGCTAATAACTAAGAGCATCAGTAACAGGAGAAATTTTCAAAGGTTCACAAATTTGTACACATCAAAGAATACGCTCACAAGCAACCAACACACCAGAGAATAAATCCATCAGTGAAAATGAAAACCTCAATATCAAGACTGGTGAGATGTGACAGAGTGGTTTTAAGAAGAAGGGTTCGGGACAATAAATATCTACATTTAAAAAGGAAGTAAAAGGAGAAAAGAATGAAGGGAAGGAGGTGAGAAGGAAGGAAGGAATGGAGGGAGAGAAGGAGGGAGGGGCCATACAAAGGGAAGGGAGGAGCGGAAATACCACTGATGGTTTAACATCACACCTCAAAGAACTATAAAATAAGAAACACAAGCACAAAACTGCAAAACAATGAAATAGTAACAATGAGAGTAACTGTGGGAAACATCAAAGCCATAAAAGAATCAGTCAACAATGAAAGTTTATTGAAAGAATAAACAAAATTGACAAATAGCTATTCTAATGGGGGGGGAAGGGAGGTTTCAAATAGAACAAATCAAAAGTTAAATTGAAGACATTACAACAGATGTCACAAAAATAAAAAGGATCATAATGGATTGTCTGGAAAAATTATGTACAACAAATGGGATAACCTACAAGAAAAGGATAAAATCCTAGAAAAATATATTAATATTAAAAAGGAAGTCGGTGCGTGAGTAGGTTAGTAACACCTGAAATGACAAGATTAGATCATTGTTTTAAAAGCATGGTTTTAAAATTTACAAATTCTTCCACAAACAAAGCTTAGAAGGGACACTGGGAACTACTTTCAGTAGGCCAAGATTCCTGTGATACTTAAATGACATGAAAAAAAAAAAAACTTAAGGAAAGAAAATTAGGGTTGAAAAGATGGCTTCTGGGGCTTGCTATGCAACCATGAGGATCTAAAGTGCAGCTCTCCAAAACTCACATAAAAACTTATGTGTGTGTGTGGGGGGGGGGGGGGTCTGTAAGCATAGCGCTGGAGTAGGAAACAGGGACAGGTGAGTTCCGGGAGTTTGCATGCCTGGCAATCTACACAAAAACAGTGAGTCCTAGGTTTAGTGAGAGGTGCAAAGTACACAGTCACAGACACACAAATTAAAACAAATGTGTAGAATACACATAAAGAGTGAAGAATTATAACAACCAAATAGCTGTCTTTATTTGGTGGCAGCCAGTAAGTGCTAACCTTTACCTGAAGCCATGATTTCCAGTGACTTTAAAGTCATTGCTGTTTGATTAAATGAAAGACAAGAATTTCATTCACTATGACGCTAGCCTGAGGAGCTGGGACTTGGCTTTGGAAAGTGCAGGTGCACAGAGCAACACATAACTGGCCTCTCGTGTTTATGAGTGGCAAAAAGAAGTGACTTCTCATGGGCTCACACTAACAATAAGTTTCTATCTTCCAAAATGTATTTTATTACATGTGAAAATGTTTGATATCAGAAGTGGGTTTTTTGGGGGGGGGTTGTTTGTTTTGTTTTTGGTTTTGTTTTTGTTTTTAATTTCTAGAAACAAGGAAACTGAAAAACAAGGGAGTGATCACAAATATATGCTACCTCACTCATCTGTTTTCCTGTTATGCTTGCTTCTTCATCATTGTTGCACCTTTGGCCAGAGCACTCTTACTTCCTGCTTTCTTTGTCAGAGAAAACTGAGAATAGCTAGAGGAGTACATGGGAATGAACACCCCACTTAAAGATGTAACAGCGGAAAACCAAGCTTGTCTAATCCAGGGTGTCTCTGTCAGAAAATATCACACCATGAAAAGACAAAAATGCCTACATCCTGCCTGAGAAGAAACGTGATTCAATCAGCCTGAAGACACACAGGGGAACTCTATGGAAGGACTCCAACAGTAGATTAAAAAATACTATGTCCTCTACCTGTAGATACCGAATGGGAGAAAACCATGGCATGACCTGAACTTTTAACACTGAAAACTCTCCTATCTGTCTGTCTATGACATGTCTTCCTAGTTCATAGACACATAGGACTGTTCTGGCTTGGGTAAGTGTCCCTCAGAGATCCATGCGTTACCATGGTAATGCTGGTGGGAAGTATAGAGTCTGTTATCCACCCCTTCAAGGAGATTATGAAATTCTAGTCTCTCTGTCTTCTGTGTGTGCACCTGTATGAGTTTGTATGTGTTCATGAGTATTTTCTGTGTGAAGGTTGACAAGAGTATCTTCCATATTGCTCTCCACTTCATTATTTGAGACATGGTCTTTGCTGAAACCCAGATTTCACTCATGTCTGGCAAGACTAGCTGACCAGTGAGCTCCAGAGAACCTAAGTCCATGATTGCCATTTTTATTTAATGACACCCCCAGGAGAGGTCTAAGGAAAGGCCACCTAAGATTGGACAAGAGCTAAATATGGATCTATGAGCTAAATCAATCCTCATTTTTTTTCAAGTTAATTGTCTAGATTATGTGACCATAGTAAGTCACATTACAGTCACTGACTTGATTTCCCCATATCACCACCTGTTCGTAAAGAAAAAGTTGTGTTTATGTCCATTCATATGGCCAGTCCAAAGAAATTCCTGCCGCTTCCCATGGTCTCCTTGACAGTGTGCACATGTCAAATCATGTCTGACCCACTATTTTCAAACCTTAGAGCATTTTGCATTTGACTAATTTACAAGCCCATTAGTGAACTTCTGAGACAGGCCAAATGTCATTGCCAACATTCTTACACATGAAAGACCTGCTCCAAAGCCACTGCCATGTCCCTCTCCCAAAGTTTCCCTGAGAGAGAGAGAGAGAGACCTAACCAAACTACTTTGAAAAATGTATATTTTAAATGGGGCTTTTGTTCCATGGCCCTCTATAGTATTGAAATGCAGATGTACTTTCAGTCAAGCCCTAAGATAAATTAGCTTCTCTACAGCCAAGGATTTCACTGGACTACCTGACAATTATAAACACTTAAGGCTACAAATTAGCAGGTGCATGTTGGAGGGCAATGGCAGAATATTAAAAAGAAGCATTCAAAGACATGTCAGCAAGCTGTGTCCCAGAGAGTAATGGACAGCCCAAAGCTATTTAAGTTTTCTGTTTCTCATTCAAAGTCTCCCATACTCAACCCTCAGGAAAATGAAAAGCTCACACAATTTGATCTCCTGCTGTGTTATGGCAAGACACAAAGATTCATTCTTTTCTTATTTATTCTGCATTACAGCACCAGCCCGTTACCCACAGACGATTGATTACAACAGTGAAGATTAATTAGCTCTGATGAGCCTATGTGTATTAACCATAGCCTCTGAGTTGTTTGTGACATCATCAACAGGATCTCAGAGTGTTCTTCAAGATAAGCCATAAATGTTAACAAGAGTCATAGATTGACTATTTCTCCATAAACCAGAAGGTAGGCCTGCAGTTAAATTCTAGAGTCTTCGAAGTAAGCATTATGGGAAGGACAGGCAGCTGTGTTTGGAAATAACTGAAGAAGTCATTCGAAAGACACACAGATTTTTCTCACTGTGGCCAGACTGTGAATATGATTTCGATGACACTTGATGTCATCGAAACACATTGACCCAAGCTTGATTATAAACAACTTGGAGACAAACTTACCCTACATACTCTTGGAAGTAGCCTGGAGTCTACCCTTAAAAATAAAACTCTGATATTCAAAAAGAATGAATTTAGCAGGTGCTAAGTGTTCAAATAGGGTTATTGAATGAAAATAAATGTAATCCAGCCTCTTGAGATGGGTACAAAATTACTTCTCTTGTTCTCTATTGCTCTCTCTTCCTCACTTGCTCTCAAATACTCAGAGCCAAGCCGTTCCCATCTGTAAAGAGAATAGACTGTTCTTTCTTTTTTATTTTAAACAA
The DNA here is from genome assembly GCA_028658305.1 of Pachyuromys duprasi. NCBI lineage: Eukaryota > Metazoa > Chordata > Mammalia > Rodentia > Muridae > Pachyuromys > Pachyuromys duprasi. Next base: position 16,197,145 of record CM053756.1, on the reverse strand, counting down.
TATTTTCAACTTCATTTACATATTATTTTAGATTTATTTATTATTTTTAATTATGTATAGGTGTGCATATCTTCATGTTTGTGAGTGCAGGTACGTGGAGACCACAGCTGTCAGATCCTGAAGTTAAAATTCCAGATCCCTTAGTGAGCAGCCGTGTGGGTGCTGGGACTTGAACCTAGGTCCTCTGGAAGAGTAGCCAACGCTCTTAACCGCTGAGCCTTCAGATACTGGAGCGCTCTTATTTGTTGACTATCAATGAGTGGCCACTGGTATATTTCTTTCAGCTCTCAAACTTCTGTCGACAAAGGCACTAATAGCAGGCCCTGCGGAGCATGCCTGTAATCCCAGCACTCGAGGAGGCAGAGGCACATGGATCTCTGTGAGTTCAAGGCCAGCCTGGTCCACAAAGTGAGTCCAGGACAACCAAGGCTACGCAGAAAAACCCTGTCTCAAAAAAACCCAAAGCCCAAAGATAAAATAAAGTAAAATAAAACTTAAAACTTAAAAACAAAACCCACGAAGGTATTATTACTACCGAGTAATAATTGAGCAAGCAGAAGCCCAGGTGAGGGGAGTTGAGGGAATCCTGGACTAGCCATTTGAGTGAACAAGAAAATCGTCTTTTGCCCACACTGTTGCATGTCTGAAGGTAACAAAGTTCACTATGGAAGTATGTGATGGTTCGAATGAGATGCCTCATCCGCATAATCTAGGGCATTTGAATTCTTGGTCCCCTGTAGGTAGGGTTTAGGAGCCATGGATTTGTAGAATAAGGATATCACTGGGGGTGGTCTTTGGCATTTCAAAAGACACACACACTGGTCCCATTTAACTCTCTGCTTCCCATTTGCGGTTTGGGATGTGCACCCTCAGGTGCTCCACTGACCATGCCCGCTAGCTGCCACTCTTCCCTGCTGTGAAGGTGGTGGGTGCTCCTTGCTCTGGGACTGTAAGGTCAAATAAGCCCTTCCTCTCACCAGCTGCCTTCGTCAGGGCATTTTATCACAGGAATAGAAAAGCAACCTAACACAAAGCCTAAATTCTGGCTATGTATATGTGGAAATGAGTTAAACTGCACTACAATCATACATCATATTTGAGAGATGTCAGGCTTATTGGGAACATTGCTGTATATATGCTCCAATTTCACTTCTTCTTTTCACACAAATATTTTTGGCTTCCATTTATCTCATAAAATGTTGTTTATGCCCTTTTATCTCAATTAGCAAGCAGTGAAATTAAAGCACTGCCTCCTAATTGTAATCGGAACAATGTTCACCAAAACGAAAACGCTAGGGAGATGGCGGTCGGGAAAATGAGCAGCAAACCAACATGAGGACCTGAGCTTGGGTCCCCAGTACCTACGTTAAAAAGCCTGCAATCCAGTCCTGAGGAGGTAGAAGCAGGAGCATCCTGGAGCTTACTAGCCAGCCGGGAGAGCTGAAGGTGAGTACCAGAGTCAGTGAGAGACCATGTCAAACAAACAAATAAATAATGAGGCTGAGCTGGAGATGTGGTCCAACGGTGAAGAGGGCTTGCTGCTGTTACAGAAGACTCCAGTTCCATTCCCAGAACCCATTTCAGGTGGATCAGAACTGCCTGTGACAGCAGATGTAGGGTCCCCGATACCCCTTCCGGCCTCTGCAGGCACCTGCACTGACACACACACCCCCGCCCCACACATACGCAAATACACAGAAATACAAAATACAAAATAAAACAAAAACTTTTAAAAAATATAACGTGCCAAGCAATTTAGGATCTCTGGCCTACATACACAAACACACTTGTACACACAAAGGGAAGGAGAGAGAGAGAGACCTCAATTGCCAAAAATTATACTCTAGGTATCAGCAGGTACTGCTAACTTCAGTATCTCTGATGATTAGCCCCTCCGAGTTCTCAGGGTACTCTATCCAATTAGCTTCCTGTAGGGGAAGAGAAAGGGAGAGCTCTTGTTTTCCTCTGCCATTATCAGTGTTCCATTATATGAAAGGAAAATATCAAATGCATTTTGGAGTAGCGGCTTTTGCAGAAGGAAGTAGGGCACAGTGTGTTTATCGGGCAGAATAGAGAAGTTTGACAAAGGCGGAGGGCTTGGGGAACAAAGAGTCCATTCTGATTAAATGAACATTGGTCACCTGCTCAGTTCAAGTCCATGTTGTTAGCCTCTTGGTGGCCTTTTCAATAGCTCACCTGGAAAGGAGCGAAGAGAAACTTTCCCTTGAGATTATACCAGCTTCCAGAATCCAAGGTGAATGCTTAATATAAAAGATTGAATTGCGCCTGGCAGAAGTAGTTCCATGGTGATTTCTTGGCTTGCTGTCTGTGCACGCCTTAAACGCAGTAGCATTTTTAAGAGGGCCACTGGGAAGAGTTTTTAGCATGGCTAGGTAAGATTTGCTACAAAACCAGGCATAGCTGGGTTGTTAATTACGGAATGCATGCAATGCTAAGGTGTATTTTCATGCATATTTTCTTCCTTTTAAACATTAAAATAGTAATGAACATTCCTCTCAGGGACCTTCTCTGACATGCACTCCACTCATGTTTTTTCCCAGATAGGAAGGGAAGGACATGCATGACCTATGTCACCTCAGCATGCATCCATGTAGACAATGCATGTGTGCTGTTCGCCTTGGCAAATGCAACGATCCTATGCACTTATTTTCATTATAAGAGCTATGATTTGGTATATGGAAAATTTCAGATTGTGCCCGAGGTGCTTGTGACGGCGAGGGTTGTCAGTTTGACAGACTCTAGATACATGGGGATTCTAGGCCTCTAGGCATGCCTGTGGGGAGTATCTTGATTCAATTAACTGATGTGGGTAGATCCTTCTTAATTGCAGGTGGGTCCATTTCCTGGGCAGGGAGTCCTGGGCTGAGTGAAATGCAGACAGCTAACTGAGCACCAGCGAGCTTGCATTGCTCTCTTCTGAGTATGGATATAATTCGAGCACCTGCCGCCTTGACGTCCACATCACGAACTGTGAGTTTAAAAAAAGCCCTTTCTCCATTAACCTGCTGTTGCCACAGTATGTTTATCATAGCAATGCGATAAAAGACAGGTGGTGTCGCTCACACAGACACCCGGGTCAACCCGTTTTGAAATGGAATCCGTCTGGGTTGTATGACGCTTCTGATGCATTAAAAGGAGTATTGTCTTTGCTTTGCCTGCTGCGTTGTGTTGTCGTGACGGTTTCAGCACATGGCTTTCGGATGCCCAGTCATGACCATTAGTGCTAATAAAAATGTAAATATATTCTCCATATTTATATAATTGGGAGTCCGTGAGTTTCTCTGTCCCAACGGCTGTCATTTCTTAAAGCGCTAGCTTCCCAGTGAAGCCCTGAACACCTTACCTTTGCTCCCTGCCCTCACTTCGTGATTTTATGCTCAATACAACACATGTAGAAACTCAGCCCTAGCTTCTTTCCTGTTTCCATTTAATTACCTGCCTTCTGAAACCGAAGCTGTGTGGAAGATACTGCAGATCACCAGAGAAACCAAATAATTAAGCCAGTTAAATCCATTTTGACAAGATGCCAAGTGTACTCCAAGGCAGGTTGTAATCCCAGGCTGTTAACTTTCCTCAGCACCCAAAAAGGGCTTTCCTTGCTTTACATACATACATAAATTCAGTGAACCATTAAAGATGTCACCTGTCCACCGCTAGGTAGATGGAGCAAGATTTTTCTACCTCCAACCAGTAATTCCCTTGAAACATCACTTTTATTAAAATTAAATATTCTCACTAGTCTCTAATCATCCTGAAATTTGGCATATTCTCCCTCTCTCTCTCCTCTTCCCTTCTTTCTTTCTTCTCTTTCACACAATTTTAGTGTACTCTTTCTACCAAAAGCAATTGATTTGTTTCACTTAAAAGCTCTTCAAGAGGTTTCCAAATTTTCTTTCCAGGTTAAGAAAAAGTCACCTGCTTTTGATTGTTGTGGCATAGTCCCAGAACTATAAATAATGAGGTCCCAATCAACAATAAATTAAATTAGTCAGGCAAACTGAACTTAACAAGAAGCCTCTACTAAAATCTAGGTCTCTCTTTGAATGGAAGTAGTTGGAGGCTTTTGTGTATTGTAAAGTCACAAGGCAATACCATCATAATGTGTGTGTGTGTGTGTGTGTGTGTGTGTGTGTATGTATGATTTAATTTAATTTTTCCAAATCAACTTAAAAAATATGTCCGGGTTCAATACAAAGCCAGCCTCATCTCTGGAACCTTCTATATATCCAATTATGTCACGGTTCAAATTGATGTGCACAATGATAGCCTTCAGCCATCAAGAGCCTCAGTCACCTAAGGAAAAATCAATTATGTTCTGTGCCTTCCATCCACTGGAGTATAACAACAGCAATAAAACTGCAGGTTAGTTCTTAACAATAGCTGAACCACAACCACCTTTGATTAACTCTGTGCTGACCTCGGAGTCCAGCTGGACCGAACCACTCCTTGATCAAACACTAGCCTAGCAGACTTTACTGTCTGTTTATTTCTTCTTTAAATTATTTCA
>CM053756.1:16119618-16192117 GCA_028658305.1 Pachyuromys duprasi | reverse complement strand
TATATATATATATATATATATATATATATATATATATATATATATGGAACTCTCAAAGAACAAATAAAGTCTTTTCTTAAAACAAGAGTAGGAGGTCAGTACTATTATCTTGGCAAATGAATTATAGCATATAATAATCTATTTTATGCCCTTTAACTTTCTATTAGAAACAAATTTGAAAGGTACAAAAATAGTCCCCAATAAAATAAGAAACCTACATTGTCTCTCTCTCTCTTTTCTCTCTCTCTCTCTCTTTAGTTTCAATAATTATCAACTCATGGTCAATCTTGTTTCATTCAACAATTCATTTTATGTGTATACCTATTTAACATTAAAAATACTTCCATCTACATTGCTTTCTTTGATTGTTATAACAACTATTACTACATTACATGAAAACCCTAACAAAGCACTATTTTAATGTTCATGACTATTTTTAAGAGACTAATGGGGAGTCGAATTTTAAATGCCACTATGGCTTTAACAACATTTTATTGGGTTTTTAGGCACTTGATTAGTAAATGGAAAGTGAAGTATAGCTTTCATATTCAAATCAAAACTATTTTATAAATAATTATTAGGGTCAGGGCTAAAGACATGGCTCTGTGACAAAGAGGACGTTCCATTCTTCTAGAGGGCCAGTGCTTAGCTCCTAGCACCCACGCCAGGCAGCTCACAACCACTTGTAACTCCAGAACCAACTGTTCCAGCAACCTTTCTAGTCTCTGGTGGGCCTTTGTGTACATACGCACACACCCACATGTACACGTAGCTTAAAAAATGAAAATAAATCCTTATAGAGAAGTGCTGGGTGAGGTCACTTTCTAGTTCTCTAGAAAATTGGGTACTGAGTGACCTCTATCTGAAGCTATTCTATATAAACAGGATCATCATGGTGTGATTGGAGAGATGGCTTGGTGTTTAAGAATACTTAGTATTCTTTCAGAGGACCCAGACTTGTTTTCTAGCACCCACATAGTAAATCACAACCATCCCTAACTCCAGCCCCAAGGGATCTGATACCCTCTCCTGACCTGCAGGCATGCAGTACATTGAGATACACACATGCAAGCCAAACACTCATGCACAAGAAAAAAAAAATCTAAAAAACAAGAGAGATTTTACTGAACCAACTTCATTTCATTCATGGAAGCAGATATCTGAGATTTTAAGAAAGCATTCTAATTTCAAACAATTCTGGCCTAACATGATATCTGTAGAGAATTAAGATGCATGGGGAAAAATGCATGAGCCATTTGAGATGTAGCCTGCCATGTTTCTGATTGTTGTCAATAAAACTGGGTGTGTCTCTGACATTTGGGGCTAGAATTACTTGATGTAATTCTTTCACATCTGATATTTGAACGTGTTCGTGTGCATGTGACCACTGGTTAACTCCGTGTCAGTGCTCTTATATTAGACCATCACTCACACATGAATTAGTTCTGCATCTTTCTAACTGATTTGCATAACCACATTACCATCACTTAGAAATTTTAAAATACTTAATTGCATAAGGACTTCTTTTCCTTGATCTCTTCTTTCTTGCTTGACTAAGAATACCAAGATGTCCCCAACGCTCATTTGAAGGTTGATTTAGTCACACTAGCAAAACCCCAGGCTCGACTGTCAAAAGGGATCAGTTTAACACGGTGGGCTAATCATGCTGCAATCTGTGTGCTGCAGGAGTCATAGTGGCTGACTCCTCATCACAGCAAAGGCAAATGTTTAGTCATTATACGTGCTTTTTGTTAACTCCCCAGATGGGATTCTTTTTTCACCTTTGTGTATTTGAGAACAAGTGAATGCAGAAGTGCCGGCAATCCAAGGCTTCATTAGTACAGGAGAGGCAACGCTCATTTTGCTACACAAATAATTAGAGAGATTAAATGGAAATAAACACTGAGAGGGTGTGCAGAGGCTCTGAAGTTGGGTAATTATTTTAATTACTCTAGCGACTTCCACCAACCTTCATTATCAGCCACAGATCAAATTTCAATTGTTTTATGTAAGAATATCATGAGCATGAGCCACGTGGAAAGGCACAGTCACTAGCCGGTAACACTTCATGGGCACAGCATTTTCCTTAAGACCCTGTCTATAGCAGTTTCCACTCCAGCACCTGATCAACTCTACACATTTTAACTGTGACACATTTTTATACTAGAAAGTGTTCAAGTCTGGGGTTTCTGTTCTTCTGAAGGACTTCTTAATAACTTTATGTCTTTATCTAGATTTGATCATAAATGATTTAGGGCCATTTTTTGAGTCACTGAATGTAAAATAATGTAGGCACATTCAGTCATTTGAAATAGATGTCACTTGGAATCATGCTGTCTTTATTGCATATGCTTTATTTCTCCTTTCCACATCTCCCTATATCAGCTCAGGAAGGGACCATACCACACCACCTGGAATCTCTTCCCTACATGTGGGGCCAACTATAGCCAGGATTGCTCAGAAAATACTTCAATTTTATACTTGTGATAATTTTTATTAACAGAGATTTCCCAGGCAATGCCAATCCTTCTAGAAAATTATCTTGTGCCCAGTTTTATCTTCTCCCTGGGGTATTGTCTAACCTCTTTCAATCCTTTCCTTTCAATATACCATAGAGCATATTATATATTATTACCCCACCTTCCAGATAAGAAATCTGAGCCTGAGTAGAGGGGTCATGGAGTTGGGGAGAAGTACCAAGAGGGAGAGGAATGAGTAATAACAAAGTATAATAATATGCATGACAAAGACATGAGGAAACACAATACTTGGTATATGCATTACTGACTTTTCTGTTGCTATGATAAAACATCATGGCCAAAGAGACTTATAGAAGAGTTTATTGGGGCTTATATTTCCAGAGGTCATGGTTGGGGAGCATTCCAGGAACAGGAAGCTGAGTACTCACAACTTCACAAGGAGCCAAGCACAGTAAGTAAATTAGACCTTTCCTCATAAACCCAAGCCCCAAAACACATCTGCTCCAACAAGGCCACACCTCCTAAGCCTTCCCAAACAGCTCCACCAACTGGAGAATGACATGGACCTAGGAAGAGGCTTTCTCATTCAAAACACTAGAGTATGCTAACCAAAGATATTTTTAAAAATAGTTTTTAAAAATTAAACAGACTTTCAAAGCCTCAAAGACTCTCTCAATGAGGAGAAAGTGGCCTGACTGGCAACCAAAGCCAGGCATCAAGACAATCCCCAGGAGAGGAGATAAAACTTAACACAAAGTGAGGAGCGTGCTGAATAGTTCTTTGCCAACTTGACAAGCTTAAGTTACCTGAGATGAGGACCTCAATTAAGAAAATGCCTTTGGAAGATCAGACTGCAGGCAAACCTGTGGGACATTTTCTTATTTAGTGATTGTTGGTGGGGAGCGCATAGCCTGTTGTGGGTGGTGCCATCCCTGGGTTCCATGAGAAGGTAGGCTGAGCAAGCCAGGATGAACAAGCCAGTCAGCAGCATTCTTCCGTGGCCTCTGTCTCCAGGTTTCTGCCATATTTGAGTTTCTGTCATGGCTTCCTCCAGTGACAAACAGCAATATAGAAGTAAAGGCAAATAAACCTTTCCCTCCCCGGCTTGCTTTTTGATCATGGTGTTTTATCACAGCCATAGTAGCTATAAGACAAGAGCAGTGGAAATGGACAGAGTATGCCTTAGGTATTGCTTGATATCACTGACTTCTATCATCCAAGTAAGATTCCGTGTTTTGTTGTCAAAGCATCCTGTCTCTGACTAGGCCCATTCCTGGGGAAAACACAGTTCAGATCAGGTTTCATGATATTGTGAGACTGACAAAGAATTCCCTACTAACAAAGGTTGGCTGCGCTTTCACAGTAACTCCCTAACCACTGAGTTTTACTCCTGCTACCAGAGGCATCTTTCTTCGGACAAGTTTAGAATATACAACAGAATAAAGGAGGCTTTGGTGTTAGCTTTAGTAAAGGGGGAGAGGGAAGATTGGACATATTTGTATGTTACCTTTTAAGAAAAAGCTTGTCAGCTTCCTTCCCTTCCCTCTCCCTCAGGAGCCAGGTGTGCACAGCATGTCCTGAGGTAGAGTATATATGGGTAAGGAGTCTAGTGGAGTTGTTTTTGTCTTTTGTAGTCTGCACAACTTTGGGTTCTGGGTGACATGGGTAAGGTGCAGCTGAAGGCTAGGACTTACTTGGATTGTGGGGGAAGGGAAATGTTTAGTTTTCAGCATCGAAGTGTAAGGCCCCCTAGACCTTAACACAACTGACTCCATGGCGGAAGTAACACTCAGGCTGTAAAACTCAGCGTGTAGACACCACCACCTGCCAAAACTCAAACAAAGGCCTAATCCATCATCCTGGGAAAGCCACAACATGTACTAACCTTGCTTTTCAGCTTCTGCAGCCTCACTTCTGGCTAACTGTTCTTTGCTAACTGAAGTATATCCACCCAGAACATGGTTTTTGTGCTAAAAAGCTCCCCCTGAGAAAGGCTGGGTGCCACGCTGGGATCCTGTGTAGTCGACGGCCTGCTAACAAAGACTTTCTGTTGGCTGAAACCCATGTCTGGAGCCGTCTTCTCTGGTGCATAACTCACAGCATAAGATGGTAGTTCTGAAAATTCACAGCCACACAGTGTCAGACACTGATCTCAAAGTGAAGGGCAGGACTCTCTGAAGGTGGAACATCTACTCTAGTGCCCTGCTTGCTCCCCAGGAACGTAGTCAGAAGAATTTTCATAAGACTGAGAAGGTCAGATTGTGGAGGTCGGCTCAGAAATGATTTAGTGGTGGTGGTAGTGTGGGAGGCGCCTCCCTGAGACTCCCTGGGGTGTGCCTGGCGGCATGGCCCCTTCATAAGAACAGCCCGGGGTTCAGCTAATAGTCTACATATGAGAGTGTCTTCTAGGTACTGCCATGGCTCTGTTCACTGTCCTCTGACTGGATTGATCTGATGGCATCACCTTACATTTAGGAAGACCAGACACCAGCAGCCAGGCTGTGCCCAGAGGGTGTGCAGTGAAGAGACGGCGGGTTATATCCAGGACACCCACGTCCTATCTCCACTCCGTCAGTAACCACTGACCTCAGGAGATGCCTTTAATCTCCACCTCTACCCCTCCATCTAGAACATGAAAGGGACTGCACGTCCGAGGCTTCCTTGAAAGGATCACAGGGAGGGCCGTGGGGCATCATTCCCGTGACTGCAAACTGGGAAGGCACCAACCTGAACAGAAATAAGTTAAACACACTCAGCCAGAGTTTTCAGAAATTTCTTCCCGGGGAGAACCAGCTGCGGCTAGGCAGCGCCTGCTCAAATTGGTTCACTGGAACGCACCAAGCACCTATGTGTGGCACGCCCCCGCCCCCTTCGTGGGCTTCTATCGATTTCTGCCTTTCAAGAGAAAGTGGTTTTCGTCGCCCCACGCCCGGGGTTCTGTGCACCAACCCCACAAGCTGTGAGCCTCGCCCCATCCGCCTCCCTCCCCCCTCTTCCCTCTTTTAGATCTCCGGAGTTGTCCGCGCTCCAATGGGGCTCCTTGGCTGATCTCCAAAGACCCCTGCAGCATTTCAGAGAGCTGAGCCCTCGCGGCGACCTGAGAACAGCATCCCCAACCCGCAGGGACCATTCTCCCTCCCTCTCTCCCTCTGCCTTTGGTCGCCAGCGGCGCCTGGCGCTGGCTCGGGGAGCACTGTGCTCAGACCCCACGGAGAGCCGCGGCCCTTCCCGCCTCCGCCCCGCAGCCCCTCTCCGCCAGTAGCAGCGCTGCTATCTTCCCACAGGAGCGCTAGGAGGACGCCCGGAGTCTGCAGCGCCCCCGCCCCCTCGCTTTTTCTTTCTCTCCCTTGCTTTGGGATCTCGCTGTCTGGAGCCGGGAGAGGTTCCGAGGAGGAGAGAAACGGGTCGAGCACAGGCTTCTGCTGCGGAGCGTCCGCCGAGCTGGGGGAACAGCATCCTCGGTGTCCACCCGAGATCGCAGCTGCGCCCAGCCGACATGTAACGGAGGAGAGCCCCCCAGCATCACCAGCCGCCGCCTCCCACAGGGTCCCAGAGCGCTCGCCGAGGAGAGAAGACCTGCAGCCCGTTTGGCCGCAGCGGCGCGCGGGACGGGAGCATCGAGGCGAGCCGCCGGCGGGTTCCAGGCTGGCACTCCGGAAAGAGCGGATCGGGGACCAACGCCTGGCTCAAGCTCGGCACAACTCCGGGACCGGCAGAGCGCGGCTGGACCGCGTCCAGATTCCCGCCGACTTCAGCCAGAGTGACCCACAGCCCCAGCCCGGCCGCCTGCACCCCACGGAGTTCTAGCCCGCCCTGCCTCTGCGCCAAAGACCCCGCACGCCCAGGTGCCCGCAACGCCCCGAGCCGGATGGGGAGCGCGCCCGCCGCGGCGACCTGACAGCCGCCGCCGCCGTCCGAGCTGTGCACACCGAGGTCCCCCGACCCGGAGGCTGGTCCTTGCTGGGGGTGGCGTCCGAGAGGCTGGGGGAGCGCGCACCATGAAGTCGGCGCTGTGCAGCCGCTTCTTCATCCTCCTGCCCTGGATCCTCATCGTCATCATCATGCTGGACGTGGACCCCCGGAAGCCCGCGCCTCAACTCACTTCACGCCCCTACTTCTCCCCACACACAGCGGGCTGCGGGGGCTCCCGTGCCCCGCTCCGACGGAGCAACCCGGGCCGTGAAGCTGCGGGGAAGCGCAACGAGTCCCGGCCCCGGCTGCCTCCGGAGCCGCGGCTGCCCACCATCTATGCCATCACGCCCACCTACAGCCGCCCGGTGCAGAAAGCCGAGCTGACCCGCCTGGCCAACACGTTCCGCCAGGTGGCGCAGCTGCACTGGATCCTGGTGGAGGACCGGGCCACGCGCAGCGAGCTGGTGAGCAGCTTCCTGGCGCGGGCCGGGCTGCCCAACACGCACCTGCACGTGCCCACGCCGCGGCGCTACAAGCGGCCGTGGCTGCCGCGCGCCACCGAGCAGCGCAACGCGGGCCTCGCCTGGTTGCGCCAGAGGCACCAGCACCAGAGCGCGCAACCAGGCGTGCTCTTCTTCGCCGACGACGACAACACGTACAGTCTGGAGCTCTTCCAGGAGGTAGTGGCCCCGGCCCCGATGGTGGGGGACGGGGGCGGTGGGGCTCCGGGGGCCGCACCCACTTTGCGCTTCGGGTGCGCTCTGGAGTTCTTCGGGCCTCCGCGCACGCATCCCGAACTCGGCGTGGGGCAGCTGCAGACAGGCAGGCAGTCTCCCCAGAGTCCTCCACTGGCTGTAGTTGGTGGAGGAATGTTGGCCGGGGGGAGGGGGGGGCGAGAAGGAGGGCGCACTTGTGAGGTCCAGCGTGGAAATAGTCGGCCCTGGGATTTCTTTCCATGTCTGAGATTGGAGCTCAGTAAATAGCACAGGTGATTGATTTGCTCAGCTGGGTGAAGGCCAAGACTAGTGCTGGGCTTGATTTTCGTGGAGGCTGTATCAGTGCCTACAGGTGATTCTGGATGGAGATGCGTGTAGGATACTAACAACTCAGTTTAGGGACCGATCTCTTCTGGGGAGAAATTGGTTCTTAGTGCAAACACTGGCATGTATGAGGAAGGGTCCTCCATTCATCTTTTCCTATAGCATTGGCAAATGAGTTAGAATTATTCTAAAGGAGCCTTAACGGTTGTTTTTTTTTTAACTGCCCCGGGCATCACCCAGACGGCCTGCCTGACCCCCTGAGTGCTGCCTGGCCGGCCTCTTGCTGCTGAAGTGGTCAGTGTTCCCTGGAAGGCCACCAGCACGCAGTAACAGGCGTAGAGTAGGTGGCCTTGAAGCTGCTCTGTGATAGTGTTTTTTTTTTTTTTTCTTCCCTGCACTTTATTACAGCTGAATGTGATCTTGATTTCTTTGCCCGGTGAGATTGTAGTCTCCACCTAAAATTCCCCCGGCATCTGGCCTCCTAAAGACTCCCCCCCCCCCCAGCAACTCCGCCCCCTCTCCCCCAGGAAATTTGAAGTTCGGGAAATACTGTGTGAATTCATAGAATAACTGTGTCTGTAGCAATCAGATACCCTCAGTGTCCCCACCTCCACGCTCTCACCTAAGGTCAGGTTGCTTTCTTAGCCTCGGGACTGTGACTGTACTCTTCCTGCTCAATTTTTCTTTATGTGCTTTTCAAAAATCGCTTTAAAAGTTAATTGCCACCTTCATTTCTACCCTCTCCATGGGTAAAAGAAGCAGTAATTGTTCTCCATTCTCTCATTCCATGGGACTTGCTTTTCATGTTTCCCCAGAGAAATAAGCTTGGTTTAGTGTTTAGCGTGGCTTTTATTATACCCGTGATTAGAGTTACCAAGTGATTGTTTGAAAGTTGGGCTTTTATTTTAAAGTTGAGTTGTTTCCTTGCTCTTTTCTCTAAAAGGAGGGCTTGTGTTTTGTAGCAAAGACCTTTAACTCTAAGTCCTTGTTTATTTTTAAACCAGGTCTTTTTCGCTCAGTTCTGAAGTTACTTTACCTATGATCTGTGGTCTTGTTTTTCAAACAAAAAGAAAATAGAGCACATTGCCGTTAATTAACATTTGAGGGGGCTAAACTGGGGAGGGGAAAGGGTTGCTTTCATCCCAGTGTTCAGCTTGTTGGCATGAGGTGTTGGAGGAGTAGAAAAGTTGGCACATCCAGGCAAGGAAACAATTCAGATACAGTCTCCCTTTGAGACTTCCCCTGCTGAAAAGAGGGCTTGTGTGGAGGGTACTGAAGAGCAGAAGGAAAATCGGTGGCTTTTTTTCCCCATTGGCCTGTGGAGGGGGGTTGGGGTAGAATAAGAGGAAGAGGAAAGAATAGGGGGAAATTGTATTGGCAAAGAGAAAATATTAAAAAAAAAAAAAGCAAGGGAAATTGTGTGTATGGCAGTAACATGCCATACACTTGGAAATAGTGTACTACTCAGAATAAATATTTTCAGACCATGTGTAGCTTTTTACAGAGAGACACAAAATACAAGGCAGGTGTATTGTCAATTTTCAGTGTTAGATGCAGGTCACACTGTATCTCCCAAACCTCTCTCAGAGAACAGTTTATGGCAGTTAACTTTTTCTAGCATTCCAGTTCCTCCTTCCATATATATATGTATATATATGTGTGTGTGTGTATGTGTGTGTGTATATATGTGTATATATTTACAGATTAGGCTTTTCTTTGTTATTAATGTGTGTTACATGTGTTATCTTCCTTATTACGGTCTTGACATACACTCAATGAACTTGATTAGTGGGCTATATGCATCCCCTTGTATATTTTCTAGAAGCTGATGTTTATCTTCCTTTAAGCTCTGGGTTTTGCTAGTGGGATGACTCACTCGGCACCCCTTCTGGAATTAGTGATTCTAGGTGGACTAGTCTAGACACTGTTCCCTTGGTGAAAGAGAGAAACAGAGAAACCCATTAACTACGTAACACTGGGGGAGGGAAGGGAGGCCCAGGGCTCCGGCTCCAGGGCTATCTTAGCCCTTTCTCGTTTTTAAGTAATTCACGGTATGTAAGGAAAGAGTATCTCAAGTCAGTCTTCATCTTTTGTTCATAGAGCTTCTAATCTCCACAGCTGATGCTTAAAAAAAAAAAAAAAAAGACAAGATAAAAGGAGGAAAATGAACCAGGTACAAATTAGCTCACTAAGGATTGGCTGCAAATGAAGGAAAGAAAAGGATGAAAGGCCTCCAAATTAAATTAAAGACACAACAGACAATCTGCATTCAATTATTCCTTCCCGGTAACTGGAGTAGCATTTTTTTTCCTCCCGTATGGCTAACTAATTTTCATCTTCTCTTTTCAACTGAGCCATGATGCCAGGGAAGGAATATTTGCACTGAACGATCCTCTGTGAACAGCCAAATCCATCTGCAAATGAAGCTGCTTGTGAGTCACAGCCTCGGACGCCCTGTACCTGAGGAGGAAGTAGGAGGGTCTTTGCAGGCTTCCAACACCTCAGCTACTCCAGTGGGCATCATTGGGGTTTACAGGGTGGATCACTGATAATCCTGCCTGCCTGTCTACATTGATCGAGCTTTCTGGGAAAGCTTATTTGCAAAGGATTTAGGCTGCTTTAATAAAAGCCACACGTACAAGTAAATGGGACCTTATATCTGGCCCTATTTTCAATAGCACTATTGACCAGATGTCTGTCTTCAAGGCTTTCCCAAGCTTAAAATGATGATTTTCAACTGAAGGTAGTTTTACCTTTAGAAATCAATTGAATTGAAAGGTTTTTGTGTTGTTGTTTGGGGGGTGGGGGGAGTTGTTGTTTTGTTTTATTTTTTTAAATAGTACTTTCCAAGCAAAGAAAACAAAAACTTTAACCTTAATGAGATCAGAAGACAAAACCAGCTAAGAGATTCACTTAATGAGACTATATGAGTTACTTAATGAGACTGAATGGAAGGCATTTGTAAAAACCAGGGGGCTAACGGGTGAAGAGACCCCTTGTTGGGATTTCTTTCTGGGTGCTGTTCTGTTTGTGGGCTGGGCAGACAGAGCCATGGCATTTAATTCCGTGGTCTTCTGCTTTTCTAGAGCACTGCCATGTTCTACCTTCTGCTGGAGTCACACCCAAAGAGACATGTAGGTTTACAAGGCATGGCAGCCCCTCCCAATAGGCACCCAGAGCATCCTAATTGTCTCTCTTTTACCCTGACCTAGCTGCCTAGCTTAGGGGAACTCTTCATAAAGAAGCCTAGAAGCTTCTCATAGCTTAGCCTAGAGCGACTACCCAGAGCAGACCCTTATAAATTGTGTCTTCCCCTCTGAGAGTATGGTAATAGGCCACAGGACTGGTAAACATGATTTCAGTTTTTTTATTTCTTAGTGACTGTAAAACTGCAGCCAGTTTTCTGAGTGTTAGATCTATAGGTTTTCTTTATGCTTTCTGGGTGTTTATTACTTGAATTATGGTTCTGCTTTGATAGTTTTCCTCAGGGACCAGTGGCTTCTATTTGGATGTTTTAATGGGCCAGAAATAACAATTTGGGTTTAAAGACATTGCCAAACTGCCTCTTCCCATTGTGTTTTCCTATCATCCTTCTCTCAGCCTGCTTTTCACTGATGAGTCTCTCATGAATAAGCATGCAGACATGCCCAGAGTATCATTTTGGTGTGACGGATGTGTGTCTTCAAAATATTTAGGTGGCTTTTTGCTGTGTCCTGGAAGCTAGAGTAGGTGGCTGCATTTTCTTCTGCCTGTTCCTCTAAATTACAAGCTGGTAGATTTTCTCTTGTGCGAGAGCAGTAATAAAATAGTAATTGCTTTTAAGACGTGCTGAAAAAGCAAATAGAACGAAAGTCGGCGGTCTCATCTAACTGCTGCAGGTGGCTGGAGTCCGAGGTGTGTGAGGGCATGTGTCACAGGACTCAATGCTGCTGAGCTACAGCGAGTGAAACCTTTCGGCCTCTAGGATGTTCTGTGGACTGGTAAGGAAGCACATTAGTGTATGTTCGATTCACAGGGCTATTGAAGCATGAAATTTAGGTTTTGTATGGTTCTCAGATCCTCCCCTAAAACACAGGTAAAAATGTTACAACCATCCATAGAATGTGTTTTCAATTTGCAGAACCAAAACCGTAATTGTTTTTTTTTTTTCAGGTGCGCTTGCTATTCTTTCGTACAGTTTTAAATAAAATGTCAAAAGTATTCGCTAAGCCGGTTGTTCACAACCTTCCTGATGCTGTGACCCTTTAGTACAGTTCTTCATGTTGTGGTGACCCCAACCATTAAACTATTTCTGTTGCTATTTCATGACTATAATTTTGCTACTGTTATGAATCATAATGTAAATATCTATGTTTCCCAATGCTCTTAGGGGACCTCTGTGAAAAGGTTGTTTGACATCCAAAGGGCCTGCAACCCACAGCTTGAGAACCACTCCTCTAGACCTTTATGCAAAACTACAACCAACACAACTGAGAGTGGGGGAGCCCAATCTCAACCAATACAGCTATAATAAGACTCCTCTGCCTAAGGCTCAGGGATCATTGCTGAAGACGGAGACAGAAAGATTATAAGAGCCAGAGGGGTGGGGGAGTTTACTGTGAAGTTATATCTTCTAGAAATGTCAGAAGGTATACCCATGATCAACTTTCAAGAAGTGGTCTCTCCAGGCTGTGGTGGCACATGCCTTTAATCCCAGCACTTGGGAGGCAGAGGCAGGTGGATCTCTGAAGTCGAGCCAACCCTGTCTATAGAGCAAGTTCCAGGACTGCCAGGCTACACAGAGAAACCCTGTCTCAAAAAAACCAAAAAGAAAGAATAATTGCAATGTTTCCCCATCCCATGGGAAAGAGCTAACTCCTGTCACTACTAATGATACTCTGCTATGCCTGCAGACAGGAGTCTAACATAACTGTCTTCTAAGAGGCTTTGTCCAGCAGCTGATGGAAACAGATACAGAAACCCACAGCCAAACAGTAGGCTGAGTTCAGGGAGTTTTGTGGAAGATTGGGAGGAAGGATAAGAGGGAAGCCAGAGAGGTCAAGGACACCACAAGAAGATCTACAGAGTAAAATAACTGGACCCATGGGGCCTCACAGAGACTGAACCATTAACCAAAGAATTGGGCTGGACCTAGACCCCCTACATATATGTAACAGATGTGCAGCTTGATCAACATGTGGGGCTCCTAGCAATAGGAGTAGGGGCTGTCTCTGACTCTGTGGCCTGCCTCTGGATCCCTTTCACCTAGCTGGGCTGCCTTGTCAGGCATCAATGGGAAAGGATGTGCTTAATCCTTCTATTTTAATCCTTCAGAGTTTGTTGGTACTCCTTGTAGGCCTCCCTTCTCTGAGAAGGAGAGGGGAGAGAGAGTAGGAGGAGGGGACCATAGGCTGGGACTAGGAGGAGCAGAGGAGGGAGGAGGCTGGGATCAGGCTGGAAAGTGATTAAATAATACATATATACATGGATACATACTTATATACCACAAAAGGATTCTGGGAATAAAAAGATTTTCCAGATGACTAGAAAAGCAAATATATATATATATATATATATTTATATTTATATATATATAAAATCTGTCTGTCTGCCTGTCTGTCTGTCAGTTTCTCCTTCCAACATGTGGGCTCCAGAAATCACTCTGGTTATCGGCATTGACAATAAGTACAGTTACTCATTGACCCCATCCTTTGAGTTTCATTTATAGTAACTCAGGCTTTTGGTGC
The DNA here is from genome assembly GCA_028658305.1 of Pachyuromys duprasi. Taxonomy (NCBI): domain Eukaryota; kingdom Metazoa; phylum Chordata; class Mammalia; order Rodentia; family Muridae; genus Pachyuromys; species Pachyuromys duprasi. Next base: position 16,178,959 of record CM053756.1, on the reverse strand, counting down.
TGGCTACTAGCACCCCTTACCTCTGTATTTAGATAGGAACGCAGTCTTTTGATGAGTAAAGGGAAATTAAACTAATCAAATTTGACTATGGTTTAGCGTTTTCCACCAGTTACAAACACTATTCTCATTTTAAACAGATGTACTAACCAATGTAACTTGAAAAGGTCATATAGCTGGTAGATGCAGAGATAGAATTTTAATCCAAATACCTTGTCTAACCTGAACAACTGGCTACCCAGACGCTCCCACTTAATGAGCACCATTGTGTAAAGCATGACATGAAAGTCGCCTGAGATGCTGGCTGTCTCTGCTATGCTTGGTCTTCAATTTTGTCTTTTGAATTATGTGGATATGCAGTATCAGGAACTAAATTCTGGCCCTCGTTCATGCAAACTATAACTCCTTCCCCACCGTGTCCCTCTTTTTCACTGTTTAACTATTTTAAGTTTTTTTTAAAGATTTATTTATGTATGAATGTTCTCTCTGCATTCTAGAAGAGGGACTCTGATCTCAGTATAGACGGTTGGGAGCCATAATGTGGTTGCTGGGAATTGAACTCAGGACCTCTGGAAGAGCAGACAGCACTTCAAACCACTAAGCTATCTCTCCAGCTCCTGTTTAACTATTTTAAATTGATAAGAATTGCAGACATGTGTGCAACATGATGTCTTGATATAGCATATACTTTATTGAAAGACTATAGGAGGTTAACAGTCACCTCACATATTCTTTGTAATGACAATGTTTAACATACTCTGCAATTTTAAAATATGTGATATTATTATCTGTATTTAGTATGGTATGCTATATATGCTCTGAATTTTCCCAACTGACTGAAATTTTACATACTTTGGCCAACAAAGCCAGCCCTGCTACCCCTCCCCCACTTGATCTTAGAATGATTTCATATTCTTTTTCACTGTCTCTAACTTGGAGACCATTTGATTTGGGGGGATTTTTTTAAGTAAGTTGAAAACTTCTAAGTTGGCATGTACACTATATACTCATGATTTTTTAAAATTATGTCTTCCTGTGAATAGTTGTGAATCTCCATAAATGGGCGATCACCCAGCCAGTAAACCACTTGTCTTAGAAGTACATAGACCTGAGGTGGCTCCTCAAAGTCCATGTTTAAAAAATAAAAATACGAGGTGTGGGTATGGTATGCTTGTAATCCCAAATCCGGGAGCTCACTGGCCAGCCAGCCTTGCCTAGTAATGAGCTCCAGGCTGTGTGAGATAGTGTCTCCAAAATAGACAGACAGATAAAAACAATTTGGATGATACCAGCCTATACATCACACATACACACACTTTCTGAAGATAACGATTAAGGTGTGTACATACCAGTAACTTGATCTCCTGACCTTCTGTCTTATCAGAATAGAAAGCATCAGATGCAATGTGTTTTCAGGGCACAGGGCTGGGTGTTGACTTATTTCAAGCAGCATAGTGGTTTCCGCCTGGGATAGGAGAGGAGGTGGGGTCTGAGCTGGACATGTGGATGGCAGATACCTGCTGCTGTCCCCTCTCTTGGCGGCACCCACATGTATTTGTAGGAACTTTCAGTGCACAGGAACATACACCTCATGTGGGCTGCTGCTGACCCTTCTTTCAGACCCACCTACTTGCTGGTAGGATCGTTCATGTTCTTCTGGAATTAGTACTATCCCTGGATTAAAAGCAAAAGTAATAAATGACTGGTTGAATCATCTTGTATGCTTGAAAAAAGAAAGGAAAAGAAATAAATGAGCAAAGAAAGAAGGAAAGAAATAAAGAAACAAAGAAAGAAAATAGAAAGGTAAGAAGAAAGGAAGGAAAGAAAGAAAGGAACGAAGGCAGAGAAATCAGAATCTAAGAGATGGCTTTTCTGAAAGGAAATCATATGCTCCACCAATGTCAGATTGTTTGGTCCTTTCCCACAAACAACAAACTCAGTAGTTTTCTTTCTTTCTTTTTAAACATCAATCTCCTCCATTAATAGAAAAAGAACTTTAAGTACTATGTGTAGTCCATTCGAACTGAAAACTATTATCGTCCCTTCAACACTAATTGCAGGGACACATCCAGAGAACCTAGTTGGTATGCAATTCTGTCATCGTGCACTTGTCATGGAGGGAACTAACATGGGCCTATACATTACAGACCCGTGCGACCTCTTGATGTAAGTCAAGGACACAGTGAGCATTAGCTCATCCAGCACGAGGCAGTATATTCTCCTGTCTTCTTTTACATGTTCTTCACCCTAACATAACAATAAAAACACAATAAATGCACAAGCCAGCAGTGTATTCACTTACTACCATTGACAGTGGTGCAGAATTGCATATGCTGTTTCAGTACTGTTCTGTACTGTATAGCGCTGGCTGTGTGGTAGGTTCATTTATACCTGTGTTACCACAGGCACATGAGGAAAGGGCTGTGAGACCACACTTGGTGGCTGCTGATGGGCGACAGGGATTTTCAGCTCTGTTATCATCTCTAGGGACTTTGTCACAAACAGGGTCTGTGATTGGCCAAATTGTGTCTTCATCTCCCTAATGAAAACTGGAAGTGTTAAATGCTGGCCATTCTCCATGTACTGAGGCTTTGTATCTAAGCAAGCTATGTCTTAGCAGTAATAATGTAGCACTCTGCAGATTCTCCTATATAACTGACCTTAAGCATCATCACAGCCAGAGGATGTTTGAATAGGAGAAGTTAGTTTCTCTTCTCTACAATGTAACACATATGAATTTAATATCTACGGTAACACTGGGCACTATACCCAAGGAAGGCTCTCCCTGAGTGTGTGTCTGGACTAAACGTGCTACCCTCTGTGTGTGCTGGGAGAAATGCATACACCCTTACGCAGTTGTCAGTGTGGTGAGTGGTTGAGGGAGAAATACTCTGAGAACTGAAGGACAAAGGACCTTGTAGGCGATGACACAGGAAGAAAGAGCTGCCTAGGGATAGATTTGGGAATCTGCAGAAATAAGACGTGGAATATTCAGAGACCTGAAAGATGCCCGGTAATGTCCAGGGCTGGCATGAAGAGAGATCAGGTGAGGATTGGGAGCTCTGCTTCCCTCTCCTACATGTTCAGGAGGAGTCCTTCTCCTTGGGATAAAATTTAGCATCTCTGCCCACACCTGGCCTCCAGAGAAGTCTTCAGCTGTCAATGTTTACAAGTGATATTTAAATCATGCTCATTATATTCTTTTTCCTAGAAACTGCCATGATTTTTGTGTATATCTGTGAACTTGAAAATGTACACAGAGTGCAGAGGGCACACTTTGCTCTTTATTTAGCTTTTGTTTTGCATCTTTGTTTCAGATACACCCACTAGGGAAATGAACTTTTCCAACAAGAGCTTGTATAAGACAGGGAGTCAATTGATAAATAAATATATTATCATATACATATTTTTATATATGACAAATTGTTGTTACTTTTAATATAGGATCTTGGTATGTAGCCCAGGCTGCCCTTGAATTCTGTCTTCCCACATGGCCTTCCTAGTGTGGGGACCACTGGCTTAAGCCTCTTCACCCAGCTGATAGGCAAGTGTTTGTGCATCTAATAGTACCAACAAAGTATTAATCTACTCCTAACAGTACCTTAAATAATATGATAAATGTATTGTGGCTGCTTCTCCAGCTGGAATACAAAGGTAGGGGTTTTCTTTTATTTACTTCTGTAACTCTAGTACTAGTGTGTAGCAAATACTCATTAAATATTTACTGAATGAATTATAGGAGACTTAGAAACGGAAAGAATTTATTACTACAGAAGAAATTTGGTGCCAGAAAACAACCCGTGCACCCAAAATGGCATTCAGATAATAGTTTGGATGTCTGCATTAAGCCTGAATCAAACCCCTTAAGTAGTAACTTAAGAACTGTCATGCTGTAAAAGGAGAGGGTCTACGCCTTCTGTTAGGGAGGCATCCATATTAACAGACATGAAAGTAAAAGCTAGGAGCCAGCTGAGTGTTGGTCCTCTATAACTGAAAGGCTGCGAGCAGGTAGGGAGCACAGATAGGCTTTTCAGAATGCACAGCCCCTGGCTCAAGCACAGGTTCACCCCTTGGAAGTCGAATTACGTCAGTGAGGACGCCACCTCAGGTGACTGCTATGAGTGATAAGTACTGAGTCGGATGCCAGAAAACTGGCTGTGTCCGTGCTTTAGATAGATGTTTGCCAGCACCAGCTCCTGGTGCCTGAACTGTGCCTCTAGATGCCTTGTAAGAGAGGAGACAGGGTTACTTGGCCTCCCAAATTAGTCTGTACCGCAGTGCACTGCATTAGCCAGTCTCTTAATGACACCCTTGGGTGTTACCAGAATAAGTAGTAAAATAAGGCTTGTCTACATAGGATCCTGGTAGAAAATGAGATGTGGGAGGCTTCTTTGTTGCTCTGATCAAATAGCACGCCTGAAATCAACTTGGAGAGGGAAAGAGCTATTCTATCTTACATCCTGTACAGTCCGTCAGCCAAGTAAGTCAGGGCAGGAGCTCAAGGTAGAGCCTGGAGATAAGAACTGATCCAGAGACCATGAAGGAGCACTGCCTTTTGGCTAGTTCCCCATGGCTTGCTCATCCTGCTTTCTGACACACCCCAGGATTCCTAGCTCAGAGTTGGTACCACCTACAACGGGCTGGGCTGGGCCCTCCCACGTGAATCACCAATCACAGGCCAGTCTGGTAGGAGCATTTTCTCAGTTGAGGCTCCTTCTTCGAAAATGACTCTAGCTTGGGTCAAGTTGACACAAAACTAGCTAGCACAGACAAGAAGGGAATGTTTGGTTTGAGAAGTGATGGGTATTCTTGGTTGGGTTAAGAGGGCTAAGGTGGCTGCAGTGGAGTGAGAGCCAAGACACTGGTAGGCTCAGCATCCTTTGGTTTCAGTATAGCCCGGGTACCTGGCATAGACCCAGGGCATACTCATCAAATGATAGACTGTTTATGCCCAGCCTAGGTGAGAACTAATACCATCTTATAAAGAAAAGAGCAGCTTCATGGGAAGGAAGGAGGTTTATAACTCTCTTGATTAGAAGCAGCTTTTGGATGTTTAAGGCCATTTTCCGGGATGTTGAGTGTTCCCTTTCTAGCCCTTGTGGGAGGAAGCCCAGTGATTGGCTTTGCCTGGAACCTAAGGCCTTACCCAGGACCCTGAACTTCTGGCCTCCCACAGAGCTTACAGGGAAGCTGGGCTGGATACTAACTTGCTTCCCTTTTCTAAATGTTACCTTCTCTCGCACAGGAATGTGGACAGTGGGGGCAGCAGCGGAGGTGGGGGGAGGGGCTCGTCCTGGTAGCCTTCAGGCCTGTGAAAACTAGGGTTGCCTCTCTCTTCCAGTCGTTCCTGTGTCCCCAAAAGTCTCTATGGCAAGAATGTGGCCATTGATGTAGCCTTCAATGCTTTCTGCTTGAAATAACTTCCTAAATAATTTGTAAAATTATATACCCCCTGGCAAGTCTTTAAAATCATTTAAAATAGTTATAAAAGATTTCTAGTGTAATATACTGGCATTTGATCATGAAACTTGTATTTATACAATAGAGTCTTCAACACCATTGTGATGTAATAGCCCAAACATTTATTTAGTAAACACAGCTTTAATACAAATTTTTTTTTTTGGTATGGTGCTCAGGGTTGAATCTAGCATAATGTTATGTTTCTTTTAGTCAGCCTCCTTGACATTAAGAAGTCACATGGAAATTTTATTTCTAGAATATTTCTAGCTTTCAACCAAAAAAAAAAATCTCATGGTGACCCCATGCAGTGATTTATTGATGCCTACATCTCCTTCACCTGGGTTGAATGAATAATTAGAAACTTCTTGTATCCCTAAAGGATTTATTACCCATTCATTAGAGACATTGACTTGCTTAATAAAGACAGCATTATTTCTAATTACCTTTGTCTGGTGCCTGAGAGGTTGTTATCACAAGAGACAGTGCGTTTAGGAGAATCCAGGATGGGTGAGAACATTGTCCTACAGTGAAGTTAAGGCTGGGGGAGGGACACAGAACCTGCCCAAATCCAGAGGGTCAGCCTGAAGGAAACAGTCAGAGGCATACTGAGGTCTGGGAGTTTGCACCCTCTGGTGCCTGTATCATCCATGGACTGTCTTCATACATACATTCTGTATTCCTTCCCAGAAATCAGGGACCCCAGGGAGCCGTGCAGAGGCTGCAGCAGCCAAGACATCACATAACCATGTCAGCGCTGTAGCTGAAGCAATCCTGACTCTCAGTGGCTCCGGGGTGCTGCCCCACGAGAGCAAGAAATGAGCGTTTCAGTCCACTCCATCTGTGGACCTGTTGTTCTAAATAAACTTGGCATTGAGAGATGGAAATGCCAGTGTCGTTTTTAAAGGTCAGATGACAGTTTGGGGATATTTTGGTTACTCTGCTGAGTTCTCCAGCTGCCTCTGCCCAGACTGCGAGAGTGTTCACGAAGTTTCTGCCTTCCCCGGGGGGTCCATTCTTGCCTCACAGGGGAGCCATGTGGCACAAGCCATCAGAGCCAGGCTGAAACTCTGTCCAAGCTGTTCATTATTTTCTACTCTCATTAACGAAAGTCTCTTTTCATTTCATCTGGGTACTTAACTTTTTCCCACTGCTGTTTTCTGCTGCTGGACGGTACTCAGCGGAGGTTCTGTGGTTTTTCACCTCTGCTGTTTTTACAGTTTAAGAAGCAGAACACATTAACATGCTGCATCAATATGCTTGTTTCTTACATGCATGTGCAGATCCTAGCTTCTAACATCATACGCAGCATTTCCATGTGAGTGAAGCGTGACCCATGAGAGAGGAAAGAAAGATTCTTTAAGGGAAAGAGGTTACAGAACATATGCGATGTGAAAGCAGAGGGAAGGATTACTGGGGATGTGGAGGAGTTTAAGTGGGGAGGGGAACAGGGAGGGAGGATGTCAATCAAAACTAATGATGTATGGAAGAGCCGTGAGGAAATCTATTACTCAGTTAGTTGATCAAGATATTTTAAACAACAACAAAAAAGTGTGAACAGTGGTACCACGCAGGTGCATAAAACTTCTCGCACAAGTCATAGGTTATTAAACAAATATCCCGGTGACAGGAATAGGATACCAGCAAATAAGCTGTTGGTCACAGAGGCCACGGATATCCCCCAAAACAGGACAGGAAATTGCCGGTCCTGTTGGTTGCCGCTGGAATGGGGTGATAGCCTACTGCGGAGGACATTATGGAATGAAGCTTTCTCCCTGCTGGCTAGTGACATAGTGCCAGGAGGTGCTGTGTGGGTTTGGGGAACCAGGGGCGGGGTGGGGGGAAGGAGCAGATCAGCAGCAGCAGTCTCATGTAGCTATGGACCTATGTGCCAGGCAAGAGGTGGCTCCTGGTGCTATAGAGGCATGACTGTCATAGGGTGAGCACCGTTTTCTGGTAGGATTTAATGCTCAACCCACAAGGGGAAATTTAGTTCTGATGCTGCAACCTGGTCAACGTGCATGGCTGGGAAGGCCTAGAAGGGAAGTTACTGCTATGGCTGCCCTTGGTAAGTGGACATAATGTTCCTGTCAACCTGCTCTCCAAATAACTCTGTTCCTGCCCAGAGATGAGTGATGATGTCGCTTTGGTCAAAGGCGTTTCTTTCTGCAGTGGCCAGTAGTGAGTGCAGAGACTCATAGCTGGTCTCAGTACTGAGATAAATGACTTTTAAATGCCTGGCCACAAATGGACCATCCATGTCATTCTTCCCCACCAAGAGAACATTGTGGAATGTGAGAGCCAGAGGAATGAAGGGGTGAGGGGTGGAATGCTGGCTTTTGGGTGTGGCACAGCTGTTGTACTCATAGTCAAAGCAGCTGTGAGTACCTGCACAAAGGATGATTGGCACACTGTCACAAAAGGATGTTGTATCCTTTTCCCTCAAAACATGAAGGGCAATAGGGAAGAAAAAAAATGAAGATCTTTTTGTTGTTATTATTACAATGGTTCTTGTAAATATATATTTATTTACCTTGGTAACATTCTAATATGTTAAGTAAATGTCCTCCTTTATATTAATAGGAGGTTTTTTGTTTGTGTTGTTTGTTTGTCTGCTTGGTTGGTTGGTTGGCTGGTTTTGTTTACTTTTGGTTTGTTTTTTTGATTAACGTTTGTTTGTTTTTGAGACAAGGTTTCTCTTTGTAGCCCCAGCTGTCCTGGAACTCTCTTTGTACATAGACCAAGATGTCCTCAAACTCAGAGATCTGCCTCCATCTACATCCTGAATGCTAGTGTTAAAGGCACCCCCCACACATTCTAACATGTTAAAATGTGTATCTATAATCACATAGCTAAACAGTGACCTCTCACATACTGTCTCTTTGAATCAGCCTTTTATGAGTACTTTCTACAGGTGGAGTCATACAATATTTAGACTTCTGTTTCAATTAGCATGCGGCTTCCTTGTTCATTCATATGGCAGCATCTGTTGGGATTTCCTTCCTTTTCAAAGTTCTGTTACACACTGTTCATCACTTCATTCACTGAGAGACACTGGGGTGGTTTTCCCATTTTTGCTATTGTGAAATGGGCTTTTAGCATTTTGCTAATACTATAGAATATTGGTCTGATCATTGGTTTGTAAACACCTGCTAGAGTCCAATTCTAAATAGTTTTGGGAACAAACACAGAATTAGAGATGTTGACTACAGCTTGCAACGGTTCTATGCATATTGTTTTTGTTTTCTGGTAAAAATGATATTTTATCTTTTGTTCATTTTTGAGATTGTAATTTAATTACTAGGTTTCCTCTATCCCTTTCCTCCCTGTAGACCCTCCACTATACCTTCTCCACTCTCTTTCAAATTCATGAGCTCTTCTCTCTTTAACTATTATTATGTTTGTGCACACATATACATTCCTAAGTGCAGCCTGTTAGATCCAGATAACGTAACTTGTTTATATGTTTCCGGGGCTGACCATTTTGCCATGAGACAACCAATCAGTGTGCTCCTCCCTGGGGAGGACCACCTCTTTGATTCCCAGCTTTACTCTGCTTCTAACACCCTTTAGGAATTTTATGACAAAGAGAGATTGAACTGTCTTAGAGGTCTTTTCCAGATGTATTAAGATAATATGATCTCTGGCACTGGCTATTGATAATTCATATGTTGCTTATAATTTAATTATGTATATTGAACCATCCCTGCATCAACTTGATGCATCTCTGCATCAAATTGAGTGAAATCAACTTGATTGTGGTACATGACCTATATAGGCTTATCTGGTTTTAGTATCAGGATAAAGCTGGTTTATTCAGTAAGTTTCTTGGCACTCCTTTTTTTTTATGTCTGATTAAACAGTTTGAGGAGGATTAATGGTATTTTTTCTTTAAAGGTCTGGTAGAATTCAGTGGATTTCTCCAGACCTTCACTTTTCTTGGCTAAAGACCGTTTAATATCATTGCTCATTATGTATTTACATTGAGAGATCTTGATTTAATTTTGATAGGTCATATGTGGCTGGGAACATATGTACACACATATTTACATATATGTGCTATCAATATATACATATATGTGTATATATACTGTGTGTATATATATATTTCTAGTTTTCAGTGTTTTGAATAAAGTTTTTAAATATCCTCTAATGTTTCTCTATATTTCACCTGTATCTGTTGTATTTTTCTTCTACTTATCTGCTTGCTTGCTTACATCCTCTCTGAAATAATCAATCATTTTGACTCCTAAGCTTTCGAATTCTATTTCTGGCATTTCAAACATTAAGTATCTTTGGTTTCAGTTACTGAGGAGTCATCTTTTGGAGTAATCATGTTACATTGTCTTTTCATGTTGTCTATATTTCTATGTTGCAATAGGTTCATGTGTCAGATTGAATGTTTCTCTTAGTTTTATATGGTAATCTTCTGCTAGTGGGCCTCCTATTCTTGAAGGCTCAACCTTCATCAATACTCAAAGAGGGAAAAAAATTATAAGAGCACACCACCAAACCCAACCAGATATAGAAATACAGAAAGCTATTAAAAATCAGAGAAGACGGTTTTATCATCATGACCTTAGAAATAAAATGGAAATAATAATGTTACATATGAAAGTGTAATTTAGGGTAAAAGGAAAATAATTAGTGGCTGCAATAAATGAATGGTGCAGGGAAGGAGATAAAAGGAAAGAAGACAGACACAAAGTTAAATATTAAAAACTAAATTAAGAGGAGACTCCAAGGTGGAGGCACCCATAGCACACTGCGTCCGATCAGCAGGGCAGCAATGACTGCACAGAGACCAACAGATGGAACTGTGGGTCCTCAAACCCCAGTGACTATGTTCCCCAGGCAAGAGGAAACTCCAAGACAAGGGAAACAATTGGGTCTAACCTCAGGTCACCAAGCTGACTCTCAGAAAAATTCCCAGGTTCCGCAGGTGCTCAGTATCCAGCACCTAGCCGCACATCTTCCCAGTCCTACCCCAGGGCACACAACTAATTCACAGAAAAGTTTCTGGGTTCCCGCGGACTTGGGGTATCTAGCCTCTAGCCACACCCCTATGTGCTGTGCTCACCAACCACTTGAATACCTTCTGGGTTCTGAGACACAGAGCACCAGCCTCAGACCTACAAACTCCTGGAAGCCACAGGATCAGCCCCAGATGCTGCTCCAAAGCCCAGCTGTTTCCCTAGTGAGACTGATCAAACCTCTGGACTCACTGGTTCTTCAAGAGGGCTGTGCACCCAGCAAACACAGTGTCTGAGCAGCTGTAGCTTATTAAACTCAGAGTAAGAAAGTCAGTGGCTGGGCAGCTATCCCAGGGACTTTCCCTGGTGATAGGAGAGGTTCTGGGCTCCCAAGTAGCCCAGTTAGCCCACAAGATTATACACCTGAAGAAAGCTGCAGCAATTCCTTGAGAACCACTGGCCATTCAGAGACCATACCAAACAATCTGAGGAGGGGTCCGCCAGAACAACCAGCTATCTACCCAGAGGAATTCCCACACCACCCCTGCCCCCCACCCAGGACTTCAGAAAGCACCAGAAACTACCAGCCAAGTCCTGAGACAGCCAGATTGGGTAAAGTCCAGTGTAAAAACACAATCAACAAGAGCCCAAACAGTATGACATCTCCAGAACCCGGTTGTCCAAGGGCAAGCAGCCCTGGATAACCGAACACAAGTGAAAGTCAAGAAAATGGTATTAAATCTATGCTTATGAAAATTATAATGGAGGAAACTAATAAAATCTGTAAAGAAATATAGAAAGATACAGTCAAACAGATTGTGGCCTTTAGAGAGTAAATAACTAAGTCACTGAAAGAAAAAGAGGAAAAACAGGTAAAGGAAATCAACAAAACAGGTCAAGATCTGAAGATGGAAATGGAAACATTAAAGAAAACACAAACTGAAGAAATCCTGGAGATGGACAACTTAGGGATGAAAACAGGAAACACAAAGGTAAGCATCACCAACAGAATACAAGATAAGGAAGAAAGAATCTCAGGCATAGAAGATACAATGGAAGAAACTGATGCATCCATCAAAGAAAATGTTAAATCTAAAAAATTCCTGACGCAAACCACCCAAGAAATTAAGGGCAAAACGAAAAGACGAAACTTAAAAATAATAGGAATAGAAAAAAAAAATCCCCACCTCCAAGGCCCAGAAAATATTTTCAACAAAATTATAGAAGAAATTTTCCCAAATTTAAAAAAGAGGCCTATAAGCATATAAGAGATTTACAGAACACCTAATAGATTAGACCAGAAAAGAAAATCCTCCCACCACATAATAATCAAAACACTATAAATGTACAGAACAAAGGAAAAATATTAGCAGCAAGGGAAAAAGGCCAATTAACATAATGTCTAATACTGAAGTTTGCCAGGCAGAGGGAATGATGGAGTTTCCTGGTTTTCCTACTGCTGAGGCTGGTACTGATGTTGGACCCATCAGGGATCAGTTGTCTCCTGAGGCTACATTCACCTTAAGAGCCTCCCTTCTTGTGCACCAATATCATAGTCTGCTGGACAGGCAGGTTCTCACTGGCTCTGGAGACTTCCCAGTGTGTGAACCCAGTGTTTGGCTTCGCAGCCAATGTGATTGGTTTTGGAGTTACCTCGGAGACAAATCTCTGGGCATGTCATTGAAGGTTCTTCCGGATGTGCTTAATGGAGGGGTGAAGATCCCTTCTAACCTTCTAGCTAGTGTTGGGCGTTACAAGGGAGGTAGAAGTATAAGAACCCAAACAAAATAGATGAAAGTACTCCTACAACCAACCACCATGCTGTTCCCAGACAGTCTCCTTCAGCCTGAATTTCTCAACATGTCCATGTCCCACGCTCTCCCTCACCAGTCAACTTGTGGGGCGTCTCCCACCCAGAGACTATAGCAGGATGTCCCAGGGTTTTCTGACTTGTGACTTGTCCTTGTTTTCAGGATTCCAGGGAAGTTCAGTTTCAAATAATAGACTCCCTGACAAGATGGCCCCAGGATAGATTTCCCTGAGATATGACACATGATGAAAGTCATTTCTTCTCCAATAGTGACTTGAACATAGGAGGCATTATGGTCACTCTGAATCCCTCAACTGGGATTAGGGTTTGTGGGATCTGAGGCTTTTTCCTGTGTCTTAGACTCTTTGTATTGGGGCCTCCCGGCTTGCTGTGTAGCTGTGGTATTGGCTTCTTTTCCTTCACCAGGGAAAGGCTCTTCAGCTTGTCCAGTCACATCTGTGAATTCTCATGCTTTTCATCCTTCCCCTTTGGGAATAGTCTTAGTTACCCTGTCTTTTTTTGATGGGCCATCATCCTGTATCCATGTGCCATAATGCTATGTCTCCTTATGTCTCTCTTCAAAATAGTTTCTCATTTCTCCTAAGCTACTCATACAGTGTTTCTTCATTTTACTGGGTAATTGAAAGTTTGTTAACTTCGTTGTTTTTTTTTTTCCTAGTTTTTCAAGACAGGGTTTCTCTGTGTAGCCTTGTCTGTCCTGGACCCACTTTGTAGACCAGACTATCCTCGAACTCACAGAAATCCTCCTGCCTCTGCCTCCTGGAGTACTGGGATTACAGGCGTGCACCGCTGTGCCAGGCAAACTTTGTTAACTTCTAAACCCTCACTGTGTCTTCTTTTGCTTTGCAGTTGATCTGTGAAGCGAAAGCATTACCTGCTTACACACAGTTGAAGTGTATTAACATGTGAGATACATTCCAGCACACAGGTGATAAGGCTCTATGTTCTATGTGCACATAGAACATACACTGTGTAGCTGTAGATTCAGCTTTCTGTATATGTCAGTGAGGCTGAGTGATGCTCAGAAGTTCTGTCATCCCTGAAGGCTTGTGTACTCTTTCAAGACAAAATGAATAGTCTGTGGCTATTAATTCTTTCTCCTTTCACGGGTCCAGTTTGTGCTTTCAAGTTATTTGAATCTGTGTTCTTGGTGCATATACATTCAGACTCAGTACTTTTTGCCTGATGAATCGACCTTCTATTTCATTATAAAATATCCCTAGTTTTCTTGTAGTCTTGGTTTTGAAAACTCCTTTGTTGATGTATTGTATTAATATAGCCATAATAGCTTTCACGTGCTTGCCTGTCTGGTCTTTCATTTCTCATCCCTTTGCTTCTGCCCATCTCTGTTTTTATGCTTAGACGTGTCAGCTGTAAATAGTGTATAGTTAGCTCTTGTTTCTTTATCCATTTTGCTTTTCTAATTCTCTTCTCCCAATTAAGAGGGTAATAATCTGTAAACAAACACTTATTTCAATAAACCCTGCTGTGAAGCTCAAACCGAGTAAACAGCCCCAGTATTTTCTGGATGATAATTGGACTTTCTGCCTTAGGGTTATTTTTTCAACATCCATTTATATATGTGTGTGTGTTGCCCAAATACAGATGGGTTATTCTGGCATTACAAAGTAACTTTTTAATTTTATTGTTTTATAATTTATTCACTTTGTATCCTGATTATAGCCCCCTCCCTCATCCACTCCCAGCCCCACCCTCCTTCCCTCTTCCCCCTCCCCCTCCTCCTCCCCAAGTCCTCAGAAAGGGGGAGCCCTCCACCCCTACCATCTGAACCCAGCTTATGAGCGAAGTAACTTTAGAAAAGGGATTTGTGCAGGCCGCAGTGACTGTAATCCCAGCACTCAGGGAGGCAGAGGCAGGCAGATCTGTAAGTTCTATGCCAGCCTGGTCTACAAAGCAAGTTCAGGATGGCCAAGGCCACACAAAGAAACCCTGTCTCAAAAAGAAAAGAAAAAAGAAAAGAAAAGAAAAAGAAAAAAAGAAAGGATTTATTTTTTTATTTATGTATGCATGTGTGCTGGGCATGTGTGAGTGAGTACAGGTGGCCACAGACACCAGAAGAGGGTATCAGATCCCCTGGAGAAGGAGTTCCAGGTAGTTCTGGGCAGTGACCCTCCGGATGTGGCTATTGAGACACAAACTTGGGTCTTCTGGAAGAGCAGTACTCACAAACCATGGGGCCACCTCTCTAGCCCTGGAAATAACTTTTTACTAAAGCCCTTAATATGTCTATTTATCGCTTTAGAAAGTACCCTACCAACCTAGGCCTTAGAGATGCTATCACCTTAGAGACCCTTCCTATGTTTGCTCCCTTATTTACTTTTCATGCAATCTGAGGACATTTTCCACCAGGAAAACCGGAGGAAGTATTTTTCTTTCCTTTTGATTTTAAGTCCAGAAACAGAGACTGTCGTTCTTCCTAGTTCTACCTGCTATTACTCTGTCATAGGCAAAGCACCCTTCCTCGTTCCTTTTACTTCCTTTTTTCCTTATCCTTGGGTCTCTGTTCTGATTTATACACATCCTTATAAAACATACAGTGCTTTATATGCAGCACTTTAAAGGCACATAATGCCATAATGGGCTTTTCCTATTTTTTTCCCCACGCCATGCCCTGTTTTGAAAGTCTATTTATATGGCCCTCTAGAGTGCTGCTTCTAGCAGTGAAAGGTTTTTTTTTTTCTTCTTCTTCTTCTTCTTTTTTCAAATTGGACCTCTCATGAATGCTCTATTTATTTGGGAAATTAGAATTTGCCACAAGGTGCCTCTCTGTATTCAATACCTCGGCACTTTAGTGGTTTACTAATCTGTGAGGGGAAAAAAAAAAATTAAACTCCAGCCCTGCTGTTCCAGGAGCCTGCTCAGTCAATGGCCACTGCAATGGAAAGCTGCCTCTTCCTTGTGAATCAGGTACGTTTGAATGACCTTGAGCTCCCAGAACGACCTCCCTGGGGACTGTGCCTACCACCCCTGCCCCTTGTCCATGTAGCTACTCATCTTTTTTAGATGACTTAGGTTGGTTTTATTTATAACTTCATGGCACATATTCCCCAGTGCAATAGTCTAAAGCTTTTATGGCCTAGTCCCCAACTAGTAGCCCAGAATAGCTCTGTTCAGGAAGCTATTGTCAGCAAACCTCCTTTTGAGCTTCAATATGAAGAATGCTATATATTTTTGAGACTTCTGGTCCAGAAAAATAACAGACAAGACAAATAGGAAGTCTTGGGCTACACATTATAAAACCCCCAATTTGAGTCCCCTTGAACAACAGGCATTTGTTGCCACTACATCCACAGAATAGTTGGTTTTAGCACCTGCTGTAGACAAACCCAGGAGCTTGGTACAGTCAAGGCTTGTCACTTGGTCCCACATTTGTTTGGTTGAACAAAGAGAGGCAGAAGCCCCAGTGCCTCTACCTTGTCAGCACATCATTTGTAACCTGTGCTTTGTAAAGCTGCCCTAGCCTAGGAAAGGGAGGACGGGTCATCAGCAATATCAGCATCAATCGGGCTATTGCCAAAGACCAGACTTGGAACCCATTTATGACTTCATATACCTATGTTCAACTCATCCAGCACTTTCCTAGTTGATCCTAAGAATCAGAGTAGGACTGTGAGGAAGAGGAGATGGAATGAGGAGGAACCCATCTTATTTGGGTCGTGGACTCTTCCCACCTCTCTTCACTCTGCCGTCTTCATGATGTTAGCTGTATCCTCAGGCTGATATACTCCTTGTATGACAGACGGCTGCGGCAGTTCCATCCATCACATCAGCCAGATGTGGCAATGTGCCAAACAAGAAAAAGACCATCCTAAGGGGTGAGGAAACCACCTCCAAAGCCCTTTACACGTGCCATGACCAGAACTGCCCAAACCCAGACTAATCACTGACCAGTCCCTAGTGATCTCTAGGTCCGGCATCAGGAGAGAGGCATCCTTTCCTCAATCACATAAAGGACAGCCCAGTCTCCATTCGAATCAAGCTGAAATCCAGACAATAAGAAATGTCGCTCAAGCGAGGACTCCCATGGTCTCTGCCACAGCTAAACACTGTATCGGTGCCATTTGGTTTCCATAATATAATCTGTGATTTTTTTTTTCTTCATGTGCTTCTTGCACTGTTCTCAGTAAGTCTGTGTCTAGCATTGCACATTTGCTCTTGCTGTGAAAGCCGCTTTCCATTACATTTGCGTGCCTGTGGGAAAGCTATTGATTTTCCAGTCACCTCTGTTCAATTTTCTTTTATCTGTGTGTCTGTGTAAACTGCCTTAAATCCCTCTTTGAGCTATATTAGATGTTAATTAAATACTGGAAAAGAAACCCAGAGGTGGAATGATCTTAAATGGGAAAAGGTAGGACTGGAAGATAAGAGGGCAAAGAATATTGTTTCATTTCTGTGAACGGAGCAGGGCATCCCATTGCCTGAGGATAAAATGGGATTCTGAGTTTTCTCAAAATTTGTTTCAAGAGAGTACTTTAGGTGGGCAGAGAGGAGGTACATGATTAATACACAGCATTTAAGGATATTTGTGCTCTTCCCTCCCTTTTCTCTGAGAAGAATGCAAGATCTGTGGTTGGTTTTATATGAAGGAGCTAAGTAGAAATACAATGAAACTTTCCTCACACAATTACACTCCTATGCAGATGAGTGGAAGTCTCTGGGTCAGTGTTAATTCAAGAGAGTCGATCTAGGATGGCCAGAATGGCTGATCTTGTGGTGAAGTGTGCTATTTCTTATGTACAGATGAAAGCAACAACCACATGGATGCCTCTGTCCTTCTCTGCCCTCCTCACACAGCCCCACAGGGATTATTTGATTATTTCTAAAAGAAAAGGTATTGTTTTGCTTTCAAACTAGTGCTATTAATTTCTAATTTTTGAAGAGTCACTTGGTTGTTATGTTTTGAACATAAAAGTGCCTGTAGGTTAATAAGGGAAGCCATCTGATCCTCCTGTAAAACCCTGTTGCATGACTTTCCCTGGGAGTAGGATGTGAACACACATCTGTTCCCTCAAATAACCAATAAGAGTTCTCCAGTAACAGAGCAAAGAAAGAATTCTAGCGAAGTCCAACTTGGAAAACCGGTGACTTTGTTGGGGTTACTTCCAGGAACATGGAAAACTCAAAGGTAGCTGCATTACTAAAAAGCCCACCTCAACATGTATGACAACTCGCAGAGCCTACAACCTGGCGCTCTTTGCATGACTTGAGGCAGCTTGGCAGGTCAAAGAACCTCTTTTCTTCCCAGGAGTCTTTACTGCTTTTATAATTTGGAAGTGGAAGGTCTTTGTGAGCCTTAAAAATTTCAGGGACTTCCTGAGACTTGTGAGCTGTTTACTCCCTGGCGTAATGGGCCTATTCTAAGCTAGAATGTTTTACATTGGACCTTCTCAAGTTAGTCAGGGTGGAGATGCTTCAGTGTGGAGGATATTGCTCTACAAAAAGAAAAAAATAAAGGGAAGAGGAAAAAAGAAGGCAAACAGATCTGCATGCCAGTTGAGTGCCATATGCATTTGGACAAACATTGCTGTCGCATGCTGAACACACTCCCAGTGCTAACAGGCTCTCTGCCACGAGAGAACAAAGAGTTCATTGCAGAAGTGGGTCTTCTTCTGCACCATTTGTTCACTGACCCATACAGAGACACTTTGAGACGATGGGAATAGTTTGCTTCCTGGCCATTTTTACCCAGCTGCAGCAATCTATCTTATGGCCATTGGCTATACTCTGCCCCCACCTATCCTTCATGTGCTTTAGTCCATTTGTGTCACTTCTGTTGCTGCTCAGGAACAGGAATGTTCCTGAGAACACTGTGTGTGAGAGCCCCTTAGACCAGCTCTGTCTTCAGTGTCTCTCTTTAATCTTTGACCGCATTTTTGCCCATTAAACAAGACATTCCAGGCTCATCTTGAGCTCTTCCTGTGCCATATACCCACCCCACCAAACACACACACACACACAGAGTCATACACACAAAATAAATAAAAATGTAAAAAGCAACACTCCCTACTTATTTTGCTTTTGTTTTAAGTCGAGGTGCCACGTACCTGAAATAAAGCATAGTCATTTTAAATGTATTGCTTCCTGGACTGTAACCAATCCATGAGCCTCTAAAACCCACCATCTGACCTTTTCCAGCCTTGCCCACTTAGAACTTATGCTTTTTCTCAAGATGTGTAAGTATGCAACAGACATCATTTGTCTTATTTTTTTCATACACTATATGTCTGAGATTGACCCATCTGTTGCTGAGGTAGAGGTGTGTGTGTGAGAGAGAGAGAGAATTGGTTTTACCTGTTTGCAAACTGACAAGCATTTCGGCTGTTTCCCAGTTGGAGCTTCTGTGAATAGACCTGCTATGGCCACTCTATTACGAGGTTTGTGCAGACACGTGCTTTTCATACTTTTCTTTCCTAGACATGTGTCAGAGTGTGCTTTTTAAGTCTTCTCACTTTAGTCCTGCCTTGTGGGTAAGGAGAGGTTCTACTGTGGTTTCAACTTGTACTTCCAAGATAACTGAAGGCAGGCTGCATGGAGTTTGGTGGCAGCTGGTCTTTTATATGCATATTCAAGTCTGCTTCCTGTTTTTAAAATGAATTGGTTTGTTCCCTTTAAGCTTTTGGAACTTGTTCTGTAGCCCAGACTCACTTTCAACTTTCTTGCCTCAGACACCTGACCGCTGTGATTAGAGATGTGTGCCACAAACTTTGGCTACTTGCCTTCAAAAGAGAAAGAATGAGTTGCAGGACCACTGTGATGGCTCAGTAGCAAAGGGCTTGCTGCATTAATCTTATGAGCCTAGTTCCATCCTTGGGTCCCACACAAAGGTAGAAGGAGAGGGATGACTCCACAGATTTGCCCTCTGGCTTCCACAAGTCCCCATAGAGTGTGCATGCAGTTGTATGTGCAGAAACACATTAATAAATACATTTTAAAATACATTGGATTCAGACCCAGCACAAGTGGCTGAGGTGCCTATTTAACCTAAGTGGACCTGGCCTCCAGGTTCTCCCTCTGTCTCTACCTGTTACAGGGCATAGCTAGCATACCCCACCTTCTACCCTGAACTTTCCAGCCCAGGGTCTGGGCTTCTTCTCCCTCAGAGGCTCTTCCCTATATGATCCAGACATTTTGGTTCCCTCCTCCCTCTCTCTGCATCCCACCTCCTCTCTACATCTCTTTCTCTCTCTCTCTCTCTCTCTCTCTCTCTCTCTCTCTCTCTCTCTCTCTCTCTCTCTCTCTCTCTCAGCATGCTTTCTCTCTCTGCACCCTGACCCGCTGTTCTTGGGACCAGCGAACCTGCCCTCAAGCTGCTTCCAGTAAACCTGCCTTTATACTTTAATTTGGCTTGAATTGGTTCATTTCATCATTTCATCGATGGAGAATACCTATCAATGATTATTGATGTTACTTGTATGTAGGTGTACTGTGTGTGTGCAGATTGACCATGGACGTAGATCCCCCTGGAATTGGAGTTACCAATGGTTCTGAGCTGCTGTGTGGTTGTGGGATGCTGGGAACTGAACTCAGGCCCTCTACAAGGGCAGCTAGTGATCTTAACTGCTGAGCCTTCTCTCCAGTCCCGCAAAGTTTTCCTTTGTTAACTAAAACAAATGAAAAAGAAAAAGAAAAGAGCCCCTTTTATTTCTATCTTCATAAAAATTGCCTCAGAAGGGAGAACATAGACAAAAAAACAAAAGCTAATATTTATACAGTTTATAAACCAATGAAAGAAAGTATAGGAGAATACTTGTGAGATTTTATGACCTTCAAACCTCCTCTAGAAGAGTGGTTCTCAACCTTCCTAATGCTGCGACCCTTCAATACAGTCCCTGAGTTCCTAACTGTAATTTATTACTATGATAAATCACAGTGTATCTACAGGATATCTGATGTGCAACCTCCAAAGGGATCATGTGTTAGTATTTATATAAAAAATGATGCCATGCACACAACCAATCTTACATGAAAGAGTTTATTTGGGGGATTAGAAGCAGAAGAGAGTTAGGGCCTGAGTGAGTCATGAGGGCAAAGAGAGGAGAGACAAGAAAAAGCATGGGGCACCCCAACAGAGAAACAAAAGCAGAGAGAACAAGTGTAGACAGCAGGATCAGAGAGAGAGAGAGAGAACAGGTAGGAGTAGCAGACCAGTTATAGCTGAAGTACCTGGCCCAGATAATGTCCTAAGACGCAGGCACTGTCATAAGATGTTGTCAGGACCCTAAAGGCCCCTAAGGGCAGGAAGGTTGAATTGCCTGCACAATATAACATCATGACCCATAGCTTAAGAAGTGCTGCTTTAGATAATACAAAACAATATGAACCCTAAAATTTCTGAAAATTAGATTTCACCAAAATAAAAATTTGCTATTTCCTGATAGATATTGTTAAAAATAAAAACTTCAAAAGAAATTCAAAGATCAAAGACACATGTCTGACAAAACCCCACTGTTTGGAACATACAAAATCCTATTAATAGGTATTCTACACAGACAAAATGAACCAATTTAAGCCAAATTAAAATACAAAGGCAGGGTTATTGGGGGCAGCTCCTAGGTGGTTCACTGGTTCCAAGGAACAGGGTAGAGAAGTTGCCATGCAAATGGGAAGACAGAGAAAAGGGAAAGGATGAAAGAAAGAGTGTGCACACCCAGAGAGAGGAGAGAGAGAGAAGAAATGCAGAGAGAGAGAAAATAACTAAAGTGTCTGGATTATATAGTGGATTATATAGTGAAGAGCCTCTGGGGGAGAGGAAGCCCAGACCTTAGGCTGGGAAGTTCAGGATAGACAATGGGGTAGGCCAGACATTCCCTGTAATGGGTAGGGCTGAGAGAAGCCAAGAGAACCTGAAGGCCAGTTCTACATTGGTATGTTAAATAGACACCTCAGTCACTTATCCGGGATCTGAAACCCAACACTCATAGATACACAAAACAAATCTAAAATGAGATTTTTTTAGAAGAAAATTTTGGTTTTTTTGCTATATAACATGTTCTGATGTATGTGTATGTCCTGGATGGCTAGATCAAGGGAATTAACTCAAATATTCATCCATTACTGTGGTAAGGAATCTGAAGTCTTGCTCTTGGCAATTTTAAACGTGTTTTTTTATCAACTGTGGTCACTATAATGAACAATAGGTCACTTGGCATTATTTCTACTCTCTAACTAAATTACTTGTTCTTAGACCAAAATCTCTACAGTCCCTTTCTGCCCAGGCCCCTGGTTGCCACCCTTTTACTCCCTGCTTCTAATGTGCTTTATTTTTTTTATATGTATAATTCTACATATAAGTGAGACTATGTGCCATTGTCTTTCTGTACCCAATTTCATGCACCTAACACGGCTCTCCAGTGTCCACAGTGTCACACATGATGGGATTTTTGTTGTTTCATGTATCCATTTGTTTATCGTAAATATAGTCTTCTTTGCCAATCATCCACCGTTGAACACCTAAGCTGGTTTCATGTCTTGGTTATTGTGATTAATACTTCAAGAAACATGAAAATTCTCTTTGTGTTTTGGAAATGTTGTGTTTCTGCCTGAGGCTCTAGTTGAGGGCCTTGCATATGCTAAGCAAGCATTCTTCTCCGTGCTCATCTCCAATCCTGTGAATTTTCTTAACCACACCAATTTCCCATCCCAGGGATGTACACGTAGCAATGTGATTGCTGGGTAGCAGCGGTTCTGATTTTGCTTCTCTGAGGCCTCTCCGCACTGTTTTCCATAATGGCTGTGCTGATTTACATTCCTATTAACTGCCAGCAAGTTTTTTTTTTCCTTTTCTCTGTGTCTATTTTTTTTTTCTAACACAGATGTCCATTTGTTCGGGCACAGATATTGAAAACACTGTCCTTTTCCCTGCTTTCCCTGCTGGTGTTTCAGAAGTCAACTGACCACAAGTGAGCAGAGCTTTCTCTAAATTCTTCACTCTCCTCTGTTGGTTTACATTAATTCTGCATCATCGTGATTACTGTGACTTTATAGTAAGTAGAGACCAGCAGCCCCTCCCATGTTGCCCATACCAGTTCCTGCACCATAAGTAATTAGTATAATTAAGATCTCTTCATTCATAAGCAGTTCTCTTTGTTTTAAAACTCAAAGGACTGAAATTTCAACATATATTTTCATTTATTAATGTTGGTAACCATGTCCCCTTCCCACATATTTCTCATGGTTCATATTCTAGTTAATTTCTGCCGCTATCTTTTCTACATATCCTATTCATAAGATATACATATTCTACATATCCTATGCATAAGAACAACCCTCATTTCCACATATCCAACATGTTACCTTTCTGCTTTCTTCAAACATATCCTGTTTAGTCTGTTTTCCCATTTCCTACTTTAAAGAGAGTCACGTCTCTTTCAATAGCATAGGAGGGCAGTAAATGCGGTCAAAGACTCAGCATTGGGGCTGTGATGAAGAGTGGCGATGGAGAGGGGCTGAGGCCAACAAGAAGGAACATCAACAGTCCATGCCACTGTTACCACACGAAAGGCTAGCCGTAAGCCTGGAATTTTAAATGTTAATACCTCTCAATTTTCTTTTTTTTTCCCCCCATTTCCCCACACTTGCTCCGAGGATCAAGTCCTGTTATGTAGTTTAGAGTTCTCTTGCCTCATTTTCCAGAATGCTGGGATATAAGCAGATGGCATGACATCAGGAAACAAATCTCAATTTAAAACAAATAGGCCAGATCAAACTTTTCTGTAGGGTCATATATGGCTACATGCTCCAGCTTGCAAAGCTAGTCTGCACAAGCATAGAAAGTGAATGAAAAGCTTGACTCTGGAAGGTATGGAAAGTCAGACCTGATGAGTAAGTAAGCAATTCCTTAGGCACTTATAAAGTGGGTGTTTAAAAACTATATAGACTTTAAAAAACATATAAGTCTGTATTCTTTGATAATTTCATACATGTATATAGTGTATTTTGATCATATTCACCCCATTACCCTTTCTTATTCCCCTCCCACCCTTACTGAACTTCTTCTCAAAATATCTTCATACATTCATGCCTTTGTGTGTGGGGGGTATGTGTGTGTAGGTGTGTGTGTCCTACTGAGTTTAACTGGGGCTTCATGTATGTGCATAGGTAGAACATGGACAACTTACCAGTAGCTACACCACTGAAGAAAATGGCTTCCTTTCCCCCAGCAACCATTGGCTGTCAATATCGCCAAAAGGAGATGGAACCTCACGAGCCACCCCTAATTCATGGTAGCATCCGTGGGCCCCACCCGGTGCAGATCTTGTATAGGTAGTTACAGCTGCTGTGAGTTTATCAATAGAACAGCCATGTCATGCCATGGCACTTTACCCCTTCCTCTGGCCCTTATGTTCTTTATAGCCCCTTTTTCAAGATGTTCCCTGAGCCTTGGAGGGGAGGATATGGATGCCCCACTTAGGACTGAGCTTTCAACAGCCACTGATTCTCAGAGTTTGGCAGTTATGAGTGTCTACATTACCCACTGCTCACTAAAAAACAACAACAACAACAAAAACTTCTCTGGCCCGTACTGGAAGCAGCAGAAATCAATGGGTAAGACAGCCATTGACAACATGCCTATTTAGCAATGCAGCAGTAGTCAGGTTCCCCACAACGGCCTGTGGCCTCAACAGCCTTGAGCTTTTGACCAGGCAACAGAGAATTCCAGGCATGAATTCCTTCCTGTAGAGCAGATCTGAAATCCAGCCAGAAAGTGGCTGGTTGGCCCATAACAGTCAGGCTGCCCTCACACCAGTGGGGACCTCTTACCTGGCAGAAGTTCTCCCAAAGCACCTTCCAGCGCTATGAAAGCTTCCAGCAGAGAGCAAGCACCCAGGCTAGCTCCAGCCCAGCCACTCTAATGTCCGGCAACAAGTGTGTGGTGTTTTCAGCAACAGGGTCCTATCATTTAGTTCTGGTTGGCAATGGTAATCACTCATACTGTTTGGGGACTCGTGAGGCTGGCCTGACCATCAACTCATGGGGCTGCTTCCCAAACTCAACACTAGGATTTTTGTTTAATTAACCTGTAACTTCTGAGAGTAGCATTCACCATTCAGAGTCTCTTTGTTCAAACTCTATTTTAATTGTATGTATTTTAATTAGCTTACAAAGTAGATTTCCATATGGCTTTTCAAACATCCTCAATTTTGGTTGATACTCCCCCACACACGCTTTTCCACATCTCCCCCACATTCACCCTCCTCTACTTCTGTATCACTATTCCTGCCTCATGAGGCTCTTTCCCCTCCCTTTCATCTCTCTTTTCTAGCATTCCGGCCTCTATAGACACTCCAAGTTAAACACACAGCTCTTAAAATCCACAGCTGGGATCCACAAATGAGGAAAAGCATGTGGTATTACTTCCAAAACAGATGTTCATTAAAAAAAAATAGATACTACAGCGTTTCTGTGTGCTCTGTACTCAGTTTCCCCATCCCTCACATAAGTGAAATACCTACGGTACATTTAATAAGCCAGTACTAATTATAGTGTGTTCTTCATTAAAATATCCCAAGGGACTTTTCTGCTCCAGAATCCTATCCATAATTCCTCCTTGTGTTTAGTTATCCTGTCTGCTTTAGCTCCCCTTGGCCATGGCACTAATTTTTACAATTTTGAATACTGGTCGGCATCTTGCTGGATAGCCTTCAGCTGGGACAATTAGATTCAGGTTGTGGTGTCTAGACAATCAAATCACAGAGCAAAGTCCCATTGCCCTGACATGTCAAGGGTACAAAACTGTGCATTTGATTTTTCCATTGTTCCACTAATAGGCTCAATTAATGTGGGTTCATTTATGTTTTTATTTGGTTGATCCTTGAAAGTTCCTCTCATCTTCTAGCATTGCAAGCTGCATTTTGCTCTTCTAGTGTAGTTTCTACCACAGGCCTAGAACCAGCTGTGTTCTGGGAATTTGTGGGTTTTCCTATAACAGAATAGCGTTAGAAATACCCCACCTATAAAGACCAGTCTCACCATATCCCATAAAGGGCACATAAGATCAATGTGGTTCACTGAAACATGAGTAGGCTTTTAAATTTGAATTTGGCAAACACAAACATTAACATCCTTAAAAGTAGGCATGGATGCTGCCATAAAAGGTAGAGCTGACTCAATGATGTTTTCCAAGTGGTACATAGAATTCTCTCTGGAAAGTGCTATCACATTAATTAAAGTAGGCAATATATCATCAGAATCCAAAATATTATTGATTTTTCCATATTAGAAATTAATTTCATCAGTCTCAGAAAAGACCCCTGTGCCCAGATTTTTTGGTTCTGTTGCTCTCTTTGTGGAGCTCCTGTCTCCTCCAGGTCTTCCTATCTCCCCCTTCTTTCATAAGGTTCCCTGTACTCAGACTGATACTCCAACCAAGGACCATGCACGGAGATAATCTAGAACCCCTGGAACCCCTGCTCAGATGTAGCCCATGGCAGCTCAGTGTCCAAGTGGATTCCGTAGTAAGGGGAACAGGGACTGTCTCTGACATGAACTTAGGGACTGGCTCTTTGATCACCTTCCTCTGAGGCCACAGAGGAAGACAATGCAGCCAGTCCTAATGAGACCTGATAGGCTAGGGTCAGAGGGAGGGGGAGAAGGACCTCTCCTATCAGTGGAGTTGTGGTGGGGCATGTAAGAAGATGAGGGAAGGAGGGTGGGATTGGAAGGGAATGAGAGAGGAGGCTACAGTGAGTATACAAAGTGAATAAACTGTAATTTATAAAAAAATTAATTAATTAAAAAAGAAATCAATTTAATTCTACTTTGATTGTTAGGGGTGTGAAAGTTGGATAGGATTCTGTTTATATAGTTAGACTCATTCCATATGTTATCTATCCCCTAGATAACATCAACATCCAACTGGAAAGCCCAGAAATAAGAAGCCCTTGAAAGATTAAAAAAAAAAAAGATCAATGTGGTTAATCATCTAGCTAAGATAGGACTTAGCAGGATCCTTCACCCCTCTCCCCCTTCCATACTATAGTCTTTGGAAGGACATTCTTGGGCCCAGCACACACATAAGAAGTAGACAGTTATGATCTACTTTGGGGGAGGGATTACCAATATAAGTTATTTGGAGTTCTTCATGCAAGATATGACTATTCCTCTATTAATAGGGTGGACTTGTGGTTCTTTGTTTTACAGCTTGGGTGGTGATCAATTTCTCTATTCACATTATTCCAGCTTTGGCAGGTGAGGTTTTTAGTTGACTCCCGTATACCTTTTATATGTGCCCACCCATAGGTGGGAGACTTAGAGTTTTGTTTTGTTTTGTTTTGTTTTGAGCATTTCCCTGCTTTCTGGACTTATAAGATACCTCAGAAAAATCTTGCGTATTTCTTACCTAGGCCTAAAACCAGCTATTTACTTGTCAGTCTGGTTCCTTTCATTGGAAGATGGTACAAGAACAAGATCTGTGTTCTAGCTGTGCTCATCATTACCAGCAAGTCACTGCCTCTAAACCCTCAGCTTATGCCACAAGGAAATATGTGCATACTAATCTGTGTAGCTATACATGTCTACATACACTGCATTCACTGTGTATGTATTCATGGAACCATGCCTATCTGCACCAAACTTCACAGTGCTCAAAATGGTATCCGCTGTGCTTTTCCACTACCGTAAGGAACATCGGAGCCTCCACTTGCCAATCTTTAAATTCTCACTCCAGGAACTGAAGTCTCTAAATGTCTTTTTCGGAGTTCCTAGGACATCCGTAGCCATCCATGCTGTCCACGCTCCAGGCTCAGGTCTTACTGATGTCTCTGAGGAAGCCACGATAGCCCATGGATCAGGTCAGACAGTCTATAATATTCTATTCTAACACCATTTTCTTCATAACCTTAGCCAGAAAAAAAAAAAACATGACTAACTTTCCAATGAGTTGTATAATTGCTTTTATTTCCTCTTAGGCTTTTTGAGGTGAAGAACTTGCCTCCCTTGCTCAGAGCTTAGCACACATGATGCACATACATGGTAAATACTAAGGATGTGTTGAAGACCTAGACTCGGTCTTCTGCCTTGTGAGTCAGGAGAAAGGCTAAAAATGCCATCTTAAGGACATTTCTACTTTCTGGCATTTTGTTTTTTAGATCCTCAGAATAATTTGCTTATGCATCTCCAAAGTTCACAGTGTGGAAATGGCATTATATGGAAATTTAAAATAGGCAAAAAAAAAAAAAACCCCACAAGATTTATAAAGTCATCCAGAGGACAGGACACCATGTGGAATGAATAGCATTGAGATATTGAGATGAACAGTAACTAGTCCCAAGTGTGACTGTCCCCAAGGGTGCCTGTTTTAGCCATTGCCCTGGGAGGGACCAAAAAAGCTGCAGAAAGACAGATAGATGGCTCATGATGCAAGACCTGGATATTGGTGCGAGCAAGCCACATCATGGAGTGCATGGGTGATACCTCCCTCTTTCCCTAGAGGAGACGCTGATGCAATAAAAATGTGTCATTGAGCCAGGTGCAGTAGTACACCCCTGTAATCCCAGCTCAATGGGAGGCAGAGGTAGAGACAGGTGGATCTCTGTGAGTTCAAGGCCAGCCTGGTCTACAGAGTAAGTCCAGGATAGCCAAGGGTACACAGAGAAACCCTGTCTCAAAGGGGGGAAAAGTGTCACTGGCTTTTTTTCTTTTGTCTTGTTTAGAGACCATTTGCCTGGAATTTGTTTTAGATTAGATTAGATTAGATTAGATTAGATTAGATTAGATTAGATTAGATGCCTGTTGGCAGAAAGGAGATAGATCTGGATGGGAGGAGGGAGGAAGTGGGAGACGTAGAGGAAGTAGGAACTGTAATCAAAATATATTGTATGGAAAAATTATTTTCAATAAAAGAAAAAAATCAAAAATTAAATAAAGAAAAATATTGAGTCCAAAAATCACTGCACAAAGACCACCACTCACATATGCAATTGGCAAGAGTGTTTTATTTTAAAAGAACTTGCCTGGAAAGTCAAACCATTTTACAAAATGGCGCCCCTTGATAAAGGCACACAGGGCTTTTCAGAGGAAACTAGGGGAATTCTCATTGATGGGTGCTGGGGAAGTTACAAGGATCAGTTCCTCATTGGCTTACATCTGGTGGTCGTGGTCGGTGGGCTGCATTCTGTGCCATGAGTGTTTAACTACAGGCTGAGATAAAGCTGCCCAGGACAGATAATCCCGAGATGTTTTTCCATTCCTGTGGTTATCTCCAAGCCGCTCCTTGGGTAGAGTCTTGTTCCTGGAATTGGTGAGCTACAGCCTAATTCCTGGTACTGATGACTTTTCTTTTAAAGTCATTTTCTTTTGGTCCTAACATGGAAACAAAATGGAGTTTGTGTAGTCCTCTCAAAAAATATTCTAAGAGGGTCACCATATTCATGTAACTTTTCTTGTAGTAAATTGTTACAATTGCTTGGAAAACAAAGCATGTGATGAAATGCCAATTGTATCTAGTGTGTCCTTTGTAAACATAGAGTGTGTTGGAATTACTTGGCGGTAAATTTAACTGTTTCCCATTGCTATTCAAGCCCTGCGTACCCTGTCCATTGAATTGAAACTGTGGCAGGGGGATTGATTATCTGAAAGGATATTACACTGGTATTGAGTAAATAAGAAGATGGTGCCTTTGGGGTCCAGACCTGTTCATAATATTGAAACTCTTTCCCCTTCGTGCTCATGCTCGTAGCTTTGTTTTTATTTTAGATTGGAATTCAAACCAGGAGCCAGAAGTTGTGAACATTACATAAATGCTATTTTGCATTAGGAAAGTAGCAAAGCTTTAAAATATGGAGGACATTTCAGTTATTAGAGGGGTGCTCATACTTGCAGTAGTAACATTTTCCCTCTCCTGAGCGAAGCTGCAGCCAAGGAACGTTCCTTAAGGAACGTAGGTTGAGTGAAAGGACATAGAACAAAGGTTAGATCCTGAGGGGAATGAAGAAGCCCTGCAAACAGCGGTGCTATTTTCCTTTAAAATGCCTCTGCTCTTTAGAGGGCAGGGATCCTGTATGGAAGGACTGAGTATCTGATTCTATGACAATGCCTTCCCCACTGAATCTCAATGTGCTGCTATGATGCGAGGGCTTCTGGACCCATTCAACATTTTAATTATTTAAACGACAATCTCAATGTAAAAAATTAGCATACTTGCAAACATCATCCTGCAGCATCACTTGGCTGCCTGTGGTGCTGGCCAACACCTCAGCATCATGTCCTCTGCAAAAATGAAATGCTGGCTGGTGTTAGCTCTGGACTGTCCTAGGTGAGTCTTTATTCTGTGGCTGAATCCTGCATGTCTCTCATGACCTGGTTTAAAGAAAAAGCCTACACAAAGACAGCTTAAATTCTATGGCTATGCTTAACCTTTCCCTTTCCTAATCATTCTCTCTCTTTCCTCTCCCTTCCTACTTTCTTTCTGTGTCTCTCTGTGTGTGCCTCTCTCTGTCTCTCTCAGTCTCTGTCTCTGTCTGTGTGTGTTCGTGTGTGTACACAGTGGTACCCCTGTGGAAGTCAGAGGACAGCTCTTAGGAGTCTGCTCTCTCCTGCCACCTTGTGATAGCTGTGGATCAAACTCAGGCGGTCAGGCCTGTACACATGCTCCTTAAACTACTGAGCCTCCTCACCTGCACCTCAAAATATTTTTGCCTTCTGTTATTGTCCTTCCTTTTTGATAGTGACCATGTGTCTTCCAAACCCCCAGAACAACTTTTTGGGTCCACATTTAAATGAGCACATGGCACGTACAAGCTTGTCAAACATTCTCTGGGATACTGAATGCAGAGGACAATGCTATGTACTATGAGGAGGGCGGAGAGGAGCTATAGCGATGTCTCAGGTATTAAGAGTGCTTATGGCTCTTGTAGAGCACCCCAGTTCAGTTCCCAGCACTCATCTGGGCTGCACTCAGTGGCCTGAAAGTTCAGTTCTGGAGAACCTTACTCCCTCTTCTGGCCTTCACAGGCACCTGCACTTACATTTGTATACTGCACACACACAGACACACACACACACATACACAGGGAGAGAGACAGAGAAGCAGAGGGACAGAAGAAGAGACAGAGAAAGAGAAACATTTTTTTTTTATTTAAAAGGCAGAAATCTGTGGTAGGTTTCCTCACTAGTGTTTCACAGATTTGAAAGTCTTATACTCTCAGAGTGGATGAGAATGATAAGAGATTAAATATTCTCCCCCTGCCCTCAAAAAGATACAAGGTACTATTTTTGGTGTCTTAAAGATATAAACCATTTTGCTAATAAAAATAACACATGTGTACCAAATTGAAGTGGGTTCTCTGTGTGTTTGAAAGGCAAGGATATACATTAACTGCGTGAAGTACACAAGAAGGAAGAACTTGAATGTGTAGTGAATTGGGGCAAGGCTTATGTTGTGAAAACGTTAGTGAATGTCTCCTTTTTTTGTTTGTTTTTTTAACCTAACTACAGTGAAGACCAGGCAGGCAAATATATTAAATACATTACCTGGGATTCATTGTTAATGATTCAAGACTTAGATCACTGAAACTGTCCTGAGGTCCAAAGAAGAGCTGAGGTGAGGGAGAGAATGGAGGGAGAGAAAACATGGGGGAGACCGTCGTGGAGAAGGTGCTGTTCGCACCAAATTGACGTGTCCGTCTTGTGCTGGCACAGTGCTGAAACTGGCAAAATGTGAGCTTCATATGGAAATGCAGACAACACGGAACAGTGGAGATACCTTCAGAAGTAAAGGAAATCATCAGGGCACTGACACTGCCTAGCCAGGGATTTACAGTGCTCTGGTAGACCAAAGTTTGGCCCCAAAGTTAATACATGGGCAGACAGTGGATCAGGGCAAAGCTTGTAGAAGCACACCCACACAACCGCCTTTTCTTTTCTTTTCTTTTTTTTTTTTTTTGGCAAGGTTCAGAGGTGATTCAATTCTATCAGGACAATTGCATACATTTACAGCAAACAGATGTCCATAGACAACAGAAGAAAGGGGAAAACTTAATATGCCGTATTAAATCATCCATGTAGATACTCAGACTTGTATCAAAG
This sequence comes from Pachyuromys duprasi, assembly GCA_028658305.1. Classification (NCBI taxonomy): domain Eukaryota; kingdom Metazoa; phylum Chordata; class Mammalia; order Rodentia; family Muridae; genus Pachyuromys; species Pachyuromys duprasi. The sequence continues at coordinate 16,147,657 of CM053756.1, read as the reverse complement.
TGAGCGGAAAGTGGACCTCCCTATGTATGCGGTGACTCCTGCCACAGTTAGAGCTCAGGGATATGAGCTAGCACAAGGTAATTGTAAATGATTTAGTATGAAAGTAACAGAAACTATAAAAATAGTCATTTTGCATCTGAGGGAGAACAATGCAATAAGACTTCCCTAGCCTGGGATGCTTCACGCCCTTAAATCGTTTTAGAACAAGGTGGGCTGTTAATGAATAGAATTGGAACGCTGGGCTGATGGGAGATCTAATTACTTCACTCTCATGGCATGACTCGCATTCCAATTGCATCTGAGAAACTCTCCTGGTAAATCTTTCTTCTTCTTTTCATAAAAATATTTCTCACTTTGTAATCCTTTTTACTGTCACTTTTTGTAATTTTTAAAAATTAGCATACATTAATAATGAGTCTTGTAATGACGTTGTCAGCTGTGTATGGCTCTGTACTCTAACTCCTAGTCATATCTCATTATGCCCCCTCATTTGTAACACCCTTCCATGGGTGCCCTTACGGTCCACAAGTAGTCTTTGTTCTTTTATGTCCTGTCATTAATATATGTACATATATATGTACGCATATATACATATATGTACATACATATATGCATATATTTGGGGGCATCTTGTTATTTATCTATATTGTGTTACTTTCCTGATTTACATCACATACATGACAAAGCAGAGAAAATAAGGGTCTGTTGTAATTAATAGTTCCAGGGCACCACAGAACAAAGCAGGGAAATCAAGGCAAGCAAGAGCTCAAGGCCACTGATCACTCTCAGCGAGGAGAGGGAAACGGACGCTTGGCTCAGCTAATCTTCTCCTTTCTTATGCAGTGCTGCCCTACAGCAGAAGGGATGGTGCTGCCTGAATTCGCCATCCCACTTCAAGAACTCTTGCCAAAGTCAGCCCACAGACATGTTTTAGGATAACATGATCAAGAGAACACCTCATAGACTTCTCTCCTCAGTGAGCCTAGGGCAGAGGCTCCCAACCTTCCTGTGACCCTTTAACACAGTTCTTCATGTTGTGGTGACCCCCAACCATAATAAAAGTATTCCGGTGCTCCTTCATAATTATAATTTTGCTACTGTTACGAATCATAGTGTAAATATCTGTCGAGCAGGATATCTGACATGTAATCCCTGTGAAGGATTTGCTCAACCGCCAAAGGTGTCTCGACCTATAGGTTGAGGACCACTGTTCTAGATCCTGTCAGGTGGATGATCAGTTCGTTTAAGCAAATATTGTCCTTGTAGTTTGTTATCCCTCGACATGCTATGGCTCCCTTCCTGACCTCGTCTTCTAACCCCAGCTTTCTCACAATCTACACAGAGACCTTTGGGGTCTTTACGATTGTTCTCTATACGTGTGTGTGGTTATATTTTTACATCTGGAGTTCACCCAGGAGAAAAAACATGATATTTGTAATTCTGAATCTGGCTTATTGAACTTGGCATGATGGTCTCTAGTTTCACCCGTTTTCCTGTGAATGGCATATAAGTTGTAATCTTGGTGACAGACTAGAACTACACTGTGTCTGTCTATCTCACATTTCTTTGTTCATTCATCTGTTGATACACATCTGGACTGACTACATATCTCAGCACTGTGAGCAGTGCTACAGTGGACGTGGTTGGCAAGAATACGTGTGGTTTGTGGGTACCAGTTCTTTATGTATTTGTCTAGGGCCTGTATAGCTGGGTCATGGGTAGATACATTTTTAATGTTTTGAGGGATCTTCATCCTGATTTCACCTGTGTCTGGATTAGTTTAAATCCTTGCCAACAGTACATGAGGGTTTGATTTGTCCCCCCACATTCTTGCTAGCATTTCCCCCTTGTTTGTAGTCATTGTAACTGTTAGTCCAGATCTTATTCTGTAAACTGTGCCGGCCTGAAACTCACAGAGACCCACCTGCATCTGCCTCCCAAATGCTGGGATTGAAGGCTTGTGCCACCATGTATGGATCTCAGTTTCATTCTGGTTTTTCACTTCCCTCCTAGCTAAGGACGTTAAACATTTTTCTTGTGGATTAATTGTTTCTGCTTTTGAGAGTTGCCAGTTCCATCCATTTTCCCTCTTATCGACTGGATGGTTTGTTTTGATGTTTAATTTTTTTTAGGCCTTTACAGATATTAATCCTTTGACAGATGTCGGTTGACAAAGGGTTTTCTCTCATTCTGGAGGCTATCTCTTTGTCCTGCTGGAAGTGGCTTTCCACTCAGAAGCTTTTAATTTCTTGTGATCCCATTTGTCAATTCTTGCTATTATTTCCTGAGTGGCAGGCATCTTTTTTAGAAACTCTTTGCCTATGCCTGCATTGTGAAGTGTTTCCCCTATATTTTAAACTAAGAGTTCCAGTGTTTCGTGTTTTTTTTTTTTTGTCTTAAGCTCTTTGACTTGGTTTAATTTTGATGCAGCTGAAGGAGATGCATCTAGTGTCATTCTTCTGCATAAGGATGTCCAGCACCAATTCTTTCTCTAATTGATTTTTATTCTTTTTCAGTTATGTGTGTGCTTGAGGAGATGGTGGTATGTGCAAAGGTGTGGAGTCTTCCTGGAGGTGGAGTTCTATGCAGTTCTGGTTTTACTCTTCACCACTGAGACGTTTCTCTAACCTCATTTCTTGAAGAAATTGCCTCCCTATTTTGATGTGCCTATTTTGTGTCTTTGTCAAATATTAGTGGCTGAGGCTTGGTGAAATTACTTCTGGGTACTCTTTTCCATTGGCCTACATGCCTCGTTTTCGTGCCAATACTTTGCTGTCTTTGCGTCTCTGTATTATAATTTGAGGTCTGGGTATCACGGTAGCAGCCACATTTTTTTCTTCTGCTTAGGATTATTTTCACTATTCAGAGTCTTCGGCGCTTCCACAGAAATTTTAAGTATTTTCCCCTTTATTCCTATGAATAATGCCAACATTTTGATAGGAATTGTGTTGAGTATGTAGATTGCTTTCCATTAGTACTGCCATTTTCATAATACTGACTCTCTTAGTCCTCAGGCCTTAAAAGCCTTTCTCCCTTCTACAGTTTTCTCCAATTTCTTCCCTCAGAGTCTTAAAGTTTTTGTTACAGAGGTTTTACCACCTAGATTTTTTTTTCAGGCTATTGTGAATGTGGTTGCATTCTGATTTCTTTCTTAGCAAGTTCATTATTACTCTATTAAAAAAAAACAGCTGGCTTTCATATGTTGATTTCTGTGCTGAATGGTTTTATGTCAACTTGACTCAAGCTAATGTCATCTGAGAAGGACTCTCAAGTAAGAGAATGCCTCCAGAAGATCCCCATATGCAAGCCTGTAGAGCATTTCTTAATTAGCGATTAGTGGGGGAGGGCCAGCCCATTGTGGGTGTGCCATCCCAGGGACTGAGAATCTTGGGTTCTTCAAGACAGCAGGCCTGGTGGAGCAAGCCAGTTAATAGGCCCCCGCTGCAGCACAGGACCTGGTGTTCGGTAGCTTCCTGAACCGTCTGGTTTAGTGTGTCAACTTAACACAGAGAAAAGAGCCCCAGCTGAGAAAATGCTTCCGTGAGATCCAGATGCAGGAAATTTTCTCAATTAGCGATCATAAGAAGTGGGCCCAGCCTATTGCGGGTGGTGCCTCCGGGGCTGGTGGTTCTGGGTTCTATAAGAAAGCAGGCTGAGCGAGCCACCAGAAGCAAGCATTCCTCCATGGCCTCTGCATCAGCTCCTGCATCCAGGTTCCAGCCCTGCTTAAGTTCCCGTCCTGACTTCTTCCTTCGATGATGAACGGCAATATGGAAGTGTAAGCCAAATAAACCCTTTCCTCCCCACCTTGTTTTTTGTTCGTGGTGTTTTGTCGAAGCAACAGAAATCGTAACTAAGACAGCTCCTGTGTTAGCTTTGCCCCTGTGGGTTAGGTAAGTGCTGTATTTGGTAGACTTCTGTGTTAGGTAGGTTTCTGGTTTAGGCAGTTCCTTTGCTAGGTACTTCCCTGTGTTATGTAGGCCCCTGAGTGTTAGGTAGGTTCCTGTGTATTAGGTATGTCACTTTCACACAAGGTCATCAGAGAGAAAGTAGCCTCAGTTGAGGAAATGCCTCCCTTTAATCCAGCTGTAAGGCATTTTCTCAATTAGTGATGAGTGGGGGAGGGCCCAGCCTACTGTGGGTGGTGCCATCCCTGGGCTGGTGGTCCTGGGTTCTGTAGAAAGCAGGCTGAGTGTTGACACACCATGAGATAAGCTGCTACTGGCTGTGGGAAGCAAGCCAGTACCAGCACCTCTCCATGGTGTATCAGCTCCTGCCTCAGCTTCCTGCCCTTTCTGAGTTCCTGTCCTGACTTCCTTCGATGATGAGCAGTGGTATGGAAGTGTAAGCTGAATAAACCCTTTTCTCACCAAGTTGCTTTGGTCATGGTGTTTCATCACAGCAATAGTAACCCTGACTAAAACAGTTTTGTGTCTTGACACTTGGCTAAAAGTATTAGATCTCTTAAAAGGAGAAGCTATTTTAGTAAGGTGTTTAACGTCTCTTAAGCATACGATCATGCCTTCTACAAATAGAAATACTGATTCTTTCTTTTCCTATGTGTATGCCTTCACTTCGTTCCCTTGTCCTAGTGTTCTAGAAGTTAAGGCATTAATCAATATTTATTGATTAAAAGGGGGAAAGTAGATACCTTTGTTTTGTTTTGTTTTATTTTAGAGGAAATACTTGGAGTTTTTAGTATAATATTGTATAATATTGCTATAAGTTTTTCATTAAGGTATGCTTCTATTAATATGTCTCCTGAAATTTTATCATGAAGATATGTTGAAATTTGTCAAAGGTCTGGATGAATGAGTAATGAATTGCTCCAACAGTGACTTTACTTTCTTGGGAGACACTGTTTGAGTCTAGTTGTTCATTACACAGCTACTTACATCCTCTTGATTTTTAAGTTTCTATAGAACAGATCAAGTGGGGCTATTAATTTATCTGTTCCTTTTAGTTTTTCCATATTTTTTGGAATATGTTTTTAAAGTATTCCCTAATGATACTCTGAATCTCGCTGGTGTCTGATGTTTCTTTTCAAAATCTAGTAATCATTTGGGTCTTCCCTTGGCTGATATTTGACAATTTTATTTATATTTTCAGAGAGCTCTTTCATTGACCATTTTGTCCTTTTAGTCTCCATTTCATTAATTTCTACTCTAATATAATATTTTTCCATTTACTCACTTGGTGTTTGGCTTATTCTTGTTGTTCTTCAATGATAAGGTGAAGTATTACATTATTTGTCTGTATTGTTGCAGTTTGTCATGTAAACAGTTATAGTTGTAAGCTTTCTCTTTTGAAATCTCCCTGCTTTATCCCAAAGGTTATAATTGTTTGTATTTTCATTCTAAGAAGCTTTCATTGCCTCCCTGATTTCTCAACAATCCACATATCATTCAGGAGTATATTGTTTGATCTCCATGTTATAGCATGTCTTGCTATTTATTTCTAGTTTTAGTCCATTATTATCTAATAATATGAAGAAATCAGTTTAATTTTTATGCATTTGTTAAGACTAATTTTTATGGTTTGATTGTGAAATGTCTCTCATTGACTCAGTGCCAGAACACTTTGGTTTCCCTAGCTGGCTGCACTGTTTGGGAAATTTTTAGAACCTTTAGGAGGCGGAGCCTCCTTGCTGTGAGTTACTGGGAACTACCTTGAGGTTTGATGACCTAGCCTTACTTCTTGCTCACCTCTGCTTCCCAAGTGTGGACACAACATGGCTGACCGTCCTCCATGCCTTCCCTGCCTGGGGCCATCTATTTTTAGGGCTATGATGGACTGTAACTCTCTGGATCTGTAAGCCAAAATAAAAGCAAACCCTTTCTCTCTTCAGTCACTTCTGTCAGTATATTGTATCACAGAAATGATAAAGTTACTGAGATTAAACTGGGTTCTGTTTAGGACAAGTCCCATGGAAGGTAGCATGCACTCTGAAGTAGATGTCTCCAAGGTCCATTTGATCTACGGCACAATTAACTCCAAAGTCAGTTGCTTTCTGAATGACCTATCTGCTGATAGTTATTGAATCCCTGATTGTTGTTCCATCTGGACTCATCCAACTCTACGTGTGATAGTGCTTGTGTGGCAGAATTCGACATCAGTGGTTGGTATATACATTTGTAACTGTTACATCTTTTATGGATTATTCCTTCTTTATCTCCTCTGACAAATTTTTCCTTCAAGTCTACTTCGTTTAGTTCTCACCTTCCAGCTTGGCTTTAGTTTCCCTTTTCTTGGAAAACAATTTTCCAATCTTACACTCTCAGTTCATCATTATCCGTGACACATTTCTTGGCTTTGGTGTTGTCTGTTTCCAACCAGTTAATCCTCATCTTTTAAGGGGGAAAGTTAAATGCATTTACCTTAGGCTGCTTTGGGGCAGAACTTACTGATTCTTGTAATAGTGTCAATTTAAAATTGGTGCAAAAACAGTTCTTTTGCTTTCCCTTATCCATCACAAAGTTTTTCTGATCTGCTGAAATGGTGATTAATTTCTCCCAGGTTTTCATTTGTTCCTTTTTTGTTCTCATGAAATTTATTCTATCTTGAGTGTTTGTTAGTGTCTTCTTCCTCTCTGTGAATAATTTCTTTAAGTTTATTCTGCAGTGTCACTGACTTAGTTTTTTGTTTGTTTTTGTGCTTATCTTTGGTCTCTCCTTCCTCATCACTTTTACAAGGTAACTTGCTGGGTATAATAATCTTAGTTGTTAGGGCTGTTTACTTTCAAGGCTTGAAGAATCTCAGTGCATGCTTCTGTAGCAGTTAGAGTTTCTACCTAGAGGTAAGTGGAATTTGCCTTTTGTAGGTGAGCTGTCATTTTTCTCTTGCAAATTTTAACATTATTTCTTTGCTCTATGATCTTTTTTATTTTATCTAGACAGGTCTCACTATGTTGCCCTGGTTGGCCTGGTACTCTTTACTTAAAACAGGCTTACCTTAAACTCAAAAAAATCTGTCTCCCTCTGCCTCCCTGCCAAGGTATTGTCTACAGAATTGAAAGTTTGAGGAGAGTCTTCTGAATGATACCACTGACTGAATCATGAAGTTTCCTGGGGGAATAAATGAGTGACTTTAGGTAACGGAGTTATTTCTTAAATAGATCCTCTTTTGAGACAAATGGGAAGCATTTGATAATTACAGGTTTATAATTCAAATAAGTGATATTCGGTCATTAATGCATAGTTTTTCTCTCTGTGTCTCTGTCTCTCCCTCCCTCTGTCCCTCTTTTCCTCTCTTGTTTTACGTTTTTTGTTTTTGTTTTTGTTTTTCCAAGACAAGGTCTATATAGCTCTGGCTGTCCAGGAACTCACTATGCAGACCTGCCTCTGCCTCCCAAGTGCTGGGACTAAAGGCATGTACTTTGGTCCCTTATTCCTATAAGGGACTTATCCTTATTTCTCTTAAGCCTTGGGCCATCTGTATGAACACTGAGCCCAAAGCCAGTAATACTAAGAAAGCAAAATAACAGTGAACTGGAGTAGAAGATTCTATTGGGAAACCTTACATTTTTGAATCCATAGTAACTTCAGTCCTTCCATGTGGATCTCGATCTCTACATATTAACAAAATTTGCTTCTCTTTCCCCTTTGTAGATGCGGACCACCCGCAAGGTTTCTGTCTGGCCTGTAGGCCTAGTTGGTGGGCGACGCTATGAACGTCCATTGGTGAAAAATGGCAAAGTTGTTGGCTGGTACACCGGGTGGAGAGAAGACAGGCCTTTTGCCATCGACATGGCAGGTGAGTAGTATGCATGGGGCATTTGTTCCTGTTGAATGGGGCTTAGGATGTTGTACCTAGAAAAGACCAATTTGCATAAAACCCTGAAAAGTACCTCATCCATCAAAAAAAATATTTGAATATTCAACACAAGTTCTTTGATAGTTTCAAATTGAAGTTGATTTTGGAAGTGGCTAGAAAATACTCATCCTTCTCTATTCTTTTATCTAACAAGCATTCATGTATCAGTGTTGGTTTGGGTACAGGGGATTTAGAGGTAATGAAACCATGGCTCTTAACCTTTAAAACCCTTCAGTAGCTTTACTGAGAAGGCTGACTGATGTTTTAAAATATGTCATGGTTATTGATAAAGTTAGTAATGAATTACACTTGACAAGTCATGTTAATATTTTAAATTTTTATTTATTCACTTTGTATTTATTCACTTTGTATCCCAGCTGTAGCCTCCTCCTTCCCTCAATTCCTCCCGTACCCCTTCCCTAGTCCACTGATAGGGAGGTTCTCCTCTCCCTCCATCTGACCCTAGCCTATCAGGTCTCATTAGGACTGGCTAATTGTCTTCCTCTGTGGCCTGGTAAGGCTGCTTCCCCCTCAAGAAGGTGATCAAAGAGCTGACCACTGAGTTCATGTCAGAGACAGTCCCTGTTCCCCTTACTGGGATACCCACTTGGACACTGAGCTTCTATGGGCTACACCTGTGCAGGGGTTCTGGGTTAGATCCATGGATGGTCCTTGGTTAGAGTATCAATCTCAGAAAAGACCCCTGGGCCCCAATTTTTTGGTTCTGTTGGTCTCCTTGTGGAGCTCCTGTCCCATCCAGGTCTTTCTATCTCCCTCTTCTTTCATAAGATTCCCTGAACTCTGCCCAAAGTTTGGCTATAAGTTTCAGCATCTGCAAATATCCTGTGGGTAGAGTCTTTCAGAGGCCCTCTGTGGTAGGCTCCTGTCCTGTTCCCTGTTTTCTCCCTCTTCCAATATCCATCCTGTTTCCATTTCAGAATGGGGATTGAACATCTTACCCAGGGTCCTCCTTCTTGTTCTCTAGGTGTACAGATTTTAGTATGATTATCTTATATGTCTAATGTCCACTTAGAAGTGAGTATATACCAGATATGTCTTTCTGCTTCTGAGATACCTCACTCAGGATGATCTTTTCTAGTTCCCACCCTTTGCCTGCAAATTTCATGATTTCCTTGTTTTTATTTTTATCATTTATTACAATTTATGCAATTTGCATCCCGACTGTGACCCTCTCCCTCACCTCCTCCCAATCCTACTTGCCCTCCTTCTTCTCCCACTATGCCCCTCCCCTTCTACTTGACACTAGCCTTCAGTTCTCATCAGGACTGGTTACATTGTCTTCTGTGGCCTGGCAAGGCTGCACACCCCATCTGGAGGTGATCAGGAGCCCGCCACTGAGTTTATGCCAGAGAAAGTCCCTCTTCCCCTTACTAGGGAACCCACTTGGAGACTGAGTCTATGGGCTACATCTGAGCAGGGGTTTTATGTCCTCTCCAAGCACTGTCCTTGGTTGGGGTATCAGTTTCTTCAGGAACCCCAGAGCTCAGTTTTTATGGCTCTGTTGGTCACCTTGGGGAGCTCCTGTCCCCTCCAGGTCTTTCTATCTCCCCCTTCTTTCATAAGATTACCTGCACTCTGCCCAAAGTTTGCCTATGAGTCTCAGCATCTGCAATAATACCCTGTGGGTAGAGTCTTTCAAAGGCCCTCTGTGGGTAGGTTCCTGTCTTGTTCCTTGTTTTCACTCTCTTCTGAAATCTATCCCATTTGCCTTGCTGAATGAAAATTGAATATCTTACCCAAGGTCTTCCTCCTTGCTTAGCTTCTTTAGATGTACAGATTTTAGTATGATTATCCTATATTATATGTCTAATATCTAATTACAAGTGAGTATATACCATATGTGTCTTTCTGCTTCTGGGTTACCTGACTCAAGATGATCTTTTCTAGTTCCCTCCATTTGCTTGCAAATTTCATGTTTTCCTTGCTTTTAACTGCTCAGTAGCATTCCATTGTGTAAATGTACCACAATTTTTGTATCCATTCCTCCATCAAGGGACATCTGGGTTGTTTCCAGATTCTGGATATTATGAATAAAGCTGCTACAAACATGGTTGAGCAAATGTCCTTGTTGTGTACTAGAGCATATTTTGGATAAATGCCTAGGAGTGGTATAGCTGGATCTTGAGGTAGCACTATTCCTAATTGTCTGAAAAAGCACCAGATTGATTTCCAAAGTGGTTGTACAAGTTTATATTCCCACCAGCAATGGAGAAGGGTTCCCCTTTCTCCACAACCTCTCCAGCATGTGTTGTCACTTGAGTTTTTGATCTTTGCCATTCTGATGGGTGTGAAGTGAAATCTCAGGGTCATTTTGATTTGCATTTCCCAAATGACTAAAGATGTTGAACATTTGTTTAAGTGTTTCTCTGGCATTCTCTATTCCTCTATTGAGAATTCTCTCTTTAGCTCTATACCCTACTTTTTAATTGGATTACTTGATTTGTTGTTGTTGAACTTCTTGAGTTCTTTATATATTCTGGATATTAGCCCTCTGTCAGATATAGGGTTGATGAAGATCATTTTCCAGTCTATAGGCTGTCGTTTTGTTCTGATGACAGGGTCCTTTGCTTTACAGAAGCTTTTCAGTTTCATGAGGTCCCATCTATTGATTGTTGCTCTTAGAGCCTGTGCTGTTGGTATTCTGTTCAGGAAGTTGTCTCCTATGCCAATGAGGTCAAGGCTCTTCCCTACTTTTTCTTCTAACAGATCTAATGTGCCTGGTTTTATGTTGAGGTCTTTGATCCACTTGCAGAGTGATAAATATTGATCTATTTGCATTTTTCTACATGTACAGATCCAGTTAGACCAGCATCATTTGTTGAAGATACTAGCTTTCTTCCATTGTATGCTTTTGGCATCTTTGTCAAAGTTAGGTGTCCATAAGTGTGTGGGTTTATTTCTGGGTCTTCTATTCGATTCTATTGATCCACCAGTCTGTTTCTATGACAGTACCATGCAGTTTTTATTACTGTTGCTTTGTAGTACAGCTTGAGATCAGGGATGAAGATATCTCCAGAAGATCTTTTAGTGGACAGGATTGTTTTAGGGATTCTGGTTTTCTTGTTACTCCATATGAATAACACGTTGAGAATTTTCTTTCAAGGTCTGTAAAGAATTGTGTTGGTAATTTGATGGGAGTTGCATTTAATCTGTAGATTGCTTTTGGTAAGATGGCCATTTTTTACTACATTAATCCTGCCAAGCCATGAGCATGGGAGATCTTTCCATCTTCTGAAATCTTCTTCTGTTTCTTTCTTCAGAGACTTGAAGTTTTTTTCATACAAGCCTTTCAGTTGCTTGGTTAGAGTCACACTAAGGCACTTTATGTCCTTTGTGGCTATTGTGAAGGGTGTTTTTTTCCCCTAATTTCTTTCTCAGCCCATTTGTCTTTTATATACAGAAGGCTACTGATTTTTTTTTAAGTTAATTTTGTATCCAGCCACTTTGCTGAAGGTGTTTATCAGCTGTAGGAGTTCCCTGGTAGAATTTTTGGGGTCACTCATGTATACTATCAGATCATCTGCAAATAGTGATATTTGACCTCTTCCTTTCTAATTTGTATCCCCTCTTATCTCCTTTAATTGTCTTATTTCTCTAGCAAAGACTTTAAGAACTATGTTGAAGAGGTATGGAGAGAGTGGGTAGCCTTGCCTTGTCCCTGATTTCAGTAGGATTGATTTAAGTTTCTCTCCATTCAGTTTGATGTTGGCTATAGGCTTGCTGTATATTGCTTTTACTGTGTTTAGGTATGTGCCTTGTATCCCTGATCTCTCCAGGACTTTAAACATGAATGAGTGTTGGATTTAATCAAATGCTTTTTCAGCAACTAAGGAGATTATCATGTGTTTTTTTTTTTCTTTCAGTTTGTTTAAATAGTGGATTGAGTTGACAGATTTCTATATAGTGAACCACCCCTGTATACCTGGGATGATGCCCTCTTGGTCATGGCGGATGATATCTTTGATGTGTTCTTGTATTCGGTTTGCAAGTATTTTGTTGAGTATATTGCATCAATGTTCATAAGGGAGATTGGCCTGAAATTCTTTTCTTTGTTGGGTCTTTGTGAGGTTTAGGTATTAAGGTGACTGTGGCTTCATAGAATGAGTTTGGTAATATTTCTTCTGTTTTTATTTTGTGGAATAGTTTGAAGAGTATTGATATTAGCTCTTCTTTGAATATCTGGTAGAATTCTGTGCTGAAACCATCTGGCCCTGAGCTTTTTTGGATGGGAGACTTTTGATGACAGCTTTTATTTCATTGGGACTATTTAATTTATTTGCCTGATCTTGATTCACCTTTGGTAAATGGAATCAATAAAGAAAATTGTCCATTTCATTTAAATTTTCAAATTTTGTGGTATGTAGGATTTGAAGTAAGATCTAATGATTGTTTGGATTTCTTCAGTGTCTGTTTTTATGTCAGCCTATTCATTTCTGATTTTGTTAATTTGGATAGTGTCTCTCTGCCTTTTAGTTAGTTTGGGTAACGATTTGTCTATTTTGTTGCTTTTTCTCAAAGAATCAGCTCTTGGTTTCACTGATTATTTGAATTGTTTTATTTGTTTCTAATTTATTGATTTTAGCCCTCAGTTTGATTATTTCCAGCCATCTACTCCTCTTGGGAGTGTCTGCTTCTTTTTTTTCTAGGGATTTCAGGTGAGCTATTAAGTCACTTGTATGAGATATTTTGAATTTCTTCTTGAAGGCACCTAGTGCTATGAACTTTCCTCTTAGCACTGCTTTCCTTGTGTCCCATAAGTCTCTGTTGAGATGTCAGGTGTGATTCTGATGGTTTTGCTATTATGTGTTACTTAGCCTTTTCCCTTGCAGCTTTTAGTATTTTTTCTTTGTTTTGTATACTTACTGTTTTATTATGTGTTGGGAGGATTTTCTTTTCTGGTCTAATTTATTGGGTGTTCTGTAGGCCTCTTCTATGTTTATAGGACTCTCTTTAAATTGGGGAAATTTTCTTCTATGATTTTGTTAAAAATATTTTCTGGGCCTCGAAGACAGGTATCTTCTTTTTCTTCTATTCCTATTATTCTTAGGTCTTGTCTTTTCATGTTGTCTTGGATTTCTTAGATGCTTTGTGTCAGGAATTTTTTAGATTTAACATTTTCTTTGAGATTGATTTCTTCCAGAGTATCTTATGCACCTAAGATTTTCTTTCTTTTAAAGATTTTTTTTATTATGTATACAGTGTTCTGTCTACATGTACACCCACACACCAGAAGAGGGCACAGATCTCATTATAGATGGTTGTGAGCCACCATGTGTTTGCTGGGAACTGAACCTGTGGAAGAACAGCCAGTGCTCTTAAACCTCTGAGCCATCTCTCCAGCCCCAGATTCTTTCTTTCATCTCTTGTAGTCTGTTAGTTATGCTTACCTTTGTAGTTCCTGTTTTAATCCCTAAATTCTTTCCCTGCATGATTTCCTTTATTTGTGCTTTTCCAGTTCTATCTTCAGATCGTGAACCCTTTTGTTGATTTCCTTCACCTGTCTGACTGTATTTTCCTGCTTTTCCTTCAATTCCTTCACCTGTTTTGTTTGAACATTCCTCTGTTTCTTTTATTTCTGTCAGTGATTTAATCATTTCCTCTCTGAAGGCCACAAACTGTTTGGCTGCATCTTGCTGTATTTCTTTACAGATGGCCCTAATCTGTTGGACTTTATCTTCCTTTATTTCATTTTGTTTACTCCATTATTCTCTTCATAAGCATAGATGTAAGGTCATCTTCTTGAATTTCACTTATGATAGGGTGTCCAGGGCTACTTGCCCCTGGATAACTGGGTTCTGGGGATGCTGTTTTGCTTTGGTTTTTGTTGGTGATTTTTCAATGGCCTCTGCCCATCTGGCTGTCTCAGGTGTTGGCTGTTAGTTTCCGGTGCCTGCTGGAATCCTGAGGTGGGTAGAATCCCCTTAGCAGGTAGATGGTTGTTCCTGAAGCAGGCCTCCTTACCTTTTTGGGTATGGTCACCAAATGGCCCGTGCATGTCAGGAATTGCCACAGCTCACCTCAGGTGTATGGACCTGTGTGGTAACTATGGTCATTGGTAGTGGGCGGGGGGAGGGTTCTCTCCCCTCACCAGGAGAAGTCCTGGAGACAGCTGTCCTGCCACTGGGTTTCTTGCTCTGAATTTAGTGAGCTGCTGCTGCTGTTCTTACACTGTGTTTGCTGGGTGCAGCCTTTGTGAAGAACCAGGGAGCCCCACAGTTTGGTCAGTTTACCTAGGGAGATAGGTTGCGCCTTGGAGCAGTGTCTGGGGTCTGATCCCATGGATCCCAGGCTTTTGTAGGTCTGAGGTTGGAGCTCTGTGTGCCAGTACCCAAGTGGTAGTCAGTGCCAGGAGCTGTTGGGAACCCAAGGACTTTTCCAAGGATTAGCTGGGAGTCCTGAGATAGGACCTGATGTTTCCCTCACCATGGGATTTCCTCCCGACAAGGAAACCCAGTCTATGGTGTTTTGGGGTCCACAGTTCTGTCTGGGATCATGAGTTGGGCAGGCAGGCGGGTCTCTGGGCTGGTGGCTTAGGGCCTGCCAGAGCCCGGGACCTTTTCTAGGGATTGTCTGGATGACCTGACTAGAAAACCCAGTCTCTGGTGTTGCAGAACCCACAGTTCAGTCTGGGGTACTGAGCAGAGCATGCAAGCGTGTGGCTCTGGGCTGGCAACCAAGCACCTGCAGAGACCTGTGAACTCTTCTGGGGTTTAGCTGGGTGGCCTGAGAAAGGACCTGATTGCTTCCCACACTGTGGGGTTTCCTCTAACCTGGGAAACACAATTGGACCTAGAGTTCGGTCTGTTGGTCACTGTGTAGTTAGTGCTGTCCTGCTCTTCAGACATAGTGGTCTCTTTGTGCCACCATCTTGGATCCCCCCATCATGTTAATATTTATCAATAAAATTTAGAGATATATTAGTGGTTTGCTGATATATTAAATAGCTAAAGCATAAAATTGGATTCTGGTTTCCTACACGTACATTACCTTTGGAATAGAACTATGTTTTAAAGGTCTTATTTCCTGACCAACCAACTGAATTGAATTAGATCTGTGTAGACCACAAGTTTTCAAATACTGCTTTATCATGAAGGGACTCATTTTCTATGGGTTATAGAAAGTGATGCTCTTGATTACTGTGCAAGGATGGGGTTTGAAACATGAGGGCTAGAGGGAAAACGATCACTGCCATCTGTAACTGACAGGATGGAGAGAAAGGTTTCAGAATTGACCACATCCATCACTAGCACTGTCTTGTCCGCCTGGGCTCTGCCAGTTTCTATCAGTGAGCATTTTTCAACTATAGTCAGAGCCTCTGCTCAAAATTATGATGGCATGAATACTGTGTTCTAAACTGGTCTTGCCATCGTTATTCTTACACTGTAATTTTTGAGGGAATAAGACTGTAAAGAAGAATACTAGAAGTTGAGGATAAAACTCTTACAAATAGCTGTACGGTGCATCTCTCACAATGCATCATGGGAAAGACAAATTATTTTTGGTCCAGATTTTACATGCTACAAAAGAACATAAACTCGAGGACTTTCACTTTGGCTAGTCTAGATCCCTTGTTCTTGCCTCATGATGCATATCCACTCTCCATGGGTTTTTGTCCTTAAAGTCCCAGAGCTATGCTGACATTTCAGCTAAAGCATTTACCTAGAACAGCTGACAGGCATGTGAGTGTGTTTGTAAGAGCCTGTGGTTCTCCTGCTTGGGGGCTGTCTCCCACCAGACCACAAAGTCAGGAGGGACACAAGATGAGAAACGGCGCCTGGAAAGTCCAGCAAGCACTGTGCAGGGATCACACAACCCAGGGGCCACTGCAGAAAGGTAGTTCAACTTTAATTCCAGAGAACAGAGACTATATACCCCTTGGGGAGTAGGCTGGAGCTTCAGGGATAGCTGTACGTAACTGGTTGGAACTATGCACTTTACAGACGTTTGATTTGCATTAAACAGCACACTCCTGTCATATGAGCAGAAATACAATAGTTAATTATCCTAAAGGCATAGGGAGGGGAGAGCTATCAGGGAGCTGTGTCAAAGGCCATATATCAAATGTGGTTAGGGGTGTCTGTGTCTCAAGACACTCTCCAGATGAAGTCAGGCAGAGAGCAAGGGGCCCTGCTGAGGTTCCTACACCTTAACCACTGAGCTCAGAATGGCTTTTCAGACTGGGTGGACTGCAACCTCAAATAGCACAGCCATTCCAACAAGAGCCCAAGGATTCTTTTGTTTGTTTAATAAAAATTTTGATTTTGTTTTTTTAATAAAAACTTTGAGAACTTCATCTATGTTGTTCTCAACCTTTTTTCGCCCCTCTAACTTCTCCAATGGCCCCCAGTTCATGACCTCTTCTTTATTACTGTTACATGTACATACATATGTGTATATACGCAGACATGTTTGTACAACCTACTGAGTCAATTTACCATTGCTCATATGTACATGTGTCTTGTGCTGAGCACTTGGGATTGGACACCTACACAGAAGCTTGTCGCTAGAGGAAACTATTTCCCCCTCTCTCAGCATTCATTAATTGCTTGTAGCTCTTCCTCTTGGGGTGGGGCCACGTGGAATTCTTATGTTCACAGTGGCATGTCGACTGGTAGTGTTGTTATATCTGCCTTGTTCAGAGAACTATACTGTTGAGAGTTCACGGGTCCATTTCCCCTGTCATGTCCAGGGGACACTTAACAGCAAGCATCGTGAGCCTTTGCTGCTGACATTCTTTTTGCCCCCTTCTTGTGCGAGTTTCTCTTAGGTGTAGGGTTGCACTGAAGATATATCATTTGGGCTTGGGTGCCCCACGTTCAGTTATCTGATCCTGGAGATTCATAAAGGAGTCCTGTCCCATCCAGTCTCATCCATCGCTCTGAAAATACAAGGCTATACATCATGCCAGTTGGGAAAGTTGAGCATCTTTTTGGGCTATGCTATAGGCTAGAGCAGAAAATGCGGAGAAGCCACAAAGAGTCCTTCTGGTTTTCTGGGAAGCAGTGTCCTCCTGTGGCGGGAGAGGCAGGTGCACGAGAGAGCCACTGCCTGCCTGTTCCAAGTGTCACACCTTGGTAAGCACGGGGAGAGGCTTAGTGCTGGACACTGAAGTTAGGATCCCTGACTGTGAGAGACAGGAGACGGGAGAATGAACATCCGGCTAATGGACCTTTAGTCCTGAACTTCCCTACTCTTGTTTCAGGGCCATTCCCCAGACAGCTTTCAGGACACATGCACAGTGTCAAGGTGAGAGCAGCTTGGATAATTGCTGGGATATGTGTCCAAACTGATAATTCTGAAATTCAAGGAAGACATGGGTTTGTGCCCTGGGGGCTTGTTGCAAACCTCCTTAGGTCTTTTCACTGATAAGTTCTATAGAAATCTCTTCACCGTGAGAGACTTTTCTGCCCATTTCAATACATTTTCAAATCACAATAAAACATGCATATTATAACAAAGTACGATCTAGCTGTTTTCTTGGTATTTTTTTTTTTACCATATCACCATCTAGGAAACGTCACTTCCCACATGAATTTTTGCATCTTAGTGTTCAATAAGTTATTGATATTTCTGGAATCCCAGAAATGCCAGTGATCTGGTTGGTAAGATAACGAGTCTGCCCGCATTCGGAAGCTTCAAAATGCTCATCTTGATTTAAAAGTTCACTTGTGTCCTCTCCATTGGAATGGGGAGCGAAGCTCTCTTCCTCATTTTCACATTAGCATGGAGAGGAAGGGAGAAGGAGGAGGAGGGAAAAGGAGAGGGAGCGAGAAAATGAATGAATGAATGACTATGAGAATGAATCAATGAATCTGTGCGAATGAGAATCTCTGGAGAGAAGGAAGCCAGAGGCTTCAAGTGCAGGGCATTATGTCCAAGGGCTCTGTAGCACTGGAATGGGAGAATTGCACATATTGGGGTGCAGGTCTCTCTAGTATTTATCAAGCTGATGAAGACATGACACACACATCAGCTGTGAACTGCATGGCTTTGAGGTTTTGAGCATGCTAAGTAGGCCTCGGAATGCACCACATTGGCGTCACAGTGCCTAGCCCACCGCTGAAGTTCACGTGAACGTCAGATGTGAAACAGAGAGGCTTCTGCCTCATGTCATATACATAGCACCCAGACTTCCTTTTTATTGTCTTTGGACTTCCCTGATGCTGAAAAATCAGACAACACAGGACACTGCTCTGAAGTTATCCTGTGGGCACAATGTTAATGACAAGAGTAAGAATTGGATTTGTTCCATGAGGACATTTTTTTTTAAACTCTCTAATCATCCCTCCTTAAGTTAACATCCCTATGAGATGGAGAGACGGCATTGCAGGCAGCCCTGCCAGGGCTTGCTGTTGGCTTCGGGTGTACACTGCTCTGCCAAGCGAAGAGGAGACCCTGGAGTATTCGTACAGGGCTGTGCCTCGGGCTTCTATTTCCAGAATAACTCTGGCATCTGACAAGTGACTCAAAGAGGCAGTCCATGCAGCGTTTCTAGCCCGGCTTGGTGGGCAGGGAATTACTTTCAAGTGGCAGTCTCATTTCGGCCGCTTCCACGGAAATGTCAGTAACAAACATTGCTTGAAAGAACTGAGCTGAAGGTAATTTGAGGCCTAGCCAGGGACCCAGATTTGCTTAAAATTGGGACTTAATGCTTAGATCCTTCCATAGAATTCTTTTTTATTCACATACTTATTGTTTACCTTTCTTTTTATATGTTAAAATGTTTTCACAAAATATGTTTTATTGATCAGGTTTATGTTGAATTCTTAATGTTTACATATACTGTAGCATTAATTCCAGGAGGCCATAAGCAGAGCATTGTGCCCAGTTAATAATGACACACACAATTCCCGGGTGAGTACCTGGCATGCAGTGGGCACACTATTCTTGTAAACAAAACAAAAACCTGAGTGTGCCACAGTTCTGGCACTAATCAGCTAAATTTGAGGGTTTCAGAGAAACACAAGCCACACTTTGGGGATTCTCAGGCCAAGTATGGGCTTGAGTCTTTGTTGTGTTCGTACACAAAAATAGAAGTCCATTAGGTCATATCCCAGGGCCACTTTTTTGTGTTAGATGTTTCATGGCTGACTCAAATGAACTGTGATCACGAGGTATTTCTCACAGGTGGCTTACCAGGAACGTCTTCCTTGATGCCTGCAGTTCTCTGAATTCCCTTCCTGGAGTCCAGTGGTCATAGGCATGTGGAAGCCACAAGGAAGAGGTAGAATAGAGCTGCGTGGGATTCTGTCCCGGGGACGGTCACCTCATAGGGCCACAATGGAAAAACCAGGAAGATGACTGCAGGAAATGCCTAGCCCCTGACCCTGAGCCAGCAGGGAGGGTAGAGATCATGATGATAGCGTGAAACAGAGAACATGTTTAGGGTTAAGCTTAGTGTACAAAGCACTGCTGTTGGGTCAATTCAGGACAGATTTGGCGGAAGAGGCGGCTCTCGATAGTCACCTTACTCTGCCAGCCCAGAGCAAATAGGGTCCGTTCTCAGAGGGGTACATTTTGGGATGTGAGTCACTCTTAGGTGAAAGGCAACTGAGGTCAGATTGTGGGTGGGTTAGTGGGGAGTCCAAAGTGTCTCAAATAGGTGACGCACATGATTAGAAATTTGTCTGCAGACACAGTGGCTGCAGCTGGGGGCTCCTCAGCTATCTGGCAGGAGGTGAAAAAAGGTGGCCTTAAATGCTACAGTCATCCAGGAACATAACATCTCAAGGAGCCACTTCATGTCATGGCCATAAATCAGCAGACATTTAGACTGTAACGCCTTTTCTGTTGTGTGAAGTGGTGTTCACTGGAGTATTAAACTTAAGTGTGATTTCATTTTAACTGATGTGGTTTATATTATCCTTTGAGTTGTAATTTTGTTTTGTCTTAGTTGAGGTGGGGTTTCTCTGTGTAGCCTTCACTGTCCTAGAACTTGCTCTGTAGACTAGGCCTCAAACTCAGAGAGATCCACCTTCCTCTGCTGGGCTTAAAGGTGTGCACCATCACCATCTGGCTTGAATTATGATTTATATTTAGGAAATATGGTAATCTTGGTTAGTTAGAACTGCCTGTTAGCCAGAATACCAAGTGTGTAAGATGAGAAAATGTGTGTTAGGGGTTGCCATTACCTAAAATACTGAAAAGTTTTATGTAAACTTGACCTAGCCATCTGAGAGGAAGGAGCCTCAACTGAGAAAATGCCTCTATAATATCAGGCTGTATGCAGTCCTGAGAATTTTCTTAATTGATTCATGGGGGAGGGCCCAGACTGTTGTGGGTGAAGCCATCCCTGGGCTGGTAGTCCTCAGTTCTATAAGAAAGCTGACTGAGCAAGCCATGATGAGCAAGCCAGTGAGCAGCACCCCTCCATGGCCTCTGCCTCAGCTCCTGCCTCCAGATTCCTGCCCTGCTTGAGTTCCTGTCCTGACTTCCTTCATGAACGGCAATATGGAAGTGTCAGTCCAATAAACCTTTTCCTCCTCAACTTGCCTTTAGGTCATAGTGCTCAGTCACAGCAGTAGAAACTCTAAGACACCTGACTAATGTGTCCAACCAGGTGCATTGTGGATACGCTGTCCTGATGGAGGGTTGTGGAGTCTGGAATGACTGGCAACGAAGAAGTCAGCCATAGTGCCTGCCCCGGCTTCTTGCACCACTGCGCAACCCTTTACTCTCTTTACATGCTCTATCCCAGAGCAGGAGCAGACACAACCCTTCAGGAACACAAACTGAGTTCCTGGTGGCCTATTGCTCCCAGGCATTCACAGGCCACCTTTGCCTCCATGGGCAGAGCCCTGCCTGCTACCCTCTGTCCTACCAGCCTTGCCCCTTCTTGGGGTCCTCTTTCCTTTAGTCCCACCCCCACAGCCTGACTTCACCTCCCAGTCCCATTGATGCTGCCACCTCAGTTCTGATCTCCTCAGACCCACCCTGTTCGTCCATCTGACCCCTGCACACAGCCAGCTTCACAGAGAGCCTTTGCCGACGCCCTACATTAAGCTAGCAGAGTCCCCATCATAACCTGCCGAACCGCTATGCTGCTCAGCTCCTGTACACCACAGCCACATGTCAACTGCTCTCTGTGACTGAAGCTCCGCCATTGCCTTCCCATAGGTAGGCATCTCTAAGCATCTGGGTGCTCACAATCGGGGAAGTCTCTCTGGTGCAGCTGGTGAAGGGGCAGATCTACAAGACAACGGGCTGGGAGTAGGTTCCAGAGTGCCTGCTGCTCCGTTTAAATAGTAGACTACCCCTTGAGGCATCAATATAATAAGTCGTTTATTCAGAACTAAGAATGCAGGAAACCTACGTTTTCCTTAGGTCTTTTGAAATCCAGCCAACTCAGTAATTACATGTTACTTGCTGAGCACTGAGCATTCTTAGGTCCTCTTTTCCCATTTGACTCACTCAACATCTTTCTAGTTCCATCTTCCTCATTTCAACATACAGACCTAATACTAGATGTGATCAGTAACTTGTTTGGGGATTAAGTGATTAAGCGCTGGGAATCACTTACGCCCTTGTGGCTACAGAGACTGGCTTCCCACTTGCTTCAAATCCCACCTCTCTACCTACAGCCACAGGCCCCCAGTCTTTGATATCCGAGCCTCCATTTTCTTTCTCTGTTCTGAAATTCTTCTTAAGACGCAGCATACGAGTACCTAGCAGAACACGGATGAGGGTGACTTAGAGGCCAACTGATTAGTCTAGATGAATCGGGTTAGAGCTTTGACTGTTGCAGCAGGCAGATCCATGCAGGCAGCTGTGGAGGAGCAGGTCGCTGACTCCTGCCACTTGGCCATGGTAAAAATTCAACCCAGAAACCTGTCTGTTTCCTGGTCTATTCATAGCGCCTGCCCTCTGGGTGGTGGTGTCCCTGCTGTTGTGTGCATGTCAGGCTCTACACCTGCATTTGGCCATTTCAGTTCAGCCCAACGTTGGTAACTTCAGAGCACACAAACCGCTTTGGACCCATGGTCCCCATCTCTCTGCCAGCCGGTGGGTCTTTGCTCATTATCATTCTGTGAGCTGGTTCAGCATCCGGGCTGGCACATTGAGATAAATGTTGGCCCTTGCTTTACATTAAGCACCCTAAGAAGAGAGTGATCAATAAGAGAACAGAACCGTAAAAGATCATTAAAAGAGTTGTTCAGAAGCAGTCATCTATTCATTTTCATAAGTTCCCAACTGAGAAAACCAACCAAGCAAAAGCACCCAGGCTTGCAAAAGCAGAGGCCATTTGTATAACCTTTAGATCTGTAAGGCATTTGTCTAGATCTGAAGGATGTTTTTCTGACAGCTGCCCCTATGAATGGCCTGTGGAGAGCAGGCACGCATTTGGTTGTTGAATGTACTTCTAACCTGTGGGGGGAGAAGTTAAGAGAATTCTCTTTTTTTCTGCTTGAGTCACGTGAAGGTGTGTGGTTCTGTTTCCATCACCCTTGTTTCCAGAGAACATCTGCAGATACAACTTGGGTCTCAAAAGTTTACTCACACAAATGATTAGAATTAAGATTGTTGTTCTGTCTGGTTAAACCAAGAGCTGGCATGGGTGCCTGTTTTTCTTTGGCATATGGCTTGGTTGCTGTGGCGACCACACTTCTGCGCACTGGCTTCAGAAGTTAAACTTAAGCAGCGCTCTCCCCAGACTCCGTGAGCAGCCAGAACCGCCCAACCCCAGACACCTCAAATGCTTTAACCACCACCAACCCCAGGGTCAGCCATCCCTGCCCTTTGTTATCAGATGGGCAAGTCGTCAAGAGTGGCGTGCACTATCTTCAGCCCCAATGTAGAATGTCCCTATGCCTTCCTGTGTTTGCCGGTCATTTTTCTAGTCCCCATGCAAGGCTCATTAACGCGCAGTAATCGCTTTCTCTAGGAGATCTTTCCTGATCCTCCTCCACACAATACAGACCTGTTCCCCTGGAATCCTACACTTATTCATATGTCCACAAGGTGGCGCCAGTGTCACTGTTCTCCTGACCAGTCTCTGCTCCATATGTGATGCTCTATCCCTGGAAGGAGCAGTTGAAGTGTTTACTGAACTTACCAATTTTAACTCTTCTCTTTTTCTCCACTCTAAGGGTTTTATCAAAATGAAAAGTTAATGCCCTGTTATTGTTTCTGAGACATCAGTGCCATTGTATCCTAATAAGGAAAGTTAAAAGGGAAAGACACTGAGCTGACTGCACGGCGCAATGAGGAGGGTCTGATCCACAGGTCCCCATTTGGGCTCCCCATCAAAATTAACAGGACACCCACCTCTGATTGGTTGGGGGAGGGGTCTGGTGCTGGTGTAGGGACTCGTGTGTATCCTATTGTCTTTAGGTAGTTATAAGATGCCGCAAGGGATCAGGAGGGCCGGGAAGATGTCTAGGAGCTATAACCATGTCTCTCCTGTGCTTCATAATTTCTTCCGGGGTCCCAGCCCCACCTGACCCTGTGGGCCTCCTACCCTGAGCCATTCTGAAGGTCTCAGGCAGGATGGGCTCATTACCAAGCCAGATATGAGCAGCGGGATTATTTCTTCAAAGCTCTCTTTATTGGACAAGCGAAAGGAGAGGTCCAGAAGAAGAGTAATTTTTACCCTGGTTACTGAAAAGCATAGCCAACGGCATAACTGGAGATTCTCCATTGAGAATACAAGTGGGTCTGTTTGAAATATCTAAGATTTTTATTGACACAGACTTATGCATATTTATGGGTTAAAGTGTGATAGTTTGGTACACATGTCAAATACATCACATCCAAGTCAGGAATTAACGTATGTGTGCCTTGGAAGATCATTTGTGGTAGGGTGCAATGTTTGAACAAGATGACCCCCATAGTCTTTGGCATCAGAATGTTTGGGTCCTTAGTTAGTGGCACTGTTTAGGGAGGAATAGGAGGCACAGCTTTAGTTCGAGGAAGTGTGCCACTGAGGGCACGCTTTGAAGTTTGAAAGCCGCATGCCATTCCCAGAGTGCCTCTGTGCAGGTAGAGATATGAACTCCCAGCTGTTCTGTCACCACGTCTACCACCTGCTTCTGTAATACTTGCCGTGATGGATTCTCACCCGCTCGAACCATAAGCCCAAATAAACTTTCTCCTTAGGTGCCTTGGTCTTAGTTTTTTGTTTATTTATCATAGTAATAAAAAGGTGTTAATGCGGAGGGGCAGCCAGAATTTCCCTGGTGGCTGATGTGAATGTACACTATAGTAGTGTCAGTCAGAGTTACCTTCCTGTGCTATTCGACAGTGGGACTTACTCATCCCGACAATAGTTTTGTGACCATCAACCATCCTCTCCCTGTCTCTACCTCGCCTTCCCTTCCAGCTCTGACAGTCGCCCTCTGTTCTCTCTTCTTGAAGATGTAAAGTCATAAAACAAGAGCCGGCAGCTATGATGAAAGAGCACTTAGAGACCTAGCAAGGATGCTCTGCCCCCAAGGTGCTGAGTGTCCATCCCATCCCAAGGCCTCTCCATACCAGCCAAGAGGCGAAGCTGCCTGTAACTCAAAAGCAGGAAAACTGAACACTCCCAAGTGAGGCAGCCAGGAGCACAGTGGCTCCAGGCATACGGGGCTCTGAGGAGGGGTCTCTTTACACAGGGGTAGATGCAATGCTACCACTGGGAATTCCACAGGAAGGCAAGAACCCCGTGGGAGACAGAGATGCTTAGTACAAATCCAATAGGTCCAGTAGGAGTTCATGGTTAGAAAATAAAATAGATGTGTGTGAGGTGAGAATCAAGAGAGAAATCGGATGACTTTTCTTTTAACACTGAGTTCTGTGAGTGGCTCAGTGCCCTGTTTGAATTTGAGCTCTGGCCCCTCTAGGAGGAAGACACTGGAAAGCCTACTTCCCTTGCCAGGCTCTCTGTCTCGCCACCACATTAGGTCCTGTTCCCAGATGCCACCCTTTACCCGGACCAGGATTACCTTCAGACTCACTCCACAGCTTGTTTTTGTCCCAGAGACACGAGCTCAACCAATAGGCTCCCACTCAACACTTCGGTGCCTTCCCTTGGCTCCCAAGTAATCCAGGGCTCAGGTTCCCCACACGACCACCGGCCTTCATACATACCATGCTACCTGGAATAGGTTTTCCGCCGTCTCCTCTAGATAGCCCCTTCTTTGCTCCTGAGACCTGCCAGCCACCATCAAACATCCTCACCAGCGCTGTGTGAGAACAACTGTGAACATAACGTATGGTAACAGTCGAGACAGACATTCCTCAGCCTCTTCTCCCTGTCCTAGAACTTTGCCTGGTTTGTATGCTTTTGCTCAATGAATGAGCAAATCCCGAGTTTAAAACCATTGTGCTGGGATTTAAAAGCAAGAATATCTAGGGTTGTGTTGGGGAAGCCCTGTGTAAACGTATCTTTTATTCGCCTGATGTGATTGTCATCTTGGAGGTTCACTGCCTCTGTCAGCTAACCTAGGCCTAGTCCTGGAAGCTTCTAGCCTCTGTAAATCTATAGGCCTAAAATATTGTTAGCCTCTGAGACTTACTACTGAATAAGCTCACCCTTTCTAGCTCTTTCTGAACTCTGACTGGCTAGTTCAACTCAACTGTTCTGACTCAAAACTAACTCTAGCAATCTCTTCTAATCATCTGGCTCCTTTTCATTCTCTGGCTCGTTCTGCCTTTACTTGTGTCTACCTTGTTCTCTCTTCAACCTCTCTCTATAAAACTCTCCTGGAAAAACTGCCTCTGAAGTCCACGAGCTTAACTGCCACTGACTCACCTTACTGACTGAACCAAACTGCCTGAACAGAACTGACTGGAACTCGGATATCTGCATGTCTCTGTCTCCTGGGGGCTGGGATTAAAGGCACATACCACCACTATTGGACCTCGACCTGACTTTACCTGAAACTTGCTCGATACCAGGCTGGCCTTGAACTCAGAGATCTGCTTGCCTCTGTCTCCTTGGATTAAAGGCCTGCTCTATGCAGTCCTGCTTCTGTGCTGGAAGGAAACCATACTGCCGTCAGGTTTCTGAGACACTCGTACAGGTAATACAGATTGATGAGAGGTATACCCAGAGTTCTGAAGGGAAAATGGGCACCAGACATTTGTATCGAGTGGAATTTTACTTTCTCAAAGAAAAATTAGCAAAAGTACAGTAGCCAAAGTCAATTAGAACTAAAAAGAAAAAAAAAAATAGCAGTAGCAACTTGTCTTAGGGTTCTCGTGCTGTGAAAAAGACTATGACCAAAAAGGAAGGCATGTAACTGGGGCTGGCTTACCTTTCAGAGGTTTAGTCCATTATGGTTGTGGCAGGAAGCATGGTGGTGAAGCGCCAGCTGAGAGTTCTGTACCCAGCTGGGCAGGCAGTGAACCACTATGCCTGGCTTGAGCTTCTGAAACCTCAGAGCCCAACGCACAGTGACGTATTTCCTCCAGCAAGGCCACACCTACTCCAACAACAAGCCACACCCCCAAGAACGCCCCTTCCTGTGTCTAGGGGGCCATTTTCATTCAAACCACTACCTGGTCAAAACGGGGAAAGAGTGAGCAGTGAGGCCATTCATTCATTATGAATGAATGCTATCTATCGTGGCTGTAGAGTTTAAAGCACTTGGTTGGGAGCTGATGTGTCTCAAAGGCCGTTTCATTTGTTGTAGCTCTGCTGGTGGGCTCCGGGAACTAACTTCATCGTGAAGACTGACCTCAGCTGTGCCTTAATCTGGATGGATTCCTAACATGATGACTGTGGGAACCAGAGAGACTAGAAGGCAGGATCTAAGCAAAGGGACCGGCCCCTGGGCATGCACCCTGGGGGAATGTCTTATCCCTGGCTCCTTCCTCTTTCCAGCCTCCACACACATCCACTACCATGATGTTCAGCCTCAGCCCCCAAGCTGAGGGCCGAGCAAGCATGTGTAGGGCCTTCAGCAACCGCAAGCCGAGGAAAATCCCTCCTAAAGTGGTAGTTTCTCTCGGGGATTTTTTGTCAGAGCTGCAAAAACAACACCAACAAAACTAACATTTAGAATCCAGAAAGGGAAAAGATGTGAAAGTAAAGTTTTAGATTAAAAATTAAGCATGTTTAGTAACACCTGGTGTGGGGAAGCAGAAGGCGGTAAACACGCTCATGTGTGCTCCTTCAGACGGGCATGTAGATTAGATGACTGTAGATGAGATAGAATCTCATCATGAGATTCATGATGAGAAAGAAATGCCAACTCTTTCTGCCCTAAACGTTTAATAATATAGTAAGGATCTTATAATGCACCACAGTAGATTCATATGTTTTGTATTATTAGAGAAAGGAAAAAAAAATGAAAGTCAAAGTTATATAACCTTTATAATGAGATTAATTTAATGGGAAAGAGGGAAGGAGGGTGGGACCAGGATGAGACGTGGGAAGGGGCTGCAATCAATAATTGCAATAAATGTGAAAAGAAGGGTGAGTTACTCCAAGGTCAAGCGCAGAAAAGAAAAAAAAAACAACTACTCTTTCCCAAGATTATTTTTATTATTTTAACTTATAAATATGTCTGTGTGTCCATGTATGGCCACGTGCACATGAGTGCACTGCCCTCGGGAGGCCAGAGGCATTGGATTCCCCCAGGAGCTGGAGTTACTGGCGACTATGAGCTGGGTAATGTGGGTGCTGGAAAGCAAACGTGAGTCCTCTGTGTGAGCAGTACATCTCTTCTGAAACTGCACACTTGTAAAAGGATCCCTGAGGGTTGATGGCCACCAGCCGAGCACCGGAATGAGTAAGAGACCCTGTCTCAAAGGAAGGTAGAGGATGGCAGAGCAGGGCACATGACAGTCTCCTCTGGCTTCCATATGTGCAGAGGTGCACACACCTCACCCACCATGTACGCACCCTCGTTAAAAAACTGGTACAAGTTCAAAATGAGTACTCAGGATTAGTAAAGAGCAAACTAGATGGGAATGCTGATGAAGGGGCCGGGGGTTGTGGTTAAAGAGCCAACGGGGGCAGGGCTGAAGAAGCATCCAGTCGGCATCCGGAGCTCTACCTCTGCTGGACCAGAGAAGACCACGGGGCCCAAAGGCCTTGGGTGCTCATAGAAGGGAAGGATGGAGAGTGTCTGCCTGTGCACAGGTATTGCCTCTGTGGTCCTGGGAGGGAGTCTTCTCTACTCACAGTGCACAGTAAACAGAATCACAGTGTTGAGAGGGGGCGGGGGTGGGGGGCGATGTGAGGCTCAGGCAGAAATGGAGAACTGGTGATGTTCTTATC
>CM053756.1:16065441-16119118 GCA_028658305.1 Pachyuromys duprasi | reverse complement strand
TACTTCCCTCTCCATCTCTGTCCCCCTTCCCCTCCCCCCCTCTCTCTTCCTCCCCCTCTCCCTCTTCTCTCTCTTTTGCCCCCTCCCCATGGATCAGGATATAGAACTCTCAGCTACTTCTCCAGTACCTCGTCTGCCTGCATGCCACCATGCTTCCTGACATGATAACTAACTTCTGAAATTAAGCAATCCCATAATTTAATGCTTTCATAAAAAGTTGCTTTGGTTATGGTGTCTCTTCACAGCAATAGAACAATAAGACACCAATTTAATGGCCATGGGTTGTGTGTGTGTGTGTGTGTGTTTTATTTTAGATCTAAAATCATTATTTCTCTTAAGTGGATGGAGAGATATTTTTGAAATTGCTATCAGTAACATTGTCTAGGGGCTGGAGATATGGCTCTGAGGTTAAGAGCACTGACTGTTTTTCCAGAAGACCCAGGTTTGATTTCCAGTACCCACAACTCCATCCATAACTCCATTTCCAGGGGATCCAGTGTCGTCTTCTGGCCTCTGCAAGCACCAGGCATGAATATGGTGCACAGATATACATGCAGGCAAAACACCTATGTGCATGAAATGAATGTTAAAAAGAGCATGCCCCAGAATCTAGTACCACTCAGCAGTGATTCAGGTGGCGGCTAGTATCTTGTGATCTGACTCTAAGGCCTTGTTGTCATAGGCCGTGCTGCAGGAAGTGGGAGTAGTCATGATTTGCAGGACTTGAGATTAGTGTCTACGCATAGAGAAGAGCATGTGCTAGGTCAGGTACATGGAGGTGAGAGCAAGTTGGTGGCTGTCCAGTAGGAGACACTGACCACTGCTACTGACATGGGAGAGAGAGAAGCTTTGCATTATGTACTTTGTAGCCATCTGTGGGGTCTCTTTGGTTAAAAATAAAAACAAAAACAAAAGGAGGGAGAGTGTTGCTAATTTCAACACCAAGGATCACCACTGCATTACTGTATAAAATGGGTAGCTGTCTGTGTCTCATTCCAACCTACTGAATCACTCTTTGCATCCCAAAGTAAAATGTCAGTAAGTTGTTCGTTCTGTTCTACTTTTTCTCTTTCTTCCTTCTTCCTTTTGCCTCTTCCTCCTTCTTTCCTCTTCCTCTACCCCTTCTTGCTTTTTTCTCCTCCTCCTCCTTTTAGAAGCCCTTTATCAAGTTGATTAAGTTTACCTTCGTTATTGGTTTAGTTTAACCACCTCCCTCCATCATGAAAAGGTAGTGGATTTTGTTAAATGAGTATTGACCATCTATCAAGATAGCTTTTCCTTTTATATTTCCTACTAGTGAAATCATGACAAGTCACAATCTTGTGATCTTGAGATTAACATGTGTGGCCATGGCATCTTGTTCTTTTTAATGCCAGAGTGGACTTGCAGAAGTTTGAAGGGGATTGTCTGCCTTTCTTCATGAGTTTTGCTTGCAGCAATCCTTTTGCTTGGGTAACAAGGCAAGGCTGGCCCTTAAAAATTTTTTCCTTCCTTTTTATTAAAAAATAAAAATAGGGAAAAGCTTCTGTTAATCCTTTAAATGTTCGCAAGGATTCGCAGCTGAGGCTGTCTGGCCCTAGAAAGTTGTAGTATTGGAAGGTGGCTGAAGTGTAAATCTCATTTTTGTTAGACTGTTGTGTTGGTAGCTTGTCTTTCAATTGGCCTATTCTGACCCAATGTGTCCAGGTTAATATATGTTAACTATGTTAACATATAGTTAATACTTTTTTGGTTTTCACATTGCTAGAACCTGAGCTCTCCATATTGGTGGTTTGAGCCTTCCACTTTTCTCAAGAACTGATGGGTAGATGCTTATCACTGTATTAATTACTTTTCTGTAGCTCTGATAAAACCTCATGACCAGAAACAATGTATAGAAGAAGAGTTTATTAAGTCTTACAATTCCAGAGGAATAAGAGTCCATGGAAGTGGGGAGATGCAGCAGCAAGCAGCAGGCTTGGGGCCAGGAGTATGAAGCTGAGAGCTCACACCATCAAAGTCAGGGAACTACAAGTAGAGTGAGGCTGTGTACTCTCTCAAAAGTCGGCTCTAGTGACATAATTCCTCCAGCAAGGCCTTGCCTTCCAGACCTTCCCAAGGTGTGCCAGCAACTGGGTATCAAGAGTTCAAATACCTGACCCAATAGGAGCCGTTTCTCATTCAATCCTCCCAGTTTAATTCTTCCAAGGAAGCTGACTTTATTTGGCATTCTCTATTCTTTTCTGTTTCTATCCAATGCTTTCTGCTCTTATATTTACTAGTACATTAGTACTTGGGTTTTACTTATATTTTCTAGTATATAGCAGTGGGCTCTCATCTTTCTAGTTTGGTGCTGAACATATTTTTGAAAACAAAACTTTCGCCATGCTTGCTGTACTGCTACATATGAACTCAGCTTCTTCGGTGGCTAAGGCAGGCCTCAAGCTAGTCTATCGGGGCAGCTTGACAACACAGTCGGACCTGCATTTTCAAAACTGAGTTTTGGAGTTGGGGAGACAGCCCATTGAGTTTAGTGGTTGCTGTACAGGCAAGAGGGCTGGAGTTTGGGCCCTTAGAATCTCTGTAAACAGCGGGGTGTGGTGGTGAATGCCTGAAACTCCAGCGCGGGTGCAATTGGAAACAGGAGGATCTGAGGGTCTTGCTGGGCCACCAGTTTAGCCAGATGGTCAGTTCCAGGTTCAGTGAGATACCCTGAACCCAAATAAGGTGGAGATCGAGAGAGAGGAAAACATCAAGCATTGACCTCTGGCCTCTATACAATGCACACATAGATTGCACACACAGATTTGAGTACCACACACATCTGTACACATATGCCTGCCCCACAGTAATTTTCCAAGTGCTACATTAGACTCAAACTTTCATGCCTTGCTCTCACTTGCATTCAGTTAACCACTTTCCCACCTTCCTTGATTTAAAATTTTGTTATTAAAGCTTTAAAATTTTACCACATACACCACACACAAGCAGCATACTTCCTGTAATTTGATTTTAAGATTTTAGGAATTGGTTTATGACTTCCACTATGATTTGTTTAGAATATTCCAATCATGTTTGAAGATTGTGTAAGGTGCTGTTATGGTTGGAGTGATCTTCATTTATGTTATGCTGGCTGACAGGGTTGGTCAGGCTTTATAGATCTTCACTGAATGAAGGCTGGAAATTTTTGCTCATCATTTCTTCATACATTTTTATGTCTTCCTCGCACCTTTCATTCTGATTCTCTAACACTTATTTTTATTTTGGTTTAGCAGTTTACTTGTTCACCTTTGCTGATGTTTTATTCTTTGATGTCTTAGATATTAATCCTACCCAGGACACTTTACATCTCCTTGTAGTCTTATCATTGAGATGACTGTGTCTCTTTATTATCTCTGAGCAGTTCACACCTTTTCAGCCTTCTTGAATATGAAACATCTATACTTTGTCACGTTCTGTAATTTTATCTATATCATTTCTGGATTTGTTTCTCTTTGTTATTTTCCTGCTTCTGTGTACAACCAGGCAGTTTTGGTTCTGTGACATTCTGAATTTTAAATCTTTGGATTATGATTGATAAGCATGTGTATGTAAGGTAATATAAGTAAATATTTTTGAGATTTGTACTGGGATACAACTAAGTTTTTTGAAGGCACCTTTTTTCTGTTTGTTTTTTGAGACAAGGTTTCTCTATGTAGCCTTGGCTGTCCCAGACTTGCTTCGTAGACCAGGCTGGCCTCCTCCTCACAGCGATCTGCCTGCCTCTGCCTCTCTGAGTGCTGGGATTACAGGCATGCACCACCTCACCCGGCCACTTTTATCTTTTCAAGGTTTGTTTTTAAGTTTAGGTAGGAGCATCTGAGCTTTCAGAGCTAATCTGACCCCACACTATTCAGTCATCTTCCATGATACATGTAGGACCTGCAGCTACTACTGGGCTGCTGTGCTCTTGCTCAGGAGACTGTGAGAACTCCCAGGCCGAGTGAGTGAGGGTAACTGATTCATCCTCTCCTTTCTAGTTCTCAGCTTGGCGAGGGTACTTCTGCAGGCATTAGCTGCTCATGCTGAAAGCTTGAGAACCTCTACCCACCCACAGAGCTTTATGCTCTGCAATGGTTTGTTTTGTTTTGTTTTTTGCTATGGCTTCCTCTCAGTTGTCAACTGAAGGAGACTAGTGTGAGGGTTCCTTGCCTGTGGAGAGGCCTCTTCAGATAAGAACTGGCAGTTTTAGGGCTGACATTTCTCTGTTCTTGGAGGGGTCTATCATAAGTGTTTCATTCCCAGTGACGGAACCTTCTGTTGTTATTTAATCCTATGGTCTCTGTATTTTAAAGAGTATTTTGCCTGCATGTATGAACACACACTCATGTGCATGCCTGGTGCCCACAGAAGTCAGAGGGTGTCGGAGGCCCTAGCACTGGAGTTACAGATGATTGTAAGATACGACAAAAGTGCTAGCAACTGAATTGGGGCCCTCTGGAAGAGCAGTAAATGCTCCTAACCAACTAGCCATCTCTTCTATTCTTCCCCTGTGGTTTATCTTGTCCAGAAGTTGAATGGATTGTTGGACTCTACAGCATTCCACATTGCTTCCAGCAGGTATTCAGTAAGCATGTAATATAACTGAGGAAAGCCCAATTCCTCTGCCTGGTGGGAGGGGGTGTTCTCCCTCCCATCATGTTAAGGAAACCCTGCCTTCGCAGTGAATAGTCACTTTTCACTGGCATCAGAAAACCCACTCCTATGGTTTTTGTCAGGATCCTAACACCTCAAAAGACAACAGACATAACTGTAAATCCAAACCAGCCACTGAGGATATAATGCTCGAGGCATAATTACTGGCAACTGAAGAAAATTCAAGACACAACAGCAGATTGGAGATCAATAGTCAGATTCTGCCTGCTTCCAAGAGATACTTTAGCTCTTCCTGGTCTCACCAGGGCACAGGATTTCTCCCGAAGCAGCCCAGTTTGGCCTGATTTCTATACGATGCCTCCATGCTGGTTGTGACCTGCTTCCTGAGCAAAGAATGAGCAGGACCAGCTGAAGCTTGTAAATGAAACAGCTGGACTATGTCCTCTCTCCCCTTGGCCCCCCTTTTTAGAAACTAGGTTGCTTTCCTCCTGGAAGGCGTCCCTCCCTCAGGGCTCTGCAGGGCACTGCTGTTTAGGAGTCTATCATTCTACAGTGAGGACGAAAGGGAACCACCCAACAAAAACAGTGGTAGCTTCAGGCCTGGCTTGTGCTTCAGGTGGCCTGTGCTTCATTTCACCACGTAGCTCTAAATTATGGGATTATTTCTGAACCAGTGAAATGGAGAAAATACTCATCTAATCTGAATTTTTCAGTGGCTGCAGATGATGTTTAACATCTGAAAGGACAATGAAGGAAATCAGGTCTGAATGGTCTTATATTTTCAGAATTACCCCTAAATAATTTGGATCATTGTGTGTGCATATGAAAATAGGGATATAAAAAACAGTGCCTTGAAGTCATGTAAAAACTATTCCAAAAGTTCCAGTGTGATTGAGAAGGGTAGACTTGCATTTACAGAAAGCATGAAGCACATGAAAGAAATTAACATTAATCTGATCTGGTCTTAATGAGAAAAGGCACTTTATTAAGTTCAAGCTTTGCTGTGTTGAAGTCTTGTGCTGACCTAGCTGTGCTTGATAAGGACTTCAGAGCTTTTATCAAAGTCATGTGACACAGGAGTGGCCTAGCTCTGACCCCAGAACTTTCACAAGCCCTGTCTACCAGGATTCTTGCAGCTGTGAATGATGGCTGGCACTACCCACTCCTCTTGGTACTATTTACAGTGGCATTTTTATTTACATATTGCAGTGCTCTGCAGTCAGTAGAATCTTTATATATATTACCCTACCCTAAGGTTACACTTTCATACTTCTCTGTAGACTAAGAAATGAGGGCATAGATGGGTGTGGTGATGCACACCTGTTATCCCAGCAACCTGGGAGGCAGAGGCAGGTAGATCTCTGTGAGTTTGAGACCAGCAAACTCACAGAGCAAGTCAACAAAGCAAGTCCAGGATAGCCAAGGCTACACAGAGAAACCCTGTCTTGAAAACAAACAAACAAACAAAGAAATGGGGGCATTATAGTTTAAAACGGTGAAGTGACTTGGCCAGCATCCCAAATGCAAGGGCCTAGTCAAAACCAAAGGTTAGTCACTTTAAATCTAGTGTTGCTCACTAGAATGCATGGTGTTTTTCCACACAGCACTGGTGGAGGACACTAGTCTCAAGGCCATTTTATGAGTTATGATGTTGGATTTTGCTTCACTCCCCACTTCCTAGACCACATTCTGTTTGTGTATAGCTAAGCTTTTTCCAAGAGGCAGCAGGGTCCAGGGCACATGACCGAGCATCTGGAGGTGATGGGAATGATGATGTGGTCTTCTCATAGCTCTTCTGTTACTGTCTGATGTTGTCTGTGACATTTCTCCAAAAAACACAAAAAATATATTGCTAAGGGAAGAGAGGACACAAATTCCTACAGAGAAATTCCTGGGTCTTGGCTCAACCCATCAGCAACTGGAGGGCCTGAGTTTAGTATCACCTTGTTAGCAGCAAAGGTTCAGGCTTCAGATTTCTAAAAAGTCACAGGTAGAGTGCATTAAATCAGGATGAACAGTGACAATCCTGTCACACAAGCAAGTCACTGCTTAGTCTTTACAGTGCTCAAGGATGGACTCAGGACCTCACACACACGAGACAAGAGCTCTGCCACTCAGCTGGATCCTTTCTGATACAAAAACACTCAAACAGATTTATCAACTGAGTCAATATTGTCTGTACTGATTTCTAGGCTCCCTTCCTTCATGCTTAAGGGGTGGAACTGATGATTATCAATGAGGTAAGGCTTGTCTTCCCCATGATCAACAGTCTTCTCTATGTCATTTGGAAGAGTGCTGACCTTGGTAATTAATGATGTCAGAAGCAGCTAGGAAGGCTGGACCAGCACTCCCATACCACAAGGGCAGTTAGCGAGACTGCAGTACTGTAGAGGACTAAATGTAGAGCTCTGCTGACCTCTCTGAGACAGCTTCTGAAGTTTTATTACCAACAGATTTCATATTTTGAGGTAGATGTCCTCAGAATATACAAAATCCCAGACTAATTTTCCTTAGAGACTGTATGCAATGCTCCCATTCAAGTTTGAATACCAAGATCTAACCACATAGTAGGTATCTATACTTCTTGATGGGACCACAAATACAAAGGGAAAAAGCACACCAATAATTGAGTCTTTTTCTTTACTTCAAAGGATTTGCTGTGAGTCTACAAGTCATCTTGTCCAATCCGAAAGCCGTATTTAAGCGCCGTGGATCCCAGCCAGGGATGCAAGAATCTGACTTCCTAAAGCAGATAACAACAGTTGAAGAACTGGAACCAAAGGCCAGTAACTGCACCAAGGTACTCCTTCATCTCCCTCATGCTGCTGCTGGAGCTTGAATGTTGGTAGTGCGCCTGCCTAAATGACCCTCTTCCTCTGTAGGTTCTCGTGTGGCACACTCGGACAGAAAAGGTCAATCTAGCCAATGAGCCAAAGTACCACCTGGACACAGTGAACATTGAGGTGTAGACGCCAAGACCAGCAGGTGTAGAAGAGGAAGTCTGGTGTTTAGGCGGCTGCTCATTCAGGTACTATTCCTTTTGCTTCAGCCTCACCTGTCAGCCAACGGACATCTGTTTAAGCAGCTAACCGGATGCTACAAAATGTGTTGTCTTCATTTGTTCTGCATGTTTTCTCTAACCCTTAACTGGGAAGACTTTTGTTCCCTGGAGCAAACAACACTGAAAAAGAACATCTGAGTGTCTCATGCACTGCTCCCTCCCTCACATCAAGTCATCCCAGAACTGAGATAGATTTTAGATGTGATGATGAATATTTTGTCAACTCAATATTCACAATTCTTGGCTGTGCAACATGAAATTATTTGGAAAGCTGGTGGTAGTGTACACTGTAGGAAATAAAACCCACAAATAAAAAAAAGTGTGTGGATTCATCTGTTTAATATAGGGAAATAACATTTTGTCAATACTAGGCACCATAAAATGTAAACACAATTACTGTCATAAACCTGGATATACCTTCAAGGATTAAAAGTGGCTTTGTTTTAGTTACCCTGTGTGCATATAGTGCAGAAAAAGGTCTTCATATTAGCACTATGTACATGAGAAGAGGTCCAAATTATAAGAGGCAGCAAAAATTTGAATTCTTGAAACATTCATTAAATTGTTTACAGTAACATCCAGGTTTATCTTCCTTTCACTAACCACAGTCCCTGTTAAGCACATCGTAACAACAGCACAGTGAAGTGAGTGATGAATAAAAGAATTTGATACACTAGAAAACAGTGCTCAGTGATACATTTACATTCTATTTATATGATTAAACATTTGATCATAACAGTACCTTCCTACAGGATTACTGGCTAATTTGGGGGTTGGGTTTATACTGTTAGAGGTATTACTAACATGATAACTACTTCCCTTATATGCAAACATTAGAGCTATAATTTTGAGAATAAAACCGATTATGCAAGGTAACTGAGCAGCCTCTCAATGTGGCTTATGACATTATGGGAAATAAGAGCAAAGCTGCCCTCCACAGAAGATGGTTTCTCAGCCTGCTTTCACATCAAATTTAATCAGCACAGACCAACACGGTCAATCAGGTCATTCTTAATGTGAACAAATGGGGGAAAAGAAAAAAATATGTATGTACACGAATAAATGGGAACTAGATGCCTTTGTATCGAGGAATGTCGGGTGTTGATTCTGGATGAAATTGTTGCAGCTTTTCACTTCCACAGTTGTGTGCTCAGAGTCTGCCCCGAGGCGCTTCCAGACCACCCTGCTGTTGTGCTGGGGGGCTGGCCAAAACCTGCGGCCGGGTTTGCACCACTGAGGCTCATGCCGGCCATCTGCTGATTCATCTGTGAAACATACAAAAGGCTTAGTTTACGAGGATTATTCACTTTTCCTTCCTGATTCTTTAGCTATAAGTCAGACATTTCATCATTGATGTGAAAATTAGTCAAAGCACTTGGGAGTAAAGCAGACCACAGAGAAGCATCTCTATTGATATCAAACCGATACTTTTTGCTTTCTTTCCCCTGGGCTTAGCACTGCTAATAAAGTAATCTTTATCCCAAAGACTAACCACAACTGAAGAAAATATCAGCGTAATCCTTGAATTTCTATCTGAGTATAGGAGTCTGTCACTCTCTCAACCACAGTAGGGTATTTCTCCTGGGACTCCCAGGGACTGAGGGAGTTTAAAAGTAAAACATCCTAAATTACCCTAACATTTACAAAATACCTGTGATTCTCTATTCGTATGTTCAACGGCTTCTGAATCCTTTCTAAACTTTGAAAAGGGCATATAGCATGGGTTTGGGGCTGTAACAACATAAACAGCTAAAATTAAACTTCATCATATGCTATAAAATAACAGAATTTCATGTACTTTTCTTCCAGGCTAGAGTCCAACGTATTTATCAGCCTCTTAGTCCAGGGTTCTTTCCCTCCCAAGGCTGGTCACAGAGCAGCAGAGGCAGGATTACCATAAGAGTTCCAAGTCTATGCTCAACATTTACTATGTCATTTCACAGGTTTTTTGCTTTTTGAAAATCCAAGACACAATAACCACCCCAGTGCTCAAACATGCCTACAGGCAAGTCACTTCTTCCCTTCTGCTCACAAATATTCTCCTAGCCTTGCTGACAGGGCTGCTCTCCTCAGTGGCTTACCTGTAATTTAAACCAAGCCGAGTAAGCCTCAGTATCTTGGCCAGAGAAAACTGTTACTAACATCTGGCACTTAAATTTCTTGAGGTTTCTAGTGCTTAAATATTGTGCTACATGTATTACTATAAACCATAATTGTAAGGAAAAAACAGCTCATGAGCACTTGTAAGATACACAGTGATCTTGTAATGTTAGTTAGAAGTCAATGTTCTGAAGGCAAACGACTGGCTGTAGTGGTCTTGGTTCCTGTACGCTGCTCTGTGGACCATCACACAGGAAAGGGAATGGAACCATGAACACTAGGCTAGCGCCCCTCTCTCTGCTACAGCAAAGTCAGATAATGTTACTCCTTCCCTTAACCTAACCCAGATAGACGTGGAGTTTATCAGTGAAAACCTGAGGTAAGCAGGGTTTCTATTCCCATCACAGAGATTCTTGAGCCAATGGTGTTCTCATAAGTAAATAGCAGTGACCACATGACAGAGGCAGCTTTGATTCTTCACGAAACTCTGCTGTGAGAATATGAACTTGCATTTCTTATTGTTAAGCTTGGATTTTATTTTATTTTTTGTTAACTCTTATCAGTGAAGGAAGCATGCTCTAAGTGGATTATTAAAAGATCCCACCCAAGAGCTGAGTAACGCATGGCACTAAGCCTTACAGGTGGGCAGCTGAGGTGCCGCTTATGCGCTGCCCATGATAACGTCTAGGCAGTGCAGGCATGTTCCCATCACAGCGGTGTTACTCTCTGTGATGGGAAAAGGAGCATCGGGACATGTACCGAATACTCTTAAAAAGAACAGGAACCAGTCATTTACCTGGCTGATAAAACCTCATGACATCTGTAAACACTTGGATCTGATCTAACTTCTCCCTATTCCGTTCTTCTGCTCCATCATTGAATTTCAAAGCAAATAAAACTACTGAGAATACAAACGTGGTTTCTTGGATTCTAGCATGCAGAAAGCACACGGGCCTACCTGTGAGAGGCTCCACTGAGGCTGCTGAGCTTGCGGCAGGCCGAACTGACTCTGTGCTGCACCCATCTGTCCCGCCATTCCTCCCTGAGGGCCAACAACATTCTGAGGAAGGGGCATCACTCCAGTCTGTGTGTTTCCCAGAAACCCATTGGGCATGGGCATGCCCACCATCATGCTTGTATTCTGTCCCATCATATTTCCCATAAGGCCAGGAGCCGCAGGCACCGGTACACCCATGGATGGAAAACCTTGAAATGCAGTCGCTGCTTGTGAGGTAAATGGCATATTTGTCGGTCCCATAAACACACCTGTATTTTATGAACCATGAATAAAAAAAAAGAAAGAAAAAGAAACAGATCAAGAAGAGGCTCTTGTATTTGGCTCCACTCCTCTCCAGATACAGAAAAAGGCAACTTCCTGACCCACCGATGAGACAGCTCAAAACAACCCACACCTCAGCCTTCAGAGCCTGCTATTTCTAGAATGCGGGCAGATGTACTGTCTACTGCAAACATACACAGTCTGAGAGTCCTGCTGACTTGCACCACTGCTCTCCCAAAAGCCAAACCAGGCAGGGAGAAAAGTGGTTATTTCCTTTTATGAGGAAGTAGGTGGGTGGCCACTCAGTTTCGGTCTAAATATCAAATGAACTTATTTTGGAGGAAACAGTCCAATAGATTAAAACTGAATGAATCATATATTTCCACAAAATGAAAGATATTTCCAAGTTTTGTATAATTATGTGTGTATGCATAGTTTTGACTATTTGTTTACTTGCAGAGGAAATGGAGTTGCACACAAAGTCAAACTCATGTAAATCAAATTTCAGCAATTCCTGAAAGGTAAAAGCTGTCCTATTAACTTGGAGAACAATATTAAGTGATATGTGAACAACTTGCTAGGTCTCAAATGAATAAAGTTCTGTGAACCCTATACTCTTTCATTCTAATGCTTCATTCACTTTAGCTATATGTAAACTGCAAGAGAGACATCCGCTGCCGCTCTCTGGAGCCAGGGCTCAGCATCAGTTACCAGCAGTGCTTTGCTGTGCTCCTGTGCCGTACAGAGATAAGATGGAGTCTTTGGAGAGTTGTTTCTTTGCGACTTCTTCTGACTTTGTAGTTTGCTCAGTAAACAGATCCAGATCCCCCGATGTTACTGTAGACATGGTAGCAGCTGCTGGTACAGAGGCTGTCCCCTAGGCAAAACACCACAATAAAGTTAGTTTCTACAAAGCACAACTTACCAACAGTCACATAAAATTATGAAATTGGGAGTAAATTTTAAGAAGAAAAATGGTGACATGTATGAATATCATTTTTGAAGCCACAGAAGAGCACCTAGAATGAAGGTGCACAGTTTCATACTGTGACCTGTTAGTGTACACAGGGAGACTGAAGCTCTTCCAGAGCCGAACTCAGTAGCAAGGACAAGGCAGATTCTACTGCTTACATCTTGAACACAATGGGTGCAGCAGCAAGCAGGTACAGTCTAAAGACTGCTACCACTTCCCTCAAGAACTAGTGTCATTTGGAATAAAGACTGTTACAACTTGGAGAAGTGAAAGGTTCTGTAATGGTGGATTAAAAGCTTTTACCTTTTCAAAAGCTATACCATCAAACGTTTATAAATCTAATCTAGGTCTATTTTAATACTACTAGAATACTTCTAATCCAAAACTGAAGTACAAAAAACTTCTGCATGCTATTCACAGGCAAATCAAAACAAGCAATTTAGATACTTAATTCAAAACAAGTTTCCCATTAATCTACTGAATCTTACACAAAGAAAGCATTACATAATCGCAACTGACAATCTTGCTTAATCATTTGTTTTAAATATGAAAAGAATTAAAGAGTCTCTGAAGACCAGTACACGTTGGCTCAAATCCTTTTGAAGCTACAGATTGAGGTGGGTAGCAAGTGTAAGTTAAAGTCACGTATTTACTGTCCTGGATAGAACACTATTCAGTGAATTACTGTCAAAACATTTTATTCAAACTAACTTAAGCAGAACCATATTTTGAATCTACTATGACTAACAGAGCAAGACTTATGAGAGACATAGAAAAGGCTGTCTTACTTTGCAAAAACTCCAAAATGTGTAAATTAGACACGACAAATACCAAATGTAATAGTATCTTTTAATCTGACTATATCTCGGTTACCAATGAAGAAACATAGGACCACATAGGCCAACAGAATACCATAGGGTGGCCTTACATTTGTATGTCACCTGACTTCTGTCCTATGAAATAAGGACAGGCTTTGTAACCATGAGGGCTTTGTACAAGAAAGGATTAACTACTCAATTATTACAGCTAATATTGGTAATAAAATGTCATCACTACATGATCCTTTCATCACATCACTTCTGTGCAACCCAGAAACCTACTCAACACCTTGGGTTTCATCCTTGATGAATGACATTTAATCGTCTAATCATTTTCCAAAATGGTTGGGAAAATACTAATTCTGCTCTCATAGTAGAACAGTCTGACGAATATTCTCATGATCTAAATCATGTAAGAAAGTTTGAACATCTACCTCAACACAGACACTGGCTAAAACTGGCCAGTCTAAGTAGCACAGCTAGCAAGCACCTGAGATCTGTTTATCTACTGGTGTTCTGTTTGCTATCATTTCACCATCAGGGTAAAGGAAAACCATGTTTTCCTGCTCTTTTATACTGTGGGCTTTCTGGCCTTTTGGGAATCCCAGGGCTGGTATCAGCACTTGGGCTGTCTACATATTCATTCTCATATATTCATATTCTATGTTCTGTCCCCTCCTCCCTCCTCATTGTATGTAAAAAGGAAAGGGCTGCTGTACATAGCTCCTCCCACCCTCTATACACGTACACTCTCATCTGCCATTTCCAGGCTATTTTTATACACAGGCAGATCTTTGAGTAGAATTTACATATGCTTAGAAGACGCCAAAAGTCAAATAGGGTTCAGAGCAACTCATGATCTCGGTACTTAGACCCAATTACAGCTCATTGCATACACTGAATACCTGCCAGATTTTGCAACTTTCACAGTTTCAGCATTCATATGATACACGCATATCAGATATACTTTACTGGCAAAGGCAGGAGTTTGAAAAATATATTTGTCTCTGTGGTTGTAGCAGCAAAGTAGCTAAAAACTATAAATCAACAGAAGTGGCTGTATTTGAAAAACAACAACAACAACTTTATCTGTTTAAACAAAACAAAACTGTCAGGCTAGTTTGCTACGCCCTGGCCTAGAGAGCAGGTTTTCAACCAGTGACGGCTTAGGAACAATGATTTCAAAGTTAGATTTCTGATGCTTTTCAAAAATGAGGGGGTGGCCACAGAGAACCACATTTCATTGCATACCTGAGCTGAGGGCATGACAGTTGCAGGTAACGGATTAGAAATCATTGGTCCAAAAATGTCCAGATCATCATTCAGGGGCGGCACTGTAGCTGTGTTCCCATTGGTCACTGGCGCCTCACCAGGGCCATCTGAAATGAATACAGATTTTTGTCAATACAGAACCTCTTAAATGATAAGAAACAAGGTGTTGGTTTTTAATATAATGACTTTTTAAAATAACAGTTTCTGCTCTAGGGTCTGCTCTCCATCCTGAAGAGAACACTTCAGTTTTGTTCCCTCTCCCAGAAATCCTTCTGGTTCCCAGACACAATTCCAGCCTCCTCTGAACAAAGAGGATTACACTACTCAAAATATTCAAGACTTTTTTTCTTTCTTCTTTTTTTATTTTTGTTATTTTACAATTCATTATATATCCCAATCGAAGCCCCCGCTCTCCCTTTTTGCCCCATCCCCTTCCCCTAGTTCACTGAAAGGGGGAGTTCTCCACAATTGTCATCTGCCTACAGCTCGTTAAGTCTCATCAGGATTGCCTGAATCCTCTTCCTCCTTGGCCTGGCAAGGCAGCATCACCATGGAGAAGTGATCAAAGTGCAGGCAACCGAGTTCATGACAGAGGCAGCCCCTGCTCCCCTTACTTGGGAAGCTACATGGAGACTGTGCTGTATCTGAGCAGGGGGTATGGGTCCTCTCTAAGCATGGTACTTGGTTGAAGTATCAGTCTCTGCAGGACACCCTGGACTCAGGATTTTTTTAGCTTTGTTGTTCTTGTGAAACTCCTGTCCTCTCCAGGTCCTTCTATCTCCCCCTTCCTCTATAAGACTCCCTGTGCTCTGCCCAAAGTTTAGCTGTGAGTCTCATCATATGCTCTGATCCCTGTTGGGTGGATCCTTTCAGAGGACCCTCTAGAGTAGACTCCCATCCTGTTCCTTCTCTTCCACTGCTTCAGCTGTCTATCCTGTTTTTC
The DNA here is from genome assembly GCA_028658305.1 of Pachyuromys duprasi. Taxonomy (NCBI): domain Eukaryota; kingdom Metazoa; phylum Chordata; class Mammalia; order Rodentia; family Muridae; genus Pachyuromys; species Pachyuromys duprasi. The sequence continues at coordinate 16,104,058 of CM053756.1, read as the reverse complement.
ATTCTGAATGAGATTTAAGCATCCTCCCTAGGGTCCTCCTCCGTGTTTAGCTTCTTTAGGTATATGTTTTTAGTATAGCTATCCTATATTATAGGGCAAATATCTGCTAATAAATAAGCGTATACCATATGTGTCTTTCTGTTTCTGGGTTACCTCACTCAGGTTGATCTTTTCTAGTTCCATCCACAAATTTCATGATTTCTAGTGATCAGGGAAATGCAAATTAAAACAACCATGAGAGTCCATCTTACATCTATCAGAATGGCCAAGATCAAAAACTCAAGTGACAACACACGTTGGAAAGGATGTGGAGAAAGGGGAACCCACCTCTAATTGTTGATAGGAATGCAAACTTGTACAATCACTTTGGAAATCAATCTGGTGCTTACTCAGAAAATTAGGACTAGTGCTACTTGAAGATATAGCTGTACCACTCCTGGGTATATACCCAAAAGATGCCCCACCATTCAACAAGGACATTTGCTCAACTATGTTCATAACAGCTTTATTTGTAATACCCAGAATCTGGAAACAACTTTGATGTCCCTCAACAAAGGAGTGGATATAAAAGTTGTGGCACATTTACACAATGAAATACTACTCAGCTATCAAGACTTATTTTTTGAAATTACTAATCGTTTTTACCTCCCCTCAATACACAAACACACCAGCTCCACCACCTCTCCATCCCAGACTTCTCATTATATGGTATTTTAATGGTTAGCTCTAGATGTCATTCCCATAAATATTCTTTATTACTACAAAAGCTATCCATACACAGAACTGTTGAAAAACCAATTCTTAATAGCCTCTAATAACCTTAAAACATTTCAATCTTGCACACCAGTAAACACAAGTTCCCAACGTGTTTTAAAATCTTTGCTCACTATCTTTGGCATGTTTTAATGAAACCATTGTTTCCGTTCATTCTGAAGGTCACTGTTTCCAATTTTTAGTATTTATAAAGGACAGATAAGGATTCATTGTCACCATCACATCATCCTGGCTGTTTTTAAAGAATGTTTGCATGTTGTCACTTTTGTCCCATAAAAGATGATACTTTTGCTATCTTCAGGTACTAGGGCAGAGAGAATGACACCAAAGACCTTCTCAGAGTCAGTCATCTACGTAAGTAGCAAAGTTCATGCTATAGTTGTCTTGAAACCACATGTCTGCAAAAGCCATAGGGTCGTGATAATAGGGTGCTGGGAAAACGAAGAAGAGTGACAACAGGGTATATGACCAAAACATGACAAATGTTACCACAGAACAATCATATTATACAACTGATGTAATGCTTAAAAAAGGAAGCCACATAATTACAAATATGCCTAACAAAAATCATTTAAAATTTTGAAAATTAAGAACCAACCTTCAAATACTTAATAATTATTTGCACTGAGTTTGAAACAAAAGAAGGAAACATTTCAAACTCATTCAAACACTGTTGCATTATTTTCCCATTCCACTGTCCTTGTGCAAAGTTCAATTATATGTAGAGGAATACAGATGGATATGGTCATCAACAAATAAATTAAAGAAGGAAACTGGGAGGTGATCAGCCCATTCAATAATGAACAGTATCATTAAGTAGTAGGAGCTAAAAACTTATCTCCTGATCAAAGGACCACTATAACATGTTCTTTACTGATGGAATAGAACACCAAGATGTTTTTTTTTAATTTAGTTATTCCAATTAAACACAGTAAACCATCATAACTAAAATTAATAAACCAGTATGATATGTTGTGTCTTGCTTGTGCATACATCCAGACAACTAGAAGTTTCCTCTTCCACTATACAGTCCCTTCTACAAGATAAGGGGATGTCTGTGCACATAGGTAACCAAAATTCACCGTGGATATGTGAAGTGGAAGTTTCTGGTTTCTTTGGAAACTTAGTGGTGTCATGTGATATTTTGCTAGAAGCTGTCTTGTGAGAGGGCACGTGATGATTTGCTGTGAGGTGTCGCATGCTAAGGGTGTGACTTTGGCCAGCTGATAACATCCATGGGTGGACTTTGAGGAGAGGAGATATATAGAAGCCCAGAAACAGTGAGAAAACACTTTTTGGAATGACATCACTTCGCTGATCTTCATTTTTTGACACTTCACTTCTCAGAGAGAAACGGTCCAGAGAACTTCTCAGGGCAATCTGACTGAGTTTTGTGGCTTTTGCTGACTTGTTCTGAATAGTAAAGTCTTACTGTTTCGGCTCAATCGTGCTGATTCGTGCTGTCGTTTGGTGTTGGCATTTGGACTGGACTGCTGTTATCCAGACAGTGAAGAGTGGATGGACTTGCCACAAGGAACTACGTCTAAAAGGTCTAAACCCCTTTTTCCTAATAACCTTCCTTCACTCCTATCTCTGGTGAGTTGGAAGGGAGGCAGAAGTGTTTAAGAACCCTAAGTAAAGGTTTTTGAGAACTCTAACCCTATGGACATGCACCTGGCTGAGTATGTGTCGTCCAGCTACAGAATGGTGGCGGGAGCAGCCCCTTTAATCAATATATACAAACAGCAGTCGGTAAACAATAAAAATATTAGGAGATCCAAAATACAAGAAAAGCCTTAGCTGGGAACACCATAAAAGATAAAAATGATGTACAGAGGATCCTTGAAAAACAATGGACAAACAGAAAAAAATTAGGACAATGCAGTAAAATGATGAAAGAAATTAAGTATTAAAGACAAGACCAAATCTGCAGTTAGTACTTGTGAGTATTTTCTACATTATCACTGTCACAGTGCCAATTCCTCAGTTGCCTACTGAGTCCACAAAGCCCCATCAGATGTAGCCGCACTCTTCTCAGTAGTGAAGTTCTTGAAGCTTTCTAAATGTTCATGTTGTTCAAGAAACTCCTCTTCCTTTTTTATAGTAAAGAAGTAATTTAAAGCTTTTTTGTCCTTAATAAAGTATTGTTTGGAATTCCTCTGTATTAAATATATTCCTTGCTTTATGGATTGAAATAAACCCCAAGTGAATTGATTTATAAGCTCAAGTCACCTGAAGCACTTAAAAATTTAAAACTTTAAATAGCTTCCTAACTTTATTTAAAAAGTCTAAATAGTAGTACGTGTTTTGGCTAACTTGCCCCCCCCCTCCCTGGCCTACACGACTGCTTAGATATGGCTTAACAGATGATTTGGTTGCCAGTACCGATCTGTACTATTTTATATAAGGCCCCCCAAAACAAGATTTCCCTTTAATATGAAATCAAATCGTATAAATTAAATTTATTTCAAAAAGATTAAAAATGGTGACGTTCTCTGCAGGCCAAAGATAATATTTCAGCACTAAATAACACCTATGAAATAGTTTGGTAGAAATTTACCAGATTACGGTAAGATTAAGGCAAAAAAAATTGTATTAAAACAAAAACTGCTCTCCTGAGCTAAATCATAATTGATTTTTCATGAAATACTTTCTGGGTGCAGAGCACGTGTGACACCCTCAGACAACCACAGCATTTCAAAGATGTGTATACACAGGCAAATGTGCACGTGCATACATACATTCACACACGTGCACGCATGCACAAACACAAGGGATGGGGGATACAAGAAAGCACAAGAGAATGCAAGCAAACAGCTTCTGATCAATGAATGTTTCAGTAAGAGGCCAGGATGCCTTTCCATGAGCATGCGGCACACATATGGCCACAAACCAGAAACACTGTAGGAACTGTTTATAAGATGCTGAACTAAAACCAAGAAGGTCCCATTTCACACCAGCAAGTCATGCTGCTTCTCAAACCTTCCTCCTAAAGCATGTGCTCACCTTGAAGGCTTCAGAAGACACCTTCCAACTCCCTCCTCATAAACAGGTGTTGGGGGGGGGGTGTTAAAAACTTATTTGCAATCTTATTTGAGAGGAGGACATGCTTTTATTAGTCTGTTGCTCAAAGCAAACAGTAATATGATCCAGTTTTGGGATCACTGTTCTCTCTGACCTGAAAGGGTTTCTTTTTCGATTAAAGATTTATTTTTAACTGTGTGTATGTGTCCGTGGGTCTTAGGCACAGGGGGAAAAGGCGCATGAGACCTGGAGTTATGGTGGTTGTGAGCCTGCTGACATGGCTGCTGAGAACCAAATGCAGGTACTATGCAAGAGCAATAGCACATTAACTGCTGTGCCCTATCTCTCCAAACGAAAGAAAGGCTTCTTTGGCTCTCTGAAGTCTTGTGAGTTTTCATGAACTCACTGCATCCTCTGCTATCTTTGTAGGAGCCTAGGAGGTTGCGACTGTGCTTTGAGTAAGGTGTCCCCCGCCTCCCCACTCTAGAACTGTCGACACGCAGCTCTTCTCCTGCTCTTCTTTTACTCTTGCCATCCTTTGGAACTCTTCCAGGGCACGGTCTAAACCTGCGGCCCACTGTCATCACCAGTAAAATACACTATATATTTTTTAACCTCCTCAAACATTTCCGTACCCTTAATATGGTTCTCCCTGAAGAGCTTCCTAAAGCTCTTCCACTGTCTAAGAGTGCTGTGGTAGCACATGCGAAGTCTCAAGCGTGTGCCAAAGGTCAGCTCATAGAGGCTATTCTAGTTTGTTGATAATTGTATGGATGGCAGCAGTAAACTACTGTACAGACTGAAGTCAGCAGAGGTACCAACCAATCCTCAACTCAACAACTGCAATAATGCTGCATAGTAACTCACCCCAAGACGTCATCAGCTAACAATCATTTCTTCCACTTTCAGGTCTGTGGATCAATGGTAGCAGCTCAGCTACAACCTTATTTGACCTGTTTTTGACCTGTAGTTTACTAAATGTCTCAAAGGCCAGTCACGTCATTTTCCTTCTTGATCTCACCTCCTCGGGTTATTAGAAGAAACTGTTATAGCAGTTTTTCTTTGTCCTGGAATCAGATCAGCTACTCTGCATGTTCACTCCTAACCTTAAACATGTTGTAATGTTACCTACTTTTTGCCTTCCAGTCTCTCTCAAATTCCACTGATCATCTTACATTCCTACCATCTTGAAGTTGCTCTTGTCTGTGTTGAACGCATTGATTTCTCAGCCTTCATTCTGCTTCACCAGGCAAAAACACAGACAACTGTTTATTCCTTCCTCTCTTCTTCACTTTACCTGCATATTTGGTAGCATGAAAGGCCGTGTCACCACTGAAATCAAGTAATGACCTGAAGACACAGCTTCACCAGACTGCACATGACCTGCTACGGGAGCTGAGGTGAGGATGAGACGGAGCAGCATTTTGATAGACATGCTCCAGGCTGACATGACATGCTCCAGGCTGACATGACATGCGTGAGAAATAAGCCTTTTTTTTTTCTTATATACCATCAGTATGCTGAGGAAACTTGTCACCAGGGCATCATTTAGCACATTCTGACTTCACTTACAAGGGAATGTTACAGTGGTCCTACTTTATATTAATTCCTTTCTGGCCACCTTTCTAAGTCTTTTGTTTTATCTCCTGGACTCTAAATAACTGAGTACCACAAGGCACAGAACTTAGATCTCATTTCTTATTAAACCTCTATATTTCACCTTGATCTGCTCTAATTTCATAATGTTTAATAATGCAAGCTGATAACATCCAATTTTGTATTCCTCATCTAGACCTCTTTCTAACCTCTTAAGTCATCTAACTACTAAGATCCCCTTCTATTAAAATTAGATCTTTGGTGTAATAAATATTTCTAACTATGGCCAAACAAAACTCTCAATCTTCCACCCAGACTTCCTGCAGACATTTCCACCTGTATGACAAACTCTATTCTTTTGAGTGTCCAAATCAATAATTAGTACCACCTTTAATTCTCCCTTTCTCACATTTATCGTACTTACTTATTTCATCAACATATTCTACCAAATCTATATCAAACATATACCCAAAATCTAACTAGAGATCAGAAAATAAGAAAAAGTTCCATGAAAGGAAGAAGCTTTCAGTAAGGGTTGAGTAATACGAAAGTAGAAGAGATAGTAATGGAGATAAAAAGGATTAAGTAGTATGGGGCAAGAGGCCAACCAAAACTAAGTGTGTATAGAAAAAGCCATAAGGAAACCTGACACTTAATAAGTAAAAATTAAGCAATAACAAAAAAAGAGTAAGATAAAACTTTGAACAGAGGTATACCTCATAGGTGGACAAAGCTATTTCCAGACACCATAAAGTTATTAAATGAGGTGTTGGCTGGGAAGGCTCCAAGGACTCAAAACAATGCATGCTATTTCCTACCTGAATTACAAGACAAGATTCTATTGCTGAATACACTATATTCTTTGGTTACAGAACATACAGAAATTAAGCTAAGACTGACGACGGAAAAGTACCTCCTCTATTGGTTAGTTCCAGAAAGTACTAAGCAAGCTTCTAGGGGAAATTGTCTTCCTCAGTCAATCTGTGCATTCTACTACCAATGTAACAAACAAGATACTAATACAATAGTGGCATGACTATAGGGGTGACCAACTGATTGGATTTGAGGTTCAAGTCACAGGAAAGAATTCATATTGGGTACTGTAAACTGTTCAAAAGTTTATGGCTAGGAAAGTCATAGGCCCCAGTAAGGAAGGTTCTGCTGGGATACTTGTTTACATAACTAATGTGATGTGCCTAAGAAATTGTCTTCTAAATATGTCTGTTTATGCCCATACACTAATGCTGCTGGTCAAGGAAGCTTCACTTTGCAGGGAGTGGTGATTAATTCAGAAACTCAGTTGGTCAAAGACTGGGGATAAGTGACAACTGAATGCTCAGTTATAAACGAAGTCTCTAGCTAAATCACCCACTCCAAAGCTTAGGAAATATGGAAGAGGGCGTGAAAGAATGGAAGAGCCACTACGACCTCCCCGCCCTCCTCCCCCACCCCCCAGGAGCAGCCTTGCTAGACCACAGAAGAGGACATTGCAGCCAGTCCTGCAGAGACCTGATAGGCTAGAGTTAGACGGAAGGGGAGGAGGACCTCCCCTATTAGTGGACTTGGAAAGGGGCGGGGAGGAGATGAGAGAGGGAAGGGGGGATAAGGACGGAATGCGGGAGGGGGCTACAGCTGGGATACAAAGTACATAACCTGGGATTAATATAAAATAAAAGTGAAAAAAAAAAAGAATGTAAGAGCCCAAGGAAAGGGATGGGACGTTGTGGAATGCTGTCATCCAGGAACGATGTGCCCAAGGCACTCTTGAACACTCAGCACCTATAATGACCTACCTATACAAGATTGGGTCTCTCAACATTTTACCACGAAGGCAGAGGGGTTCAGGAGGCCTTGCCCCTCTCTGAAGAGCTATGGACATTTAATGATTGCCATGGGAGTGAGAGACATTTTCTTCAGTGGTGAGGCCTCCGGTGAGGTGCCCACACCTCACAGATAATTCTTCACCTACACTCCTATAAGTAACTCTAATTAAACTCACTGGGTCGCCCAAAACGTCCCATGAGAAGACATGAAAGTAGAGAGGAGGAAGGGGCTCAGAAGCAGTGGGAAAGAGACAAGAGAGTAAATGAGGGATTAATATGGTCAAATATATTGCGTGTATGAAAATGTCATAATGAAACCCATTATTGAGTAATTCATATTTAAAAAAATTTTAAGTGCATTGCTCAAGTTTACAAAATTAAATTACAATTTGAATTTGTATATTTGCTAATAAGGTTATCCAGAATTATTTTTACTAAAGGGGTAGAAATCCCCTTAAATTTTTTTTTTACTTGAGTGGGACAAGGAGAGAGGGGGGCATAACTCAATGTTAACTTAAATGTTGAAATGTCACATCTACTAAGCCTTTGAAGATGACTGATAACTTTTCCCCCAAGAAATTCATTACTTGTATTTCAGTGAAGACAGAGCTGTCAGACACTGACTTTCCTTATTAAAATGTACCTTTTCTGTGAGAGCTTAGCATGCTCATCAGACCATTTCCGACCACATCTTTGATATTATACTGAACAAGTGGACGTTGAGTTCAAGTACGTTTCAATTGTTTTGTATTTCTATTACTTACCAAGTCCTAGAAGATCAACAGTGGGCTCTGCAGTATTTTTCGGGCTTGTACTTTTCTTAGGCTCAAGTTGTTGATCTTCTTTCTTCTGTGGCTTTGAAGTAAATCATTAGATTCATTATTTTATTAATCAAGCAAATCTTTTAAGTCCATTCATGCATAATTTTCAATGAAACTAGTATAAGGAATTCTAGAACATTTATTATTTTTTTAAACAGGTAAGCATGGCCTTTTAACTTAGAGTGGTAATTCCTACACAATGAAACCCCTAAAAGGTGAATAAAGAAATTTAACCTCCAAAAAGAATTATACCCCTTTTTTTCCCTTCGCTCTGGGAATTGAACTACTAAACTACATTCCTAACTCCTCCTCCTTTACTTTCTCCTTTGAGCCAAAGTCTCCCTAAGTTTCCCAAGTAGGCCTTCTATGTGCAGTCCGCCTGTTTCATCCTCCCAAGTAGCAGAGACCACAGGTCCGCACCACCAGGATGGTTTGTTTATATTTTCATTTATTTGATTATTTTTGTGGTATGTATGGGTGTGTGCATACCATGACATGTGTGGAGCTTAAAGGGGAACGTTCAAGAGTCAGTTCTCTCCTCCTACTGTATGGGTGGGTCCTGGGATAAAACTCCCTTCAGGTTTGGTAGCAAGTGTCTTCACCTGCTAAGTCATCCTGCCAGTAAGTTTTACTTTTTTTCTTTTTCTTTTTTTAAGACACAGAGTTTCTCTGTATAGCTCTGGATGTCTTAGAACTCATTATGTAGACTAGCTGGACTTGAACTCACAGAGATCTGGTTGCCTCTATCTCCAGAGTGCTGGGATTTAGGGCATGCACCACCACTAAGCTGCAAGTTACAGTTTTGAACAATTGGATCATATATTATTTCCTAGCTAATATTCACCCTTGTTAGTTGAGGTTGGAAAAGGAAAGGAAGTTGGTTATCAGGTAAATGTTGCTAAACTATTTGGACAACCATATCTCCCTTCATGTCACTATTATACCACTGGCAGCTCATATTCAGCTACGAACTAGTAAACAGTAAAGGCAGAGGTGCCCTAACGTACTCAACTTCTATAAACATCACAAGAAAATATACCTTTTAAGAAGGCAGCTTTTCTCAACCTGTGGTCAAATAACCCTCAAGAATAAGGTAATAAAGTTCCTTGGCTGGTAGTTGATGCAGGTAAGAGCACATGACTGCTGTAGTAAGAGGGGGAAGTGAAAACTAAACATCTCTTTTGATTCATCAGAGAAATGAGGCCATAACACAAGCTATACAGCTCCCAAGCCAGGAGAGACAGGCAGGCAGACACAGAGAAGCACAACGAATGGGAACAAAAGCCCACTCTCACAGAGGAATTTTTGAACTGTAACTGACACATTGCTGGAGGCCAGTGTAGATTTAAAATTGAGGAATTTGGGAATGGAGGGATGGCTCAGTGGTTAAGAGCACTGTCTGCTCTTCTAAAGGACCTGGGTTCAATTCCCAGCTCACAACTATCTGTAACTCCAATTCTAAGGAATCTGATACCCTCACACTAATGCACATAAAATAAAATTACACTTATTAAAAAAAAAAAACTGAGGAATTCAGGGCGGGTGTTGTCAGGGCAGGGAATTTTCCCCTGCTACGTTTCAAGAACCTGTTACAGTCTATGGAACACTGTATACATGTTACATATTAGCTATGTCTTCAGTTTTAGACATAAGGCAAACTACTGTAAGACTACTTATAAACTAAGCTCACTTTATTTCTTTTAAGCTGTTTTGGATACTGTCTCACTATGTAGCCCAGGCTGGCCTCAAGTTTCTACCTCCCCCTCCAGATGTTGGCATTACAGATGTGCATCATCACACCCAATCAAATTAATCACTGAATTCTTCCTGATTCAAAAGTTCCATTTTTTTGTTTGTTTGTTTTGTTTTAACTATACCATGTTGCCAAAATAAGCCCTTAAGAAGCTTTTATGTCAGGTACCTATTCATAGCAACAAGAACAGTACCTAATACAGTAAGGTAGCAACAGCCTCCTTCCCAGGAGCCACCCTTTAGAAAGATGGCTCCACCAATATGTGACCTTGAGTCAACTTTTCTTTCTGAATTTCTATTTCTTCTTTGCATGAATTTATATTAAATATGCATAATAACTACTATATTGGAGCTTAAGTATCACAGAATCACTGTGATACTTAAGTAACTACATGCTATGCACAATGAAAACTGAGAGCTGACCCTTGTCCTCCTCTGTCCCCCTCCTTTCTTAATCCCCCTTTGGATATTAGAGAATGCACTGATAGTGCACTCAGTGTGTTACTGGTCATTGTACATGGTGGGAAGGCAGACTGCTTAATGGGCTTGCAGCTTAGCTACCACAGCTGTGTGACCAGGAATAAATCGCCCAGCCTGTTTCTCTCAGGATGATGCAATGAGGGAAGAGAACAATGTTATCAACCTCAAGCACTATAAGGACTATGAAACAATATATTAAAAGAGTTCAAAATGATGCTTGAGTATGAACCACACTGTGCATTCAGTTAAGTTCTAGACTGTCTCATTCTCCTCAAGGACACATCTAATTTAATTGTTGAGCCTTATACCTTGCTGCACTGTTCTTAACCACAGACTTTAACTCAGTAAAATTACTTTCTATCAAAGCACTTACTGAGAAGGTATTTCCTTATTTTCTCTTTAAGAAAATTTCTAACTTACAAAAAAGGATTATAAAGCTTGCATGCTTACTGAGCAAAGGCCTTTCTTTCATTAAATAGGAAATAAAAGCTTTGCACATAAAGTAATTGGATTTCTTACTCACTTTATTGCTTCACTTGCAATAAAACTTTAAAAGACTGCAAACACATTTCAGAAATTCTACGGGAAAAATGTTTCCAATTTACGATAAAGCCTGTAACAGAACCTAAAATATGACTTTCTACCATGATGTATACATACTCTGTATCATTCCATTACTTTAATAGTAACCAATTATTAAAAAGCTATTACAGCTTCAGCAGGTTCCTCATGCTAGGCTTCAGGGTATTTTACTATATAGTTGTTTAACTATTACTCTCATCTTGTATTGCTTTCTACAAGGCAATAACTTATTTTAGCTACTTAATGCTTTCTGGGTTAAACTATGTAAAATAGTAAGAACATAGAAGACCATCTTCACTGTAAAAGAAAAGTGTTATCTGAAGCTAATTATTTACTCATTAAAGTTAGCATTTCAAATATCCAGGGTACACTATATACTTATAACTGTCCACCAGCTGTGTTTATTTCTATACACAGCATGGTTGCTCAGGTTTTTAGTTTGGTTTGGAATATATGTGTAGCAATATTGTTTGACCAAAATTCAAAGCAGTTGTTACTGTCTGACTATATATTCAAGAGAATATAAAATGGTACAATCATTCTGGAAAATTCTAGCAGAATTTTAGCTGGACATATGCATACCCAATGTTCCAACATGCATATAACTAACAAGATATAGTTATGTGTGTGTCTTCACCAAATACCACAGAAATGTTCATATCATCTTTTATTCAATAAAGCCCTAAGTCAGCTACTACTTAAAACAGAATGGAAAAATAAAGTATGGCTTCTATGTGCCACAGAGCAATGCTCAGCAATACAGAATGACGATGTGGCAACATAAATGAGTCTCATGGACAATTAGTGATAAGCAGGAGTTACACACAACAAGAGTAGCAAGTCTGATTCTGATTTACATAAAACTCAAAAAGACAAAGCTTTCCTTCGCTAATAGAAATTTGAATAGTGACTAATGATAGAGTGTGAAGGTGCTAGAGTGGAGTGCTTGCACAAGTGCGTAAAAACCAAACATTTCACTACGCTCATATAGGAGCACCATGTTATAGACCAGAGAAAAGGACAGATGTTTTTGCTGGTTCCATTTTTACCTGTAAAATCTCTACTTATAAAATGTCACATTTAAAACAGACATTTGTGCCAATTACAAAGCTGTATTTTGCATATATAATATGCATGTATGTTTGCATACTTGTGTGTGCAGGTCCAAGGTATGTTCCCTGGTCACTTTCTCCCTTACATACTGCAATAGTCTCTCACTGAACGCAGCCCTCATATAAGTTACTCTGGCTAGCCAATTTGCTCCAATTTTTGTGTGTGTGTGTACATAGGGAGGGAGGGAGAGTCGAGGGAAAGGATGAGGGAGGGGGCTACAGCTGGAAACAACGTGAATAAACTTATAAAATTTATAAAATATAAATTTTTAAAAAGTGAAAAAAGTAAAAATAAAGCAGTAATTTGAAAATCACTTTGTAACGAAATAAGAAATTAAAATAGATTTCATTCATATCTTCTCACTGATGTAAATTAAGCTAAAATTTTCAAGGGACAACTTAACACTTAAAATCACCAATTTAATTATTCCTTCAAAAAGTATTAAAATATTTAACAAAAAATCTAATTTGACAAACGCTAAGAATATAATTTAGTAGTCACTAAAATAGCATTTTAAAGTAACAAAGATATTTTAAAAGTATTTTGAAAAAACAAGATAATTCCACATAGCAAGCTAGTCTTATGGGTTTTAACATTGAGCAAGTTATTTGGTAACATATGATACATTTACCTTTCTCTATAGCCTTGGAATTACAATGCTAACAGGAATTTTTTGATGAAAAGTATCAATTTACATGTATTTACCCAATGCATCACAAAAGAATAAAAAAATGTCAAGACCTAACCCTATCTAAGACATGAGTTTAGAAAACAAAATATTTATGAATCTGTTATCTACTCATAGAATTAAATAATAACGCCTAACAAAAAGTAATAAAATCAGGTGCATAGCAACATGACCATGACTTAGAGGAAAAGAAAACTACAAACATTTAGAAGGGATGTAAAGAATATTTAAGGTAGGGAACCGAAGAGACAACCATGCTAAGTAATTCAATGAATATGGAAAGCAAAAGAATGTGGCCATGGACAAAGCTTAAATGTGTCAAGAACAAGAGGAAAGAGGTAGAAGGTAGAGGAAGGTCAGATGTGGGTAATCTTTATTATTGGAGGAGCAGAGTCTTAGACACTTAGTAGATGTTCAATGGTCAAGACTAGTTTATAATTTTTTGAGAATAGAGCTCATTCCAATCAACGACAAGATAAAGAACCAGTATATACATCTATTATGCAATATAAACAAGTAAACCCTATAGCATGTAATTTATGCCTCAATAAAGTTAATTTTTAAATTTTCAAAAGCTAAAATCAAGGACATTGCCTTACTAATCATTCTCTTGCCATGTTTCCATGTATGATGAAACGCATTCAAAACCAAGGTACCATAAGTATACAGCCAATTTCTTTACAAAGAGTTCTCCCTACCTCTAGCTTGTCATACCTTTCTTACATACTACTGCCAAAATAATCTTGAAAAAAATGCCTCTAAATTACATGCACTACCTCCTTTAGGAACTCGAGTATTAGCCAGTGTGGTGCTGCACATCTATTAGCCTAGCACTTAAGAGGCTGAGGAAGGAGGTAAGCATTTAGCCTAGAGGCAATGAGATGGCAGAACACATGTCTGCCAAAGATGTCTGTTTCTAAGCCGGGTTGACCCGAGTTCAATCCCCAGAACCCACATGGTGAAGGAAAGAAGCAACTGCGGCAAGTTGTCCTTTAACCTCCACACTCTGTGGAAAAGTACACACTCGCTGGAGCACACACATACAACAGCTCAATTCAAATGTAACTTAAAAACTGAAGGAAAAACCTTGAGTTGGGCTGGGCTATAAAGGGAGGGATGAGGAAAGAGAAAAAACAAAATGTATTCTAGAGCCTCTCCTCAACCAGAAGAATAAATACATACTTTGTGAGTTCAATCTACCATTCTGGCCTTACTTTTCACTATTCCTCATATGCATATGGAGAGTTGTCCAAACTCACACTTTATTTCCAGTTTCCAAAACCATCTCCAGGCTGCCTTGTCGATCTAATAATATCTTCTTTCCTTCCATATTAAAAGTACTCACACCTCAGGATTGAGCTCATATGCTATGAAGCATGAAATGCTCTCTGAGCTTTTTCAGCTGGATCTCTTCATTTTGTAACCTTCTATTACAGTCTCACTGTACATGACATTCTCAGGGTGAGGATCTCAGATGATGCACACACACATTCGTAACTGACTAGAAGTCACATAAGACAGGCTCACAAGGCTATGCTCAATAGAGAGGATTAACTGTGTAATTTCTTGCTGAAAGGCGAAGAATTGGCATTTCATAACTATCCAGAAACTCTTAAATACAGTCATACAATGAGATGGTAATCTTATATTATTTTTTAAAAAGAAATCTTACCTTTTCAGTTGTTAGTGGTTTGGCAGGCTTTTCTGGCTCCTTTTCTCTCTTTTTCTCTTCCTTTTTTTTTTCCTTTTCTTTCTAAAACATAGTCCAAAGTTTTCATAAGTTTATATTTTTAAACTTTTAGAAGCTTTTAGTTCACTTTTATTAGTTTAAATCATCATTTGAGAAAAACAGAAATATCAAGTGCTTATATTATCCATATGCTACTGAAAATCTGAAAGCCAAAAGCAATTTCATTTTCTCATTGAGGTTATATGCTAATGACAAACAGAGGATTACTCAAAACTTGAGGAGATAGCTTAAACTTCAGGATTTGCTTCAAAGAGGTGAGAACTGCATTCAGCAAATTCTCATTACATGTTTACATCAGGCTATGCTATATATGTGAGAAGTAAATCAACTGATAGGATGGATTAGTTCTGGCTGCCCTGGAACTCAATCTATATAGCAGGCTGGCCTGGAACTCAAGAGATCTGCCTGCCTCCCAAGGGCTGGGATTAAAGGTGTGCACCATATATATGTTCAGAAGGACAGGCTTTCTTTGTGATATGGTTACAGTAATACCGTATCAGGAAAACACAGGAGTTAAAACATATAATTATCTTAATTTCAAAAGTAGCCACAAAATATTTTCATAGTTTTATGCTATCATAGTTTTATGTGTTTAAAAATAAATATAGAAATTTTCTCATTAAAACCAAAGGACAACGCATAGGGCCAAAGCCAAATGACTGGTGTAAGTAGTTGGGGTAAAGTGTAATAATGGTATAGTAATAATAATGTTCACGGATTTTACTCCAAGGAAAATTAACAACAATAACAACAAATCTTAAAGACCGATAGACAGACAGATGATAGATTTAAAAAAAGACAAATACATAAAACACTCAAAATATGTAAAGAGCAATTTTGTCCCTGCCTTCAAGATTGAGGCAGCCTCTGCCACTGCCGCTTTATTTTCCACATACGGATTAGTAAAAAGCAGTTCAACTCCTAAGCTATGATGTGAACTGAGCTCCAAAGAACTATTCATATAAAGTTATACATAAATTTATATATATTTATATTCTAAATATATATAACTTTATAAAATTTTATATAAAATATATTTAATTTTATATAAATATTACATATCAAATATATTTATGGTATAAGTAGCAATTCCTTCAACTATAAGCTTAAGAATAGCAAAATTCTAAAGCATTTCTCTTGTTAATCTTTCCTTTTATTGTCAAGCAGTTTAATAATAAACTGGTAAGTGCATTTGTATAGGGACACCGACAAACAGTGTACGCGCACCAAAATGAGAATAGGTGGCTACACCTTCAGAACCCATGTCTGAGTATTTACTGTCAACTAGAATCATAGTTGAAATGGGGGAGGAACTCTAACTTAACAACTGCCTTGATCAGATTGGTCTGTGGCCATGTCAAAGTCCATCCTGCTGGACATGCGGTGCACATCTGTATTGTCCAGACTGAGCAGGCTTTAGCCTGCTGTGAGGGCGCCATCCCTATAGGTGGGCCTGGGTTACATATGAAAGCTGCTCACAAAGAAGCAGCATTCCTCCAAAGGTTTTCTTAGAGTTCCTACTTAACTTCCTCCTCCAACTTCCCTCAAGGATATACTGTGACCTAGAAATGTAAACTAAAATTAACCCTTTCTTCCCCTTCAGGTCATGGTATTTATCATAGCAACAGAAGAGCAAATCAGAACAACCCAGATATAAAGTTTCTATTTAAGGCTCCTTAAGACTACAATTCTCTCAAACCATATGTTTTGATCATGCTTTTTCAAAACAAAAATAAATGTACCACGTAAAAGTTGTACTTTCTTAACACCTAAAGTGCTAAAAGCATAAACAGCAATCTATTTTAACTATCACAGGAGCATATATCAAACTGGTCTAGAACAAAAGACATCTAGGAAGCAGGTTATTTCTCAGAACACTTTTTTCTGCCCAGTTACTTGGGACTTCAGACTAGAAGTAAGATGTAAGCCCTTTGGGGACAACTAGAAACATCATCTGTATCTGACTCAACTATAACCAAAACCAAAATCACTTCCAAATTACATCTATGCACACTTCCTTAGAGTCTAATTTAATCATTGCAAAAACTATCTGAAACAACTATTGTCATCATTGTCTTCTAACAAATGAAAAACAAAAACGTAGGAAAGGAATACTCAAAATACAACAATTACTAGGTCTCCCTTTGTGCTAATGGAGCACAGACCCCAAGCACTCAAGTATCACTGCTCACTGAAGAACAGTGGAGTGTATCTATTACCTTTTGTTAGTACCTCTATTACTAATAATTACTGAACCTTTGAGTGCTAGGTACTGTTCTGAACTTAAGTAATTATCCCTTCTTTATAAGAAAAATAAAATGAGCAAAAATCTTTTATAAATGATAAAATGTCCTCTAGATATAATTAGTAATGTTTAGTTAGAAAAGCTGGCCTATGGTAATAAGCTAAGTAAATTGTTTCTTAACCTCTCAGAGCTGTTGGTTAATGCTATGGTTGGGATGATTGTGGCCACTTCAAAATATATGTGTTAAGACTAAATCCCCAACACTGTGAGGCAGTAGTAAGAGCTGAGGGCCTTTAGGGGGTGATTAAGTCACAAGAGTGGAACCCTACGGCTGGGATTAGTGCCCTTATAGAAAGAGGCCCCAGAGTAAATCTTACCCATTTTCACCAAGTGAGATCACAGCATGGTGTCATTCTACGAATAAGCAAGTGGCCACACAAGACACAGGGCCTTGCTCTTGAACTTTACAGGCTCCAGAACTGTGAGAAACAGATTACTGTTGTTCGTAAACTATATAACACATGGCATTACTTTGATACAGCAGCCCCTACAGAAACAAAGTTATTTTTCAAGGAAAACATCACTAACGAAAAAAATCTGATATCTCAATCACTATGATTGATGGGCACATATAAAACCACCCAAAATAAATGTATTTATTTATATTTAATTGGGAGAAAGCAACATGATTCTTTTTTGTACTAGAATTTCAACTAATGAAATACAGCTGATTACAGTTATAGCATAATGACCCAGGCTTGGAAGCTTGGGCTCTACACTAGGATCATAGAGTTTGACCCTGAGATGGCTCTTACCCACAGAATCAAAAACTGAAGCTTGGCTGGGTATAGTGGCACATGTCTGTAATCCTAGCACTCAGGGAGGCAGAGGCAGATGGACCTCTGTGAGTTCCAGGCCAACCTGGTCTACAAAGTGAGTCCAGGACAGCCAAGGCCACACAGAGAAACCCTGTTACTAAAAACCAAACAAAAAAGCTGAAGAAAGGAAGAGGAGGAAAGAAGAGGAGAAGAGGGAAGGGAAGGGAAGGAGGATGGAAGGAAAAGGGGAGGGAAAAAGAAGAGGGAAGGAGGAAGGGGGAAAGAAAAAAAGAAAAGGACAGGAGTTAAGCATGGCGACTCACACCTACAATCCCAGAACGCAGAGGGAGGATCAGAGAAGTTCAAGGTCACCTAGAACTACACTGAAACCCTGTCTCAAGAAACGGGAAGGGAAAGTGGAACAAAGAACAGAGGTCCCCAGAACTTAAACTGAACATTCAAGTCACCAGAGTACGCTCACTTTCAACCCTGCATTGTGAGCTCCAAAATTATCTCTCAGTCTCATGAACCCAGTGCTGATAATTCTTGCTATGGAGATGGCTTTGGTGGTTCAGCAGGCAATTCAAGATGATACTCCACTTCTCATACCTCTGAATCTCTGAGCTGTAAACCTCTATGTCCAAATATCTACCAGGCTGCTATAACCTCATACTTAAGATGTCCAACTTTTAATTTATCTTCTTTTTCTTCTTTCTCTTCAGATCAGATCCTTATCTTCAACTGCATCCTTATCTCACTAAATGTCACTATCACATGAAGATGCTTAAGTTGGAAATGGAAGGAAAGGCTTCCAAAGCATACCCCCAACCAACTCAACAGTTACTAATACCACACATTCTACCTTAAGACCTCACAAAATTACACTCTTTCTGTCCCTTTTCAGCAGAAGTCTCTATCATTTTATTCCTGGATTAAGCCTGGTTCTTAAGCCCTTTCCTCACTCATTACCATCACAACATTTACTTCCCTAGGAGTTGTTAAATCATGGAAATCTGATGCCTCACCCCTTTCCCCTTAAAACTCACCATTGAAGTACCAAGGCCTTCAGGATAAAGACCAATCGCCTTCAGTGGATTTAAGGCTTTCCCCTACTTCTCTCTCTCCCTCTTGCATTCCTATTTCTTCTATACCACTCAACCTGCAAGTCCATAAGACAGTACTGCAACCATACTTTCTCCACGAGCTGCTTTCTCTACCTGGAATACTTCCTGATCCTTATAGCTAGGGCCTATTCAGAGTATAAAATGCATCAGAAGTATAATTTATAGTAGCAAAGTTATCTCAACCACTGCATAAATACACAGTATTATAAAATGCTGTAGAGTTACTTATTTGGCTCCATCAGACTGTAAACCTGCAAGAGTACAGGTATATCTTGTTTGCCTCTATATCCTACAAGTCTAGCATGCCACTTATCAAGTAAACACAGGAAAAGAGCATTCTCAAATGTGTTACAGTGTTTGTAACTTACCTTAGCATCTCCACTCAGAATACTTTCTATCATCACTGACCATTCTAAATTCATGATCCCATACAATACATATTTTTTCTATATGACCGTTGATATTTCTTTTAAAAAAATATGACATTAGCACCATAGTCAGAAAAGATTTTTCTGACCAAAGACCAAGAGATAAGAGAATTCAACAACAATGTATCTTTCTTTAACGCTCCTAAGGCAGTAATGAGCATAACAACAAAAAGTCACTTAATGGCTACATAGTCATAGTCCCCAAATCAGACACTCTGAAATTAAATATAGACTGAAACCTTTACTCATGCTGACAGCATAAGACAAGATTCAGTAAATTAATGTATTTGACACTTTTCCTTTTGGAGATCATTCAAAAAATTAATTCTACTGATGTTCTTAAATCATAGCATTGTGAGAGGAAGCCCACCTAGCACCAAACAGCACAAAGCACATGCAGAAAACATTACTATACCTCTACTTTGTTTTTATCAACAGCAGCTTGCAGAGAAGGAGAGGATACCAAAGGCTGAAGAGGGGCATCAGAAGAGGAAATCTAGATGTGCAGATGCAAAGTGAGAAGGGAAAAAAAAGAAGAGAAGGTGGTGATCAAAACTGACAAACACCAGAAACAAATGCTCATATTTCTGATATAAGTAGTTCAAAGAATGTTAACAGAGTAACATAATCAAGAATAAGTATGTTTTAAAAATACTATGTGAAATATTTTTACTAAGCTATACAATTTTAAATGTATTTAGATGAAAATCATAACAAAACTAAACTATCATTTTCTCTGATAACTCATTTTCAGTTAAGGTTATAACTGAAACCCCTAGTATTTTGAAGCAAGAAAAAGTCTTATGCAAAGTAGGAAGAGAGCAAAAATAATTTTGTTTCTGCTAGTAGTAACTTTAAGAAAGGAAAATAAAGCAGGGGGAATAATGAAAGCTAATCAGGGATGGAGAGATGGCTCAGAGGGTAATAGCACTGTTCTTCCAGAAGTCCTGAGTTCAATTCCCAGCAAAGACATGGTGGCTCTCAACCATGTATAATGAGATCTGGTGCCCTCTTCTGTTGTGACGGCACACATGCAAGATGAACATTGTATATATAATAAATAAATCTTAGAAAAAAAAGCTAAAGAGAGAGAGAGACAGAGAGAGAGAGAGAGAGAGAGAGAGAGCGCTAATTAAATATTCTGGGTGTGGTGACCCACGTCTGTAATTCCAGCACTCAGGAGGCAGAGGCAGAGGCAGAGGCAGGTGTATCTCTGTAAGTTTGAGGCCAGCCTGGTCTACAAAGTGAGTCCAGGACAGCAAAGGCTTCAGAGAGAAACCCTGTCTCGAAAAACCAAAATAAAATAAAATAAAAAATTTAAAAAGTTAATTAAAATTTTAACCTGATGTTTAAGAAAGCAGAAGCAAAGACTGGGAGAAAAGACTAGATTAATACAATAGCTCAGTAGCAACAGACTTATTATTTATTCATGTCATCCATGAGCATGGGCAAACAGAGCTGCCCTTGTTGGGTGACTCTAAAGCACCAAGACAGTCAAATAAGAGGCAGGCATTTACACAGGTAAATGCACCTGAAAACGTCATAAACATCTTTCTACCCAACTTCTACATGCATAGATCAACAAAAGCATTATCTTACTACTCTCTTTACTGAAAAAATATAACTGAATACATATACAACATGCAGGGCAGCTCTCTGGAGCCACAGAGCTACTGTCTCTAAATTTCCCTGCCATACCGGTAGTCCCTACAGGGTTTAGAGTTGCTATTATAGATGGGCTGTTATGTAATGTCAAAAAAACACTTCAAGATGCCAAGTCCTCCTTCAATCTGCTAGTCAATTGTGACAATAGTTCTAGAATCACTACAAACATTTGTTTCCCCCTTGCACAGTATTGGTGTAACTGTGCAAGCTATCCACTTGATTAATATTAAAGGAAGCCCCACATAAAAGAAAATGCACAGTGCAGAAAAATGTAGAAAAGGTCAAGCTAGGCAGAAGTGTGGCATACACCATTAATCCACAGTACTCAGAGGCTGCGACAGCTGGACCTTTGTGAATTCCAGGCCAGACAGGGCTACATAATGAGACCTTGTCTAAAAATGGAGAAAATCTGATCAAGCTGAACATCAGAGCCTGACTTAAAGCTGGCTGTTTCTAGAGACATTTAGTAAAATTGGATGTAAATATGGGATTTAAAACATTAAGATCACTTATAAGATAATTTGTATCATAAAACTTCTTTGTACAAATTTATAAAAAAAGCAGAACACAAAAATATAAAAAGTGAGAAGGGTATTCAGAACAATAAGATGAAAATCTACTATAAAAGTGATTGTTTTCCTCTTCAGGAGGTAAGAGAGGACAAAAGAAACAAAGACAAACTAGGTACTCTGAACATTCTAAATCTCTAAAAACCATACACTTCACTTCTCATCCCATACAGTAAGTCACCCGGGTTAGTGACTTCCCCAGATCCTTTCCCTACACTAAGTTATTCTCAAATGCAAATTTGATCTTAATTAATTTACACATATTGCATAAAGACAAAGTCTAAACTGCTTAACTATATCAGATCTACTGTAGCCCCCTTTCCTCCCCTGCTCTGACTATACTCTGCTACTTGGTCACCTGCAACCCTCCCTGGTCTCGGCTCGCTTGTCTGCATCTACTCACATGCCTTCACTTTTTATTCCCTCTAACTGAAATGCCCACACTTTTATTACTTCTTTCTTTTTGATCTCACATGGCTTTTTCTAGGAATCCAAGTATTCGTTGATTCCTCTTCACTGAGTTACACAGCCCAGGTTGGCCTTGAACTCATTTTCCACAGCCCAGGCAGACCTTGACTTTGGAATCCTTCTGCCTCAGCTTCTGGACTAAGACTACAGGCCAGCACCACCAGCGCAGCCTATTGAAGGCATTTCTTGTAACTTAAAATAAATCCATGGTGATAAGGAAGACCCCACTCCAGCGTCTCTCACTACCACTACTTTGGATTTCAGCTGGCGTGGCTCTCAGCTACACTGAGGCAGTGGTGCAAGGCTTTAGAAAACAACAAAGTTCCCTGCTAGTTTTGTTGCAGTTTATTCCTTTGTATTTTTTCACATTTTGAAATATGCTATAGAAAATCAAGAAGCAAATTTGTACTTTGTTTTGAAATTGCCTTAAGGATCACTCTTTAAATACGAAAACAAACTAAAATCAGTCACACATCCTGAAAACACTAAAGTTGTCATCCATAACAGGCAGCAGATAATTTATAAAAAAGACAGCTAAGCAACTTGGAGCTATTTAACACAGAACTTATATCCACATAAAACTCATCAGTCATGCAAGACAGTACTTCATCAGAGTACAACTAATACAACTAATGTGCAAACTGTCTCACTTCTTTCAGGAAACCCCTTGGATATACAGTACTGATAGCTGGTCTCATATTTTTCAAATCTGGTATACCCTCTACTTAGTACCCTAGGTGATTATGAGCATGTGTTATGCCTAAGTAACTTTGATGAATTTGTATAGATTTTCATTTCATAGATACTACAAACTCAGGAGTATATAATCTTTTACTTTATTTTCTTTTTTTACTTCTAAGCCTACAAAAACAATAAGAAAACTACAGTATCTGTGCCTGTATAAACATCATTAATATTCACCATGTTAACCACATGCATGTTTGTCCTCTCTACACACTCATGCACACTGCTAGGTTTCACTGAACTCTCGAAAATGAGTGACAAATACCATGACATTTAATCCTAAACCTTGTATTTTACTACACATCTCTTATGAATGAAAAAAATTACCCAAGCTAACCATATATTATAACTAAAAAGGAGAAAAAAACATCCAATCATAAAACTCTTACAAATTACATGATCCTAACCTCTTAACTTGCTGAGAGTAAAAAACACAATTTCAAGTAAAAAGGTTTATAAGTTCACATTCAGGGTTTAATATAAAGTAGTATGTCTTATAAAATATTCTAAATAATTTACTACATCCTATGACCATTCATGAAGTATCTTATCTAATTAGTTCACTTAGGGATTAAATGAGCCTTAAATTCAAGCACATTATAAGTATCATTCTCAATACTGTTTTCATTTATTCTTCAACAACTTTTGTCTATTATGCCCGCTGAAGGTGTAGTTGAAATGACTACAAAGGTTATCTCAGTTCCAAACTCTCCAGGCATTTTAAGACTTGGTTCCCTGTTGGCAGCTGCACTGGAGAGGATTAGGAGGCATAGCCATGAAATCTTAAAAGATTTGTGTCATTTCCAATTTGCTCTTTTTGCTTGCTTCCTGTTGCCATGCTTCCCTGTGTGGTAGTGGACCCTAATGTTAGTCACTGGAACTGAACAGTAAGGAAAAAACAGAAGCCCTTCCTTCTATGAGTTGCCTTCGTCATGGTGCTTCACCATAGCAAAAGAAAACTAAATGGACCCAAAAGAAAAGGCAGTTTACATGTAAAAGGAGACAGGACTATTTCAGAGCTGCCGGACTAAGGACTTCAAGAGATGAACTACTGGAAGGCATGCTTATTAAATATGTATCAAAGGCCAAAAACTAATTTCAACATAAAAGGCAATTAACTTTATATAATTAACTGATAGGGGAAATTTTTAATCAGAAATAAAAACTAAATAGAAGCAGTTGATTAATATATTTAATTACTATAGTAAGGTAACAACTATTACCATAATGCTCTCTAATAATCAAGGGAAGTGTCCAGCATTAATATAATCTTGGGATACTCTTCATGTCTCAACAGACCTAGAACAATTCTAGTGGGAAAACAGACTACAACTTTTCTTTATTATTTATTTCTAGGATCTGCAAAGTAATTCTGTTCCCTTCTCTTTTTTTCCCAAACTGGTGCCTTCGTCTTCTCTTTAATTACATAATTAATTGCTTTAACAAAAGTAAGCTGAACCTGTTCTACTTTAGAAGTTCTCAACATTTATGTGACCAAAAAATTCCCAATATTTAAATAGTTAAGCATATGCAACTAACATGTTATACAAGAAACAAATTGAGCTGTTATGTTAAATGTTTGCAATCAAACATCAACTAGTGAAAGATGAAGTTTTACATTACTTACGTTTGTAATAGCTATAGCATTTTTATCATAGTATTTCTTCTTTTCATATTTATCTCTGATGAAAAATTCTACTGCTCTGAAGACACATAACTTAAGGAAAAAAAGTCATTCAGTCCTAGGTACATTTCATTTTATCCATTCCTCTCCAAATGGCCCATACTCTAATTTTTCTATTCCCAAATCATCACTTTCTTACCCTATTTTGTACATATTCTATAATTCTTTTCTTCTTCCTACAGAAAATTTATTATTTCAGGAAAACTCATTCAAAAACAACATCAACCAAAAGAACAAACAAACAAATCAGCCCAACCTGAAAAGAAAACAACACTATAATTTTTAATTCCAAATCCACCACCATGTCTATCACCCTCATTTTGCTCAGGTTCATTTTGCTATAAACTAGCATCCATGCAGAATTCAGAAGATACCAATCAGTTAGTACAGCATGCTGGCCACTGATTCCCTCAAAACCCAGTTAATGTACTTATAGCTATTTTCACATCATAAATGAAGAATTAGAAACTCAGAAAAATTAAGTAGCTGACTCAAACATGATTTTTCCCACCTTACCAGCTTTATCATACATGGGTGAAACTCAGAATTTCCTATATTAAAATAGTGGCCAGGTTGGTTTGTTTGTTTGTTTGTTTGCAAAGGTAAGATACAGGAAATTCCATGGTTAAAACTAAGGTTTCCACTTATAACAAAAAAAAACTTTTCAGAATTATCTAAGTAGTAAGGAATATCTTTTAAAAAGTATAGAAGGTTATTAAAGTTGATCTATTTAATACTGTTGTATAAAAATAATGAATCAAGACTGGTGAGATTATGAAGACTTTCCTAATTACTAACCGAAAACTATTTAGAAAACATTAAAATGGATTACATGAATGTTTTTCAATTCCAAGGAAATTAGTTGAAGAAGAGCTATACTGGTTTGGGTTGCTCTCAGTTCTACGAAGCCATTACAGCAAAAACACTAAGAAAGTGCATGTGCACCTGCCTATGTGTGCACACGCATGCACATATGTATTTGTGCAAGATATCAAATGCAAGCCAATTCTTCATTGTTAGTTTACCTAAAGTAAATCATGACTGAATTCCAAGGATGTGCACTTTTTAAGGGACCGGTAATAAATACTTTAGGATTTTCCCAAGACTATCTATGATTTAACTACTCACTTCTATATCTAGAAGCTTCCATGTAGTCACAGAAAATTATAACTAATAGATAAGACTGAATTCTAACTAAAGTTCATTTGCAGAAAACCATCCTTGGTTCAAAGGTTTCCAGTAATTCATGAGTTCTATTCTAATGATCTGGACAAAGTACACCAAGATGGATTTAAAGGGCTGGCAACATGACTCAGCAAGTAAGAATGCTTGCCACCATCCCTGACAGCCTGAGTTCAATGCCAAGAACGCATATGATGGGAAAGAACAATCCCAGCAGGTTAAACTCTGATCTTCACATGTACCCCACTGCACACATGAACACAGATATTCAATAAACAAAACATTTTAACATTAAAAGAGGTTATCTGTCTATAAACTGTCATTACAGTCAACTCAGCATTCTCAGAAGAAACTTTTACTATAAGTCTACTGATACTATTACCTACCTCCCCCAAATGGTTTTCACTATAAAGTCACATCTGTGGTACTAGTAGATAGCTACTATTAACTGGCAATTTCCTTACCTTTCAAGTTAGCTAATTATCAAATAAGTGCTTT
This sequence comes from Pachyuromys duprasi, assembly GCA_028658305.1. NCBI lineage: Eukaryota > Metazoa > Chordata > Mammalia > Rodentia > Muridae > Pachyuromys > Pachyuromys duprasi. The sequence goes on along the minus strand of CM053756.1, from coordinate 16,078,230 downwards.
AATATGTAAAAAAAAGAAAATGGGAATGCTGTCATCACAAGGTTGTTCAGAGTTTTGAGACTAATATAAATATTACAGCAATCAATAAATAAAGTTAGTTTTATTTTTATATAATTCTGTGCCTGTTTCACCAGCTCTAAAATGTAAACAATATTTATTGAATTATTCTAAGAATAAAATGTCAGTCTCTGTGAAGTACAAAGAAAGAACAATGCACAGAATATCCTGCCATATTTAATTTTGGCTCGTAACTATATAGAGGACGAAATGGCATGAATTGTGTTAAGTGATGATTAATAATCAAGTTTAAACAAATGAGAAATGGCAACAAAGCCAATTAATTTGGAGATCAGGAAGTTGTCGTCTTTTCTCTAGTCTCTTGATGCTTGATATTTGAGACATAAGGACTTACATACACTGATGTAAATGACAACAACACTTTTTAAAAACCCAAGTACAGAATGTATCACTTACAATTCAAGTTTAAGGAGCTGTTTGGGATTTAGTAAATAAAGCCATGAAGATAAATATGTGTTTCCAGATCCCCCTTCTTTAAAACTTCCACTTGAAAAGCTAAGTAAATTAGTATCTTTTCCCAAGAATAGGTTCTTCAAGTTCCACACACTGCTGACAGCTATAAAGCTTCAAAAGCTCAAACAAGAACTGATGATGAATTTGGGTATACAAGCATTTTATCTCTGTGCTTTAATTCCCACCCTGATGTTAAGTTTTTCAAACAGATTTAAGCATTAGCTGGAAGGGAGGCAAAACAAATTGATTTCCTTGTTAGTGTCTCTAAATAAATGGTTCTCAACCTGTGAGTCACCTTTGGAAGTTAAAAAACCCTCTCACAGAGGTCACCTAACACCATCAGAGAACACAGGCATTTACATCACAGTTCATAACAGTAGCAAAATTAGTTATGAAGTAGCAACCAAAGTAATTATATGGTTGAAGGTCACCACAACATGGGGAAGTGCACTAAAGGCCACACACTGAATTAGAAAGGTTGAGAACCACCATTCTACACCAGTGTTTTAGAGTAAAGCAAGAAATGACAAAAAACATCACTTTTAAGATAGGAGATCATTATGTAACTCAGGCTTAAGTAAACCCTGAGGACCTTTACTTTTAGACTATATATCCACATGGTGGCTAAGCTCATGGTTCAAGAACTGTCATTTTATATTGTAACCATCCATTGTTATCTCTCATATCTGCGTAAACAATTGTCTTCTCTAAACACTTTCCAATAACTATTAGACTTTCCTTTTGTAAGAAAAAAAAAGACAAATCCCTCATATTAATATGGCCCAATTAAGTAAATGCTTTGGGTACAGTGGTTTACTCTGAAAAAACAGTAAGTATGTCTGATGACAGCTCCCTCAAATTCTCTTGTATTTGCCTGGCTATGTTTCTTCTACTACTATGTGCTATTCTTTGGGGTCTGTAAAGGACTTCACTTTCAGAGAAGAACCCTCAGAGTCTCAATAAAAATGACAAAAACAAAGGGTATATAATACCACTGACTCTCTAGTCTGCATTTCCTTCGTCTTCTAGGGCCCAGACTATAATTTCCAGGTATAAGATGGTTCCATGTCTAATAAACATCTGATTCTGCCCAAATAAAGGAGTGTGCTTAATTTTCTTCCATTCTCAACCTTAAACCTCCATCTGTAAATGAATTCTTTGGGTGAATTTAAAACCCAGCGAAGACAAAAACTTAGGTATTATTTCAGCACCTTCTTCAGAATCAAAGTCAACCTCAACTCAATCCAACCGCTCCGGGACTCCCACCTTCCCTCCCTGCCCATTCCCAGGGCTGTTGTGTAATTAAACCTTCACTGGCTCATGTGGGGCTTCTCTGGTGCTCTACAAGGCCCCTGCTTCCAGGATCTCCTCCTTCCTTTCTCTTTGTAATCAAAGTTATCATATCTCTAAAACTTCTCCTGCTTCACAACTCTCCATGGATTTTTCAAATACTTCAATCTTGGGAAAGTCAAAGGATGTCTAAACATGATACTCAATATGAACCCAAAGGCCTTACCAACTTCTGCTACCATCTGTCCCACAAACTGAAATTTTGCCATATTACAAACTTAATAAAGCACATGTTTCTCACACCTGGATACTTCTACTCTCTTTACAGGAGGTAGTGTTACCCAAGGATCCTTTCATGGCAAAAAAAAAAAAAAAAAAAATCATTGGCTCTCAGACTGCTAGGCTTATCAGAAGAAGTTGGGTGAACAAAACATTGAAAGGGTAAATGCCAGTTACCAACTTTTTAACTATAACTTAAAAAGCTTCTGTCCAAATATGAAAAAAAAAACTTGGGGAACAAAGATAATTTTTCCACAATGGCCACACAAAGTATTTTACTATATAAATGGTAAGAAACTACATTTTATTACCAAACCATAAATATCTTTATATATCAAATCAATATATTTTTATAATACACACACACACACATATATATATATAACACAAATATCTATCTATAGATATTGATGTATCAAGTCATTACTAAAAATCAAAGCATAGTCAGGGCAAATAAAGTCTCTCTCTCGCTTTTCTTTTAGGTTCTAGAGATCAAACCCAGGATCTTATACATACTAAGCAAGCCATTCTACGTTCTATATAAGCTACACTCCGCATTTCCGGTTTTCATGAAACAGGTTCTCCTTGGTAGCAAACCTCCTGAACACTAGAGGTTTTAAGTGTGTATCACCACAAAGGTAATTTCCATCTTTAATTAATGATACAACTCACATCTTCCTAAATATCAACAAAAATATTAATGGTAAAAATGTGCTCTTTTTAAACATATGCTATACAAAATGTAAAGGATACTGATCTGTCTGTGGCCTTCGAAAGTTTTCTGGAAGATTGGCTTCATAAAGTAGTCTTGCTTTAGTATTTCCCATATCTTGCATGCACTGTAATAAAAAAAAAATGTCGGATCTTTTCATTAATCACATAAACAATAGTAATTCTGACACACATATACACAAATCCTGGGTAACAGTTATTATTTTCAACATATACTTCTCTCCTCAAGATAATAATTTAAACCCTAACTAGAAGGTTAATTAGTCAAATTCCAAACAGAAACAATATATTTAATCCTTCATCTAATAAACACAAGAATCTAAGATTTCTCAAATGTCTTTTACTGTGAAAGCAATGCTACCTTTGTACTCACTACTTTCTAAAACTGAAATTCCTAGCATTTTGTGGATTGTTATAAATATTTACAAAAATGAAATATCTGAACAGTGCTGGCATTTCCAGGACTAACAACTTAATACCAAATTTACTACAGAGTTTATTCTAGGATTTTCATAATTGACAGGAAGATTCGCAATGAAAGCCTGATAAGAGACAGTGCTACCTAGAATTCGACAAAAGTATATTAGCTGCTTTGGGATGATAACCCTTGAGAGTCTACAGAAAGCTTTCCCCAACAAAACAAAACCACTTGCACACCTTAGTGGCTCAATTCCATATACAAGTTCAGAAGGCCAGAGCACACTGCTGCACTTTAAAGGAGTGTTCCCCAAAGATCAGTCCACTTGTTAAGGGCCTGCTCCCCAGAGAGGCATCAATTGGAGGCAGTTGAAGCTTTAAGTGGAGCTGGGGTGGGGGATGGGGGATGGGGAGTGGAGGGTGAGAAGGTGGGGGAGTCCTCTTCTGGCTCATGATACAACAGTTAGCTTCCTCATGCACTCCCCATCATTGGCATCTAGTGGCCTCAACAGAGCCAAATGCAATGAGGACCAATCCTGGATTGGAGACTTTGGAACTGTCACCTAGATAACGCTTTTCTAGTTACAAGTTCATCACATCAGCTACAGTATACACAAAGCTAATAGCAAACCTCTTCCCCCAAATCTAAGAATTCAGGAAACAGAATAATTACATAATCTTACAGGGTATTTATAAGCTACATGTGGTAACTAGTCAAGTAGTATTTCCTTGATATTTTACCACATTACAAACTAAATGTAAGATTTAAAAACATATAATTTGCAGATAACTTGCATTCCTTAATTATTTAAATTAGCAGAAAGATTACTTTTATAATGTAGCTTCTTTGTCCTGATTTCCCAGACACAGACCCTACACTCCTGAGAAAACCATCTAGGTTTAACAAATATTTTGATGCTGATATTGAGTTGAAGCGCTCAAGAGGACCCAGAAGCATTTTTCTTTAAATAAAAATAACTAGAAAGTTTCACAACTGAAGCTTGCTGGTGTCTAAGCTTCCAGTGACTATCCCACCTAGCTCTCAGGTGGGAACAAAATAAAAACAGTGATAAGTGGATAAAGAATGTTTTGTCAGTTAGTCCTTCACCATAAAGGAGACTGCGTCTAAGTGCCTTGAGCTGTGGAACACTGTAAACTATCTGCATGGCAGACGGTGAGCACAGGTTCAGAGGGCCCAACTATGCCACGGGGAATACCAGCATGGATCAGGATGAGTGCTGCCAATATTTAATTTTGTGTGCAAAGAACTAAGAAGCTTCAGGTATAGTTCGCTCTCATTGAAAATGGGGGAAAACATTTTCTATCTCAAGCACATGCCATGTTGGAATTTAGAGGCTGGGCTAAACAAATTATAAAATTATAAAAACCCCGAACAGTTGGAAAAACAGAAAAATAGGCTCACTTTAAATAATACCTGCAATGAAGCAAAAGCAATCTAGACACTAGTTCACTGAAACTGTGAAAAAGAGAAATTTTAAATTTTGAGCAAGCAAGAAAAATGTATAGAAACTTCAACAGAAAGATTAAGGTTAAAAGCTGTCAAATAAACCATTTTATCAATCACCAGTTATATTATTTTCATACTGTAATACCTATGAAATAAGAATTTACTGTGTAATTGATGAGATTTTACATATGACACATTACATAGTTTAATTAGCCCATGAAATGGACATGTGTTTATAATCATAAAAGGGTTATAATCATAACCCTTTTAAAATGTTTTATTTTATGCATATGTGTGCTTTGCTTTCACATATGTATATGTAGCACATGTGTGCCTGATGCCTGCTGGGGCCAAAGAAAGCATCAGCTCATCTGGAACCAGTTACAGATCACTGTTAGCCATCAGACTTGGTCCTCTCCATGAGAACCAAGCATGCTTAACCACTGTCAATATCCACTGCATGTGTTTATTTAATGTATTGCAGTAAGTTTTCACTTGGCAAAAAATAATTAGGAATAAAACATACACCATACTAATTACTAGACACTGTTCTGGGGACATTACTCATTTCAAGTAGGCATCAGGGGAAGTTAACAGCATAAAGATCAGAAAGGAAGAGGAAATGTGAAACAAACCACTCCCACAAAAAGCAGACTGTGCAGAAGCATTTTGTTTGTTTACTACAACTGGAAGAAATAACCACTCAGTTACATCACAAATAGAAAGAACATTCTGGAAGAATAAGGTTTATTTTTTATATAATTTTTATTTTTTATAATAATCACAGGTTATTTACTTTGTATCCCAGCCGCAGCCTCCCTCCCTCATCTCCTCCTTGCCCCTTTCCAAGTCCACTGATAGGGGAGGTCTTCCTTCCCTTCTACCTGACCCTGGTTTATCATATATCTTCAGGACTGGCTGCTATGTCCTCCTATGTGGCCTAACAAGGCTGCTTCTCCCTTGGAGGTGGAGGGAGGGGGTCAAAGAGCCAGACATTGAGTTCATGTCAGAAATAGTCCGATGTAACCCATGGTAGCTCAGTATCCAAGTGGGTTCCCTAATAAGGGGAACAAGAATAAGGTTTCTAAAAGTACAACAGAGCACAATAGAAAGAAATCCAAAGTAGAAGGATCAGCAGAGATGTAGATGAGGTGTTGAACAAATGATAAAAAGGCAGAGGGCTTAAGAAGAAAGTTGTCATTTGAAAGTGAGAAGAAACTACAGATTAGAACTGCAGAACAGACTCTGCCCTGCAACTGACAAAAGAAAATACATTATGAAAGGAATGCTAAGAATTAGCCTTAGTTCTCTATGTGCATGTATTTATTTATGTGTGAATTCATGTGTACATGCACAGTTGCACTTTTAAACAACCATGAGATAGGTAGTACAGAAATTTTATACATAACAAAATTGACATGTTAAGTAACAGGCCTGAGTTATTATAATTCAACTCCCAACAGAATCAAGAGAAACCATCAGTAGTTTAATTTCAGGTTTCACACAATAAAACTAGGACTATGCCTTACTCGGTTTACAAACTCCAACCTCTGCTTTAAAGACTCAGCTTTCATTTTACAGGTTAGGAAACTGGGACATAAAGAGGGTTTGTAATTTTCCTACTGGATGCAACAGGTTCTTTCTCAGTCCTTTTCCCCATTGTATAGATGGTCAATATACATACTCAGAAAACATGACTTTAAGATGTAATCATACTGTAACAGTTGTCTTCAGAGTGGGTTGGGTTTGATTTGATTTGAACAGACTTTGAATACAAGGACTTCTGTTGTGTATACCCACTATATAGCTGGAGAGTGCTTTTAGCATCAGATTTCCTGTTTGAACCTCCTGAGTTCTGGGGTTACAGACATGCACCATCACACCTAGAATTGTCCTCATTATTAAAATTACTACTGCTATTAAAATACTCTTCTCTTTTAGATTCTCTCATTCACAACGTTTGACAAATAATCCCATTTTCCTGAGCTGGTAGATGACCATTTGGAAAAAGAAGAAAAGGAGGAAAATAAATGGCATGTTTCTCAAGAAAACATAAGGTGCAATGAAATGACTCAGTGCATAAAGGTGCCTGCTACCAACCTTACAACCTGAAACAGATCATCAAAACCCACATGGTGGAAGGAGGAAAACAATTCCTATGTTGTCCTATGACCTCCATACACGTCATGGTAACTCGTGCCCATTCTATCCCTCATAAATAAATGGAAAGAACAAGCAAACAAACATTAAGAGGGAAAAGTAAACATTGTAATTTTAATTATTTGTAACTAGGAGGAAATGTAAGCTAACAGCTTTAAATGAGCTTTCTTCACTTTTACCATCTAGTTCCTGGGAATCAAGCCAGACCTTAAGTACTAGACATCGTTCTAAAAAACACATTTTTGCTACGCTCCTAAAAAACACATTTTTAAAACCCGTTTTCACTTCACTAGGAGGAGAAATACTTGTACTCAAGCCATCAAAAATTAAAGTATGTTAGAACTTTGAATATTATCTTGTTTTAGTGAGATTGTATCATCCCTGTCAGTAGCTTTTTCTATGCCACCCAGACTTCAAATGTTAAAAGGGGAGAACTATGGCTTATGTCAATATTTCTATTAAGATTTTTAAAAATACTTTTTAAGGCATTAACTTAAGAAACTAGGGTTCATCTCAAAATTAAGACTTTAAAAACACAAAAATCAAGCGTCTGGTAAAGAAAATGAATTCTGATTCTAAAAAATGTTAACAAAAGACTACAAGATTATATTGAATCCAAAGTCAATGTCCATTCTTGCTTATAGAAACAGCATATTGAGGATCATAGTTATGATATACCAGCTAACTAGAACATACTTTAAAATTAATGCTATTCACCTTTACCATTAGATTCTGTCTGTTCTTTGGAATATGAACTCAAGGGGGAAGTGCTAGCCAAGTTTGTTGGGTTCCAAGTTCAAATCCCAATACCATCTTAAATTTACACTCTATTCATTTATAGTGCAATAAACAACATTTAAAAATCCCATAACCTCCTACTAAAAGGACTGTGCCCTTTTGAGTCTATCATTTGTTTTTAGTTTTTCAGCATAACCCATTACTTAGTACATACAATACCACTAGCAGAAAGCCAGACATTACTTCAGATTCAATTTCAAAGAAATGCTATGGTAACTGAAAGTTAACTTCAACCTACTGTCTTAGCTGAGCAGAACAGCACCTATGCCCTGATACTACTGTCACAGTGTGACGTAGATGAAGCTCTTTTACTTCTCACACTCCCTAAATGCGAAACACTTACTCTTAGTTTAGCATGAAATACAAAACCTATATTCAACAATTTCATGTTCTGAATGTTTTACACGCTGAAAAGAATTGGGGTTGTCAATTTAAAATTTGAATGTGCATCTGTTATACTTGTCTATCTAATAAGCAAAATTAGCAAAAAATTAGAAAAAAAAGTGGGTTCAACAAGGATTACATCGATAACATGCTAAGAGGAAAGAAAGCTCAAGAGACTTCAATCCTACACAAAGAACTACAGATAACTAAGGAATGCTCAGAGATGAAATACTATTCCCCAAGAAAGACACACCAAGTGGTTATCCAAGACCTCATGGTCAGCCCTGTGAACATATATACAAATAAGATTATACAGACTGCACAGGTAGTATCTATATATTTCACACACACACAATACACTATAACAACCAAAAGAAAAACAGTACACAAATTTGAAAGAGCAAAGGAGGGGGGGTTACATGAGAGGATTTGAGAGGTGGAAAGGGAAGGATGAATGATGTAGTTGTAATTTCAAAAACAGTAAGAAAAAAAGAACAGATAAAATAAGCAAGATGAATGGGCAAACAAAGTAATAGGACATTTTATTTTTTAATATTTATTTATTATTTATTACAATTTATTCACTTTGTATCCTGGCTGTAGCCCCCTCCATATTTCCTCCCAATCCCAACCTCTCTGCCTCTTCTCCCCTTATGGTCCTCCCCTAGTCCCCTGATAGGGGAGGACCTCCTCCCCTTTTATCTGACCCTAGCCTATCAGGTCTCACTAGGAGTGGCTACACTGTCTTCCTCTGAGGCCTGGTAAGGCTGTGCCCCCTGAGGGGTGTGATCAAAGAGCCAGCAACTGAGTTCATGTCAGAGACAGCCCCTGTTCCCCTTACTAGGACACACACTTGGAGACTGAGCTGCCATGGGTTACATCTGAGCAGGCATCCTATAAATAATTTTTGTGATAACAAAAGATGGCTGTATATTGAGATATTCAAAAATTGTAATGGCAATTTCAAAGGGCATACTAATATAAATAATAAAAATAAGTGTGATTTTATCGTGAATTACACAGCAAGACCAATAGAAGTAATTGTTTTTACATGGGCAGCTAACCTTAAGGATTAGAAAGTAATATTTTAAAGATTTAAGACTGTCACTCTACAAAAATAGCAAACTCTTACAATACACATTTATCTATAACAAAGCTCTCTTCTTCATAAACCCAAACTGGTCAAAACAGCATGTTCTCAAAGGACTGCCATCTAGTACCAGCCTCTTTCCAAAACCAAGAACACTGCTACAAAAGAGAAATCCTTCAAGTCAGTTTTCAGGTAAGAGGTGATTTTTTTTTTTCTTTTATCTTTACCCAGAGTCCCTCTACTGGCACAAATATTAAACTATGGGATTATAGTGGCAAATTTTACCAACCAAATTAAAACATTTTTAAATACTTTGAAATCAACATTTTAGACAAAAAAAAAACCATAACTACCAGACTCAACAAGAATTTAACATTAATGAATTTAAAAATGAAATAACATTCAAATTTTTGATATTGCATATGCCAGTTCAGCATGCATTTTAATGTTAATCCTTAGACACAAGGATTAAGTAGTTTAAAGTTATTTAAAATACAATTTTAATGACTGCTTGTTAAAGTAATGTTTACCTGTATCTGTTCTGGTGTCCATTGGTCTAGGTTGACTGACTTGACCCTGGATATATGAACCCCAAGATTTCTATGAATTCCAGCACATCTGATGCAAATAAACACACCAATATTCCAGGAAGCCCATCGGGGACCTAATTCAGGAAATAAACAAGGAAAGGCACGTATTAAAAACTAAAACATCCTGACTATATACTAGTTGCATTTTAATTTTTTATGCAATTGTTAACAGAAGCTTATAGAAATCACATACTCAAGTGTTTGTTTGTTTGGTTTTTTCTCCATATGGTACTGGCAAAAGTTTGAAAGACTGCCATGCCATACCTAAACTGAAGTTGTAAATTAATCTTTAAGAAGCTAATCAGGCCCAGGGAGATGCCTCGGCGTGTAAGAACACTTGTTATCCTGAGGACCTGAGCTCAAATCCCCACCATCCATGTAAAAATCCAAGCGTGGCTATGTATCCCTGTAACACCCGCACTGCAGCACAAAGCTAGGGAGAGCCTGTTCAGCCACCCTAGACAAGTTCCACGAGCAATCCTGTCAAGAACATGGGAGACAGGGATCCATAGGAAAAGCAGAAGAGAGAAGACATCCTGCTCTGGCCTAGACCACATGAGCATGTAAGATCATGCACACACAGAAAGAAAACAGTTATTCTACTGGTCTTGTTTTCCTGGAAATATTTCCCTAACTACAAGACTTTGAAACTAATTAATTCACAGATGCCCATACGCCACCAAGCAATGTGGGTGGGTGGAATACTCCCAGAGGCCCGTCCGCCACGTGGCCTGCCTACCTACAGCAGGAGCCACTATGATGTGCAAGTGTGTGGTGGAAAGATGGGAGAGAAAAGAGAAGCAGAACATTCTGAGCACTATAAAGATGGGCGAAACAGGAGCGGTGAGGGTGGAGAGGAACAGCCTGATATGAGTAGCCTGCCCTGCCACCTGAGGCCATGATGATGTCCAGGTCCTTGCTGGGGACCTGGACATGTATGGGTCCGTGACTATGTACTTACAAGGACCTGTGTCAATGTCCACGTACCATCAAAGCTGCTGCCTAGGACCATCTTGATGTCCAAAGGCTACAAAAAGTGGCCTCACCTCTCGCTGGCTACAGCACTTGGGAGAGTGGGCCTTGTGATTTGCCTGGGCAGCACAGTAGAACTGGCCTTGGGAGCAAAGGCCAGGGTGAAGAGCCCCAAGGGAATGAGAGCAGGAGAGCTGGCCCCACCACTTGCTGGCATCCTGTAAATTAACCCAGGCAGCGTCAGAGAGCTCACGCCAGTGGTGTGGTGCAAGAGAGCAGGTAGGGCTGACCTACTCAGCTACCGCCCAGGCCCCAACGTCTACCACACCTATGAACTGCTAGAGCAAGTGAAGGGGTCAGTCTAGCAGATCCAAAGCTGCAGTATTTCCATGGCAATGAGCTACAACAAAATATCCAAAGGAGACCAGGTGAGAATCCAGTATTTATAGTGGGTCTGAACCGTGACCCATTGCAATGAACACTTAGAAGCAAAGATGTGTGGACAAAAGGGTATGCACACTGTGACACTACAGCTTCCCTGAGGAGACAGGGGTTTATTGTTTTGTTTTGTTTTGAATTTTTATTTTCTTCTGGGGAAGGTTACAAGAACAGAGGGTAGAGAGGAAAAGACAGGGAGATGAGCAGCACTGGAGTGCATGACAGGAAACGCATAAAAATCAGTGTTTTTAAAAACTAATTTGAACAGCTTTTTCATTAGATATATTTGAACAGCAGCAACATATACCCAATCAAAAAGTTCTTTATTAACTAAATAAGATAGTGATTAAAATGTTAATAACATATATTTTTAACTTGTGTGGCAGGGTCTCATTAAACTGCCCAGGCTAGTCTCAAGCTTGTGACTATCTTGCAGCATCCTACGTAGCTGAGATTCCAAGTGCAGAAGATTTATTTTTAAAACAATTTTAGTATCTGTTAAGGATATGCAGGCCTATAATCCCAAAACTTTGGACTCTTAGGCACGAGGAGTGAGTTCAGTGTCAGTCTATGTTAAATAGCAAGAGTATATCTAAATAAAAATGTAAACATCAATAAGAAAGGGCAAACAAAAATAAAATGTGCAGATAAAAACAAGTGGGTACTTGAAAGAAATGTTTGTCCAAACATGGAAACATGCATACTCTCAACATGTTCTTTCATCTACAGAGGCCTCTACTGTGCATCTGACACACTGAAATGAGTATTTTCAATACGGAAAACAAGACTGCCCCAAAAAGCCTTATATCCAATGATATCCAATGACAAATCTCAAAAGTATCGCCTTTTTTACATGTTTTTGAAAGGAATATAGAGTATTAAGCCACTTATGACTTTGAAAATGTAAAAATAAAATGCCTATGAACTGAAAGCTTCTACATCTGTCATGAAATGAGGCAGGGCCTGGAACTGAGAAATGAGGATGCGACTGAAGAAAAGTATCTGGGAATGTTATGTAAGCAGCAGGCCAGGAGGGCACTGGTGATTTCGCACTTCTGAAAAAGACAAGTGTTTGATTATATACTTAACATGTATATAAAAACTAACATTCTATAAATGGTATTTATTTTGGTAGTCAAGAAATTCTAGTGAATGTGGCAGAGACACTAACATGAATATAAATACACGAGCCCCGACTATTATTTATACTTAAATGTTTCTTTCCATTCATAATTTTAAGTTTTCTTGACATTATTTTCACATATTAATTGCACAATTTTTAAGTGTTAAAATTAAGTTTCTGAAAGTGGGGAAGACCCTAGAACTCATTGGCACAGGAGACTACTTCCTGAATAGAACACCAACAGCACAGGCTCTAAGATCAACAATCAATAAGTGGGACCTCATGAAGCTGAAAAGCTTCTATAAAGCTAAGGACACTGTCATCCAAACGAATCGACAGCCTACAAATTGGGAAAGGATCATTACCAATCCTACTTCTGACAGAGGGCTAATATAAAGTATATATAAAGAACTCAAGAAGTTAAAAAGCAAGAAACCAAGTAATCCAATTTAAAAAATGGGGTATGGAGCTAAAAAGAGATCTGACTGTAGAGGATTATAGAATGGCAGAAAAACAC
>CM053756.1:16053416-16064941 GCA_028658305.1 Pachyuromys duprasi | reverse complement strand
CAAAGAGGACCTATGAAAGAATCAGTATAGCAATGTATCAAAACAGATATTAAGACTCTCGGTTAAGCCCTTGGCAGAGGGTTGGAAGTAATAATAAATATAGGGGAAGTTAGTAAGACTTGTGAAGAACAAGAGCTCCACAAAGATCAAACTGAGCAGGGCACAAGGGTCTTATATGGGACATTTTCTCCAACCAGGGACCTAGAACCCCTGCTCAGATGTTGCCCATGATAACTCATTGGTGAACTGAAGACCCTAGTAAGGGAAACAGGGACTGTTTCCGTCTTGAGCTTGATGGTTGACTCTTCGACCCTCCCCCATACATGCCAGGGAGTAACAGCCTGGCTAGATCCCAGGGGAGGACATTGCAGCCAGCCCAGAGGAGCCAAGATGATCTGGGGTCAGATAGAAGGGGAGGAGATCCTCCCCAGTTGGTGGACTTGAAGGGGGCGGGGAGGAGATGAGGGAGGGTTGGGGAGAGTGGGAGGGAGTGTGGAAGGGGGCTAAATTTATTTAAAAAAATTAAGTTTCTGGAAATCTTCTGAAGTGTTTCTCCATTTCTAAAAGTTATCTGATCATGAAAACATAGCTTCATAAAAGGCATATATAGGTATTACGCTTATAAACAACTGCAAACTGTTTTAAGTATATACTTTCATCAAAGGTAAAGGTTGTTCTAGAAAAACCAAAGCTAGTCATTAAAAATAGTAAAAATTACACACACGCCCACAAACCCCTACTTCCCACAAAAGGCGCCCTGCTCCCCCCCCACCCCAACCCCCTGTCTCCCTCCTTCTCGAAATACTTGCTTTAGGGTTATGCTCAAGAACTGGCACCTGCAGACTGACACACACTGTGGACTTCAGGACTAATCCATATACAGTTGCCTCCTTCAGTTAACTCCTAATGGTTTCTCACAATTTATTACATATATATCATAGTTTGAAAGTTACACAGAAATCTAAAATAGGTTAAAAACAGAAAAACGGGTATTTTAACTAAGTTAGCAGTTAGGCCTCAAACCAAGAAAGGTAAAAGAGATGCCTCATGTCTCAGCTTACTGTATATTTGAGCTGGGATACTGTGACAATGCAGTCTCTAACTCTGCAGTTCTTGGACTGACACCAAGAATTGTCTTCTTAGTAAGTCTCCAAGATGCCCATGCTGCAATCCACTGACCACATTTTGAAAAACAAAATTCTAGATTATTCTTAAGTCATCAATTCAAACATTCCGCACACAGCAGTCATACAAAAAAACTGACCAAGCCACAGAAAATGTGTTCTATGATGTAGACGCAGAGGACAGACACACACTTTTTACACATACTTATCTATTTAGGCAGATCAGGGGTACCCAATCTTCCAAAAGGGTATTTGGCAAAAGGTTAGGCACTGTTTATAGATGAAGTTCACTGAAGAATGTCAATTTTAATTTCATGTTAAATCTATATTTAAGCATCCCTTATAAATGACTGAAGTTATGAATTGTTGGGTTGGCTGATTCAAACCTGTAAAATCCTTTACCTGCCTCATTGGCAGCTGTGGGGAACAAAACCAAGTAACTATAGCACGTGGGGCAGAGATGAGGGCCAGAAATGAGCTACGTCTGCTGTGTTTGTGGTTCCTCAGAGGGACCATGAACACATGATACTGCTACCATGCTTTAAGGGGTATCCTGGTGGCAGCAACTGCAACTTCGGGTACACCATTGTGGGAATCTGTGGGATCTTCTAGTCAGGTAGCCATTACCTTAGGGATGTCCAGAGCTGTGTTGAGAATGTTAAGGCTGCTCAGGGAGCTTTCCTCAATCCAGCTACCAAAGCATGGAGAAGGCTTCACATGAGCAGAACGCTCCAGAGAAGACTGTGATGGATGCCGCTCGAGCCACAGGAGACTTTGGTTTTGTCACAGCCACTCCACATACCTTGCAAAGGCTCCTGGAGACTTCACTTTCTGCATAACAGTTTCATGAGAGCCTTTATATGACTTTCTGACTATAGCCTCTCATGACGACAACCCTCTTCCCATTCACAAGCACTTGGACATCCACAGCTATCTTCAATCTGGCCACTAACAGCTAGGGAAGACTGGCCTAACTAAACAAAAAGGTCACTGTGGTTACAGACAATACCCTGCATGTGACTGACTTATCATCATCAGAGTAACCCAAGAGTCCTCCTCTCCTGCACAGTGGCCCTCGCTCCCACCTAAGGCTGCAGCATAACCCCAGGTAAAGCCTCATTTGAGTACTTCATTGCTTATGCTAGAAGAATAAAGAGCAACAACTCCCAGGGCTGGCACATCCAGCAGCAGACAGAAGACAGCTTGAAAGACTTGGTGATTATTAAGAAGTGTACAAAACTTTGACCATGAAGAACTTCTGAGAAGATGGCTACTGGAAATTGAAACTATGTGTGAGAGAGGATTCATGTATTTCCTGATTTGCTTTACTACAGCAACTGTTATAAGGAACTAATAATTATGATTCCAACAAGAATGGAAATAAATGTGACTATCAACAGAAAAGCTAACAGGACTTAGTAGTAGAAACTATAGTGAAAAAAGGTCAGGACTCAGCTTCCTAGAAATTTTAGGCATACTTATAAAGTACTTGTAAAGATTTGAAACTTTCCAGATTTGTTGAATGCTTACAATGATAGTGATACACTGAGATAAAAATATCCAGCAAGCAATTAAGAACATAGGACTAAGGGTTGGAGAGAGGTCCCAGTGATGAGGAACAGTCACAACCATGTGTAACTCCAGTTCCAGCAGACCTAATGTCGTGTTCCCATCTTCACAGATACCAGGCACAAAACTGATACACAAACAAACCAACATACCAGATACACTGATTTTGATTTAAAAAAAAAGCCAGTGGTTGAATCTACTGTCACATGAAAAAGACTTTCTGAACTTGATACCAGTATCAAAGGCACTAAGACCTACAATTAATAAATGAGACCTCACATAGTGAAAAGGTTCTTATGGCAACGGACACCATTTGGACAAAGTGGAGCCTAAAGAATGGAAAAAAAGATCTTTACCAATTGTACATCTGACAGAGGGAGATCTAAAATATATTAAAAAACAAAACAAAACAAAAACCCTGAACATTGTTAAGACTAAAAAATGTGCATAGAACTCATAAAAACTCATAGAAAGTTCTTATTTATAAATGAGACACAAATGGCTAAAAAAACAAAAGAGATGTTCAATATCCTTAGTCATCATGGAAATGCAAATCACAACTACTTTGAGAGTTCGTTGTAAACCAGTCAGAATCTCTAAGACCAATAAAACAAATGACAGCACTTGGTGGCAAGCATTTGGAGTGCACACTTGTACAAACACTATGGAAGTCAATGTGGTGGCTCCTCAGGAAGCTGGGAATAGATCTACCTCAAGATCCGCTACACGGCTCTTGGATATCATATCACCCCAAGACTCTAAATCCTACCACAGAGATACCTGTTTACCCAGGTTCATTGCTGCTCTACTCATTGCAGCAGAAACTCAAACAGCCTACATGTACATCAACTGATGAATGGACGATGAAATTGTGGTACACTTACACAACAGAATATTATTCAACTCTTAAGAAAAGTGAAATTCACAGGTAAATTACTAGAGCTAGGAAAGAAAAATCACCATGAGTAAGATAGCCCAGACTCGAAAAGACAAATATTGTATGTTTCCCTTTATATGTGAATGTTAGCTTTTAAGTTTTCAATGTGTGTTGTACTCCATATAAACACAGAGGTTAGGAGACACCTAAGAGAGGATCTTCAAAGGAAGGAGAAATAGAATATATTGCCATGGAGAGATGAAGGAGAAACTAGAACAGAAGATTAAGTAGGAAATACAATGAAAGAAAAGAAAAAAGGATGGCTTATGGGGAGGAACAACACCAAAAGACCATTTAAAAAACCATACGGAATGTACATGTATAAGCTTTGTAAAATATCCTAATTGACTTACCAAACAATACCCCAACTAGATATCTTTTGTTACCAAGTAAACCTCCAATGGTAGGAATGGGTTAAATCTTGCTGAGTCGTTGACCAAAGGGGTTCCATGGAACCCCTACACATAACAGACTATTGCCAAGGCTACTGGATGCCCTCCACAACCTGTAGGTGTGGCCCTGCTGTTGAAGACAACACTTAAACATGTCATCAAACACAGAGAAGTTGAGCTGGTGCTTCCCTAGAAGCTTCGCCTCCACTGAGGAGTGTTACGGTACTTTAAGGTACTCTGCATGCTACCAGAGGAGAAAGGCAGTCGTCAGTATCTCCCAAGCTACAGACTCTGTAACCCACAAGAGTGGACTGCTGTAAGATATACTTGTGCAATAATGGCACAAATGTCAGGGCAGTAAGCACCACTTTCTTTTTAGATTTAAGGCCCACTCTTTGAGGTGGAACCCATACCGGAGACTGCTAACGGAGCCAACAACCTGAAAATAGATACACTCTGATGCCAGGGGAATACTAACAGCAATATTCTGCTTCAGTGCCTCAATCAACCCTCCGAAGCTTCTTCTGAAATAGATGGGAACATACAAAGAGATCCACAACTAGACAGTGTGCAGAGAGTCAGAGACTTTGAAGCATTCAGTCACAAATGGGATGTCTTCATCAAAGCCCTCCCTTAAGGCTCAGGGATCTATGTAGAAGAGGAGGGGAAAGAACTGTAAGAGCCAAAGGTGATAAAAGAATCCAAGTAAACAATGTCTTATACAAACAGGACTGATTCACATATAAACTCACAAAGACTGTGGCAAGACACACAAGACATGCACAGATTCAAGCCAGATGGAATCCCACCACTGAGTAGACACAGGCTTTCACCCCAACCAAAAAGCTACCTGTACTTAATACCTGCTGACAAAGGGGGAAAATCCATTTGCTTCAGTAGAGTTCCACTGGGTATATTAATCACTCTTGAGGGCAGGCACTTGCCTAGGAGTAGTTGGCCAACACAAAATGACCTGAGTAATATTTTATAGACTTTTTGTCTTATTTTCCTTTGAGCATTTTTGCTTTTTTATTTCAATTTTCATTTCTGTGTTTTTGTGGGAGTTTGTGTGCATTCCTTGTTTTTTTTGTTTATTTTCAAAGAAAGAGATCATAAAGTTGCACAGTTAGGAAAGTTGGGAGGATCTGGGAGGAATAAGGAAAGGGGAAACATGGTATGAAAGAAAAAAACCTTTCAGGGGCTGGAGAGATGGTTTGATGGTTAGACACTGGATGCGCTTTCGGAGGACATGGGTTTGATTCCCAGCACCCATATGCAGGCTCACAAGCATCCGTAACTCAATTCCAGGGAACCCAATGCCATCTTCTGGCCTCTTGCCAGCACCAGGTGCATAGATATACATGACAATAAAATACTCATTTACATGAAATAAAAATGAAAAATAGAAAAAAGAAAAAGCTTTCAATAAAGTGGTAAACAGACATGCATGCAGACAAAACACTCATGCACACAAAATATTTTTTTAAGAATATAGGACTAAAGTTCAGTCTAGAGCAATTTCTTCAGCTGCAACCTCAGAGTACAATAAGCAGATGGAACACAATACTGAATCACAGAGTGTGGCTGAGACAATAATGCAAAGTCAAAAGAGAGGCTTGGAGGAAAATACAATAAATTGTAACCAATGTTGCAGAGCAGCCAAGTAGAATAGGACTAGAAAAGAACATATGGATATGACTAATAATTTGAGAGGTCACAGGTGTCCTCACACAGATTAGGCAGAGTAAGAGGGACAGTGTTTTGGTTAAATTGCCAACTTGACACTATCTAGAGTCTCCTAGGAAAAGGGAACCTCAACTGAAGAACTGCCTGGATCAGACTAGCCCATGGTGATGCCTGAGGGAGATTATCTTGATTGATAATGTAGAAGGGCCTAGCACTTCCTCTGCAAATAACTGTAAGAAAGCTAGTTAACCATGACGCAGAGAGCTAGTTAGCAAGCAGCACACCTCCATGGTTCCTGCTTCCAACTTTTTGCATTGAGTTCCTACCCTAACTTGAACGTGGACTCTGACCTGGAAGTATAAGTCAAATCTCTCCACAAGTTGCTTCCAGTAATGGTATTTTATCATAACAAGAAGAAGCAAACTAGAAGAGTAAATTCATCTTCCAGATTGGTGTCTCTATCAGCAACAGTTTAAAACAGTTCCCGTTTTCCTCTATATTACTTCCATGACCATGCTGATCTTGATCCTTCTTAAATTTCCTCTTTCACAACTCCCAGTTAAATTTTATTTCTACAAGATATAATAAGAAGTCAATCCTTGCTTTCCCGTGACTATGACTACCTTACTCTGTCTCAGCAGTCTACTGTATACCATTCCCCTGGTCGCCATATAAAATATAACCCTTCTTTCAAGCCCTAGGTAAGGTCCTGTCACCATCTCACAGCCTTCTCCTCATGACTCGACTTCCTCTGCTCTTCTTCCTAAAAGTTTCTATAGCTCCAGATACTTTCTTCTTGGAGAGTAAGAAACAACGGGCACCTTCTGTTCTCTCATTTTTTATTAGTATGTCTCAAATTAAACAGTTTAACTTCTCACTGAAAAATCTTCTTATATGCATAGCCAGTAATTGACATATAATTTTGTAAACCTATAAAAGAGAAAGAGGAAGGAGGAGTAGAGACCAGAGAGGGAAGAGAGAGAAAGAAAGAGAAAGAGGAGGAAAAGATAAAGTCCATTCCATTAACTTGCTATCGTTTCTGAGAAACAGTGATTTATTTGGCATTAAGAACTTCATTTAGTAACGTGTGTGTTGCATACCAAGCATAGTATCTGATATGAAAATTAAGGCAGTCTTTAGTTTACAATTAGCAGGTATAATTTTGAAACATCTAAATTGCTGCTGTCAAATCACTAGAAAGGAATTTTCAAAAGAGGCCACAACTTACTGAATATGTAAGACTTTTTTCAAGACACACACATGCACAGAGAGAGATCAAAACATCACATCATAAAAAAGCAACTGCCAACTTAGCAATATTATCCTTTAAAAATGAAAGGGAGGACCAGGCAAAATGGCTGGGGACACATTGGTCGATGAATGAGTACTTGCCTAGCACACACAAAGCCTTTGGGTCAATACCCACTACCACCAAAAAAACAAAAAGAAAAACAACAACACAGACATGAAAAGGTGTGTAACACATCATTATCATTATGAAATGCAAATCAGAATCACTTTATACTTGGTAAAAGGCTATCTAGAAGACAAATAGCCAAGCATGGTGAGAGACACGTTTAATCCCAGTACTCAGGAGGCAAAGGCAAATGGATCTCTTAAGTTTGGGACTAGCCTGGTCTACATGCAGAGTTCCATGACAGACAGAGCTACACAAAGGACCTGTCCAAAGAAAATAAATAAAATGAAAAGAGAGGAGGGGAGGGAAAGGAAGGAAGGAGAAAGGAGGATATCGTGTCCATTCAAGTTTAGATGTGGACAAACAAGTACCTACCGACCATCTTAGAGGCACACAAGAAAATGGTTAACATTCTGAACACCCTGGTGTCTACTCTCTCTCCTTTGCTTTTAAAAGTTTCAGCTGTCAGTCACTATATCGCTAATGTTGAAGTTAAATGAAATTTGAATAAAGAGTATTTTTATGACAAGCAAAAACTAGTAACTTAAAGTTATAGTAAGTCTTTTCAAAAATCCATTTTCCTTGGTTGAACGGTTCCTTCTTCTTTGTTCAATATACCACCCCAATCTGTGGCAGACCTGATTCCCCAAGAGACTAGAATTCTTACATGTTCCTTAGAGAAAACTAATATTCAGAGAATAAAAAAATAAAGAAATAGTGATATTACAAACACTGGGATGCTAAAATACATTTTTGTTTTTCTTTTATTGAAAATATTTTTCATACAGTATTCTAATTACAGTTTCCCCTCTCCCAACTCCTCCAAGATCCTCCCTACTTCCCCCCAAATCCATACCCCTTCTGTCTCTCATTAGAAAACAATCAGGCATCTAAAGAATAATAAAATAAAATAAAATAAAATTTAACAAAAATAAACCAGAATAGGGCAAAAAAATGTTTTATGAAACAACACTGTCCGGATATTATGTTAAATTAACCATACAAAGAAAGAAAACTATTTACTTATATAAAATCTAGGGAGAAAATGTTCATAGAGAGCAAAATGATAGCTACCAGGAGACAGAAAGGAAAGGGAAACAGGAACAATACATAAGTAAAAGGGTCTGAATTTGTAGTTGAGTAGGATAAACGAGTCTAGAACTGTAATGTATAACATGAAGTTTACAGCGAATTACTGCATTTAGTATTATAACTAAAAATAGGCTATGATTTTTAGATTTGCCTATCATACCAGAAAAAATAAATATTAAAGGCAAAAAAAAGTGTTAAATTTGTTGGACTACCGTAATCATTTCACTACATATCAAAATGTCATGTTGTATATGAAATAAAAAATAATTCAAGGGGCTGAAGAGATGGCTAAGCGGTTAAAAGCACTGACTGTTCTTCCACTTCAATTACCAGATCCTACACAGTGGCTCACAACCCTCTGGAAACTCCAGCCGCAGGAGATCTGACTCCATCTTCCAGCTTCCAGTGCAACCAAGCACATGTGAGACACAGAGACGCATGCTGATAAAACACTCCCACAAGTTAAAGTAGTTTTTAGATAAATTCAACACACTACTTATTTTATCTTTAACATTATACTTTAGATCTCTATTTTCGAGCTTTGTAAAATGTCAGTTCCTATTCTAAAATAGTGTTTTCTTTTTACAAAATTAACAGCAAGAGGCAAAACAAGACCTACAGCATCCAGAGCTTTCAACAGTAGTTTGCCGCCATTCCCTTTAACTTGAAAATAGTTTACATTAGCATCTTATCATTTTTATAATAATCATTCTTTTTCATAGCTAACTTATGAATCTTGAAAGAACAAGGAACACTACGCACAGAGAGGAAATGAAGCGCATTTAGTTAGTTAAACAGCTTAAGCTCTGACATTTCACATTCATGTGATAAAAATGTAACAAAATTCCAGACATCCCAATTCTAGTACACAATAATTAGAATAGTGATTTAAAGTCAATCTAATTTATACCAAAACTGACTTCTGATATTAGTACCAAAAGTATCTGATAAACAAAAGCTAACCATATTGGCAGGATTGTGGGGAAACTCAAGACAGAACAACAACAACAAAAAGCTTTTAAAATATAAAACCATTATCTTATTGACAACAAACTCTAGTGTTATTCTTAATGATTAAGTTCCAAAAACTATATTGAGGGTTGCAATATTTTCAAATATGGGAGCTCTTCACAAACTATGTGTTACTTTTACTGCTGTTTCTGGATTATAGGTGTCACTCTTACCTGAACACATTTCCATACCAAAATAGTAACAAGAAATAACTTGGAGCTGTATAGGCATCTTAATTTGTATTAAGAGTGAGTATCATCTATTAGTACAAAAAAGTCAATTCTCAGTTTGTTTTATTTAATTAAAATATAATTACATGTTTTTGCCCCCTCATTCCATCAACCCTTTATATAACCCTCCTTTCAAATCCATGTCCTCTTATTAAGGACATTTATTAAATGCAAACATTTTAATTATAAAAATATTTCAAGAATATTAGAAACCAAAGAAGAAACCTGACAATATGATTTAATCAAGTAAAGAGGACCATACTCACCTCTATTTTAAACAGAGCCTACAGTGGCTTAAAAGATCACTGAACAAGAAAATAAAAATATCTCTAAATATCTACTTCATAAGTGTAATTTTGCTACTGTAACATACTGTAATGAATCATAATGTAAATATCTGATATGCAGGCTATCTTTTGACCTCCAACAGGGTCCTGATCCCATTTAGAATTTAGAACTGCTGCTCTAAAGAATTAATACATTCTCTTATGTCAATTTTTAGGTCACGTACAACACTCTAAAGACTTAATCAATAGATTCTTTCATGTCAATTTTTAAAGTCACTTAGAATACACAAAAACAAAAATCAAAGCAATTAATCCCAACAAAAAATATATATATTTTTTTAATCCACAAGCTTTGTTATCAAAATCTTGCAGTGAAGCTGAGGAGGTGGCTCAACAGTTATGACCACTTGCTGTTCTTGCAGAGGCCCAGGTTAGGTTCTCAGCACCTACATTGTGGCTCACAACCATCTGTAACTGGAGTTCCAGAGGACTTGACCAGTTCTTCTGACCTCTGCAGGCTGCAGGCGTGCACATACATACATACATGAGCACAAAACACTCAAACACAAGGGAAAGGGAGAGAAACAGGGGAAAGAAAAGAGGGAAGAAGGAGGGGAAAAGGGAGAAAAAAAGGGGGAGTGGGAGAGGGAGGGGAAAGAGAATATTAATATTAAAGTATTACTAAGCCAAGACCTAAGCAGAGTTTGATACCTTTTTTCATTCTGATGCTTTTAATTATTCCATTACCTAAAGCTCTCTTGTCTTCCTAACCAAATGCCACCATTCTGCTCCATTTAGTCATTCATTTCTTAGTAGAAATAACAAACTGCCATACTTCTTATAATCAAAATGAACCCTGAATCAAAAAAGTAGTTTCCCACTGATATCTCATCTACTAAGACAAACCAGGGATTGAATCAATCTCATGCTCATAGTCATGCAGCTATATATAAATTACATGCCACAGAAGAGGACATTGCAGCCAGTCCTGAAGAGACCTGATAAGCTAGAGTTAGATGGAAGGGGAGGAGGTCCTCCCCTATCAGTGGACTTGGAAAGGGGCGGGGAGGAGATGAGGGAGGAGAAAGGAGGGATAAGGGAGGAAATGTGGGAGCGGGCTACGGCTGGGATACAAAGTACATAACCTGTGATTAATATAAAATAAAAATGTTAAAATAAATATATAAATAAATTACATGGTCTCTCCAGTACTAATACCTGAAATTTTAACTGTCCTTTAAGATTTCAAGTATATAGGACCTACACCAAAGAATATATATGCAAAATTTCAACTTTTTGACAAGGCTACCTGTCACTCAAGCATTTCAACCAAAAGAATGTGTCTGCCTTATAGTTTACTCCAACTGTGTACAGTTCTGATAGGTTTTTCTTATACTGACACAAAAATGCCAATTGTTCAAAGGAGGCAAAAATTACGATGTGCCAACATGTTCTCCAGAGACAGCATCAAGTGCAAGTAGCCATGAAAGCTGGGTAACTTTGCACTGCAAGACAGATGAGATTCTGATGAGCAGAAAAGTCTCAGAGGCTCAGTATTCATTCATTTATTCTCTGACTCCTGTCACAAGCACTGAATGTTCACTGTATTCCAGATACCTTCTAAATGATAATGGTCTAGCAAAGAAACAGATTATTCTTTTATCATAAAATAATACAGATGTAGTCCATGGCAGCTCAGTTACCAAGCAGGTTCCCTAGTAATGGAAACAGGGACTGTCTCGGACCTGAACTCAGTGGCTGACTCTTTGATCACCTCCTC
>CM053756.1:16036963-16053316 GCA_028658305.1 Pachyuromys duprasi | reverse complement strand
TTCTGAACGAATTATAGTCTAACTCTTTTACCAAGTTCACAAAAAATAGGTGGTTGACTAACACCATTTAATTGCTCTGATATAACATATAATAACACTGATAAATCAAAAATTTAACAAATACAACTATAGAGTAAATTGGCTTTTTATTTTTAACCTAAGGAATACATAGACGACAATAAATTTTGTAGCACATTAATAATAGTAAACTATGATTATATAAGAAATGTTTTCAAAAGTATAAGTGAATGAGATGCTACACAAAGCAGTTTTAATAACATGGTACAAAATATAACCAAATGTTTTCATTTGACTTGAAAAATATATGTTACCAATGTTTAGGAAAGAATAAAACCTATAAATGAAGAACACATTTTTAGAAATGTCCTCCATCCACTGATTTGGTCTTCAAAGATTAGAAAGATTAATGCAATAGATAATGTGTATCATTTAGTTGGCCATGTCAAGCTTTCACTATAACATATGAGTAGCTACATCAATAATTCTGTCATTTTCTCCAAGTTCCCAAAGATCTGCCTGAGGGCAAATTTTACAAATAAACCTAAATATAACTACTAACTTCAAGGAGCTTGGGAAACAGGCAAATTGCAGTAAAAAGAAAACATTTAAAAGTAATTTCTTTCCATGTCTGTTACTACTTAATCAATACATTTAATTCCACTTCAGTGTATATAAATACAGTGAATTTATCAAACTGACTAAAACAACCTAAAAGGCAAACAATATATAAAGCAACATTCCTGAAGAAATTAGGTATCAAGAAGTGACAAATAAATAGGTAAGTGCCCTACAATGAACTAGTTTACTTCTAGAAAAAGTATCTAGGCTACTGCACAAATATAAAGATGGGCCAAGTTGGGCTACATAACAAGACCTTGTCTTCAAGGGGGGGGGGGGGAAGAAAGCTGTGTCCACAATGTTTAGAGTCCAAAAAAAATTGAAATTATCAGTCATTAAATTCTATAAACTGAAAAAATCTAATCAATGAAAATTGATCCCAAATATATATGGTGACAGAAGCAGACTGGGATAGTAACATTATTATCACTGAGCTCTACACAATCAAGAAGTTATTGAGTTGTAGGAAAGACTTAAAGCAAAAGCATATCTGTGCGGGTGCATAAAAAAACAAACCAGACTCTAAAAAGACAAGTTATAATGCCCAAGATAGCAAATACACTGGGCACAACGACAATGGTAGAAATGCCCTGGGTAGGTGATCCGATAAAGCAGGAATGAACACATGAAAGCACATCTAACAATACCAGACTTGAGGAAAACACAAACTGAAACCACAAACCAGATGTAGCATGCACACCTTTAATCTCAGTACTCAGGATGCTGAGGATAGCTTTGTCTATATAACAACTTCAGGGCCAGCAAAGCCTATAGAGAAAAACCTCTCAAAAAAAATTTTTTTTCAAAACATCAAATTAGCACTACACATTTAACAGAACAGCTAAAAACAGAAAAATCACATTAGTAGTTACTTTTGCATCTGTTAACAAAACATCTGGCACAGACAACATAGAGAGTAAAGCATTATATCAGCTTATACATCCAGAGGGTTCGTTCACAGTTGCATGTGATGAGATGGGGAAGGACAACACGGCCCTAAGACAACTGCTCACATCACAGAAGACGAAAGGAGTAATATAACCCAAGGATCCCCCTCTAAGACCTCCTTCTTCCCGCTAGGCCCCACTTCCAACTTTCCAGAGCCTCCCAAAAGAGTGTCAGCTGAGAACCTGCCGTTCAGATCATTAACTGGGAGAGGGTATTTCAGGGCCAAACTCTAAAAAGTAGGAAATATAAAATGGTTTAAAAAAAAAAAAAGGACAGTTTGGGTTTGCGCTTACCTTCCCTTACAACTCAGCAAATTGCACTGTTGGTCATTTCTCACAGAAATATGTGTGATAAATGGCATGGCCAAAAGCAATTTGAAGAAGGAGGGATTTCAGCTTACAAGTTTTGGTCTACCTCGGAGAAAAGCCAGGGCAAGAACCTAGGACAGAAGCTTGAACCAGAAATGATGGAAGAAGACTGCTTACTGCCTTCCTCTTCAAGGCCTGCTTTCAGTCCAAGCCACATGTCCAGACAGGACACCTCTCACAGTCCGCTGGATTTTCCTGTATTAAGTAGCAATCAAGAATATGCCCCACAGACACACCTACGACCCATCTGATGGGCAGTTCCTCAACTAAGATTCCTTCACCCAAGTGTCTAGACCTACGTCAAGTCCACAAAAAATAACCAGCACAGTGTGTCTGTGTTTATGATGGATATGTACATAGGAATACAAGTGAACGCAGAGGCCAGAGGCATGGACTGCCCTGAAGCTGGAGCCAGCGAGCTGTGAGCTGGATGCGGGGAACTGAACCCGAGTCCTGTACAGGAGCAGTGCACAAGCAATCTCTAGCCCCTATACAACATTTGTAAGTGAAAAAATAAATTGAAGTGCAAAAAAACCAAAGGCTGCAAAGTTAGGAATATGAAAACAAAAAAAGAAAAAAAATGAGAGAAAGGTGTGTTTTATAAAAGGGCAACTAAGAGATCTTTATGTTGCTATAACTCTTCCATATCTTGATTTGAAATACCCATCTATGAATCTATAGAAGCGGAAAATATGTATACAGATATGGATGTGTATATATATATACATATATATATATGTATATATGCATATATATATGCACACGCACATCTGAGTGTAATCAGTAAAACCTCAGTTACTGGTGAACTATATCAGTGTCCACCCTGGTTGTGATAGTCTACTGTTTTATAAAATATTACCATCCCCCTTTTAACCAACTGAATACAGACTACACTAACACTCCCTACTGTCATAAAGGCTTAGATTTTCTATGTACTGACTCACATTCCTTTTCATTCCAAACTTACCAAAAAGGAAATGTAGCTTTTACCTCAAGTATAAGCATTATTTTTAGCTCAAATACTCATAACAAAAAAATCAAAATGCTAGAAATACTCAATACCCTATTCTGAGAAAAGTGTAATTGTCTGTAAATACATGCAAGTTGAAGTAAATTACATAGTACAACAAAATCCAACTTCTTCTATCCTTCCGTTAATTATGGAGAAAGTGCAATATGTGAAAAGGATACATGACAAACTAACAAATTTATTACAAATATAATAACAGTAGTTATTTCATGAAAATTATACCCTTATTTAAAATTTTAAAACTGGAAAATACTGGAGGCCTAGTAAAAGCAATAGTAGGAGGTAGAAAAGTAGATCAGAAGTTCAAAGGTACCATCAGCTACATGATGAGCTTATTATGGTCAGCCAGGGCTCTATGAGACCGTGCCTTAATAAAATAAAAAATAAAAATTTTAAATTATAATATACTAGTCAACTAAGATTTCTGTGATGCTGTACAGTTTACATTGTCCAACACTACAGCTTTTGGCTAAACATAACTATTAAACTTTGAAATGTAGTTAATGAAACATACTGAATGTTTAAATTCCGTTAAATTGACACATAGCTTCCCCAGTGAACAGAGCAGATCAAGAATTCACAGAAAAATTCAGACAACAATACAGCTATACACACACACACACACACACGGCCACAGTGCAGTACCAATCATTAGCATAATAGGTATTTCTCAGCCAGGGTACTACTTTTAAACAACAATTTATTATATAGAACTATATCAAAAAGAATGTATTCCTTTTAAATAAGACGGGTATTTTCCCAAAACTCTATTTTATAACCACTCTCAAGTTACAAAGTATTATTCTATTTTGTTTAATTAGCAGTAATACATTTTCACCAAAAGAGGGCATATAACATCACAATATACTGCATATAAATATTTAATAAGCTGTGGGAAATCAGACACCAGTATATTCACTTATACAAAACTAATTGTGCTCAAAATGAATATGTATTTTCTTTATATATTGACAATTGAATTATCTCCCTAGAAACCTGGTTTTGTCCATTTTAACTTTTTATTCTATTTAACAATCATCCCCCAAACAAAACAAAATAACAAAAAAAATGTCAATTCATACTTCAAGGGCTACTTACATACATAATAACAATTTTCTCAGCTTAAAAACAAATTACAAACCAGTTTCCAGACAGTGTATACATTATTTGAAATGTAAAATAAACATGTTTCAAAAGTAAATTAAACACAAGAAAATAAATGAAATTTTGAAAAGGTGCTAAAAAATGGTAAAAGCATATTTAGCATACCATCTACCTCAGACTTAGACTTGCCCTACTATGGCCAGCTTAGAAAATAATTTTATATCAGCCAAAAGCTACAAAAATAAAATTAGGTCTTCTACTTTCCTTTTCCTCCATTTAATTTTCCTGACAAGATCGCCTTTTAAAATTCATTTTTTTTCTTGAGACTTCTGCTTTAGATTTTTCTCTTCCAGATGCCTCCTTATGTCCCTTCCATGATTCTAGCTCCTCCTTGCTAAAATCTTGGTCATCCAGCCTCTAAATTAGACAAGTCATTACAGCTTGTCCAGTCATTAAAGCTTTGGCAAATTTATTGATGCTAATGACTCTCCAAAAGCAACTAGCCTGTCTATCCTCTCTTCTAAATTTAACACATATCTGTTCCCAGCACTCTCCCTGAAGTAATTCGGCCCATTCTCATTTAACTAAAGGGTTGGTGAAAGGGAGGTGGAAGCTTAATAAATACCCCAGATAAAATAAAACCTTAAAAAGAGAGCAACAATGTTCTACACTGTTTACAAATTTATTGTATGAGCTAACTATCTGCTTTGTTGACATCAACAAACAGGAATCAAATTTTGAAAAATTTTACATTATTGTCAGATTTATATTTTAACAAAATGACTAAATAGTTGTATAAACTCAGGACTTATTCTACTAACTTTTTTTTTCTTTCTTAACAAATGCTACCATTATTTAAATGTAGTCTGATTGGGATATCAACTCAAAAATTTACCTCCTTTCTCACTGTGCACAATGAATATTAAAGAAACTAAACAGATCTAGAAAAAATGAAAAAAAAAATCTCAAACCTGAGTTAACTTTTTTAAATATTTTCAGCTTTATTAGAAAATTTCAGTACATAGGGGCTACATCAGTTTGCATTTCCAGCAGCAGTGAATAGTTCCAAATTCCCCACATCATCACCTGCCTGCACTGTCATTTGTTTTATTGATCTTGACCATTCTGCCTGGTGTACAAGGAAATCTCAAAATAGATTTAATTTACATTTCCTTGATGCCCAAGGAATTAAGTATCGTTCAGCCATTTGTGTTTCATGCTGAGTTAACTTTTTTATAAAGGCTACGTGAAGCATGTTAATCTGTGATCTGACAAATGTTTACATTTGAGATTTGAGTAGACTCCCATGTTGCCTCACTAATCCAGTTTTGAGCAAGCCACCAAGAGTATGTAGAGCTCTTCCTCTGTCTAGTAAGAAGAAATCAGACCAGATACTACCACAGGCCCGCCCAACTCTAAGCTTCACATAATTTTATAACTCCAATA
This sequence comes from Pachyuromys duprasi, assembly GCA_028658305.1. NCBI lineage: Eukaryota > Metazoa > Chordata > Mammalia > Rodentia > Muridae > Pachyuromys > Pachyuromys duprasi. The sequence goes on along the minus strand of CM053756.1, from coordinate 16,047,781 downwards.
TAGATCAGACACCAAACACTTTTCCAAATACACCACTGCTTCCTACTCACAACCTAAAACAAGCAGAATACAAGCTGCATGCTTAGAGTCTACCATGCCCAGAAGAACAAATGCTGTCTAGAACTTTATAGTCTCTTGACCTGACCGAATAATCAAGACAAAACTATGAACAGTTACAAAACACTCTCCCTCCCAAACTGAAGGACAGATCACAAAAGAACAGAAATGACCAAAATGCTAAGCTTTTTAATCATAAAACTATGATGTAAATATATAATAGTAAGATAACCATTTCCTCGAGCAAATCAAGAAATCCTATTAAAAATATGAAACCCAACAGCAGACTAGGTGCAGGTTACCCAGCTGACATACGAGTGATGGGAATATTCAAGGCAATACAGATCAAACAGTTTTAAATTTGATAAATATTAACATACACTTTAGATTTTACACTAACGAAGTACTCATATATACACATAAAGCTTTACTGTCATGAATGTAAGCACAAAAGTTAAAAATCAAACACCCAGCAGTTAGGGACAGATTACATTAAAATACCTTTAGAGTATTTAAAAATACTCACCAATAGAAATATTCAGTGCACCAATATTCAGTGCAGAGAATAACCATAAGTTTCCTAGAGTATGGCACTACCCTATTTCTCAGCAAATGACATCATGTCCTAATTGTTCCCTCATATTTCAGAGCACTTGGACTCTACTTCCTCACAAACTGATTCATCTTTTTCATCTGATGGTAGGGGGAGGGGATTCAGTTTTAAATGGCTGTCTAAGGAATCGCCAAGCTGTTCCACTCATTGTGATGCAACTGCTAAGACAATTCTGCTGATTTGCTTACACAGTCTATATTGCATTCTACCTCTAGTGTGCCTTTTTCTGTACTTGGAAGATGCAAAACTAAAACCTCGACTTGGTTCCTTTAGTTAAGAAATCTGTGCTGCAGAGACTGAAGAGAAAATTATGGAGTTTGCACAGGTCTACACTAGGTCCTCTGCATATAAGTTATAGTTGAGTGGCTTGGTATTCTTGTGGGACTCCTAACAGGGAGACAAGGGACTGTCCCTGACCCTTTTGTGTGCATTTGGGACTCTTTTCCTCCTATTGCTTTACCTCTCCCAGATTTGATATGAGGATTGAGTCTTTGTGCCTAGTCTTACTGTACCTTGTGCTGTATTCAGTTGAGATCCCTGGGAGGCCTGCTCTTTTCTGAAGGGAAAAAAGAGGAGTGGATCTGGGAGCGAGCAGAGCTGTGGGGAAGAGGGCTGGAGAGAATGGAGGGAGGGGAAACTGCAGTCATGATGTAGTATATGAGAGAAGAATACGTATATGTGTATGAGAGAAAAGGGAACCTCAATAGAGAAAATGCCTCCAAAAGGTCAAGCTGTAGACAAGCCTGTAAGACATTTCCGCCCATTGTGGGTGGTGCCTCCCCCCCCTCCATCCACATACTGACCATGGATGCTATAAGAAAGTAGGCTGAGGCCACAGAGGACATTGCAGCCAGTCCTGATGAGAACTGATAAGCTAGGGTCAGATGGAAGGGGAGGAGGACCTCCCCTATCAGTGGACTTGGAAAGGGACATGAGAGGGGATGAGGGAGGGAGGATGAGATTGGGAGGGAATGAGGAAGGGGGCTACAGTTGGGATACAAAGCAAATAAAATATAATTAATGTAAAAAAAAAAAAGAAAAAAAGAAAGCAGGCTGAGAAGGCCATAAGGAAGAAGCCAATTAGCATCAACTCCTCTGTGCTCTCTGAATCATTACTAGTTTCTGGAAGGGGTCTTGTTGCTTACAGATGCATACATACCTAGGAGTCACAGTCTAAAGACAAGCACGACAGCCAAAATCAAGACACTAGATGAGATTAAGATAGAAGTGAAAGCAGAAGATGATGTTCAAGCACTGAGTCAAATGGGCAAAGATTCTCTTCTGATTTAAAAAAAAAAGGCATGGTGGCACACACATATAATACCATCATCACTTGAGAGACAGAGGCAGGAATATTGTTGCAAAATCAAGAGCAGCCTGGTCCATGTAAAGAGAGTGTCAAAAAAAGAAAGAAAGAGAGAGAGAGAAAGAAAAGAGAGAGAGAGAGAAGGAGAGAGAAAGAAAGAAAGAAAGAAAGAGAGAGAGAGAGAGAGAGAAAGAAAGAAAGAAAAAGAGAGAAAGAAAGAAAAAGAAAGAGTGAGCAGGAAAGGAAGGAAGGAAGGAAGGAAGGAAGGAAGGAAGGAAGGAAGGAAGGAAGGAAGGAAGGAAGGAAGGAAGGAAGGAAGGAAGGAAGGAAGGGAAAGAAGAACAAGAGGGGGAGGAAGACAGAAGGCAAGGAAAAAGAACAAAAGGGGGAGGAAGAAGGAGGCGTGGAAGGCAAAGCAAATAACAGTCTTGAGGTCAGAACTCACCTAACTTACACAACTTCAACTTGCACAGCCATCAATACCCGTAATACTAGGTGTTCAGAAAGTATCTGTGAAATGGATCCACCAGGGGTTTGATTCTAAACTTCCCTCCTTTCCCACAGTAGATATTATAATACATGAATAGTAATGCTATTTGCATACAATTTACATACAGTCTTCAAATTATTCCTAAACCACTTATACTCCATGCCATATGACTGTATTATATTGCATTGTTAATAATGAAAATTAAAAGTCTACACATTAAAAGTCTAGTACATACATACATTAAAAAAAAATCTCTTATCTGCAGTTGGTCAGAACCATGGATACAAAATCCACAGGTAAGGAAGGCAACTGTTCTTTGAGTAACACTGAACAAAATCCACAGTAAGGATAAGCCACAGAGGCTCTGGTATATTTTCAAACTACATTTTTGTTATCTTCTTTAAAGAAGATGATGGCAAAATACAATTAGATAACACCAAGTACTACATTTTAACATGATTTAACAAACACTAGAGCACTTTCTAATAAAACTTTTCCAGACACAGCATCCTAAAATGATTAGGACTTATCATAAAGAGCCAACGTGCAAACTTCAATGACTCCTTAGGCAGACTGTCTTATCAGTCATTTAACAGTATCTTAATTGTTTTAAGTTTCATGTTTACAGACTCTCAATGTGTTCAGAAGTTTATCTATATTTAAAAAGTGATTCAACACAAGCTTACATAAAAGTCCATGTATTACAAATACAGTGTAGTTGAATACCTCATATCTTCTACCTTGACTCAATACTTCATTTTGTTTGAAGTATCATAATTTCAGGCATCAATAATCCCCTGCATTTTATAAATCTCTAGAGCCCAAAATGTCACTACTACCCCTGTCATTGTTTTCTTTCTGTTGCTATGATAAAAGACACTGACCAAAAACATCTTAGAGGAGACTATTTAGCTTCCTATTGAGGGAAGTCGGGAACGCATGCAGAGACCATAGAGAACTGCTGCCTGCTGGCTCATAGCCACGATCATGCTTAGCTTTCTTACACAGCCCAAGACCAGCTACCCAGATGGCACCACCCACAGCGGGCTGGGTCCTTTTATATTAACCAAGGCAATCAAAATAATCCCTCACAGACATGTCCACAGACCAATCTGATAAAGAAATTTCTCGACTGAAGACTTTTCAAGCAACTCTAGGCTGTGTCAATGTCTATTCTATGATAAAACAATGATCAAAAGCAACTTGGAGAAGATAGCATTTATTTCATTTTATACTTCCACATCAGTGAAGAAGTCAGGGTAGGCACTCAAAGCAAGAAATGAAGCAGAGTCAGGTGTGGTGGTGTGCCTTTAAACCCAGTACTCAGGGAGATAGAAACAGGTGGATCTCTGTGAGTTCGAGGCCACCCTGGTCTACAAAGCAAGTCCAGGACAGCCAGGGCTACATAGAGAAACCTGTCTCAAATAAAACAAAACAAAACAAAACAAACACACACACAAAGAAATGAAGCAGAAGCCTTGGAGGAATGCTGCTTACTGGCTTGATCCCCGTGGCTTGGTCTGCTAGCTTTCTTAAACAACCTTACATAGCCCAGTGTCACCAACCCCAGTGATCCCCATAATGATCATTATTCAGGAAAATGCCCTACAGACTTACCTACATGCCAATCTGATGGATGTATTTTCTCAGTTAAGACACCCTCTTCCTAGATATGTCTATATTTGTGCCAAGTTGACAAATGTCAACCAACACAGTCAAGTTAACAGTGAAGGGAAGCCAAGAGACAAATCCTAAAAAAAATTCCCAGTGTAATCTAACTGTGCTTTGTAAAAACTCTTTTCAAAAAGGTATCTTATATATCTGGTGTGTCTCCACATCTTTCTGAATGTAGAAGAGTACAACCTCCCAACTTTTTTCTTATCATTTGATTTGATAAAGTGATACTAATCCTTGAGTAATTAAAACCTCCCCTAAGCACTTTCAGAGGGCACAAACATTTATGTCACTAATCTGCTAAAGAATGCACTCTAAAAGCAGCCTGCTGGGCATGCTGGCACACACATTTGATCCAATAGCTCAGGAGGTAGAAGCAGATGACTTCTATGAGTTCAAGACCAGCCGGGTTCACAAAGGAAGAAAAAGGCCAGACAAAGCTGCATAGTGAGAACCTGTATCCAACAAAAGTTAAATTATATTAGGAAACTAGCCTGAATACAAACACTCAAGGACCAAAAAAACTAACCTTGAGCTAAAATTTTTAAGGGATTAACCTTAAAAATTCACTTTCTCCCAGGCAGTGGTGGGTGGCACACAGAGGCAGAGACAGGTGGATATATAAGTTCGAGCCAGCCTGGTCTACAGAGTGAGTTCCAGGACAGTCAGAGTTATACAGAGAAACCCTGGGGGGGGGGGGGGAGCAATTCAGTTCTTGACCTAGGAATATAGCTTAATGGTACAGTGACTCTGCTTATCATAAACAAAGAGATTCATTCTCTAGCATGTCAGAAGTAAAACATGACACACTAAGAACTTACTCCTTGGTATGGTACTACCTGGGACTGATACATTCTATAAGACCTTTTTGAATTAAAATAATTTAGTGAATATTAGATAAGTTTATTCAACCACTATAATTTATTCAACTACTATTATTTATTATTTTTATGTATATTAAGTTATACATTTGTTTTAAGTACGTTAAACTTTAAATTTATATAAACATTATATCCAAAGACACATGAAATATTACTATATTTTTCCAATACCTCACAAATACTTTGCTGAGTTTCTACCTCCCATCAATAGTGAGATAGGTACGACTAGAGGAGGGTAAAGCTAGATAATTGTTCTTTCCCCAAGACAATTAACTTAGGTTCAGTTAACGGTGTCTCCTAAAGAAAAACATTAAGAACTGAGTGTTCTAGCATGCAGAACTTCAGAATGCTTCCTTTCCCAGGTCCTGGAGGCATAAGAAGTTTCTCCAACATTCCCTTTAAGAATTTGGTTAAGTTCCTAGTGATAAAACTCACAAAATTTAAAAGCCTTCTTCTATGAAAGGGTCCCATGAGAATTTTAATTCTGGTTACCTGTGTTCAATATAAAAAATAATTACATTTTACCTTTAAAATATTTTCAGGGGACATACCCATAAAAATGCCACTAATCTACTATATATCTAATGATCCATATTTGGTATGAATTATATTCATAATCTACAAAAACCTCAGCTAGGTGGGACCGATAATAAAAAGTCATTTTATAGCATAATCAGGACGCTTAGTTATTTCCTACTTCGTTTTTCACAGCTGGTCTCTGCTCTGAGATAGTCTCCCCACATCCTTCTCTATCCAAGTCAGAAACAGAACAGTTTGCCCCAAGATTTCATCCCTCTCAAGGGCTTTAGAACAGTTAGTTTTTCAAAACAGCCTTATTACTCAGCCACATTAGAGTTAAGACAACCATAGATCAAAAGGAAAACTTTTCATCTAATGCCCAGTTGTCTATTAACAAAGCAATAATTCATTTTGGCAAAACAGCCATTAAAATCAAGAAAACTTTCCAAATCTGTGATAGAGGGATTCTTTGCACATATAAGGCATTACAAATTAATTCTGTTTTACACTCCTTGAGCTATTAGTATGTTAAACAGGCTACAGCAAGTACATGATTAAGAAACATATGATCTGCCTTCCAGACAGTCAAGGATAAAAATAACAACAGTCCTATCTTCAAACAGCATACAAAATCAGAAGAGACGCTCAAAGATGGATGGCTGCATGTGAAAGCACCAGGTTGACCTCTCATATTGTGAATTCCTGGGAAACAGTGATTTCTAAGTCCTGGGAAGTCAGCCATTCAATTCACACCAAAATTCTAGTAACACAGAACCAAAAAGCTGCTCAGCTCCACAGCTCCTAGGAGTAGACAGTATTTCTTTACATATTCTGCGCTAAAATTCTTATCATGTTTTCTTCGGAACTGAGTTGCCCTTTTTTTTTCCTTTTGAAAAAAGTTTTTAATTTTAGTAAAATTAAATTTACACACTTTTTAATCTTTATAGAACATATGTTTGTGTCCTAATAAAACAAAAAACAAAACAAAACAAAAAAAACCCCTCACCTACCTAAAGGTTCCAAAGTGTTCACTTCGGAAAGTTTTAGGTCTCAAATTTAGTTTTATGATCCATTTTCATTGTAATCATGTTATAAAGTTCAAAGTACATTCCGTTGCTACTATGTGAAAAGATTATTTTTGTCCCTACTGAGTTACTTGTCACTTCTATCACTTCAGTTAAGAGACCACGATGAGTATATTTCCAGATTATCACTTATCTACACCTATCTTGACACCAACATCGCAGTCTTGACAACAGCTAGGAAGTCAAACTACCAAGAGTTTTTTCCTTTCAAAATATTTTTTATATTTATGAAAAGTTCTTTGTATTTTTTTTATAATCAACTTTTTGTTTTAAATCCTAAAACAAACGAAACCATGATTTTGACTAAGATGATCATGTTGGCTCTAGAAATTGGGACTGTCATCCTTAAAATGAAGTTTTATAATCCATGTACATGGTTTATGTATTATTTTGCAACAATCTCTAGTAGTTTTCAGAGTATAAGCTTTGCACATGTTTTATTAAATTCATCCTAAAGTTTTTATACTATATGCCACCATCAACACAAATTTTTCTACTTCAAAATATTTGTTGCTACTATATATGGTTAATTTTTCTGTATTCACTTTGATTCCTAAAACTTGAATAAACTCAATTCTTGGTTCTAATTGTTCCTTTTAATAAATTCTTGGGATTTTCTACATAAATATGCACACTGCAAAGACTGTGTGAAGTAACTTTTTCAATGTATATACTTTTTAAGTGACTGCTGTAAGAATGACTGGTTTAACTATACTCATTGCTGTCCTATGCCATTTTAAATACACCTAAAGCAGTACCTTTTATAAAACAAAACAAAACAAAAAAACACCTAAGTTCAAAAGCCAGGTGCATTGGTATATGCTTGCAACACAAGAAGTGGATGCTCCAGTGATCACTTTATATCAATAAATGTGCTGTTAGTTTTCTGATGCCTTCACCATTCTACACCACAAGTAATTTTCAGAAGCACAAATATATGAACTAAACACATCGACACTAAACTCTAAGTCTTAGGGATTTTCTTATATCAGAAGATAAAATTATCCTGAATACGATTTCCCACAGAATTTGCCTTATTTCTTTTTAATCTGGAGCCTGAGCTTATCCCTAGTCTTTGAAATATTCACTTTACAAAAGATCAAGATCAGACATCCAAAGTTCTATCATCAATCACTCCTAAAGCAATCACCTGGAGTTCTTGTGAAATGTAGACTAAAAATTGGTTGAGTGGGCGGAGAACAGACTATGGAAGTTTGCTACAAAGTCTTTAATTCTTTTTCCTTGCAGCACTCAAAATCCTCAGATTTACCATTCAACATATGTGAACATAATGCTAGCACATGATTTAAATTACTTTATATAAAGGTTAAATAAAATAAAATTTTAAAGTTTCAATAAAATAAAATTTTAAATAAATTCTCTAATATTGCAACTAAATGCTATGGTAGTTAAATACAGCTCTAGTTAATACTTCAAGTAGAAAACATTGGTGTTGATAAATACACATGGTCTGGATATTAACTGATGAATATTTTCTTTAAAATGAAGAGTGAAAGGTTGTCCTGTAGGGCCAGCAAGATGACTCAAGAATAAAGGCGCTTGCCACCAAACGAAATCAGAAGAGAAGCTCAAGGAAGGATGGCTACATGTGAAAGCACTAGGTTGACCTCTAATGTTTTGAATTTCTGGAAAATAATGATTTCTAAGTCCTGGGAAGTCAGCCATTAAATTCACAACAAAAATTCTAGTAATAGAGAACCAAAAACTTTGTACAGCTCCATAGCTCTTTGGAGTTGACAGTATTTACATATTCTGAACAAAAGTTGTCAGAATGACCTGAATTCAATTCCAAGACACATGCAGTGGAAAGGAGTAACCAATTTGTACAAGTTGTCCTCTGATCTCTACATGTGTATAATGGCATGTATACACACGCATGCTCACACACACAAACTGAATTTTAAAGGGTGAGGTGTGCGGTGGCAAGATGGTTCAGCAGGTAAAAGTGCTTACCACTGATGCCTGCCACTGAGTTTATCAACACAAATCCAACACACTTACGTAAAGGTGGAAAGAGATAACCAACAACCAAAGCATCCTCTGACTGCCACACACCTACCTCAGCACGTTACACAGGTACATACACACTCAAAAACATAGCACACATATGCACAATAATAACTAATAAATTTTAAAGAAAGTGTTTTTCAGGACACTAAGAAGACGACTCATTAAGAATTCTTGATTGGGGCTGGAGAGATGGCTCAGAGGTTAAGAGCACTGTGGCTGCTCTTCCAGAGGTCATGGTTCAATTCCCAGCAACCACATGGTGGCTCACAACCATCTAAAAAAAAAAAAAAAAAAAAAAAAAAAAAAAGAACTCTTGTGCCCCCTTCTGGCATGCAGGTGTACATGCAAACATACATTGAATTCATAATAAATAAATAATCTTAAAAAGAGAGAGAGTTCTTGATTTGCAAAAATGTAGACCTGAATTCAAAATCCCAGCACTTACATAAAAAGCTGGGCATGTTGTGCGCTTGTAAGAAGCACTGGGGAGACAAACAGGCAGATCCCAGTACCTTGCTGGCCAACCAGCCCATCCTAAACAGCAAGCATCCTGTTCAGTGAGAAACCATGTCTCAAGGGAATAAAGTAGAAAAAGCTAAAAGAAGGCACTAACATCCTCTTTTGGCTTCTGTGTCCACACATACACCTACCACTTAGAAACATACACCACATACACACCTACACAAAATAACAAAAAATGAAGCTACTTTATCATCTGAAAGTGTACCTCTATACTAAGTTGGTGCCATTAAAAATAATAATAATAATAAGGAACTGGGAAGATGGCCCAGAAGTTAAGAACACTCGATACTCCTGTAGAGGAGTGGGGTTCAGCTCTTAGCATGCATAGCTCATAACTGTCTATAACACCAAGGAAGCAGATCCAACCCCCTTCCCATGCACTCATGAGTTCAAATCACTAACAGCCACATAAAAAGCCAGGTATGGCAGAGCTGCCTCCAATTCCAGCTAGTCTAACCAACTGGCAAGCTCCAGAGTCACTGAGATATCCTGTCTCAAACACTAAGATGAAGAACTATTAAAGACAGAAGATAGCTACCTCTGACCTCACCACACCACCCTGCCTGCCTGCCTGCCTCCCTCCCTTGCTTCCTTTCCTCCGCCCCCCCTCCCCCCCACACACACATGCAATCTAAAGACATAGGTCAGTATGGACCTAGTGTGGACTACATGAGACCTCGTGTGTGTGTGTGTGTGTGTGTGTGTGTGTGTGTGTGTGTGTGTGTGTTTTAAGCACAAAAGTTTGTCATAGCCTCAATTTCAATTACTGTAAGCCTTCAAGAATGTGTTAATTACAAGTAAATACTAACAGATGTTACACAAGGTGTAGTTTCAAGAAGGACAGAGACCACAGAGGAGCAGAAGTATTTTCCATAAGGGTCAAAGGGGACAGGGACAAGCAGACACTACTATGAAAGAGGCAAAACTAGAACTCAAATCTACCTTTGCCAATTTAACTTTCTTTCAACTGCTCTTTCAACTCTATCACTGTACGGATAAAAAAAAAAAATCCAGGAAGATGACAAGTACTTAACTGGAAAACATAACTTTAAAAAATAAAACAAGTCATAAGGAAGACAAAAGAGTAAACAAGCATTTGTCTACAGGTTAAAACAATTTATAAAATAAAGGTAATGATCAAACAAAAGTCCCAGTTAGTTAAAATTTTATTTTAGAGCTACGGTAGTTTTACTATGTGCAAAGATATAAATGAAAATGAAAACACTTTCTACTTTGGCCATAATCTGAGAAATAATTTCTGATGATGTGATTTCAATAATAACCTTTTACAACACTTATAAATTTTCAACCACAAAAATGTGGTTTATCCATCATCTCATCACTTGCAATGTTGAGAGCAAAGACATTAGGGCCAGATCTCCTGGATCTAAATCCTGACTCTTGTTCACATTCCTACTATCCCAAGCCTCTGGGCTGTATTCTTGCTAACAAACTAGGCCACAGAGCCAGCGAAGATATGCAAAGACTTCAACGTGCCCTGTATGATATATACTGGAACAAATGTATTACCAATTATGGAAGGAGATCTCTAAGATGACCCTCAGGTTCAGCAACTTGCTAGAGAACTCAGAGAGTTCATCATGGAGTTATACTTGATGCTGCTATGGCTTACCACGGGG
>CM053756.1:16006995-16028804 GCA_028658305.1 Pachyuromys duprasi | reverse complement strand
AAGGAATTTATTTTATTTTTTTAAAGATTTATTTATTTTATGTATATGAGTGTTCTATCTGCATTTACACCTTCCAGAAGAGGGAATCAGTTCACATTATAGATGGTTGTGAGCCACCATGTGGTTGCTGGGAATTGAACTCATGACCTTTGGAAGAGCAGACAGTGCTCTTAACCACTGAGCCATCTCTCCAGCCCCAGGTTTGGGCTTTTTGTGTGTGTGTGTTTATAAAACTCACCAAATCCTTTTTTTTTTTTCCTACCGCCCATACACTCATGGCTGTGAGGTTACCCACTAGAGTGGTGGTTCTTAACCTTCCCAACACTGGGTCCCTTTAGCAGGGTTCCTCATGTTATGGAGCCCCCACAATAAACCTGTTTTCGTTGCTACTTCATAACTGTAACTTTGCTACTGCTATGAGTCATAACGGAAATTTCAGTGTTTTCCAATGTTCTTGGGTGACCCCATTTAAAGGGTCATTGAACACCCCTCCCAAAGGGGGCCGAACTCACAGGTTGAGAACCACTACACTACAGCACGGTGGACCTACCAGGGACCACACTCTTAATAAAAAGCAATCATCCCTCCTTCAGCAGCCATCACCTGTCAACAGCTACTCAGGCAGAGGTGGGGTCCACAAGCCCCTCAGAAGAGTGAACCCAATAACCTGTGAGCAACCTAGCAACCTTACCCACCTGCCTCAAGCTGAGAGCTCACCCCACATTCAACGAAGGGGAAGTTCTCCTCCCCTAACAACGACCAAATTTGGACAGTTTCTGTTCAAATATATTCCCAGTTATGTCTTGGTATGGGCAGGGAGCCGTCCAAACTGAACAAGTTTCAGGTACATGTGCAATAAAGCAAACTGTGTCACCAAGTGAAGGAAGAATCTCTTATTTATGACCTTATGCCTATGCATAACTGGGCATGCATGTTATTAAAATTAGATGTATTATGGGAAGGGAAACATGCAGTGAGCACATAGCTACATAAACTTTTTTTCTAGTGACCAGAGTCTTCTTCCTCTTGAACTCCACAAAAGAGAATCTCAAATACTAATCAGAGCCCTTACGAATCCTCACTCATATGACCTGATGTCCTCTTGCATTGTATTCTGGTCTTTCCTGTTATTTTGCTTTTATTTAAGTTTCCTTGCTACTCTTTCGATTGTGTATAGGCTTTTATTACGTTCTTGAATAAGAGGCTAAGATCCTGGAAAGGCCCATCCCATCCCAGATCCTAACAACCTATAACAAAGATGCCCAGCACTTAAGCAAATCAAAGCTTGAGTCGCACAATCCTGAAAAATAACAAGGAGGACCTAAGGGTGAATTTCAGTGCATTGAATGAAAACTGACTCAAGTCATAAAGTGAGTCAAGTCACAGGGGAGGAAAATATTGAGGGAGAGAGGCATACACAAAACATTAAAACTTCAAGCAGCTTGGGGAACAAAGAGGAGTGCAGAGGAACCACACAGGGTGGTCTGAGGGGTGAGGCTGGATAGGTCAAGTTTGGTAATATCGTGCAAGGCCTGGGCAGCTAGGCAGAACAAGCCTATCTTGACACCGTTTGGATGATAACACAATAAAAGGGGCCTTCTGGGAACGATGCTTTAGCAATAACCAGCTTAGAAACATTATTTTTAATGTCCCTCTGACCTCTTAAAACTCTACTTAGTATTATAAGTATTCAGAAGACAGAGGCAGGCTTTAAAAAAAAATGGACACAGACCTATTTAAGTGCAAGATGACATGAAAGACATGATCATAGGAGGCTACGGGAATCTAGAATGAATATGGAGGGTGTGAAAGTAGAACAAGAAGCATGGCACAAAAGGTAGATTAAAGTCAAGGAGTTTAAGCTTTGAGACAAGCTATAGGGTTCGAATGCCATAGACACGGGAAACAACAGGCGCTTTTTACTTGGTAAAACGGCTTTAAAAAGCTTTGCACTCAGCCATACAGTGCCAATGTGGAGAGTGTGGTTGGGGAAGGTCTGTTATCAGAGGAACAGATGATAGGATTGCTACAGTAATAGTCCAGGAAAGATATGATGAAGCCCTATTTTAAGGAAATAGCATAGGATTTGAGAGAGGCAGAAGAATCAAGTGATGTTTTAAAATTAGAAGCAGCAAAAATTTGGCAGCTGACTCTGTGTGGCGGGGTGAGAGAAAGGAGGTGGGAACAACACCAAGACTCCCAAGTTGGGAGACAGGTAAAACAGTGATGCCACTAACCCAGATCGAAAGGGGGGGTGAAGCCTTTCAGTCTGTCAACAGCAGAACCGAGCCGGTGGGGCTGGCCATCCTGGCGTTCTGCCCGCTCACCACCCTACTTCCCTTCACCATCATATAAACAAGCTACCTCCTTCACTGAGGACTTCCACCATTATCTCAAGGCCTGGATACTGGTCACAGCCCAGCAGATACAATACACCGGTAAGCAGGCCATAGCCTAGAGGAATAAAGAGCCATCAGGGATGGCATCGTCCACCTCCCCAATGACTATGTGTCCTGTTTTCTGGAGGGGTTACTTGGCCAAAATGATGTCACTTCTCTATACAGCCTTCAACTTCGCCTTCGAGGAGAGGTACATATGTTATGTTGTTTTGTTTTGTTTGTTTTGTTGTGTTGTGTTGTGTTGTGTTGTGTTTAAAAGATCCGTCACCAGGCTGTTGAGTTTGATCCCCAGAACCTACATGATGGAAGGAGAGTCAACCCCTCCAAGTCGTCTCTGACCTCCATATCCACATTATAGCACCATCCGTGGGGTCGCATGTGCTCCTATGCCACGCCCACATGCCCCACACAAGTAAATAATAAGTAGATATGTTTAAAGTTACACCAAAGAGGCCTCTTCTCCTTCCCTCTTCCGCCGTGCAGCTTGCTCCTGACTCAAGTTTCTCCGAATGCCATCTCACAAGACTTCCAAAATCAAATGATCCCTAAGCCAAGAAAGAAAAATATAATCAACCCATTTCCCCCAGAGATTCAGATAAAAACTCTTAATAAAATCAGATACGACTCCAAGACAAAACACTGAAGGAGATGCACTCTCTGTCTGGAGGGATTCACACGTAATTGAACAACTGGCTTCGTGAGCTGAGTCACCATTGTCCGTCAGTCTTACCAGATGGAGCTGAACGTCTACCACCAGAGAAGGAGTCACGTTTAAATTGGAAATCTGACTTTTTTTTTAAACCTGCTCTAAATTGAGTAAATTGTTTAGGCAACAAATACGTAGAGGGTTTTGAAAAAGAAAATAACTGTGTGCAGTTTTTTTTAACTTGCCCCTTCTCATTCTCTACATTCCTCATCCTTCTGTCTTTTTATAGGAGGATTGTCTACACCTCACATTTGGATAGCCATCCACTCAGCATTATATTCCTGAGTCCCTTCTATGTTTCAAGTACTGTGCTATGTACAGAGGGGTAAGAGTTGGTGAATAAGAGGGGGAATGCTAGTACACAACTACAGTTATATTATTCAAGGAGTGGATGGAGGTGGAAGAATCAGAGGTTTGAAGCCAACCTTGGCTATATGCAGTGAGACTTTGTGTGTGTGTGTGTGTGTGTGTGTGTGTGTGTCTGTCTGTCTGTCTGTCTGTCTGTCTCACACACACACACCAAAAAAAAAAAAACCAAATAACCCACAAAAACTGCTAAACCAAACAGTTATAACCTCATCCCATACTTCTACCATAGCTAATAGACTATTTTACAGAAAGAGCAGCTTACCCCGGGCATGAAAATCCTCAACAAGTACCTGCTAAGAGAGTGAGTGAATGAGCAAATGAGACTGAATGTTAGTGCTTGTATATGAAAATATTTAGCTTCTAGAAATGAAACTAAGAAACAGCAACATACATATATTATAGTTAAAATTCAATTCCTGCATATGTGTATGTATATATATTATATTTGTGTACATATACATATATGGCATATAGTGTATATATGTATATACATATATGATATATTATAACCTGATGTATATATAATGTATACATGATGCATATACATATTGTGTATATATTGTATACAAGATTCCTGCGTATATGTATATACAAATAATATATATGTATACATATACATATATATCATGAGAATTTTTCTGAAATAAGCACTATGACATCAGTGAGTGTGGAAAAGGAGATGTCACTGGTGGACCAAAGCCAGGCGAGCTCCTGAAAGTCAGTTGATAGTCTCATTTTATACTCTAAGGTCACGGGATGGTGCTGGCAAGCAAGCAGGCTTTTACGGAAGCAAAAGCATACTTGGCAGTCAGCGGGTTGTTAAGGGCAAGGATCCATTGTTTCCTCCAGGTCATTCTGCTCCAGGTAGCAAGTGAAGTCAGGCTTGGCAAACAGACAGAGCAACCAGTGCTTTGAGTCAATCACTAAGTAAATCAACAAATCAGTATCTAATAATTTGTCTTTTCTATCTTTTTCTACTACATACATACATACATACATTTTGAGATACATATATATCTATCTGAGACAGTTTTCACTATGTAGCCCTAGCTGGCCTGGAACTCACTATATAGACCATGAAGGCCTCAAACTTAGAGATCCTCCTGTCTCTGCCTCTTAAGCACTAGGATTAAAGGCATGCTCAGCTGAAACGTGTACCTTTTAAAGCAACTCTTTAAAAAATAAAATCTAACATACGTAATTCTGTTTTATCGGTGCGGAAATCAGATGACAGGTCCTGAGCGTTGATCCTGTCCTTCCACCCTGCAGGTTCTCAGGATTGAACTCAGGGCATCAGGCTTGGCAGCTTGTCACTGTGCCAGCTGAACCACCTTGTCATCCCTGTTTGTATCACTTCTAACTCACTTTCAGTCTCCATCAGACACCGCATTGTATTTGGTACAGCTGCACGCCCCCCCCATACACACACGCACTTAATAATAAATTTCACAGAATCTGCATTTCCATTTAGAGGTAAATTCTAAGTAATCATAAATATACTGTTGACTTCAAAACTGAAATTGGGACTAACAACAAAACCTAAAGCTCTCAGGGATCTGAGCTGGAGCAGGATTCTAACTTCAACAGGCTCTGCCGCCAGAGGAAAGACTCGAAGAGAAGTGCATACGTTATTGAAGTGTGTGTACACAGGAGACATAAATCCAAGCTAAAAGATCCACGTACCATAGCCATATTTGGGTGACCCTGTCTTAGATCCATCCCTGCTTATTATAGTAGTGACGCCTCTATTTTACTTTGAACAATGGTCCCCCTCCCCCCTCAGCACTGAGAGCATTTTGGGGGAACGACTGCCAGCCTCAGCCCTTATACTATGCACACGACACTCAGATACTTTTCTTTTAAAAGCTGAGCCTCGGAGGCCAACCACCACCAAGCAGAAACATCTGGAGTCAAACATCTGCATGACAGTCTAGTAGTCCTCCCACACTGCTCCCTACAAGTTCACCAATTGCCTGTCTCTGCCTCTGAGTGCCAGGATCAAAGGCATGTGCCACCACCTAAATACCAGCTGGTCAGCTTTCCTTCATAGTAACTGTTTGTTGAAAAAAAAAATCAAACTACAACAAATGTAAGTAGTGCACCAACATTTGTGATAACCAACACCAGTCTGAGTCTTTGTGACCTTTCGATGAAAAACTCAGTTTGATTATGTTCAGTGACTAGGCTGTGGGAGATTAGATTTAATGAATCATCATGAATGGGCTAAGTGCCTTATAGAAGGGCCCCAAGCTCCTACCAATGAGAGTTCAGGGAGAAGAGGACTACCGTGAGCCATGTGCTCTCTAAATGTTCTACCCTTGGAATTCCCATCCTCCAAACAGGGAGCAACAAAAACATTTTGTGTTAGATAATTTAGCTTAAAGCATTTTTTTGTTGATAATGGCTTAAACGGACTAGGACTGTGAAAGAACATGGCCTCTTCCTAGTCTTTAAGAGAATCCACTCCTTTAAAGGAAGCCTTTAGCATTTGTTGTGATGAGACATTTTACACACATGATTTTTTTTTTCATGTTTTACCTTCTTACCAGAAGTACCATCCTCATAACACTAAACTAAAAGCAACTTATTAGAAGGAAGGGGAATTGGTATAGATTTGTTTAAAATTAAATTTGTTTGTTTAAAATTCTTTTACTGTCACTTTAAAAATAGGCACAATATTTTAGGGCAGAAGAAGTACTAGCCATGGAAGAAGAAAAACAATTGAAAATCAAACATCTTAAAATGTAATTTTCCTGCACTTCAAAACAAAGTAAAATGCAATGCAAGTGTGGTGGCTCAGACCTTTAATTCCAGCACTTGGGAGGTAGGGGCAGGAGTATCTGTGCTTAAGGCCACTGTCTGCTACATAGCAAGCTTGAGGTGAGCCTAGCCTACACGAGCCCTTTTGAAAGAGAAAAACGCAAACTAGGGTTAGAGGATGTGGTGGTTCAAATGAGAATGGCCCCCATGGGCTCATATGTTTGGATACTAGGGTCCCAGTTTGTGGACTTGTTTGGGAAGGATTAAAAGGTGTGGTCCTGTTAGAGGAGGCGTGTCATAGGGGTAGAGCTTGTGGTTTCAAAAGCTTCCTGTCGTTCCCAGTGTCCTTGAAGCTTCCTGCTTGGATCAAGATGTCGGCGCTCAGCCGTTCCTGCTACCATGCCTTTGTTCTGCCCTCACGGACTCTAACCCTCGGGAACTATAACCGAGTTCCATGCTTTCTTTCACGAGTTGCCTTGGTCATGGCGTTTTGTCACAGCGAAAGAAAAGTAACCATGAAGGTGAACGTATTTGTAAAATGTGACAAAGACAAAAGACTGGCTGGGAGAACGTGTAAGGAATTCCAGAGACAGCAAGGAGAAAGACAAACGACCCATAAAATGATAAAAGATTCAGAGACAACACAAAAAGAGGCCTGTGCATGACCAATAAGTCCACTGTTAGTCATTAAGGAAACATAAGTAAAAAGCACAGTGTGGCAATATTAATAGTAAGCAAGTAAATAACTAACATTCTTGTTGCCAGCCAGAAATATGTAATTGTGTGACCATGTTGAAAAACAAGTCACAGATATGCATACTTCTATATTCCAATAATTCTACTCTGAGAGACACGAAAGTAATATTCCCTCCCATGAAAAGACTTACATGAGAACATTCGTAACAGCTTTATTATACTAGCTGTTCGTGCTTAGCCACACAACTCAACCCCATCCACTTTCCAACTTCCAAATCTCACAGCTCTGACCCATCCCAGCCTCAGGCTCCACGTCAGCCACAGCTCCTGGAGGCAGCTCCCTTTCGCTCTGTGAGGACCAAGGTCTCCCTTTCATGCCAGCCATAAGAAGCATCAAGGGTCCCCACGGGAGAACCTCAGATGCCAGGAGGGAAGAGGCGCCCTAGGTAGAAAGCCCTTGGGAGCACGCCCAGGGGCTTGGTTTCCCATTAAATTCGTGGAAGGAATGGCTATTACAGCTTCAAAGAGTAGCAGATTTTCAAAAATCGCTTTTGGGGAACATGCAGCTTTTATTAGAGGTGTCAGATGTTAATGAGGGTTCTGCATTGCTCCCAGCCTGCGGAGGGGTGGCTCTCTCCCTCTCTTTCCCTCCAGGACTCATTCCACAGCCAGATTACACCCCACCACCACCTTTGATGTATCAAAAGAGGCAGGAGAGTCCACTGGACAACCCTCTTTCCAGCTCTTCGGCCCGCCTCCTCCTTCCTTGCTTCTGAAGCTGAAGGGTCCCCCGGGAAGAAGTGGGAAGCCAACAGCAGGGCAGAGAACAGTTCAGACAGGGGCAACGGGGTCATTTCTGCTGCCTGCTCTTCAGCAGGATTTCATCGCAATGAATTAGCAAGCCTAGAGCCTGCCCTGTGCCACGGGGACTGACACCTCCACACTGTAGCTCTTGTGGGAAATGATCCTGCGCTTAAGTGTTCTCGGATCCTTGCGCCGCCGCTGCCCCACATTGTAAGAATCCATCATTACAGGAATCCATCATTACAAAGGAAGAACTCTGGCTCGGAGTCCTATTGCGTGCGTGTAATCCCAGCATTAGGGAGACTGCGGCAGGCAGATCATTGTGAGTTAGAGGTCACAGTAAGTTGGGCCAGCCTGAGCTATATACATGTCTCAAAAAAAAAAAAAAGTAGATTTTTGTTCTCTTAGTCTTAGCTTGAGATAGGCTCTCACTATACAGTTCCAGCTGGCCTTCTATTTGTAATCCCCCTGCCTCAGCCCCTATGTAAAACTTAAATGAGAGGTTTGGTTTTATTGCTGTAGAGTTCTTTGGGTTTTGCTTTTTGGATATGATGATAATGAACGTGAGAATGGTGGTGATGGGGGGGTAGTGGTCCTGATGTTGATGGTGATGATGACTGTAGGGACTGGTAGCAAGAAAGGGATTAGCAGGTGATGAATGAATTTACCCTTTAGATCAAGTTAGAAAGGAAACAGGTTATTTATCACACCACGAGGGGCAGTGAGTTGGGCAGTAACAAGAGCTCAGCCTGCCAAGTTCTTCTGTGGTGTATGTGTGTGTGTGTGTTTACCCATTTTTGATGGTGGTCTGTGTCCCAGTATTAGAATATATGGAGCGAGCTTGCAATGTAAACTGAATGTCCAGAGCAGAAGGGCCTCACCCACTTCATCAGGAGCAGACAATACTCTGTAAAAATATTTGTGGAAAGTGTGCATGCTCTGTGTTTGCCTAAATAACTGATTTTACTGTCTCCTGGGGAGGAGGGGGAGGCTTGGTTTTCACCAGCTGAAAAACATCCTTGTGTGCACTTTAGAAAGGTATAAATAGGAGCCCACAGACAGAAAGAGATTGCTTTGCATCGCAACACTTCGCATCGCTTCACCACACTTTGCCTCACTCCTAGAGAGAAAAGCTCCAGAGAACTCTGTGGCTGCTTCTGCTTAACCCTGCTGCTGTTGCTAGACCTTGTTGCTGCTTTTGCTACTGCTGGATTGCTGGTTTGCTCTTTGATTGGACTGCTGGTATCCTGACAACAAAGAGTGGAATCACGCCAAGGAACTCCTAAAAAGGCCCACATCTCCGATCCATATTTACCTTCTTTCTCTCCTACCTAGTGTTGGGGAGTTAGTTGGAAATGATTGGGGTGAAGGGAGAAAGAGACATAAGGAATCCCAAACAAAGTAAGTTTTAAGAAGTCAAAGCCTACAGTCTTATCTACATAGTGAGTTCCAGGCCAGCCAGGACTACACAGTGATACCCTGTCTCAACAAACAAACCTGGGGTTGCGGCAGAGAAAACAAGAAGACAGTCAGTCCTGCAAACCCAAACTCAACTTCCTTCTAGTTCAGGGTCTACTTTCTAACTCTCTTCCCACTAACATTGGCAAGTTTAAATCTCAGCCTCTCAACCATCTGCTTTAGAATCATCTTTGATTCATTCCAAATAAATGAGATGTCCAGTAAGCGTTCCAGCCAGTCCATAACTTTCTTTAAACTATCTCATATAATAGATATCTGAAAATCTACCCTTTAAAATAGTTTTAACTCATCAGCTCCTTCCAGCTGGATGAAGCATTGTTTTGAACAATCCTTGACCCTAACTAACCAAATGACATTTTCTCAGGCTCTACAGACATCACTTCAAAGCGAAGGGTCATCAACTATCAGCAAGGAAGATAAAGCACCCTAAAAGGTCAAAAGTACCCAAAATGCTAGCAGATATTTTTTTTCATTCATCCAAGAAAAATATTTTGATCAAAATCTAGCCAGTGAGAATGTATTTATTACATTTTTTTTTCTTGGAAGAAATGAATCCAGTTAGGGGACCAATAACATACCAAAAAATAATCTTATCCAATTGCAGCTTGATGGACAGGTGACTTTGAGCTGCTCGGAGGAGAATGAGTGGGAGGATGCTCACAGGACTAGGGAAACTCAAATACAGCTGCATCACGAAAATTAGCATTAGGGGCCCCATTGAAGAAAAGTCCCACACCAGCAAAGGTGATGACATTCAAAAGCTATATAGATGAGTTATAAACTCTATTGTAAAGGGGAGAAAAAGGCCTTGGGCACACAGATAAGCACTGGAGAAACCAAGGAAGGTAAACACACAGCTTACTTCTTCATTGGAATGGGCTGTGTAGCTGCTCTTCCTGGAATTCCAGGAATGATGCACGTTTACAACCTGGTCATCATTTGCTGTCTGATGAGACCGGCTTTGCCCACATCTCTCAGAATTCATGCTTTAATTTATCTTTTCCCTCTAAGTCTTGAGCACTGCTCTCAGACCATAAAACCCATTCTTATGAGTAATATCAGTTGTGCTTTGCAACAGCCTAAGTGACTTCTAGGTTATCTTAGGACCTGGCCAATCCTGAAAACCACAGACACTATATTCACCTCAACCAAGCTCCTAGACCCTAAATCTTGGGCACTATCTCTGAGTCAACAGTACACATTCTTGTGAAAGAAGCCAGACATGCTTTGCAAAGAACCTCAGTGTAAACATGTCTTAAATTGTTGTAGCCTTGGGACTGAGTTAATTTTTATCTGAATGTTTTTCTTCCAAATTGTGCTGTCCTTAAATATAAGAAAAATTATCTGGGCCAGACTCTTGAAGTCCTGGTCTAGCACCAGTGACAATAAAATTGGGCTGAACTGAGTTTCATTCTTGTCTCTTCATGGATCGTTTTCCTCTGCCTGCTGTGAAGCCTGCAGGGACTCACTACACTCTGTATGTTCTAGCTCAGTGCCCCCTGAGACCACTGCAGCTATGATAGGTCTGTGAGGGAGAGAAGAGTATGTGTATCCTCAGATGAAAGTTTGAAGGTCTCCCCCTCACTCCTGCTTGGAGGGAATGTTAATAGATGCCATCCCGTGCTGGTCCGGCATGGGTAAGCAATGATGTCCATGCTGAGCACAGAGGACCACAGTGCACAACAGTCACAAGTGCAAAAGACCTGTTTCTTTTCTGAGGTCCATTACAGTCTAGAGAAGAAGACTGACAGCCATCGAGGGATCACAGAATTGATGCTCAGAAGTCTATAGTGAAGACATAAGACGAAACACGGTCCTGGTCATGGAACTTCTTCTACAAGAAAAGATTCTACTGAGCTGCCCAAACATGAGCTGTTGTTTGTGTTCAGAAGTGGGATGAAATATTTGATGTTCACATTCAAATAATTGACTTATATAACTATGATGAAAATACCAAAGGGATCAAGGTACAGGATGAAGCTAGGGAAGCAGGCAGGCGTCAAACCACACAGAGCTCTGCTATCCTAAAGCCAACCACTCAGCTCTCTTGTCAGGCAAGCACATGTGGCAAGCAATCTGAGCTATTGCCTTTCTGGGTATACTACAGTGCTCACGCTGGTGCAAACGTCCTCAGCCGAACATTGAATGTACCTGGGTGTTTGGGATGGAGGTGGGCAACCTTGCCTGAGAGTCCTGGCCTATGTGTTCTCAGAACTGTTGTGGCAATCTGAGCCATTGCCTGCCATCCATTTCCTTAGAGCTGCATGGGTGTCTCCTACATTCCCCAGGTCCCATTCATTCCCAACAGCTACACCTCCCCAGAAACACCTTTCACAGCTCAGCCCCTCCCAACATTTGTTTCTCGAGGAACTTGAACTAACAGTTTGTCACCTAAGATTGGGACCTTTGCCTTTGAGAATAATCAGAAGTTGGATATTTAAAACTCTGGTCTGACACCATCAGATTTATGGCTTGAGGAAAAAGAAAAGAACTCACTGGCACCAGTGTGGGGAACAGATTGAATGTAGGCAAGAGTGGATGCAGGGGGACCAGCTAACTCTCCCTGGCAGAACCCAAAGGAGATGATGATGGTGGTTAGACTAGAGTAGTGCTGATGGAGATGTTAAGAAGAGGGTGATCTTGAGAAGCAGCAGGGAAGTGAAGCCAACATGGCACAATAGTAGACTATGGCAGCAATAAAAGAGAAGCTCATCACCATGGAAACCAGCCCAGACTTGCTCACACAACAAAGGCAGTAATCCTAGAGGACAAACTCCAATTCTATTAAGTGGTGTGGCCTAGCTCAAAGTCAACATAGTGGTCAGTTACATAAAAAAGAGCCTGATATATATATGTATATATATATATACATATATATGGATATTATAATATATATACCACTAATATATATATTAGTGATAGAGTACTTGCCTAGCATGCATGCATAAAGTCATGGGTTTAATTCCCAACTCTCCTAATTAAACAAATGAATAAGACAAAGTGTGTAGTGGCACATGCCTATAATCTCAGTACGTGGAAAGCAAAACCAGGAGGATCACCCCAAATTCAAGGCCAACCTTGTTTTACTTAGTGAGTTACAATCCATCCAGGGCCAGAATATTCTGTCTTGAGCATAGCAACATTCTGTCTCAGAGACAAAACCAAAACAACAACAAAACTACACAGTCGTTGCTTAGAACACTTCAGCGGTTCCTCATTTCCTTCAGGAAAAAGCTAACTTTTTACCACACACAGTATCCCATACAGTGTTCTCTTCCTAAGCATCATTCTTTTAATGATATCCATCTAAGAATCCTCCTCCATGCCCTATGCTTGTGTCTGGGCAATTTTATCCATTTTTAAGGCTCATTCCAGATTCCACACTTTTTTTAAAGATAGATTTTTGTATGTGTGTGTGTTTGTGTGTGTGTGTGTGTGTGTGTGTGTGTGTGCCATATGTGTACAATTGCCTGAGGAGGCCAGAGAAAGCATTGGATTCCATGGAACTGGAGTTAACGTAGTTATAAGCCACCTGACATGAATATTGGCATCCAAACATGATTCCACTGGAAGAGCAGCAAGCATTCTTGCTGAGCCTCAACTGCTTTCCATATTATTGTTCAGTTCATTTTCCCTTCCTAGAAAATTGCCTTCTGCCCCCCTTCCATAGCCTATGACAATATAAACATCTGAACGATCAAATCTCAACTTCTCCACAAAGACTCCTTAGTTGCATCTGCCTTAGTCCATCCCTCTTCTTTATATATCCTTATTGATCAAATAGTTTTTAGCTGACATCCTGCTTCTTGAACCACAGGGGTCAAGCTTAATCATTGGCTTACTAGCTGCAGATAGAGAACAGCAGTAGTGAGCCTGGAAGTCCTTGAAACTTTCTTGGTTAATTCAACAAATCATCTAGCACTCTTGGGTGGTTTTAAGAGGTGGAGCCTTGGGCTTGAAAGATGGCATAGCCAGGAAAGTGCTTGCCATGCAAATATGAGCACCTGGCTTTGATCGCTAGAACTCCTGTGAAGATGCAGGGCATGGTGGCACCGTTTGTAATCCCAGACATGGGGAGGAAAAGATAGGCAGATCACTGGACCTTTGTGGCTAGCTCTGAGCTACCCCATTCTGCCTGCCTAGGAATGGGCTATTTAATCAATAGAGCAGGTATGTTTTAGGCAGGTTTATAAAACAAGGATAGGTGTAACCAGATCTCGAGGGCCAGCATTAGAACAACCCCCAAGAGTTGGCCAAGCTATACTACACGTTTGCTACATATGTGTCAGGAGTCTAAGTCCAGCTCATACTTGCTCTTTGTTTGGTGGTTCAGTCATTGTGAGCCCCCATGTGCCCAAGTTAGTTTACTCTGTAGGTCTTGTTGTGGTGTCCTTGACCCCTTTGGCTCCCTCTATCCTTTCTCCCAGCCTCCTACATAACTTCTTAAGCTCCGCCTATTGTTTGGCTGTGGGTCTTTGCATCTGTTTCTATCAGCTGCCAGATGAAGCCTCTCAGAAGACACTTATACTAGGCTCCTGTCTGCAGGCATAGCAGAGTACTCTAATAGCACAAGGGGTTGGCTCTTTTCCGTGGGATTCTCAACTGACAGCACATGCTGGCAAGGATGTGGAGAAAGGGAAACACTCCTCCATTTCTGGTGGGAGTGTAAACTTGTACAACCACTTTGGAAATCAATCTGTAGGTTTCTCAGAAAATTAGGAAAGTTCTACCTCAAGACCCAGCTATATCATTCCTGGGCATATACCCAAAAGATGTTCTACCATACCACAAGTACACTTGCTCAACTATGTTCATAGCAGCTTTATTTGTAAAGCCAGAATCAGGAAACAACTTAGATGTCCCTCAACAGAAGAATGGATAAAGAAAGTGTGGTATATTTACACAATGGAATACTACTCAGCTATTAAAAACAAAGACATCATGCAATTTGCAGGCAAATGGATGGAAATAGAAAAAGTCATCCCGAGTGAGGTAACCCAGATCAGAAAGACACTCACTTATAAGTGGATATTAGCCATAAAGTTCAGAATAATCATGTTACAATTCACAGACCCCAAGAAGCCAAGAAGGGTCCAAGGGAGGATACTTGAATCTCACTCAGAAGAGGAAATAAAATAAGCATCTGAAGTAGATGGAGGGAGGGAACTGGGTAGAAGAGAGGGTGAGGAGGGTATTAGGGATGGAGATCAGGTGTGGAGAGAGCTGGGGTGGGGGACTGAGAGAGAGAAAGGAAAGCAATGGGGGGCAGCTCTGGGACAGGGAAGGCTCCTGGAAATCTTATGGGGGTGACCCTAGCTGAGAATCCTAGCAGCAGGGAAGGGGGGTTGGTAAGGAGCCTGAAGTTGCCACCTTCTGTAGCCAGGTGGGATTCCCAGTAAGAGGGAGGAAGACAACAACCCACCCATAAAACTTTTGACCCCAAATTTGTCTTGCCTGCTAGAAGTGTAGGGATTAGGATGGAACAGAGACGGAGGGAATGATAATTCAGTGACTGGCCCAGCTTGAGGCTCATTTTGGATTTTTAACTTGCAGAGCTGTAAGCATTTCTCTTGCTTATAAATTACACAGTCTATAGTGTTTTCATTACAGCGGCCATATGAACAATTTTCTTTCCTCTTTCACATGGTCCTTATGTTGGAGATACAGGTTAGGCCTAGTGTCGGTATACCAATTCCAAGTTAGGATGGGGCCAGGGAGCTGGGAGGGGTTCTTGTGATCAATTCCAATCATATCTTGTCATCTCTGTCTGACCCAAAGGGATAGGTTTGTGAAGGGACATTAGCCTCAGACTCTGCTTAGAAAAACCAGTAAGGACACCTGTAGAAATTGCAGGTCAAGATTGCCACTGTCTCTTGCCTCTACTTTAAAAAAAAAATCTCAGAATCATGTAATTTTGTGACCATGAGTAGTATGGTCTCATTCTAAAATAATAATAATAAAATAATAATATAATAATAGCTGGGCTTTTTTTTTTCTATGCAAGAGTCATGTTCTCAAACTATAGTTACTGAAAAGAAATTTTACAAGCAAGTCACCAAACAAATGCTTCTTTGTATGTGATTTTTAAAAATAAAAATAGCAACACCCCCCAATCTCCCTACAATACTAATTAGTCCTTTCTTAAATCTCATACGTGGTTAGTCAACTTCATTTTAGAAAAGGCCAGCTGTTTTTGGAACGCTCCTGGGAAGAAAAAGGCAGGGAATAAGTTTAGTCTAGCAAGCTGTTTCCTCAGAGGCTCCCAACAAGACAGCTAGCTTCTCAGTGATGCAGCTAACGTAGAATTTTCTTTAGACATAGCTGAAGCTCTAATCAGCCAGATCCTGCTGTGGAAGCAAATTGGTTCCAAATATAAGGTTGGCATTTTGCAGAGTACATTAACTCCTTAAAGTCAGCTGACCACAAAATAAGTATCCAGAAACAGCCACTAATGCTTGTATTGAATGAAACAGAGTGCAAGGGAAAGATGGCGGGTCACAGTGATGACTTGGGAATGTCTAATTGGTCTCCCAAGTGGCATTTGTTGTTGTTTTATTTTACATTTAAAGAGTTTCCAGATGACTATAAATGGCCCATTACGTCAGTACAAGATCTTTAACCTGTTTGCACCTGGAGTTTCTCCACTGATGATCAATTCAGCTGATTGTTCAATATCTGAACTTTGGTCTGACTTTTCTCATTAAGAAATGTTCAGGCATTTTCCATTGTAAGTCTGCCTCCCTAGGTTCTTTCACCTTTCACTGGCCATGAATAACAGTGTTAATGCACACTGATCCTAGGATTTGAGATGGGCATGGATCCCAGGCTTTGTGTATTTGTTTTTTTAAAAAAAGATAGGCAGAAAATTTGAAAATGATACTTTCAGTTTAATTTCAGAAACATTTCCACTGTTAAGGAGTTCAAGTGAGACTCTTGATGCAATTTATATTAAACTGCAAGACAGTTAGAAACAACCTAAATGTCCAACAATGAGTCAATGGATGAGTCACCTTTGGCAGGACAACATAATGAGCTATACCATTAGCATTGAGATAAAATTTATGAGGAATTCTTATAGCTTGGAACTATGTGACCATATTCATCTTCTGTCCTTCACATCCTACTGCTTCTACACTATTACCTATACTTATTCATTGTGGTGGTTTGAATAGGAATAGCCCCACAGGCTCATAGGTTTGAATGCTTGGTCCTTAGGGAGTGGTGCTACTTGAGAGAGATTGTTGAAGAAACTCTGTCACTGTGGGTGTGCTTTGGGGTTTCAAAAGGTCAAGGCAGGCCCAGTCTCTCTCTCTCTCTCTCTCTCTCTCTGTCTCTCTCTGTGTGTCTCTCTCTGTGTGTGTCTCTCTGTGTGTGTGTCTCTCTCTCTGTCTCTCTGTCTCTGTCTCTCTCTCTGTCTCTGTCTCTCTCTCTCTCTGTCTCTCTCTGTGTCTCTGTCTCTCTGTCTCTGTCTCTCTGTCTCTCTGTCTCTCTGTCTCTCTCTGTGTGTCTCTCTCTCTGTGTCTCTGTCTCTCTGTCTCTCTCTCTCTGTTTCTCTCTGTCTCTGTCTCTCTGTCTCTCTCTGTCTCTCTCTGTCTCTCTCTGTCTCTCTGTCTCTCTCTCTCGTCTCCCAATCTGGATGTAGAACTCTCAGCTACCTCTCCAGCACTGTGTCTGCCTGAGAGCCCCCATGCTTCCCACCATGACAACCATGGACTAAACGTCTGAACCTGTAAGAAAACCCCAATCATATGCTTTCCTTTAAAAGAGTTGCCATAATCATGGTGTCTCTCCACATCAATAGAACATTGAGTTAGATTCTCAGAAAATGCACATTACACTACGTACTAATAAAAAAGGATTATGTAGGTTTTTGTATTGAAAGTACCTTAAAGTCATCAAAGTGCTGCATTGATTCTCTGATTCTCCACGTAACATTTAGCTGTTTAAAATGTTCCCTCAAGCCGACACTCAGAATTTCTTCACTGTATCAGGCTTTTCTCCTTTAGCTCTCACTCACACACCAGATTCAACATAAATTTGCAGAGCTCAGTGCAAATGGACAAGGCATGACTAATGTTTTTTTAAAGCAAGCAGAAAGAAAGAAAGCAAGAAAAAAAGAAAGAAAGAAAGAAAGAAAGAAAGAAAGAAAGAAAGAAAGAAAGAAAGAAAGAAAGAAAGAAAGAAAGAAAGAAAGAAAAGAAAAAAGCAGCCATTAAATGTAATAACATGGGTTCTGGGGAGATGGCTCAGTGGTTAAGAGCACTGTCTGCTCTTCCAAAGGACCCGGGTTCATTTCCTAGCACCCACATGGCAGCTCACAACTGTATGCACTCCAGTCCTAAGGGATCTGACACCTTTACTCCAATGTACATAAAATTTTTAAAAAAGTAATAATATGCATACGTTTTCTTTTTTAAAATACATTATTACTTAGGTTAGGAATAATAGTGATAATTCAAACATTGTTATGTGATAGACTTCTCCTGGGGAGACACAACACACTCATCTACTCACTCCAAATAAGAGGGCTATGACAGACCAAAGCCAGGACACTACCAAAGTCCAGATACCAGTGTCATTGGGTTATTTACAGGAATAGGGGTGACAGTTTACTTACAAGAGCAGAAAGGACACAAAGGTAGCTGAACCACCAAAGCCCACCACAGCAAAAGGAACAGCTCACCAAAACTGAAAATGTCATGGAGCACACCACACAGCCTGCAGGCAGCTCAGTAGGTTGGAAGTGTCCTTTCTAGGTGGCTCAGATGGTCTGAGCCTCTTCCAAGCATTTCAGGCTGACCAACCAATCTCAGGTGACCCTCAGCAGTTTTTACTGTTTACTGTTGGGGATGGAGGGACTTAGTGAATCTAGTCTGTTTCAGGGACTTCCTGAAACTATTTTGATTTAATTTAATAAAAATGTTTTAATTTATTTGTTAATTGAATTAATCAGCGTTTATTTAATAAAATAAATAGCAACATTTTATTACTATACCGCATTAGTTTTAAGGCTTTTTTGAGCCAGAAGTGATGGCTCACGTGTATTATCCCAGAACTCAGCCTTCCTGAGCTACAGAATGAGACTGTTTCTCAAACAAAAACATCTGACTCATCTTCCTATAAATTCACTTATTAAGTTATTGAAATTTCTACTTTTTGGAGCTTCATTTTTAATTAAGATGACTGGAAATAATGTCATTTGCTCCTTTTACATGCAAAATTGCAAGCTATTTTTAAACAACTCGGTTCTGAAGTGAATCTTTCTGCTGATTTAACTTTTGTTGACACTGTTGACTGTTATTAAGAGTATTTCTTGGCCATAAAAACACTGAGATGAATTAATGATAAACCATGGGGAGATGGTTCCACAGGTGAAGGCACTTACAGCCGTACTTGCTCCTTCAAACCCACGTGGTGGACGAGGAGAACTGGTTTCTGTGAGCTATCCTCTGAGCTCCACACACGTCACGGCACACATATAACCAGTCTCTGTAGCTGTGAAAGGGCTAGTGAGATGGCGTCCAAAGAGCCTGATAACCTGAGTTCAATCCATGGGACTCACATGGTGGAAAGAGGAACCCGACTCCCACAAGAGTGCACACAGACACTCAAATAAGTGAAAATTTAAAAACCTTGTATTAAACGTGTAAATTAAGAAAGAGTTGGGGTTTTTGTTTTAGTTAGTTCATTTTGTTTTGTTTGTGCACCAGGAAGTCTGCAATATTTTTCTTACAGCAGCCTGAGGAGCTAAAAATAATCTGTATCTTATTTGTTGATAACTCCCTTCTCTTAAAACTCCCTCCCTTAAATGCTGAGATTCCATTGCCTTGTGCTTTTCATTTCACCAGCTCTTAGAGTTTTTATTGTTGTGATAAGATGCCACAATCAAAAGTAACTTAGAGAGGGAAGGGTATATTTTATCCTAGAGCCTGCGGCTGATCAGTGAGGGAAGTCAAGGCAGGGACTCAAGCAGAGCAGGAACCTGGAGGCAGGAACCGAAGCAGAAGCCATGGAGAAATGCACGTTGCTTACTGGCTTGCTCAGCCATCGTAAATCAATCGTCAATGAAGAGAATGTCTCACAGGCATTGCCCACAGGCTAATCCGGTGCGGGCATTTCCTCAATTGAGGTTCCCTCTTCACGCACACACACAATTGTAATAAAAGATTAAAGTCTAAGAAATCACAGCATGTGTAACTATAGAAAAATAAAATAAAATAAAAGAATCAAAAGAAAAATCCCAAAACCAGAAGGTAGAAAGGAGAATCACTGCCCGACTGTCACCTATGTGGTGAAAACAGATAGGATCACAACATAGCGAGGGCTTGTCAGAATCCAGGTATCCAGGTCTGTCGGGTGAGTGGATCAGACTCACCGGAAGGATTGTGGGAGCTTCCGTTCTGCAGCCAAACACACATAGTGATAATTAGCTAAGAGCAAAAATCGCGAAGTTGATGATTTTAGGGATATGAAAATATAGTCGCCAGGGCAGGTGAGAGAATGATTAAAGGAGGGGAGAAAATGCGGTGGCCGCTAAGGGGGGACAATGACAGCATCCTCGAACCCAGTGAACTTAAATTTAAAACAAAACTTGTTAGATTCGATTTTTTTTTCGCCCTCCAGCCATCCTTGAGAAGAAGAGAAACGGTTTGGAGAATTTTATCTACATCAAGTAGGGGTCTGCCTAGTGAGCATGAAGAGTCTTACCGGTGATCAGCTGTTGGAGGATAAGGTGAGGATCCACACAGAGCTGAATCGGGAGATGGGAGCAGGTTGCAGGGGTAGAATTCAGGACTGTTGGCTTTGGCTACTAGACGGAGTAAACTAGAAGGATGGCGGTGGCAGTCTGAGAGCCCAGGGCTTGCAAATGAGCTTATGAGTTGGGGTGCGCATGATAAGGTTTAAGGTCTCACTGGGAGTCCGCAGAGGCCGTGACTGTTGGCAGAGGAGGATGCAAGGCCGGCAGACTGGAGCACCAACTCGCACACGGCATTTTAGGCACAGGACACAGTTTGGAAAGATCCTGATCCAGATCTAAGCGTGCGGTAACATCATTCTCCCACTTTTCATGGTGACAGTTTCACACGTCCCCTCCTTTCTTCACGCCTTCGGCACAGTCTCTCCCTTCACTCTCTGCAGATGTCTTGCTTCTTGATGAAAAGAAGAGTTCCCCCAAGAAAATTACATCAATTGAATTTGGAACCCTAAAGTGCTCACGAGCTCCACTCCCCACCCTCTGGCATCCGTCCCATGTTCTCTACCTTCCCTTCTGCTTAGAAAGAAGGACCTTTGCCCTGCCCAGTGCTCCTGGTCTCAAGTCTTGGATCACTTCTTTCCTTTGCGATCCTTACTCTGGTTGAGATTTTTGCCCAGCTCCTGGCAAGAGCTGGAGGCTGCCACAGTTAACACTGCGGTGTCTCTCACCTGGACTACTGAGGAAGGATAGTAGGTCGTGTGTGCTCGGATCATGCCTGGGACCTGACGCATACGAAGGATGTGTTCTGCCACTGAGCTACCTCCTCATCCCCAAGTCACGTTTTAACGCGTCCCCCAGCTTCCACCATGGCTCTTCCTTGATGCTTTCCCACAGATATACCCTCTCTATCAGCCACAGTGATTGTTTTCAAAATACATGCAACCCTTTGTAGATCAATCATAGCACAGTACAACTATAATGTCGAATGCACGTATGCACATGCATGAAACTATTCTCATTTCCTGCTTCCAGGGACTCCCAGCACATTTAGAACAGTGTCCATGCATTGATCATCATTTACAAGGCCTACATGGCCAGATACTGATTCCCCCTGCCCCTCCCTTGTACCTTATCTCCTTGTGAAGATCTGCCTGCTTGCTGCTCCCCTCAGCCCAGGAACTTTTCTTTGTCCTGCTCTGCTTGGAGCTTTTTTCTCTCAGAACTTCTATGTTTTGCTCTCTCATTTCATCCACTTTCAGTCACTTCGGAAGTGACCTTCCCCAAAATAAAGACAACGCCACTGCAAAGTCTCCCTACTCCTTATTGTTCGCCACAACATTCGGTGTTTTCACATTTAACTTTGTTTTATGTGTGTACATTATGTGCTTGTTTGTTGTGATCTTACCATATGCTGTCATTTGTATTTTGTTGCTGTTGTTCCTTTGGATAGTTCTGGATCATGTCTTGCTTTGCTACTTGATTTGCTACCATTCAAGAGACTATGTAGACTTTCTCTTGCCCAAGATGGCCATAGAGATGTTCCAGGACAGGCTCAGTGGTTAAGAGCACTTGTCCTTGCAGAGGATCTGGGTTCAGCTCCCAGAACCTACATGGTAGCTCACAACTACCCAGACCCCAGTTCCTGGGATCTAGTACCTTTTTCTGACCTCTGCAGGCACCTGGTTCACACATGTACAGAGGCGGGCAAACTCCTCATACAAATAAATAAAATAAGAAAGATAAATCGTAGACACTAAGCTCTACCTTTCTGCCTTGAAAATAGATGGCCATAAATTGATTTCCTGAGCCTTTGCCAAAACAATTCAGTTGTAAGGCTGAAGATTAGAGAGTTTCTGGTTCAGTTGTGGGGTTTTGCAGAGCAGAAGGAAAGGAGAGAGAG
>CM053756.1:15994941-16006895 GCA_028658305.1 Pachyuromys duprasi | reverse complement strand
CACCCATTATAATGACCCAGGACATAGACATTCCTATGAGCTTAGTTGGCTTTTCTGTTACTCTGATAAAACACTGTGACCAAAATCAAGTTGGGAGAGAAAGGGTTTTGGTTTTTATTTGTTTTTGGTTTATTGTTGATCTTTGTTTGTTTGTAGCTTAAAAGTTACAGCACACCATCAAGGGCAACCAAAGCAGTAATGCAAGGCCAGAGGCAGGAACTGAAGGAGAAACCCTGGAAGAATGATGCACACTGGGTGGCCTCCTTACTTTTATCTGTCCACCTTGCACATACAGCCCGGGTTCACGGCTTAGGGATGGAACCACTCACAATGAGCTGAGCCCCCCACTTTTTATCAGTTAAGGCAATTAAGACAAATGCTTCAAGAGCAGCTTGCCACTCAGGTGATTCTAATTTGTAAGTTGGACTTTAAAGCAACCATCACATCAATCAAACTAAAAGAGAGGATTGTGGGAATCCCAGCGTACAGTTGGTAAGATAGAAACACAAGCCAAACAATATAGGGCAACTGAGGTGTGTGTGGTGTGGTCATGGGACCTGACACTGTTTCCAACTAGCTAGTATCAGAACTGAGTAGGATTAGGGGGCTGTTAGCTGCTATCCATGGCAGAATTGCTTGCTTTCTGGGGAAGGAACCCTTTTCCTTTGAGCTCACAGGAGTTTTCCTTGTTGGTTATTGTAAGAACAGAGGAAAGCATGCATTTCCCCAACATGCTTATTTATCCCCGAAGTAGAATATAATCCCCAGCAAAACACAGAATGTGCTTTCTTTACTACATCTGACCCATTTCTCTGTTATAAATAGTTGCTAGATAACAGTTATTAAAAACTGGGCATGGTGGCACCCTGTAATCCCAGCATTCAGTGGGTGGAAACAGGACGAGCAGAAGCTTGAGGTTGGGTTTCAGATCCGAAGAACACACATAAATACTAGGTAGGTATGTCAGCCAGCCTGTAATGCCAGCCTCAGAAGGAACAAGGCTCCCCAGAGCAAGCTATCGACAGCAAGACTAGCCACGCCATATCACATGCTGAAATATCATATCACATGTATCCTGTCATAACCAAAAGACCTTGCCTCTGTGAATTAGACGGAAGAGCGGTGGGGATGAATTTGATATCAACCTCAGATTTCACACACTTGCATTTACACAAGTGCAGCACATACAAAACACTTATACATGCTACACACCTAAAAATGGAAAAGGAAAAAGCAGTTATTGAACAAATAGCTGGTTATTAAATATTTATTGAGAAAATGCGTGAATAGAGAAGAAACACAGAAAAGCAGCTGTTGTCCTTGGTCTTCAAAGCTGGCAGGACACTCATTGAC
The DNA here is from genome assembly GCA_028658305.1 of Pachyuromys duprasi. Taxonomy (NCBI): domain Eukaryota; kingdom Metazoa; phylum Chordata; class Mammalia; order Rodentia; family Muridae; genus Pachyuromys; species Pachyuromys duprasi. The sequence continues at coordinate 16,005,542 of CM053756.1, read as the reverse complement.
TGAGCCTCAGACTGAGTTACCCTGAGATAATGATAAAATGAAATGAATGAGGACACTTCATAATCTTGTCTAAGAACAGACAAGGGTGCGATGTCTTGTAGCCTCCTGCTAGAGTGCTTTATTAGTGTGCACGAGTCCCTTGGTTTTATCACTCCCAACGTAAAGGAAGAAGATGGAAGAGGAAGAAGAGAGGAGGAAAAAGGAAGATGAGGGGTAGGAGGAAGGACGGGAGAAGCAAGAGAAAGGAGGAGAAGGAGGAGAAGGAGAAGCAAGAGGAAGGAGAAGGCAGATGTGGAGAGGACAAAAACAGGTTAATGTACTATCCCTAAAACACCAAACACTTGTTTTGAATATAATAACAAAGTTTTTCATTCTCAACTTACAACTTTCTCCTTGCTCTAACCTGTCCTTCCGTTGAACAAAACTGATATAGATACCCAACTACAGAACTTCCCTGCTCTTCCATAGCAGCTAGCAATAACCAAAACCCCAATCTCTTCTTTATTCACTTCTCTCTTAGAACATCCAAGCAAGGTGCAAATTCTTCTACACATTCTTACTAACTCCCTTGTACTGAGAGACCCTGTGATTCTCCAGGGCACATGATTTCCCGCATAGGACTGAGTAACACACCCACCTTGGCCCTGGATCTTGGTGGTGTTGAGTAGAGAGTATCACTAGCATAGTGAATGCACCAGCTGAACTTTGAATTGGAATTAAGGATGATCCTTTCTGTATAGGTTTCTGCACCTCTGTATTTTCCTAGGTTTCTATAAAAATCAATAATTAATTTGGAATCTGAATATTAACATACATTTAAGCCAGCTGTGGGCAGTGTGTACCTGTAATTCCAGCACCAAAGAGAGGAAGGCAGGGGGGGTTAGCAGTTCAAGGCACAGTCTTGACTACATAGCACATTCAAGACCAGCTTAGACCACATTAGACTCTGTCTCAAAAAAACAAACAAAAAGAATATCAACATATATTTAACTTCAAAACTATATTAAAAATGTAAATACTACATAAATTCTTAAGAAGTAGGAGGCCTGGCTTCAAAGCCAACAATGACATTTTGTAGCTGAGTACACTTACAAAATCACTTCCCTGTTTTGAGTCACACTGCTAAAAGGTAGAAGGACATTTTTCAGACCAATTGCCACTCTTAAGAGCTTTAATTAACGCTAGGTCATAGTATAAATGTGTCAATTTTATTGTATCATGCCATAGTATTTTTTCAGAGTGTTGTACTGATGTGCACTCCCAACAATCCTGGGAAAGTTTTCATTTGTTCCACAACCACGTCTTGCATCTAACAACTTTCCCATTTTAATTCTTGCAATCTGATAGTTCATGGTAACTTGAACTTGTTTGCGTTTAATTCATTGATGTTTTCAATCCTTTCCCTTTCCAGGACCTTTGCCTGTTTTCTACTGGGATGCCTTTTTGTCGTTGTCACAAATATTTTTTATTAAACATATTATTCTGATAATCTAAAAAGGGCTTTGATTAAACCTCTTTCAAAGTAATGTACTTAATCTGACATAATAATATTCAGGAATGTGACAGTAAGTTACATGTTAAAATTCTATGTATGCCATTATTTCCTACTTACTTTTTTTCCATAGTGTTGGACAGATTATTTTGAAACCTTAACTCCTTCATCCTTGTGAATAAATTGTGAATTGTGACATTTCCCTTAACAGAGATTTCCTTGCAATCACTTTGTAAATCTACGTGTCAATATCAAGAATATTTAACCTGTTTCTGTCTAAAGCCTCTAGTATGGAAGCCAGTTAGTATATGTATTAGTTACTTTTCTCATTGTTGTGAGGGAAATTCCTGACAAATGCAGCTTAAGGAAGACACAGGTTTATTCTGGCTCACAGTTTAAAGGCACAAGTCTATCGTAGCAGAGGAGTCATGGCAGCAGGAGCTTGAGGCAGCTGGCCACACTGCACCCACAGTCAGGAAGCAGAGAGAGAGAGGTGGACTCATTGTTCAGTCCAGGAATTCCTCCATCAGCGGCACCACCCACATTCAGGATGGAAAGAAAGAAAAGAAAATACAATATAAGCAATTAGTATTATTGGAATGAGTTAAGGGAGAGTGAGGAAGCAGGATGAAAGGAGCCACTTGGAGGTAAGGTAAAAAAAAAATTCTTAGGGGCAGGAGAGATGGCTGGGTGGTAAAGAGCACTTGCTGCTCTTGTAAAGGACCCAGGTTCAATTCTCAGGACTCACACGGTGGCTCACAACCATTTGTAACCCCAGTGCCAGGGGATCTGATGCTCTCCTCTCACCTCTGCGGGTACCAGGCGTGCATATGATGCTCATACACGCACTCAGGAAAAAACACACATAAAATAAAATAAATGCACATTTTGTTTTTAATTTTAAACTCTTAGAATAATACATTACAAATCCTAGCCTAACACACAGATTTTGTTGTTGTTTCTACACTGAATTCTACAACATGGTAGCTGCTGTCTCTATATGATCATTTGCTTTTAAATTGTTATTATTTAAAGTAACTTAGTTTCAGGATCACACTGCTCACATTTTAAAGGTGTTTTGCTCCTTATGGTTAGTGGCTTCTATATTATAAGGACAGATCTAGCATACAGTCTTCTCTACACAGGGATCTAGGTGTTCTCTGGAGGATCCCAACAGGTGCCTACAACGGTTAGTAGGAAACAGCTGAAAAGAAAAAAAAATTATATATATATATATGCAGAGAGGTAAAAGAAGTAATAGAAATAATATTTTATAATTTATTATTAAATGTATCTCATACAACTGCTAAATTGGACATAAAATATAAAAGAGGAACATGGAAACCTTTGTCATAAAATGGCAATGAAATCACTAACTGAAAATAGCCTGACAATCAAGTGCTCATTTCAATAAATGACTTTTAAACTCTACTTGTCTGTGCTGAATTACTAAGCAGCACTTCCCTACCGTATTTTACCTCTTTAATGGTCCATGCTTTAGTTCATCTTTGGGGAACCCTCTTTCGGATGTGCTATCTGTAAACTGCACAGGAACACACATGTGATGGTCTACTCCTGCACCTGAATGAGGCTCCAGTAATCACCAGGGAGCTCTGCTCGTCCTCAGTCTTTACCTCATTGGGGGTAACATAACCATAACACTGGAATCCCGTGTGGAAAGGGTATTCCCAATCATAAACTATATTTTCCAAACTTACATTTGAATACATCTTTGTCATTTGTACTTTAGAAATAAAGATGTCTTAAATATTCAAACATAAAATTAAAGGTGAAAGAAAGTGAGGATGATGGAGAAACACAAAACGGATAGAACTAGCCATGTGATGGTTAATTTTGCCAGTTTGAAAGAACCTAAAATTAGCTAGGAGACATGAGGGGAACTTCCAGGAATTCCAGGAACTTCCAGGAGTGTCTAGATTACATTAGCTTTAGCGAATGCTTGTGGGGATTCTCTATATTGGATTAACTGAGATGAAAAACCCACTATTCCAGAACCAATCAACATATTGAAATTAGAAAGGAAAGGTGACCTAATTTAAGCAGGCTTTCAACACAGCACTTCATATACTTTGAGTGGAAGGAAAAAATTTAAGAACTATCAACAAATTATAAATTCTATAAAATCAGTTAGTTTCTTTATTTTTCTCCTTTTCCTGTAGGGGTCTCAGCAACCACCAAGGCTAGCCCAGTAACAATCCAAGGGAGATAAGACAGTTTGGTTCAAGACAACTCAGTAGCTAGTGTTGGTTCAAACTTCAAGAGCCTGACTTCGGGTAGTTTATTTTAGGCATATTTAAGTACAGAACAATTTGAAAAGAAAGTTTCCTGGTGTATCACAATGCCATATACACAAGAAGGTATAATTACATCAAAACTTTTCTTAAAAGTACATGTCACTTCTTCCATGAAGATGGGTTCTAAAAATAGGCTACGTGTTAAGTTATCTTAAGGGTGGTGGCAGGAGGGGTCATCTGGTTTGGTCCTGGCACAGAGGTCACCTAGGCCACTGGCCACCTCCAGTCCTGCTTGTGGGAACTAGAGGAAGGTAGGATGGCCTGGTCTTACCGATGGTGATAGTGCAGGGGTCACTTAGGCTATTAGCCACCTCCATTCCCAGCTTTCCAGGCAGAAACAGGTTGCACTTTTCTCTTCCGTTGAAGAGACAGCCTTGCATGTTTAACATTCCTGGTTTCTCTAGGGCTTATCTGTGAGCACAAGCACCTTTGTGTCCCCATTATCCCCTCTCTTCTAAATTTTTAAAAGAAAGGATAGTTGTTGAAATAGAGGCCAAGGTCGAATGCATTGCCTCTATGGCTAGTCTAATCAATATGAGCAAGTATGAGAATTATAAGAATAGTTAACTATAGGCACTAGTTTTTAAAACTCTATTTGAGGTTCCTAAAGAATCTACCTCCCTTCCAACTTCCCAACCCTAGGTAGGAGAGAAAGAAGGTTAGAAGGGGAAGGGGATGTAGATCTCTTTACTTCTTCCGGCTGGGCAGGGTTGTCAGGTTCTTTTGGGGGCAATCCCAATCTCAGTTGTCAGGATATCCAGCAGTCCAGGGAACCAGCAAACTCAGCAAGAAGTCTTCTGTCCATCTCCTCCAAGCCACCACTCATTCTCTCTCTGGGCTCTTGCATTTATACACCTCAGAGTCCTCAGAATTCAACTAACTCCAGCTGGCAAAGACCATGTTCCTGCAAAAGGCAATTATCAGCTGTGGACAAACTAAAATCCCTCACTTGGAATAAACGCAAACACATGTTTGCATAACATAACTGAGTTGTTAAAGAAACCAAAACTTCCATAACAGCTAACAGAGGGCCAAGGAAAGGGGAAACCATCTTAACCATGATGGCCATTCAAAGGTCACTTAGAGATTTTGTCTGTCCTTTATGCAAATTAATTTGATCCATCAAAAGTCTAAGAAAAATCTGACACATTAAAGCAACTATGCCAGAAAGTTGTTGACAAACAAGATTAGGTTTGAGTGAAAACTCATCTATAGCAGCTTTATTTTGTAAAAGTGTGGACCTCAATTCACGCATCTCTTGATTAATTTCTGCTAATATTTTTGCTGTAATGTTAGTACTTTTACTAATCCTGTAGGTCACCTTAGAGACTTCTCTTTATATTCCAGTAACCATTCTTGGGACTGGCAATAAAAAGGCCTAAAAAACTATCCTCAGTATAGCACAATATGATGCTGTCTCCTATTACAGGTGTATCATTCATTTCCCCTGACAAGAAAGCATTTGGATTCTGTATTGACAAGCTGAGAGTTAACATGTAATATAGTCAGTCAACATACTATCACCATTTGGGGGGTTAGAATAGTGTCCTTGTTGTTCCCCCAAAGTCAGCTTGATGAGTTAGAGTATGGACGTCTCTGTCCCCAGGTTATCAGCTTACTCCTGGGGCCTCTTCTCTTGATGGGTTTGCTGTCTACCTTCAGCTGTTTCCTTTGGCTGGTGGTCTCCAGGGTGCTGTCTGGGTCGATCGCATCAGAGCAGGAGCCATCTGGGATTTTGTTCATTTTCTGGAAACACAAAAGCATAGCCTCACCTTGATGTTAGAAGAACATCAGGCTCTTTCCACTGTAGTTTCTAGATCTTTTCATTCAACATATACTTTAAATTCTGTCTCCTTTAGGGCAAAATGCTTTGGGGCAACAGAAACAGCATTATTCTTTAGAGTGAAAAAAAATTTAAAAAAAAATAAAGCTAGCATAGCTAAATGTAACACAGACCATGGGAATTTTGGGTATATATGCTCCATTTTATGTTTAAAATTTGTCATTTAAGTATTTGATGGTGTTTCGCAGTAGCTTAACTTTATTGATAGTAAGGCATTTTAGTGATGTTATTAATATTTCATAAATTCTAAAATTCTTTAAAGCATTTGTTAGCATGAGCAGGATTATTAGTTTTTAGTTGTAATGGAAGTCCTTAAAAGGTCATGCAGAAATTGCTATTTGACAAAGTCAAATTTCCGACAGGCCACGTGGTACTTTTCTGGAGCCCCCTTGGCCCGGAGCCACGCCCGGGGCTGCGTGCTGACTAGTTACTGAGAGGCACTCCAGCACGTATGTCTGCTACAGACCTGACAGCAGAGAAGGCTACAGACAGCCCTAGCTCCAGATCTCAGCTGAGATGAGAATCACTCACTAATTACACACTAGAAGCTTTGAATATAAACAACGCCTCTACTAGCCCGTGGTACCTCTCGGGCTTCTTCCGGCTTCCTCCCTTGTCGAACTGTGTATGAGACCAAGAGCAAGGACAATGCTAAGAAACAAACAAAATCCACCTAGTTAACACCAGCTGCTAACTTTTAAAGATTTAAACCTGAGGCTGTAAGACTTGGGATCTTTAAAATTCAGGAAAATTTTAATTTTGAGCTCAACAAGACTCTCCTACCACGTAGCAGGATATTCAGAAGTACCCAAGAAATAATCTTGGAGGAAATCTTGAAGGAGAGAACAACTGGATTTTTCTACAAGAAAATCCATATCCAGATGATATTATAAAAAAAAATGTGACCGATATCAAAGTGTAGAGGTTTCATGGAGGAAGAACTTGCTGGAAGGCTCTGATGTAATAGATTTCCACGCTGTACCAAAATTTCAGGTGAAAGTTTCAAAATAGTCTAACTTCTTTTGATTGCATTGCTAGTTTAGCCCCTTCCCACCACCAAGGGAATTTAAGCAATGCGTAATTATGCTTGAATTCCTTTGCCACTATTTTATCCAAAAGAAATATTTTAAAAATTTTCTTGATTCCAATTTACTCTTATTTTTCCTTCTTAAATCCATCCTAAGCTTGTTTACAAAGTTATTTTTACATGTTACGTTGTACGAAACAGGGTTTCTCTGTGTAGCCTTGGCTGTCCTGGAGCTCACTCTGCAGATTAGGCTTGTGCTTCTTCTCTTCCCTGACAAGAGCCATCTGGGGCCTGTGTGTCAAAGGTCATATATCAGACATGGTTACAGGCATCCATGCCTAAAGACACTCTCCAGATGAGGACAGGCAGAGAGTAGGAAGCCCTGCTGGGGAGAGGGAGTCCTCTGTCTAGTGCTGAGCTCAGGATGGCTATCTGGACTGGGAGGACTGCAATCTCAAACAGCAAATGAAGCTCCCTCCTCCAGCTCCTCTCAGTTGTGATCAAAGAGCAGGCAACCCAATTCAGGACTAAACCCTTCTTTCATTTGTGTCTCTGAGCTACCCTTGGCATGTCCTTGCCTTCCCAACTTCCTTGAGGGCCCCATTCCAAGTATTTCCTTCCGTTATACCCTTTTCACTTACCAGCCTTTTGCAACACTCCTTTTCTCTCAAGTTAGGCCAGTTCCCATTCTCAGCGCACTGCTATCTTTCATGTGTTAATTTATATATGAGATCAATTAAAATAGCCAATGTCTGAGAATTATCTAATAGAAGCTGATTGATTATAGCAAGTTTAGACTGCTGTAACCCAGAGTGGGAAAAATCTTTTTTTGTGTAGCATGCGGAATTTTATTTAAAACTTATATTCCTTTTCCTATTGAAGAGCCATCTGAAAAAGTACTAGAAGCTATCTCTACAGGATTTTTATATGTAATTTTACATGGAGTATCTTAAAAAAAATCTTAAAAGAGGATCTTTTAAATAGTGATTATCTGCAGACTCTGAGTAACACGCTAATGCAACCTGCCAGTTATTATCAGTGTTGAACAAACAGTCTGCCTGCATTTTATTTTGTGGTACTATTAGTTCTATAACTTCTTTACCAGTGAGTTGTTAAAGATGTGTTCTTATTATCATTATCATGTCTACAATTTCTTGTAAATGAGGAGCGGCACTGTGAAGAATACAGCATGCACACATTTCTGTAAGACCATTACTTTTTGATCTATAATTTCAGTAAGTGAGGGGAAAGGAGGGCTGAGTGACTGATAAGGAAGGACTATTAGCTCTATGGGCTACAGATTTGGCAGCGGTATTATCTTATGGCCAATAACCTGTTCTGCTTCAGACGCTGTATTTCTTATAGAATTAAACGGAGAGTCTCCAGAAAGCCTTTTAGGGGTGGGGCCAAATCCTTAGCGGTGACACGTAGATAAAAATGTACCTAATTGACATGGCCCAAAATGTCAAATTTTGCTCTTTGAGCTTATTCACCATCAAGCAATCATTTAAGAATTGATTAAATGGTCAGGAGAAGAGAGTGCCATCCCATACAATGAATAACCAGTACCTCAGGAAATGTAATTAACACCGGCTTAGGTGCTTTATGTCCTAGTTGCAATTGTTCCTGTATTAGAAGTTGGGCTGATTTTAATTCTTCCCCAGGAAGGGACCATTGACCAATCTATATTGAATCATTCCCGCTGTGAAAGAAAACAAACAACACACACACACACACACATACAGGCTACACTGTGGGGCAGCCCTGGCAGGAGAGCCCGGCCCTCCATCCCCTGGAACTCAAGAGTTTTGCCACTCCCAGCCTGGTTTGTGCAGGAAGCCAGAGCAGCCATGAAGTTCACTGGGCCACCCAGCCAAGTCCAGCAGAACATTCATTCCTTCTCCCAGCCCCTGTTCCTTTCTGGGAAGGTCAAAGCAATACATTTCTGTGCTCCAGCTCCACAGGGATTTTATTAGCCTCCTTTTCACGGGCTCTATTTCTGTCAGTCCCTGTGCATTTCCAATGATTAACATCTATGTTATGATTCCTTGTTCAGGAAATCAAGGATTCAATTTTATAGTCACTGTATAAAACTGCAGGCCTGTCGCTCTTAGTTTGCAGACCTGACCGAGAAAAAAGTAGTTGTCCTCAAGTGGCCCGCTTGGATGAGTTGGAGCTGCAGAGAGTGGCCCTTCACTGAACCTTCATGCAGAATGATGTTCTCTTAGCTTTACAGTTAGGTGGACAAGAACTTGAAGCACATCAAGCCTTCACAGTCTCTGGGGGATGAAGAGGCTGTACATGAAGCCATCGAAGCTTTGGCTCTCAGGGCAAGGCTAGGAACCAAACAGAAGCAGAAAGGTCATTACCTTGCTCAAGGAATGTTTTCCAAGCTATTACGTTGTTTCAGTTGCTGCCTCCAGGTTCCTGCTTCCCTCAATGATGGACTGACTGGGACATGTAAACCAAATAAACCAAATAAACTCTGCCCTCCCCAAGTTGCTTTCGGTCCTGGTGTTTATCACAGTGTGCTGGGTTGACTTATGTCAACTTGACACAGGCTGGAGTTATCTAAAAGGAGGGAGCCTCAATAGATAGAATGTCTCCATAAGATCTGGCTGTAGGGCATTTTCTTCATTAGTGATTGATGGTACCCAGACTTCTGTGGGTGATGCCATCCCTGGGCTAGTGGTCCTGGGCTCTACAAGAAAGCAGGCTGAGCAAGCCAGTAAGCAGCATTCCTCCATGGCCTCTGCATCAGCTCCTGCCTCCAGGTTCCTGTCCTGCTTGAGTTCCTGTTCTGACCTTTTTTGATGATCAACTGTGATGTAGGAATGTTAGCCGGATAAGCCCTTTCCTCACTTGGTTGCTTTGGTCATGGTGTTCCATCTCTGCAATAGTAACCCTTACTAAGACACAAAGTATCAGGAAACGAAACTGCCTCCGGAGCCTCTCTCCAGGTGAGCACCTGGCATCCTAACTGCACCCTTGGATCCTAAGTCTCAGCTGCAGATGGGACTTCTGAGGAAGTCCTGGCTCACATGGGAGAGCTGGGAGACGGCAGTTTCAGTGCTGCCTGCTTGCCTTATTTACTAAGCACTTGCTTAAGGAGGGGGTGAAAGAGGAAAAGCCTGAGACCAGAGCTCATCCTGTGCTGGTAAGCTCACTGGGGCTGGGAGTCACTGTGGTGGAAGGCTAATGTAACTTGGATGATGATTTGAAACACACACATACACACAAAATCACTGTTCTCTCTGACCCAAAAGGAGCTGGCTTTAGGTTTGGAATCAATTCTAAATGAAGTCTACCCATATTAAAAATGCCTATACGTGTGTGTGTGTGTGTGTGTGTGTGTGTAATAGCTGGTATTTGTAGTAGTCTCGTACATGTTATCACAATAATTCCTCCTACCTGCACAGGTTAGGTTCCTTGGCTGCCCCAGGGTCAGACATGCCTCCTGCTAAGCATCTTAAGTCAATCCTCTGCCTTGTTTTGTGACAATGAATTGCTCCCTGACCATGCCCAAGTGTCTTTTACTGTGTCTTATTTATGAAGCAAGGTCCAGTTGCTTGATGCTGCTCAATACTGACTTTGAGCAGAACTGTAGTAAATCATTTTCCAGACCAACATAAGAAAGGAGTGATACGCAATTAAAAAACAACAATAGAGCATTTCTCTCTGTAAAATACCCGTGTACGCATAAATGTGTTTATCTGTCCAAAATGGTTGAGTATGTGTATTACGTATTATAATCACATTAGTACCAGTAGCGCAAAGTTGGTAAAATGTTGCAATTCTAAGAACAAAACTTGGCATAAAATGTGTAAAGGTAGTAGTCTTTCTTTCTTTTAATGCTTTCAACTTATCTTGAGCACTCTCACAAAATAAGGCTGGAATCTGCTGGAGCAGATGAGGTGATGAATG
>CM053756.1:15976009-15994441 GCA_028658305.1 Pachyuromys duprasi | reverse complement strand
TATTTTGGATTTTTTAAAACATATACTATATTCTCATTGCTTTGTATTTATACTGTGGCAATCTATGCATATCCTTTGTAGATATGGTCAATTTTAAACTATTTAATGAGTTAATCATAGTTGTTCATAATTGATGTTTTATTATTAGACAGCTAAAGTAAGTGTGAGTCTGATCTGGTCATTGTCTTTACTGGTACTCATTTACTTGGGTTATGGTCATCTTTGCTAGTCATTACTTTAGGATATTATCTATAGGAGCTCTATGGAGATAAGCATGTCACTTTAGTGGAGTCTTTTCTTTGCTTCTGTGGGTATATGAAGGAACCAGGCATTGGGAAACCACATCATACTAATTTATGACTTAAATTTCCATAGCCCATACATAGCCCTATATTCCTAATCTCTAATATTTGACCTATGGACCCATCAAATTGACATACAAGGAACCTATTTAAATCCTGAAAGGGCCTAGTTTGCATAACAAATTATTTCAGTCTCCTTAAAGGTCTCTCACCAGGCACAGATCTTAGGTAGTGTCTTAGTTACGGTTTCTACTGCTGTGAAGAGACACCATGATTATGGCAACTCTTATAAAGGAGAACATTTAACTGGGGCTGGCTTACAGTTCAGAGGTTTAGTCAGGGTTTAGTCAGGCCTGCATGGTTGCATGCAGGCAGGCATGGTGCTGGAGGAGCTGAGAATTCTGTAACTGGATCGGCAGGCAGCAGGAAGAGAGTGTGGCACTAAGCCTGGCTTGAGCACTTGAAAGGTCAAAGCCTGCCCCTAGTGGCACACTTCCTTCAACAAGGCCACACCTACTCCACCAAGGCCACACCTCCTGGTAGTGTTAATCCCTATGAGCCTATGGGTGTCGGTTATGTTCAAACCACCACAGGCACTGACAAAAACTTCAAGGAAAAATGGGCCCTTGGCCTCGTTTCCACTTCTTAGACAAGTCATTCTCCAGGACACTAAATGGCACTTTGATGCTTTGGGGACAGCTGCCTATGGAGATGTGTGTCTTATATTTTGACCTGGAGGTAGAGCTTTGTTTGCAATCTTCTTAGTGTTGCAACCCAGCTCTTCATATGGTGACCCCCAGCTATAAGATTATTTTGTTACTACTTCACAAGTGTAACTTTGCTCCTGTTATGATGTGTAGTGTAAATATCTAAGATGCAGGATGTCTGGTATGCAATTCCCAAAGGGGTCTCGCCCCACAAAGAAGTAGTTGCTGCATTCAGTTAACGATGTTAACTTGGATTGCTGGGACCAAGCCCAGCACACTCAACTGAATCAGGTATACCACTCTTGGAGAAAGCAAATGGGTTGACCAAGAGTCTTTGGACTAGGGCTAACAATTCAGTTCTAAAGCTAAAAAGAAATGTAGTTCTTGGGGCTAGAGCAATGGCTGAGCAGTTAAAAGCACTGAATCCTCTTCCAGAGGACACAGGTTTGATTCCCAGCACCCACATGAGAGGGTACCACTGTTTGTAACTTCATTCCCAGGGAATCTGGCGCTCCCTTCTGGACTCTGGTACCAGGCATGCATGTGGTAGGTACACAGACATATGAAAACATGAATCATGTCTGTGCCATGTCTTTAAAACTGTAACACTCTCAAGTCTATCTTTTAACACATGTTAGGTTATGGCTGATAAAATCTTAGGTAAATGAGTCAATAAACCAGTCACTTTCCCTGGGCTGCTTATGGATATTTTCAGATACTAGGTCACTCAGTGCCCCAGGGGGACACAAAACATATGCACACACACATATACATATATTCCTTTTGAGAAGCGATACTTGATTTACATTGCTGTCTTAGTTAGGGTTACCATCACTGCTGTGATGAAACACAACTAAAGGCAACTTGTGGAGGAAAGGGATTTGGGGCTTTCATATCCCGAGTCACAGTCCGCTGAGGGAAGCCAAGGAAGGAACTTAAACAGGGCAGGAACCTGGAGGCAGGAGCCGATGCAGAGGCCAGGGAGGGCTGCTGCTTACTGGCTTGCCCCCCATGGCTTGCTCAGCCTGCTTTCTTATAGAACTCAGGACCAGAGCCCAGGGCTGGCTGCACCCACATCAATCATTAATTCAGAAAGTGCCCTACAGGATTACCCACAGCCTGGTGTTATGGAAGCATTTCCTCAGTTAAGGTTAACTCCCCCGCCCCCCAACTTCAGATGATGCTAGCTAGGGTCAAGTTGACATAAAACTAGTCAGCATAATTGCTAATCCTGATTAACGACTTTCTATTTGAGGTCACTACAAAGGTCGGTTTTCTACAGCCTTATCTCTTTGTTTTAAGGGAGACATTTTTGAAAAAATATTTAAATAAAAGTGGTTTGACAATATTTTATTGATAATCATATCGTCAAAATGTATAACATTCACAGATATAGTTTGCCTATTTTCCCTTATTTCTCGGGCTTTTTCATCTGTGCATCTGTGTCAAGATGGCTTGATGACAGAGCAGTATACACAGGTTTCCATTTGGGATCTAAGTGGGAGGTTGCTATTTATGGAACTTAAAAATTGTAGACAGATTTTAGCTTAGTTTTAACTAAGGAAAATCATAGTGGTGATATCAAGTGAATTTGAGCAGAAATGGAGCATTTTAAAAAGATTTGTGCATACTGGGAAGAAAAAATACCCAGCCTTGCCTAGCCTTAGCCCCTTTAGAGACTTACTGGGATTGTTTTTCTAGCCTCCCTCACTGCCTATGGAGACCAGTAACAAAATAATTTCTTTCCAAAAATTATAAATGGGGGTGGAGGGCTGGGAAGATTGCTCAGTGGGTTAGAGGAAGCACTCATGGTACAATCCTGAGAACTGGAGCTCAGATCCCAAGACACTCATATGTATGCCAGGTAGGGGCCGTAGCCTCCCTGTTAATCCAGCTCCTGAAGGTAGAGACAGAGATCCCCTGAGCAAGCTGGGCCTGCAAGACTAGCCGTATCCATTAGTTCTGGGTTTGACTGATATACCCTGCCTCAGTGAAAAAGAGAGTAATTTGAAGATATTCTGGACAGCAATCTGGGGCTTCAATATGTATACACACGCACACACACACACACACACACACACACACTTTCAGGTACATGCATACATATATACATCACACATATAAAATAAGAAAAAAATCTACAGGATACATTAGTGAAAATTCACTACTGCATTTTCTTTTTATTTAGTAAGTCTGCTAATTTGAGTGAGCAGTACTTTTGACTATAAAAACCTTACCTTTTTTTTTTTTTTGCCTGTGCACACATATTTCAGAAGTGTTTAAGCACAGAAATTAAAGGAAAGTGATTGTAAAACGTAGCATCCTGGAAAACTAAGTAGGAGTGAGGCACTGCAGCCTGTCCAAGGTAGCTGGAGCTAGGAATGGCCAAGAGGACGTGAATGAAGACGCCAAATGTCATTGACTAAAACTGCCTCCATGTACTCAGTTGTCCACCAATCCCCTGGCTTACTGGGAAAATGCCAGTGAAGTGGAAAGGCCTATTCCCCCCCCCCCTCTTTGAGTTATGTAAGGATCTACAGAATTATTGGGAAGGACATCTGCTCTTTAGTTGACAGCAACTAAAAATAGCAAATAACCAAGCCTGCCTGACCCGATTAAAGCCTTTTCACTACCAGGCTTACTGCAATGATCTTGTGCTTTATTGTGGGTTGGAATAATCACCTCCAATTCTGGAAACTCGGGATGTGACTATAACTGAGGGGAAAAGAGCCCCATTGCTATTTCCTGGTCTGTGTGCCCAGAATGAATATAAAGGACAAATGAGCTAAACGCAAGGATCACACAGCTCTCCACTTTCGGGCTGTGGATCCAATGAGACCAGCTGCCTCCTGCCTCTGCTGTTATACTGTGATGGTTAGTTTTTTGTTTTGTTTTGCCAATTTGGCATGAGCTAGGGTCCTCTGGGAAGAGAAAACTACAAGTGAAAAAAATGCTTTCAGCAGATTGGCCTGTGGGCAAGCCTGTGGAGGTGTTTTCTTGATTGATGATAGATGTAGAAGGGCCCACTCCACCAGGGGTGGTGTCACCCCTGGGGACCTGATCCTGGGTTATGAAAAAAAGGTAGGCTGACCAAGCTGTGAGGAGCATGCCAGGAAGCAGCATTCCTTCACGGTGTCTGCTTTCATTCCTGCCTCAAGGTTCCTGCCTTGCTTGAGGTCCTGCCTTGGCTTCCCCCAACTATGAACTATGACTAAGTCTTTGTAAGCCAAATAGTCCTTTCCTCCCCAAGTTGCGTCTGGTCATGGTGTTGATTGAAGTAACAGAAAAGCAAACTAATACACATATTTTCCCCACCACGATGGACTATATATCCTTTGATATTGTGAAACAAAATAAACCCTTCCTTCCTTATGTTACTTTTCAAAAAAATTGTGCATGTGTGTGTGTGTGTATGCCTATTGGGCTTCAAGGAGGTGTCAGGTCACCTGAAGCTGCAGTTAACGGTGGTTGGTGATCTACCTAACGTGGGTGCTGGGAACTAAACCCAGGTGGTCTGGAGAGAGCAATCAATGCTGAGCCATCTCTCCAGCCCCTCCTTAAGTTGGTTTGTCAGGGGACAGGTAACTAATGCAGGGACCTTATATAGAGGTAGGGTCAATGCACACTGAAGTAGGATGCAGGCCTCAGTTAGCATTTCACCACTGTAGTAAGACACTCAGGAGGAGTGGAGGACCGCAGGAGTGCCGCTGCCGCTGCTCTTTGCTTTGTTTCTTGCTATCACAGGTTTCAAGTCAAATCCGGCTGGCTCTACTCCTTTGGGCCTGAGGTTCCACAGACTATCACGGTGGTAGGAGCATGTAGTGGAGGAAGCTGCTCATTTCCTGGAAGCAAGGAGGCAGTAGGGGGCCGAGATATACCTTACTAGCTCCAAAACTTCACATGTGAGTGTATAACCTGGAGTAACCACATAAAGGAAGCAAATAAAAAGGGGCCACTGAGCACGAAGGGACGAAGAAGCACCAGGGGAAAAGGAAGCACATGGGCAGCGGGGGCCGCCTCTCTCATGAACTCAGTTGGCTGCTCTCTGATCACTCTCCTCTGATGATGCAGCCTTGCCAGGCCACGGAGGAAGAGGACTCAGGCAGTCCTGATGAAACTTAACAAGCTATGGGGAGATGGCAATAGTGGAGAAGTCCCCCTTTCAGTGGACTCGGGGAAGGGGAGGAAGGGAAGAGGGAGGGGGACTGGGAGAGTTGAGGGAGGGGGCTTCAATCGGGATAGATAATGAATAAATAGTGAAGAGAGAAAAAAATTTTAAAGTGCTTGGGTGTGGACTTCTCAAAGAACAGTCACAATTACGGATCTTTGCGGTTGCCATTGTTGAAGGCTGGGTGGCTTCTGAGGTTACATCTCGAAGCGGTTTGGAGGGATCTGAGTAAGATCACAGGATGTTCCCCTGCGCCTGATAGAATTGCAAAAACACCCCAGGACACAGGCGCAGGGAGGAAGTTAAGATGCTTTTTACTATAATCGGTGTTTTAGTCTTGTTTGTGAGAGTATCAGAAAATGTCTTCGAGAGGAGAAGGGTCATAACGGGGAAGGACAGAAAGACACACACAGGAATTAAAGCATGGGAGGTAGACAAGGAGAAGGCAAGACTGACTGTGGCCCTGCTGATGGTGTTGGGAATTCGTGGCACTACTGACTAATCCAAAGTTGCCTGAGGAGACAGTATGTTCCCAAAGCACATCTGATCAAAGACAGTAAGTAAACTGCACCCTCTGAGGGATCAAATAATTTTGACTTTTTGGTATCTCCCTCTCCCTCATTAATTTTCCTCACAGTGTATTTACAGAAACGGATTCTTTCTTCCTTTCCTTCCTTCCTTTCTCCCTCTCTCCCTCATGCCCCCCCTCTTTCCCCTTTTCATCTTTTTGATTCAGGGTTTCTCTGTGTAGCCCTGGCTGTTCTGGAACTCTCTCTATAGACCAGGCTGGTCTCAACACTCAGGGATCCGCTTGCCTCTACCTTGCCAATGCAGGAGTCTTTAACTTTTAACCCTGTAATATGAACTCTGTAAACTATGAAGAGAGAGAGAAAACATTTATTAGAAACCATCAGTTTATTTTCCTTCTACTTAGACAATCAGAATGGTTAAATGGCTCATGCCATTTTTGTCCTGTACTTGGAAAATTGCAGTCCTAGTAGAAAACTAAAAAACTATCATTCAGATGCTGGTAAATTGTTAATAATTGCTATCACAAGGGTTTCTCTCCCTGTAAACTAATTATTTAAAAAATTCTTTAGTTGTAGTGGATAGGGTAGGCTAGGCTAGCATAGCATAGCATAACATTGCACAGTACAGTATTTAGTTGTAGTATGTGTGTGCACATACATATATGCCATGATGTGTGTAGGGGTCAGAGGACAACTTTGTAGAGTCAATTCTCTCTTTCTACTTTCATGTCGATTCTGGGGTTTAAACTCGGGTCATCAGATTTACATGGCAAGTGCTTTTACGCCTTAGGCCATCTCACCACCCCTAAACCAATCTTTTTATCCAATGAATATTTATTTTTTTTTAACGAAAAGAACATGATTTGAGGCTAGTTGTTACAAATTCAATAATAGGTACTATTATATTTTGACCCATGGTAAGTAATAGGTTTTCTCCGAAGACCAAATGAGCCAATTCAAGTCCGATTAAAGCATAAAGGGTTTATTGGATGTAGCGCTTGGGTGGGATCACTGGTCCCAACGAACAGAGCCAGGGAAATCTCCATGGGGAGGAGACAGAGAGGAAGGGGAAGAGAAAGACAGAAAGAGCATGTACATGGAGAGAGAAAATGCAGAGGGAGTGAGGGAACCAAAATGTCAGACACACCCTGCAATGGGTAGGAACTGAGATGCTGGGAGAACCTGGAGGCCAGGTCTGCTTTAGTATGGTAAAAATGCACCTCAACCACTTGTCCTAGGTCTGAAAACCAACAATAAGTCCAGCAACAGATATCAAAGTAAATAAAAATGCTGGGCAGAATTCAGTTCAACCGAAGCCATAAGTATGAAGATACCCTGGTTTAAGCCTTAAACCTAGAACACCAGTTGATAACTTTCCAGAGATCCTGCAAGCAGTCTTACTTAAATTTAATTACTTAAATTATAATTATGCTACAAAAAGCTACACGTTCTGTGCTACAGTTCTGTCTATTATAAATTGTTCTTTAGAGTTTACTCATGTTAATTTGGGTTCTATAGGAAACATGGCAAGTTAGGATGGAAACTGAAAGTGTTTTCTTGGGAGAAACATCAAGGTAGGGGGTCGAGTTGTAGGGGTCTCTGCGATCTCCAAGGGTAGCAGAGTGATGATTGATCATGGGAGGACACACAGAAAAGAGGCTTTAGGTGAGCCCAGCGGATCCGACCCAGTTATCAAAGAATCATGGGGTAGAAGCTGTTATCAAGATCTGAATAGAATCTTCTACCCCCAGCTTTTCTACGCCTTACTTTTGTCTCACTGACACATTTCATTCCACCCACCCAAACTATTACTATATTTGACTAACAGTTCTTTAATGTATCTATATAAAAGTATTTTAATTCAAATATTTTACATTTTGTTTTTCTTAATCATTCCCACAGGAAGCCTAGTAATTTGAAAAACTACATTCCAGGTTAAGAACAGTGACTATAATGAGAAACATGTGCTCTGCTCTGGAGCAAATGGCACACATGCTGGAACGGCCCTGGGACATCTGTGAGGGTACTTCTGAGTGAAATTGTCTTTTTGCTTTTTTTCCTCTCTCGGGGGTAGCTTCTATGCTGCCCAGGATGTTTCCAAACTCACTTCCGGGGCTAGCAAGATGGCTCTGTGGCTAAAGGCACCTGTTGGCACACCTGATGACCCGAGTCTGATCCCAGGGATCTACACAGTGGAGAGAGAACCTACTCTTGTTCTAAGTTCTCATAATCTCTCTCTTTATGCACGCAAACACAGTGGCTCTGTTTCTCTCAGGAACTCTAATAGATAAGTATTCCTTTATTTAATCTACTCAACTGTCCTGTCAACTACTATTATCTTTAATTTGCACAGAGGGATACAGAAGCACAGGGCACTTAGTAACGTGTTCAGGGTTACACAGACATCGAGAGGTGGGGCCGGGGCTGAACTGAAGTCTTTTGGCTCTAACATAATTATTTTATACTGTTACTGTGGCCTTCATGAACCCTGCTGTATTACTTAGCCTACATTTTAAAAGCCGCTACAGGGCCAGTGAGCTGGCTCACTGGGTTGAAGACTCCCCGCACAGCTTCATGACCTCAGTTCCCAGAAGTCAAGAACTCCCACAGTTGTCCTCTGACCCCCACACCCATCAGTCGCTCTTTCTCACACATGCACACACATACTCATGCACACGCGCACAGACACACATGCGTGCGCATGCAAACACACATGCAAGCTATACATACATACTTAAAACACATCAACATACAGACAACACACACACATTTTTAAAAGCAACTATTCTAGTGTCTTAATTTGGTTTCTGTTTCATTAATACAACACTGATTAGAAGCCACTTGGGGAGGAAAGGGTTTATTTCATCTTGGATTGCAGTCTACCATGAAGGGAATCAAAGCACAGTGAGCGAAGCGGAGGAAAGCAGTTTAGTGGCCTCCTCTGACTAGTTCAACTTGCTTTTGTGTACAACCCAGGCCCACCTGCCCAATGGTGCACTGCCCACAGTAGACTGGGCCCTCCCACATCAGTCATTAATCAAGAACATGTTCCATAGACCTGCCTACAGGCCAGTCTGATAGAAGCATTTTATTAACTGAGGTTCAGACTTCCAAGATGACGATAGCTTATGTAAAATTGACTGAAACCAGCCCGCACACCAAAAGTTACCTTCTTGGGGCAGGGACAATGGCTTTGTGGTTGAAAGACAGTACTGCTTTTGCCCAGGACCTAAATGTGTTTCCCAGCACCCAGGTCAGGGGGCTCACCACAGCCTGCAACTCCAGCTCCAGGAAACCTGACACCTCTTCTGGCCTCTGGGGTCAACTGCACTTTCCTGTGTACACACACACACACACACACACACACACACACACACAAATCTTTGGGAGGGAGAGATGGTTTAGAGGTTTAGAGCACTTGTTGCTCTTGTAGAGGACCTGGTTTCAGGTCCCAGCACCCACAATTCCAGTTCCAGGGGAATCTGATGCCTTCTTCTGTCCTTCATGGGCACCACATACAACATTACACGCAGAAAAAAAACACACTCATAATGTAAAATAATAAATCTAAAGGAAACCTTGAAATCTTTTTATTTACATGTGTATTTCATAAGCAACTGATTACATATAGAAAGATCACAGCAAAGGCTTGCCACTCTCAACACGCTCTCTCTGCACCAACACGTAACATGCTAATGGGAAAGACTCTCCACTTTCCTGTCAATAGCAGCATGTGCTCTTCAAAGCTACATATGATGGAAATCACACCAATTAACGGATGCAGACAAAGAGAACAATGCGAAGTAAGGAATTCAGGAAGTGGTCTGCAGCCAAAGAACGTGTGACTTAGAAGTCAATGCAGCGTCCTTTGCGTTCCCAGTCTCCATACCGGGTAGGCTCTGGGCCCCTGGGTCCGCCTTTCTCTTTGGTAAGTGGATTAACATCATCTGGAAACCCTAAGGGAGACAAAAGATACAGACAAGGCAAAGACCAAAGAAAACAACATGGTCACTTTTGAGGACAGGGTTGCATAAGCTCGGTGTGAGTGCCCGGGTTGTCAAACAAATGAACCATAAATATGGTTTTCCCCCTTCCACCCCTGTTCAATCGACTTTACTGCTGACACCAATGACTTCTGATTCTCTGGGTGCTTTCTTTCAGGCCTAGAAACTGCTGGAGAATAGTTTCCTGTGTGACGCTGGCTGGGCCCAACAGGAGGGAAGGGGGGAGAACGGAATACAGCTTCACTGAACTTGGGAGGTTTAGAAACACGATCAGCATCTACATTTTCTTCCAATAGCATGTGTGGGTTGTGTGCCTTATAGCGTGGAGCTGACCAAGGTCATGTATGTACAGGTGTTGACTGAATTTCTCTATGAGCATGACTGCTCCTTAACAGGCATTCGGCTTTGGCAGATGGTTTTAGGAGGATAAGGTACAGTCATCGGTCCTAATATTTTGTGTTCATGGGCTGGGGATACAGCTCAGTAACAGAATGCTTGTTTTAGCATCAGTGAAGTTCCATCTCCAGGACAACGCTCACAGGTATACACGTACACACATGCATGCACACACATTTACATACTAGTACACACACACACATACATATACAATGAGACCCTTAGTATACACCAACATATACACACATAAAATCCTTACTATATAGACTCACACACGCACGCACACATACAGAAACATATATGGACACACTGAGACCTTACTACACTTACCAATATATACACATATAAAACCTTTACTACACACATACACACACATGCACACTAACACATACACGCATATACAATGAGACCCTTATCACACACATCAACATATATACACATAAAACCCTTACTACACAAACATATACATGTACAATGAGATCCTTATTACACACAAATCAACATATACACACATAAAACCCTTACGACACACACACACAAATGCACTGCATATTCCTAATGAGAGTCCTCACTGTTGAGTCAAGCCAAATTCTGACAATTTCATCTGTTTGTCTGTCTGTCTATCTATTGACACAGGGTTTCTCTGTATAACTGTGGGCTGGCCTGGAACTCTGTACACCAGGCTACCTTTGAATGCAGAGATCTGCCTGTCTCCACCTTCCAAGTGCTGGGCTTAAAAGTACACGCCACCATACCTGGCAAGGATTTTAATTTTTTGCTAATCAGTCAAGTTGATTTTATTTCCATTTGATGTTAGGTATCACTAATGTTTCTCAGGTTGGTGTTAAATGCTGAGGCCAAATCATCCTTCTGTTATTACCCAATTCTGGCCCTTCAATTCTCAGCACTTTATACATTTCAATTCCCTTAGTCTGCATAATAATCCTGATTCCAGAGGCTGGAGAGAGGGCCCAGAGGCTAAGAGCTCTGGCTGCTCTTCCAGAGGTTCTGAGTTCAATTCCCAGCACCGACATGGTGGCTCACAACCACCTGTCATGAGAGAAGATGCCCTCCTCTGGGGCGCAGGCATACATTCAGGCAGAACACACTGCAAACATAAGAAATATATCTTAAAAAATGTAATCCTATGAGACAGGAAACGATATTGGCCCCTGTGTTACAGGTTCACAAAACCATTCAGTGTCACACAGCAACTGAATGAGATGGCGCCTGAACGGCAACCCACATCACAGGCATGCGCCTTCCCAGTGCTGACATCACAGCCATGCACCATCATGTCAAATTTATGTGCTTGGAACGAGGCTGGGGCTCCATGCCTGTGAAGCCAGCACTCTTCCCATGAGTTACCCTCACTTCCAAAACTTTAGAGCTTCCCTCCCTGACTATGCTTAGATTTAAATGCTTGTGTATGTGTGTGTGTGTGTATGCTGATGTGAGTGTTCAGGTTAGAGGACAATATCAGGAACCGGTTCTCTCTTTCCAGTACAGTCCCTGGAACTCAATTCCCAGGCCTGCTGGTAAGCATCTTTATCTGTTGCGCTATCTTGCTGGGCCCTACTCTCAGATTTGACATGAGAAAGCTTGACATTCTATTAACCTACCATTTTCACTTCATGCTGAGGCCGAAGAGGCCAATTAGCTGTGCTTGCCGTGCTCTGTGTTCTCTCCGTATGGCCATACCTTTCCCTCTCTTAAACATCTCCTCAGCACATCTCCTTGTCAAGATTTTATTTTTCCTTTAAATTGCATTGCCTCACTCTTTTCTGGTCTTTTTATTTTGCCATGCTAATTACCACCAGATGTTCACGGAGAGCTATGTTTCTCATGGTCACTTACTTTATTTATTATTTATTTATTAGCATGAGACAGAGTCTGGCAATGTGTCCTGTACTGACCTAACGATCTTGTCCTACTGTGGCAGTCTCCTGGGTGCTCGATTCCATGTTTAAGCTGTCATGCCTGGCTGCTTTATTATTTTAGTTGGGAAATAAATGCTCTGCAACAGGACATCCTGAAAATTTTCCTTAGGATGAAAAAAATGGTAGGAAACCAAGACTTGAAGGAAAAAAAGCTAGACACAACTTGCTTTGGGGCTTTCCTGGGAGGGCAAGAGGGGATAAATCTGAGAGAAGTTAAGGGATAATCAATGGGACCTGGTTTATAGGTGTCTACAGGTAACAGTGAGGAATAAATGAAGAATTACCCTGGATATCAGGCTCGTGTGATTTGGTGGATGGAGTTTACTGGGCAGCAGAAGGAAAAGGGGGTGCGGCATCAAGCTGCTGGAGGAATGAAGGTGAGGGGACGCTATGGGGACAGAGTAGGTTTAGTCTTAGAAATGGCGATTTTGAGATGTTTGGAACATGCACAGATCAAACAAGACGGCCGAGAAGCATGTGTGAGATTTCTAAAGCCATCTGAGGAAGACATGGGGTTCTTCTGAGGAACGCTTAGTGCGGGTGTGGACAGAGGCCTAACAAAAGCACGTTTAGGTATTGTGTGCAGACAAAGGAGTTTGAAAACAACCCAGGAAGTGGCAGAAGCAGTAGGTGACACTCTCTAAAGTTGGTGATTATTCAAGGAAGGCTGGAAGCTATCGCCTGACAGTGTTCGCCCTCTTCTAAGGCCTGGTGGTTTGGATGGGATCACGAGGCATTAATAAGTCAAGATTACTGATACACACTGCAGCTCGTTCACACAGGCAGTTCCATCTTTTGACCTCTATCTAACTGGTGAGATTTACAAGTCCATGATGAAGCCCAGATGTTGGCGCTGTGCTTTCAGCGCTTCAGCCCCCAGAACTGTACGCCAAAATGAACTTGTTCTGTTTTCAATTTGCCCGTTTCTGTAAGTAGCCTCGTATGATAGTTAGAGAGAGAGACATATATATATATACATATATGCACAATTAAAGTCATAAAATTAAAAAACATAAGAAAAACACCAATAAATTATGTTCTGTCTATTACCATCCTTAAAGCTCTTTACTCTTTTTGTTGCTGTTGCTTTTCATTTTTGAGCCAGGGTCTCTCAGGGTAGCCCTGCCTGTCCTGGAACTCACTCTGTAAACCAGGCCGGCCTCAAACTACCCCTTCTTTGTCCTTAGTCACAGTGTTATAGTGAGAATAATCGTGTTCAGGTGTTTCCCATCTAAGTGGCTCTTGTGGATATATACATGGTTTTGTTTTAATCCCAGGTGTGCGATGTGGGACTGATTCAGATGGTCCACAGCAGCAAACTATTTGCCTCATGCGGGCTCTGAGAGGAGGAGCTCTTTGCCAGCTGCAGATAGTTTAAATCTGAGGACTCTGGTGAGAGAATAAATGCCAGAGCCCAGAGAGTGTGGAGGAGCTCCCAGAAAGAGCAAGGCTGCGGAAAAGAGCAGGGCTGTCCCCCCCCTGCCCCCCTGTCGATACAGGGAGACAAGAAGTTGGAGAGCTCCTGAAGCAAGGAGTGGACTGACTCCAAGGAACCCAATGATCCCAATCAGCAGGAAGCAGCTAAGAGAACTTCACCCCCTCTCCTAAGAACCCTTTCTCTCTCCTACCTGGTATTGGGGTGGAGGAGGAAAAGAGAGATATAAGAAATGTAAATAAAAGAGCTTTAAAGTATGCCAGCAAATGGCCACTCTGAGGGATTCAGCTGTGGACGTCTGCGCCGAGCCTTTCTCCCCAAGCTTTCTCCTCGAGTAGCTTACGATCAGAGGTGGGAGTCTAGTCTCAGAGTGGCTGCTCTCCTGGACTGACAGCTGCCAAGAGATGCTCCCTCCTGCCCAGTGGGAAGATGACAGGGAGCTATGAAGGAAGGGAACTAGGGTTAAAGAGTGAGAGGTGCCTCCCCGTCAATATGCAGTTCCCAGGCGTTTCCTAAGACCAGCATCCTCACTGTGCCTTGATGCCGTGGTTTTACCCTGTACGTTAATGATGACCTACGGCAGCTGATATTTTTTTTTTAACAGCAGAAATCATTTTCAATAAATGCAGCTTTGTTATTTGTATCAAAGAAGAGCTCTACTTATGTTTTGCCTTTTGAATAGTGAAAGCATAGTAAAAATGAACAAACATCCCCAAATAACCAAATAAGTACGAAGCACTTAGAATCCCTTTCTTTGAGGTTGTCTGTGCTGCTCAGGGTGGCCTCACGTTCCTCATTCTCTGGCATTCGCTGGTATTCCAGACATGTGCCACCATTTCTAGCTCTAGACACCATGTTGGGGGGGTTACATGTAATATGTGCGTTTGTGCCTGTGTATGCACATTCGATGTAGTGTGTGCTCTTATGTGTGTGCACCCATACACTTGTGTGAATGTGCACACAAAGGTCGGGGACTGACTTCAGGTGTCTCCCTTGATTGCTCTCCACATTATATACTGCAGCAAGGTCTTTCATGAGAGCCCGGTGGTCGTCCATTTAGCTAGTCTAGGTAGCCAACCTGCCCCAGGGATCCCGCGTGCCTTCCAAGTGTGGAACTACAGTGGGCTGCAACAGCCACTGAAACAAGGGTGCTTGGATCTGACCTCTGCCCCTCACGCAAGCCCTGCGAGGACTTTATGCACTGAAGCATCTCACCAACCCAAAGCCTTTTTAGAGAAGTAACAACCACACATAGTCCAAACAGTATTTTCACTCACTGAAACATCCGTTATAACCGTTGATGACAGTTTTATGAGCACACTTCACTCCTTTCACCTTGTCCAGTGAATGCTGACCCTGCCATGTTAAGCACCAACAGTGGTTTGCTCTACTCACTCTGTAGAGGCTCGCTCTCCAAGTGTGAACCCTCCGGTGTGTCAAAACGACCCACTGGCAGCTTTGACTTCTTAAGGGTTTGCTTCACAGGTTTGGGCTTTCCTTCTTGATAACTCACTTTCCTCAAAGAATGATTCAGAAGGGATGATCTTACTACTGGAGAAAAAAGGGCAAATGGAACACAGTGAAAATTCTTCCCTGCACACCTACATTCTACATAGCCATTTCCCTTCCTTAGAGATAACCAGTGATACAGGTTTGCAAAGAAGAGCTGTACAGTAGCCAGGCAGGTAAGTACAGGGAATAGTTTAATAGCCTGGGACTCCGCTTGGTTTGGAATATGTACACGGTTCTTTTCTAATAATGCACTTGGCAGCCTAATTTCCTTTCGTGTACATACTATGCACATACACCTCTCTCCAAGAGATGTGCCTAGCAACCCAACAGCACCAGGGTGCACACACATTCCTTTCTGAACAATGGGATTTTTCTCCTCTCTCAACAATACATGTAGACAGATTCCATTCAGTTGTGTACTCTCCTCATGTTCCAATGCAGGACAAGAAAGGCCCACTGGCTTATACTGGGTTTGGGTGCTTAACAAGATAAACCGAGCCCTCAGGGTGATTTTAAAAAAGTCTTCTATTGTTTTATACCGATTTTGACAGGCATATGATTGAAGCGAGATCCATTATGAAGAAGGACCTTAAGCAGAAAATGATTATGCTGCCTAATAGATCACTCAAAACGAGAACCACCCAAACTGCACACCTTATTAACCAGCCTCCTCTTCCCTGTGCACCCCATAAAAGAGATCCTGGGCAACAAATCTGGGCCTTCTTCATTGTGGCCTCCTGCTCTCTTGCAGTGTAAGCATTTAAATAAAGTTTCCTTGTTAATTTACAATCAGTGTGGGCTTATTATTTCCATTCCTTGAATAAGGAAGCGCCTGGCTTGCCCCAACCCTGACAGCAGAATCAAGAAACCAGCATCCTTTAGGAACTCACATCTTGTGCCAGGGTGTGGAGAACACACACCAGAAGGTGTACCAGCCTAGGCTGGAGCTTCTAGAATTGCCCAAGTGTCCATGAGGAGAATGAAAATGTATTATCCTCAGATGAAAGACAGCACCTCACAATTCAGTGTGGAGTGATCTTAAAATATGTTTACTTGAAAAAAGCAATACATTTCCATCAAATCAAATCATTTCCATGAAGAAAACAGCATAGAGGAAATTACTGGAAATGGTCAATTGAACTGGAAAATGAGTTCATTAATTTTTTTTCTTAAATGTTTTTGTTTAACAACAGTGGAATACTGGATAATCACTAATAAGGGTTTGGAGCAAGCCTTTCAGTTTCTACAATTTTCACTATACAGATCATTTCAGGTTGTTAACAACCAACAGGTATCAAGCATTTGAACGGAAAAACTAAAAAGTCAAATAAAAATCTGGCCATTAGTTATAAAAACAATAATTCTTCAGTTTACATAATTTCTCAGGGATGTCATCAATTAAACTTACATTCTGCATGCTCTTTGGGATGATAAGGAACACTGAGAAAGAATGAAACTAGTTTTGTTAACTATAGTTTCTACAGAAAGCAAGAAGGCATGTCTTCTTAACAGTTCTTGGCTTCATGTAATTTTCATTCTATGTTCTTACCTGCCTCTGGCCTACTTCTGTACTTCCCCAACATTTGGACCAGACTGACCTTGAACCCAAAGAGATTCTTTTGCCTCTGCCTGCCTAGTGCTGGGACTAAAGGCATGCGCCCCCTGCCCGGGTACAAATTATTCTTGATGTAAACAAGTAAATTAATGACACTCATGTTTCCCATACTTTTTAGCCGCATCTAATGCGAGGCGCTCTTCTGAAAGCACCCGCCCCTCGGCCAACCACCCCGAAAGCTTCTGCAGCCCCCGCGCACAGGGTCCAGGTCTCTGCGCCTGAGCCCTCTTATGTCAGATCTACACTTCCCCCACCGGCTGCCGACTCTCGGGACCTCGGGAGGATTGCCTTACTTGCTGTTCTCCAGACTGAGGCCATCCGCGATCCCGTAAGGACCAGGTAGACCATAGTGCCAGTGTCCGCAGCGCCTGCGCACGCGCAGCCAAGTGGGCGGGGCTACCGCCCTCCCACGCAGAGAGCCCGCGCCTTCTGCGCAGGCGTCAGGGAAAGCAGGGTAGGGCGGAGCTTCGCTGTGTCACCTGGAGAAACCTGTGTCCTTTACACAACGTCCCATAATCCTACATAGCCATTTCCCCAGCCTCTGTCCCTGCCTATCGCTCTTAGCCATTCAGATAGATTTAAAGACAAAACTGAAATCCTGCATGGGAGTAACAAGTTCTAGAGTTCACACCACCCTAATATATAGTGCCTGGATAAGTAGAGGAGGGAAGTTCAAGGTCCAACACAAAGATGGAAACTTGACTCACCCTAATATGATCACATTTTTAGATGTTAATAATATATATATATATATACATATATATACATCATATATTCATATATATATCACTAGATACTAGTGATTTTTAAAATTTTGGCATACCACATAGGTGTACCTAAGTATCGCTCCATAAATCTGTAGTTAAAATACCAAACATTAAACATTTAATTACATTCAACATTCTCAATTTTTGAAAACAATTTTTTTAATGAGTTCAAAATACTCAGTTGCGTGAATTGGTTGAGACGATTCCATAGCAGGGATCTGTCAGGGGGTTGGGAAGATGGCTAGCTTCTCTTTCAGAGGACCTGGGTTCTATCACCGCCACCCACATGTCAACTCACAAGTTTGTAATTCCAGTTCCAGAGTGTCTGACACATTCTTCTGGACTTTGTTGGCACTGAGCATGCCCATGTCATTCATGCCAGCATGCATGCATACATACATACATACTGCCCACAAAACACACAAAATAAAAATCTTTTAAAAATATTGAGCTTAAAAACCTTTAAACATGACATGTTATTAGAAAACAAAGCAAACCCATGTGCACTCATGTGCATTTAACTGTCTTTCCCCTCCCAGGACTAGTAGGCTGGTACCACTCCTCAGCAACTCTGATGACCAGTTTGACCTGTGCTACAGTATTATGCAGCCTGGAAGACAGGTTTGACTTCAAGAGAATCAATTCGTCTATCCAACATGTAGGATGATGGACAGCTCTCCAGGTTTGGTTTTGGAACCAGGTAATGAAATTCTTTGGTATGCCGTTTTTAAAAGATGTTATATGCTCCAAATAAGTTAACAGTCTTGAGATTGCTTGAGATGACAACAGTTCAGAGAGTAGAAGGCAGGAAATAGCTGTCACTCCATTCTTTTTTTTAAATGTAATTTATTTATTTTTATATCAATCACAGGTTAGGTACTTTGCATCAGAGGCATAGCCCCCTCCCTCATTCCCTCCCACTCTCCCCATCCCTCCCTCATCTCCTCCCCTCCCCCTCCAAGTCCACCAATGGGGGAGGACCTCCTCCCCTTCCATCTGACCCCAGTTCATCTTGTCTCCTCAGGGCTGGCTGTAATGCCCTCCCCTGGGATCTAG
>CM053756.1:15946084-15975509 GCA_028658305.1 Pachyuromys duprasi | reverse complement strand
CATCTTTTGGATATATGCCTAAGAGTGGTATAGCTGGGTCTTGAGGAATCACTATTCCTAATTGTCCAAGAAAGCACCAAATTGATTTCCAGAGTGGTTGTACAAGTTTGCATTCCCACCAGCAATGGAGGAGGGTTCCTCTTTCTCCACAACCTCTCCAGCATGCATTGTCACTAGTTTTTGATTTTAGCCATTCTGGTGGGTGTAAGGTGAAATCTCAGGGTCGTTTTGATTTGCATCTCCCTGATAACTAAGGACGTTGAGCATTTAAGTATTTTTCTGCCATTCTATAATCCTCTATAGTCAGTTCTCTTTTTAGCTCCATACCCCATTTTTTAATTGGATTACTTGATTTCTTGCTTTTTAACTTCTTGAGTTCTTTATATATACTGGATATTAGCCCTCTGTCAGAAGTAGGATTGGTAAAGATCCTTTCCCAGTCTGTAGGCTGTCGTTTTGTTTTGATGACAGTTTCTTTTGCTTTAAAGCAGCTTTTCAGTTTTTTTTTTAAATTTTTGTTTTACTATTTTTCCCATTTATTTACTTTGTATCCCAATTGTAGCCCCCTCCCTCATCTCCTCCTGGTCTGCCTCCCTTCTCTCCCTCCCAACCCTCTCCTATAGTCCACTGAATAGGGGGTGTCATTTCCCTCTACTATCTGACCCCAGCCTATCAAGTTTCATCAGGACTGCTGCATCATCTTCCTCTATGGCCTAGCAAGGTCACCTCCCCAGGGGGAAGTGATCAAAGAGCCAGCCAGTGAGTTCATGTCAGAGACAGACCTTGTTCCAAGGATTCCACCTGGAGACTGGGATGCCATGGGCTACATCTGTGCAGGGGTTCTAGGTCCTCTCCATGCGTGGTCCTTAGTTGATGCAACAGTCTCTGCAGGCCCTCTGGGACCCAGATTTTTTGGCTTGGTTGGTCTCCTTGTGGAGCTCCAGTTCCCTCCTACCTGTTACTGCTTACACACTATGTTTCACTTTTCAGTTAGGCAGATATTCTATCATAGCCTGTCACTACCTACTATGTCCTAGTACACCAGTGTTGTGGAATGCTGTCTGTTAAGACAGAGGCATGATTATCTGCAAGTACAAGAGACCTCTCTACAGAGCTGGAGCTGTTAGCCTTCCCTTGTGAAACTCTCCCAATATTCTAGCCACCCCTTCCTATGCCTCTCCCAGCTGCCTGTAAGTTTGCTCCAGCTACACAAGGCCCTGGGAAACGCAAAGAGTATGTAGAGGTAGAATGGTAACTGGCAGGGCCATTCCATTGATGTAGCCATGGAAACATCACTGCCCATGGTGGCGTGGGGCTTTTGGGTCATGTAGCTGTTTGGGGGTTACCTATGCCCCTGGCTCACCGATCTTGACAGGAGTGGAATCATTCCTTTGGTCTGTTACAGATGTGTAATACTTGGCTAGAATTTGTATTTTTAGGTTTCTCATCAAGGAAGATGGCAAAACACCATTCTATATTTCCTTTTGCACTAACTCACACGATTATATATATTGTTTCCTGTTTTTCCTGCCATAGTATTTGTGGTGTTCGAATGGGAATGCCCTCATAGTCTCCTATATATGAATGTCTGGTGCCAAATTGGTGGACTGTTTTGGGAAGGAATGGGGGTGTGGCCTTGTTGAAGGAGGTTGTCATTGGGGGTGGGCTTTCAGGTTTCAAAAGCCCATGCCAGGCTCAGTGCCACTCTCTGCCATGGATCAGGATGTAAAGAGAAATTTAAAAATGTTATTTTTGAGCTTGAGGAGTAATAAAAGCACCAGTAAATGCCATGTTAGAGCCAAGCCCTGTACTCAAGCAGATAAAATGTTTAAAGGCCTGATTCAAAATGAAGTAAAGCAATGCCTTATTACCTCAGCCAGCTAAGTTCCCAACTTGTGAAAAGGAACTAAATCAAAGGTTACGCAACGGAGGAGGGTGCAGACCCAGAAAGCAGATCTTGGCAGCTTGGATCATGTGGTTTTGGCTTTAGTGTCCAGAAGGTTACAGAAAAGGGATTAAACAATCTTCCTCCATAGTTAAGACAAGACACTGGGATTAGGCCTGTGGCAGGGGAGACCCTGCAAGGAGGCCTGTAGAGACAAGCTATTTCTTGAAGCTTCAGTCATCTAAGTCCTTTGTGACAGGACACAGGATTTAGAGTTTGCTCTGACAATTCTTCACTATGTCCCTTTCACCCCTTGAGGAATGGGAATGTATATTCTGTGACACTGTATGCTGGAGTATATGATTTGCCTTTTGCTTCTGCATGGGGTTACAGTTAAGATATTTTCTTGAGTCTCAATAGACTCAAGACATGGACTTTGGACTTTAAAACAGTTTTAAGAGTGAAATGCTAGGAGACATTTAAAGCTGGATGGACTGTATTTTGCTACAAGCCTATTGGGCCCAGGGAATAGAATGTAGTGATTTGAATGATTCCCATAGATTAATGTTATAAGGAAAGGGAAAATTGGTATTTAACATGTTCCTATCAAGACAATTTCAAATAAGCAAGTCTTCACATTTCATATGCCCTGGTTATTTATTGGCTAGCTGTCAAGCATATCATCTTTCTAAAACACACTAGTTTGACTGAAAATTTCAGTTTAAGATTGAGCCCAGAAGTCAGGCACAGTGGCACACACCTGTAAACCCAACACGGGCAAGACAGAGGCAGGTCATATCTCTTTTGAGTTTGAGGCCAGCTTGGTCTACAAAGTGAGTCCAAGACAGCGAAGGCAACACAAGAGAAACCCTGTATCAAACAAAAACAAAAAACAAACAAAAAAAGATTGAGCCCAGATTGGGCTGAGCCCTGATGGAGCATTCTTCTTATTTGAGTTTGTTCATGCTTGTCTCACTTGTTAACACAGCTCTGGTTCTCCACAGATCTTCCTGTCCACTAGGGCACAGTTTCAGGGAGATGGCAGAGATGATGGAGTAGAAGTATTCAAGAGCCTTTAAGACTTGGCCCACAGGGAAACATGGCTCGGCAATTAAAAGCACTGGCTGCTCTTCCAGAGAAGCCAGGTTTGATTCTCAGAATTCACATAGCCATTCACAACCATCTATAACTCCAGCTCCTAGGAGTCAGTCACCCTCTTCTCGTCTCTGTAGGCACTAGGCACACAAGGGGTTTATGAACATACAAGCAGGCAAAAGTTCCATACACATACAACAATTAAAACAAACATACATACATCTAGGTCCATAATTGTACACTGTCATACTCAGAGGGTTTTTTGTTTGTTTGTTTTTTCAAGACAGGGTTTCTCTGTGTGGCCTTGGCTATCTTGGACTTGCTTTGTAGACCAGGCTGGCCTCGAACTTAGAGATCTGCCAGCCTCTGTCTCCCTGAGTGCTGGAATTATAGATGTCTGGCTGAGATATATATTTTTTTAAGTCAGGGTCTTTGTGTATCCCAAGCTGGCTTTAAACTTACTGTGTATCTTGGGGTAGCCATGAACTTCTGATCCTGTCTCCAGCTTCCAAGAGCTGAAATCACAGGCATGTGCCACCATGCCTACGCTAGGTAAGCACACTACCAACTGAGGTGCATTCCCAGGCCCCTACTCACTTTTTCTATTCTTACTGGAGCGTAAGAACATTCTCCCTGACAGCAGTTAGCAAAGCTCACTGGCAAGGTCACATTTACAGGGGAAAGATCAAAATCTGGGTCTCTGTGTGCAATCAGTACCATTCTGTCTTTTCTTAGGGATAAGGTGTAAAGGACTGTTTTAAATCAAGGAATTTGTCCAAGATCTTACAGCTGCACATAGGTGAGTTTTGAAAGTTTGTTTTGAAAGCTTATACATCCTCACTGGGCCACACTACTTAATGCAGCACATATACCTTCAAGGAGTTAAAAAAATGTAACACTTTGGAAGAGAAGCAAGATTCTTTTTGGATTTGTCCATTCCCTACTTTGGAAACTTAGGGTCAGATACATTTGCCCAGCACTGGCACAAACAAACATTGCCCTCATCAGTTGCGCATTGTGACCAGACTGAATCTGGAGGGAGGATTTGAAAGTCAGTCTCCCCAGGCCTCTGGGGCAGCAAGCACACACATCTTCCTCCACTCTTCTCAAAGTCAGATGGGATTTTGGACAGTGCTTTCCTCTGGCTGCTGTCCTCCAACCCTGTTCTCTAGCCTTTTCATCAATTCTCTGATGGACCTTCTACTCTTCTAATAAATTCTTTTATTCTGTGTAAGATAATCATAACCATTTACTGTTTGCAACCAAGAACTCACACTGGCACTAGGCACACAATAAGAAAAACTGCACCATACCATGTCCCCTGTCTTTGAGAATGTCACTTTATGGAGGTAAATGGTATATGATGATTTTCTTGATAAATCAGAAATAAAAGGTATTTTAAATCACAATCACCAAAATACTTAAAACAATAGAGTTCCCAAAATCAGGTCAACTATGATCCTGAGAGCAATTTTCCTTTAAATATGACTTATATGATTATGAATGAGGCCTTTGTCGAGTCAGAAAGTTTTAAACTTAGAAGATCCATGACATTTCAAACTGAGAACCAACTTATACAAACATGAAAAATATGTAGCAAAAATGTATGGTTGATGATGAATGCATATTTTCCGGTTATAATACCTTTGGTAAATTTATTGCTTAGTTAAGTTCATAAAAATCTTGAATAATTAAAAAATAATTACAAAAAACCATTAATGAAATTATTTTACATACTTGGTATATATAAAAATTAGTATATCTAGTTATGGAAAAAGCACAGGCAGCCATTTGTCACGTAATGATGGGGATACATTCTAAGAAGAGACCTGGGTGCTGCGCAGCATCGGGATGCGCTTACGTAAACGTAGATGACACTAGCCAGTGACACAATGAGGCTGGATGGGTACACCACTGTGTAAGTGATCATGGTTGAGAGAATGTTATGCAGGCCACTGCTGCAGCCCTAAGCATTCTAGGAGTAAACAAAGCATTACAACTGTTACTGCTATTCCTCCAGAAAGGCATCTGCTCATTTATTAACATCAGAGGCAATTAACATGACACTAAAAATAAACATGCACCAATTGTACATAATACAGTTGTAACGAAAACCTTTGTCCACTGCAACTGGTGAATGTAAACACACCTTTCCATCCACCCTTACTGCTTTATTATTTTCACAAGTAAAGCTTGAGGAAAAAGTAGTGAATTTAATGCTGCTCAGCACCTTTTATAAAGTCAAAAGACTCAACATCTCCATATAGCAAAAACACCTGAAACTGTACCACCAAACACATAAAGTTAATCATCTCTCAATTTTAAACTGATATTTGATTTACATACTTTTTAGCTTGATAAATTTTAATAGTATTTAAAAATTATCTAAATTCATAAAAGTATTTCATAAATTTCAACATTTAATTATTATCTACAAGAAACTGTGAAAAGGGTTAAAGAACTGTGGTGGAAAGTTCAAGCAATATTACTAAATTCAACAAAATTCCAACCAAATCAAGGCAGAGGGCCTTGATTTATATCTTTATAAGCTTCTAATGAACAAGAAAAGTTCCAGTAATAAAAGTCAACATGAGAAATAATGTTGAAATTACCAATAAAAATATATTTTAATACGCATGACACATGTTTGATAGCAATAATATGACTTTATAGAAAACCTTTAAAACATTGGCATGTATGAACTATCTGGTTTGATCAAATGTAAAGTTAATATTTTAGGATTAAAGAATTTGATTTCAAAAATACATTTTAGCAGCCATTATTTTGCTTCCAGTTAAAACAGAATAATGTGTTAAAAGTAAAATTTATTGTCCACTAAAAGCCCCAATTAGAAAATTTAAAATACTACACTATCTATCAATAACAGCTTTTAATGTGATGTAGTCTGAACAAGGATTGTGGAAGCGAAGAATAAATGACCAGACATACAGATGGGCACAAACTTTTGCTGAAATACTTAGGTAGCAAAATATATGAAAAATAGAAAAGTAAAAAGATAAAATTAAAAAAATATTGCACAGCCACATTACCTAGAAAGTAAAGTTGATGTTTAAAAGGCTCTACACATGGATGATATAAATTATCTTCCATATAAAAAGATATAAATATGTCATAGAACTTAGCATCTACACAACTATGATACATTATTTAAATCATCACTGAATGAGGTAATTGTTAAGTCTCTAACGATGCTTCTGTCCTACTGGAAATATTTGAGGGCAGCAACCAGGAAAAACTTCTCTAAAAATATTTCTGAGTCCAGAACAGCTATGTGTGCAGCTCTCCCGATGAGCGAGTCAGCTGTGTTAGGCAACGCATTAATGACATTGTATCGAACCAAATTACAGCCTTTGCTTTGCAAAACTGGGCGAAGCAAGTTGTGGATCATTTCTGAGTAGATCTGTCCTATAAAACAAACAAAAAGAAAAATTATTTACTGAAAAAGCCTATGTCAACTTTTCTCTAATTTATAAAATTTATATTATTTCCACATAAAGCAGAAAAGTATCTGTTGACTTAACAGGGAAGCTTTAAGAGGAAAAGTTAGTTCTTACAATGGATTTAGCAGGTCATATATATTTATATATATATATATGTATATATATATATTTATATATTTATATACACATACACACACCCAAACTATTATGAGGTACAGAAATATTGTTTAGAATACTTATGTACTCCTTATCATTAATGGCTAAGTAGCTAATGTTTCCATGGAAGGAGGCATTTTAAGCCTGGTAGACTCTAGGAGTAGGATGCAGTCCTGAGGAATGACAAGAAGAGTATATAGGAAGACAAAGACAGAGAGACCAGCATTTAAGAAGAGGCAAATAACATATAAGTTAATCAACCAACCAACCAAACAAACAAAAACAACCCACAACCAAC
Organism: Pachyuromys duprasi; assembly: GCA_028658305.1. NCBI lineage: Eukaryota > Metazoa > Chordata > Mammalia > Rodentia > Muridae > Pachyuromys > Pachyuromys duprasi. Next base: position 15,968,614 of record CM053756.1, on the reverse strand, counting down.
CAATACAACCAAACCTTTTTTAAAGTAATTTATTTATTTTTATATTAATCACAGGTTATGTACTTTGTATCCCAGCCGTGGACCCCTCCCTCATTCCCTCCCACTCTCCCCATCCCTCCCTCATCTTCTCCCTGCCCCCCTCCAAGTCCACTGATAGGGGAGGACCTCCCCCACTTCCATTTGACCCTAGCTTATCATGTCTCTTCAGGGCTGGCTGCAATGTCCTCTTCTGGGATCTAGCTGGGCTGCTCCTTCCTCAGAGGTGGGGGTGGGGGTGGGGAAGGTCGAAGAGCCAGTCATTGAGTTCATGACAAAAACAGTCCCTGTTCCCCTTACTAGGGTACCTAGTTGGATACTGAGCTACCACTGACCACATCTGAGCAGGGGTTCTAGTTTATATCCATACATGGTCCTTGACAACCAAACCTTTTATTCCCTTCTTTCCTCTTTGATTTTACTGGGAGTCAAACTGGCTCTGTTAGTCCAGGCTATTTTTAAAAGTATGCTTAAAAAGGGAGACTTTATTTTCTTCGTTTGGCAACCCAGGAAGCAGTAATAGCAATATAGAACCTCACTGTTAAAAAGACATTCATTTCATCTTGGCTGCTCATGAGCATCTTTTGTACTTCCCTTATGCAGGTTCTAGTAATTCTGATGTCACAATAAATGGGAGATGAACCTAGTACCACGCTAGGCTCTGTCAATACACGTGTATTAAAAGCCCCTATCTTAAGAAGCTACTTGCTGTCACAGTGTGCACTGAGAAATGGATCAATTGTTTACAAAAAGAACTGAGACAATACTGGAAGTTAAAGTCCAAATTCTTTCTTTACTCCCATATTTGTTAATAGCGACTTTGCATAATACATACAGAATCTTTATTTTAACTAAATGGAGCAAGTAAGACTCAGGTTGCCTTGTAGCTTCAACTAGCTTTGATTGAAATTTTAACAAGCAGCAAGGAACCACCACCATTCACTGGCATTATAAAGGGGACAGTCCTTGCTGCCATTTTTGCTTAAGTGGTACCCAGAAAAGCGTTAAGTCCAAACACTACCGTAACAACCACGCCCAAGAATGGAGGTGAAGCAAAGTTCAGATTACTTTCCTGATAGGGGAACGCAGAAGCATTACTTACAAAGACAGCTCATATGGCAAGAGAGGAAGAACTGGAAAACATGGAGGACAATAGTCTTTGACAACAGGAGGAAAAGGAAAGAAGTCACTTGTGACATATCCCAAGAAAAGCTCATTCAGGAACAAAACTACCTGAATTATCTGTTTACTTCATTACCTGACTGCTTGTCCTTTAAAGCTGTTTTACACATTTCGATGCGGGCAGAATGATAAGGGACATAGCGATCCTGCAGAGACCCTACCAGCACAACATTCTTGAAATAATGAAGTCCTAAAGGTAGAGAACAACAAATTATTGCAAAACTTAACCAGATGTAAAACTTAGTACCATAATAAAAATTAAGTTTCCACAGAAGTGTTACTTTCTTTTCTTTTTTTCCCCCCACTTTGAGACAGGGTTCCTTTATGTAGCCTTGACTGTCCTGGACTGTAGAGCAGGCTGGCTTAGAACTCACAGGGATCCACCTGCCTCTGCCTCCTGAGTGCTGAAATTAAAGGTATGCACCACTGTACCCAGCTTCCAATTCTTTTTAAAAGAGGCAAATACAAATATAAAAATTAATATCTTAAATTCATCACTCATCTGTGCAAGTGGTTCTAGGGACCATGCATTTTGAGTATAAAAATAACATTACTGAAAAGTTATCCCAAGCTACAAACACACTGTCATGTACTTCCAGAACAATTTTGTTAACTTATCCAAAAGGTTTCCCACAAAGGATAACAAAACAATGTACAACTACTAGGATGCTTTTAAGTTGTAATCTACAAAGACACAATTTTTGGAGCTGTGAATTACATAGCTTCTGTCAGCTCATTCAACAATGTTTAGTTTTGTACTTTGCCTTAATGGCTAGTATATTAGAAAATACAAATAAGAAGGGAAGAAGTCGAAGTATCTTTATTTGCAGATTATATGGTTTTCTATGTACAAGTTCTAAAAACGCAAAAACACAGACCTCTCAGTAGCCTTCCAATATACAAATAACAGACTGAAAAAGAAATCCAGTACACACTACTTTCCACAATAGTATAAAAATTAAGTTGGGATCACTAACCAAATAAATCAGAAGAATTTTATAATGAAAACTTTATGACACTGAAAAATAATTTGAGGAAGACACCAAAAGATGGGAAGCTCTCCCATGTTCAAGGATCAGTAGGATTAACATAATAAAGATGGCCATCCTACCAAAAGCTACCTATAGATCCAACGCAGTCCCCATCAAAGTTCCAACATAGAGAAATTGAAAAGAAAATTTGAAACTTCACATGGTACCACAAAAAAACACCAGTTTCCTAAGTCAATGCTGAGTAATAAAATAATTGCTAGAGGTACTACAGTCCCCGATTTTAAGTTGTATTCCAAAGCTATAATAATAATAAATATATATGATATTAGCATTAAAACAGACAACACTAATCAGTGACACTGAATTGAAGAGCTAGACATAAGTCTACACACACCTATGGAAACCAGATTTCTGAGAAAGAACTCAAAAATATGTATTGGAGAGGCCAGTATCATCATCAAACGGTGCTGGCCAATCTGGACGGCTACAAATAGATTCCTATTCATTCCCCTTGCACAAAACTCAACTCTAAATGGACCAAGACCCTAAGCATAAGAACAGACACCCTGAATCTAACATATGAGGGAGTGGAGAACAGGCTTGGACTATTAGCAAAGGACATTTTGCACACAAAACTAATAGCACTAAGATCAACAATTAATAAATAGGATTTCATGAAACTGAGAAGCTGAGGTATGGCAAAGAACGCCATCATTTGTACAAAGCAACAGGCTATAGAATGGGAAGATTTTTACCAACTACAAAATCTGTAAAGTACAAAAAAACAAAAACAACTGTTCTCAAAAGATGAAATACAAATGGCTGAAAAACACTTAAGAAAATGTCAACAGGAAAATGCAAATCAACTCTATTTGGAGAATTCATTTTATGCCAGTAAGATAAATAACACAAATAACCGTACATGCTGGTGAGCATATGGAGAAGATGTAAGAGTCATCTACTGCTGGTGGGAGTAAAAACTAGTGCAGCTACTAAGGAAATTAGTGCTCAATGGTTATGAACACTACCTGTTCTCCCAGAGGTCCTGAGTTCAATTCCCAGCAACCACATGGTAGCGCATAACCATCTATACTGGAATCTGATGCCGTTTTCTGGCATGCAGGTGTACATGAAGAAAGAACACTCATTTACAAATAAATGAATGAATAAAATTTTTAAAAGATAAAAAAGATCCAGTATATTGAGTATCTATCTAAATGATGCCTCATCCTATTAAAGTGACAACTTTTTAGCCATGCTTATAGTTGGTCTCTTCATAACAACCAGAAACTGTAAACAGCCTAGACATCCATGAATGGATGAATAAATAAATACATAAAATAAAATATGGTACATTAACACAACAGAGTATTAAGAAAAATTAGCAGGTAAATGGGTAGAGCTATAAAAAAAAAAAAAAAAAAAAAAAAAAAACACCATCCTGAGTGAGAGATCCCAGACCCCAGAAGAGAAATATTGTGTTTTCTCTTACATGTGAATGTTTGCTCTTAAGCTTTCAATATGTGTTGTAACCCATATAAAACACAGAGGTTAAGTACTTTGTAAGGTACCAGGTAAGAGAAGATCTTCCAAGGAAGGGAAAATAGAATATATTGTCATAAAGAGATAAAGAAGAAACTAGAATGGAAGATTGGAGGATTAAGTAAAAAGAGGGATAGAAGAGAAGAATAAAGGGTGGAATATGGAGAGGAACAACAAACACCAAAGGATCATTTAAAAATCATATGGAAACCTACTACTGTATAAGCTTTGTAAAATATGCTCATATATGAAAAGAATTCTAATAGAGTCACCAATACCGCAACTAGGTATCTTTTGCTACCAAGTAAACCTCCAATGGCAGGAATGGGTTAAATCTTGCTGAGTCGTTGACCAAAGGGGTTCCATGGAACCCCTACACATAACAGGCTATTGCCAAGGCTACTGGATGCCCTCCACAACCTGTAGGTGTGGCCCTACTGTTGAAGACAACACTTACACATGTCATCAAACACAGAGAAGTTGAGCTGGTGCTTCCCTAGAAGCTTCGCCTCCACTGAGGAGTGTTACGGTACTTTAAGGTACTCTGCATGCTACCAGAGGAGAAAGGCAGTTGTCAGTATCTCCCGAGCTACAGACTCTGTAACCCACAAGAGTGGACTGCTGTAAGATATACTTGTGCAACATTGGCAGAAATGTTAATGGAGTAACCACTTTCTGTTTAGATTTAAGGTCCATTCCTTGTTGGGACCCATATCTGCCACTGCTAAAGTGACTAAGAATATAAGATCAGACAGTTCATGAGAGCATGGGAAAACCTAATGCTATTTATTATACAGACATTTTGCTATGATTGTTCAGTGCCTCACTCAAACCACATCAGAGAAAATTCTTGTTCCATAAGATGAGAATTAACAAAGTGACCTACAAATGGACAATGTGAATATAGTAAGAGAATTTGGGTACTAAATCATAAATGAGATATCTTCATTAGACCTCAACCCTCAATGCTCAGGGATCTATGTGGGAAAGATTGCAAGAGGCAAAAGTGATGGATAACTCTAAGCAATCAGTCAGTTACCTGCAAGACACAACAAGACTGATGCATACAAGAAGTCATAGACTGTGAAAGCACACAAGGCCTGTGCAGGTTTAAGCTACAGTCCCACTGTTGACAGGACAAAGTGGAAGCAGGCTCTCACCTCTAAGCAAGAAGCCATCTGCAGTCAACACCAGCTGACAGAAGGAAAATGCTTCTCAGTGGAGTCCCACTGTATATAACATTAGCCACACTTCAAGACAAACCCCATGCCCACGAGTAGTTGGCCAACATAAAACAAGCTCAATTGTTTTTTTAATGTGCACTTTTTACTTTGTATTCTGACTTCCATTTTTGTGCTTCTGTAGTTTGTTTTTGCTTTTTGAAAGAAAGAGAAAAAGAACATACACTTGTGTGAGTAGAGAGAAGGGAAGCATATGGGAGAAGTTAAAGGAGGGGAAAACATGATTTTTTTTTTTAAAGAAGATAGAACATTACAGCACCACTCCCCCAAAGAAAGCACAATTTCTGACATTTAAAAAACATGTTTGATAGCCATGAAACAGAAATAAAAATATATGGCAGTTTATAGAAAGGGCTGAAGGCTGAGTTAGGCAACAGCTAGAAGTCATAGAGATGGACAAGCAGAGTTCTTAAATAATAACTAATAGGGTTGGTGAGATGGCTGGGCAGGTCAAAGTGCTCACTGCACCAGCCAGATGATGTGAATTCAACACCTACAACTCATGTGAGGGTGGAAGGAAACAATTCCACCATGTTGATCTCTGACTTTCAAATGTCTTTGTGGCATGTATGTGTCCACAGGTCTTTCTCTGTCACACACACACACCTGTGCAGACACTCCTGCACACGAGCCTATCTTCTAAACTTTTGCTAGTTACTCACCTGCTTTATTACTAAGCTTATATAAAAATGTTTGGCGAGGGTCTGAATGATCCCGACATGTCAGTTGTAAAAGAGAGCCTGATTTTTTCCATTTCTGCATAAACCAGAGACCTAGGAAGTTGAATATGATATGTGAGCACATATGGGATGATAGTAATACATACTAAAGTTATTCATGTTAATATATGCTCATTTAAAAATAATATTTTATTAACATTTTGTTGGCTAATAAAATTTATTTGCAAAGTACTTCCACTCACTGATAAACACATTTACAAGCATAGTTTAATGGTGGTTTATGGAAGCTTCTGTCAGTAACAAAAAATGTAATAATATATAAAGAGCAAACTTGGGAACATTGTATGTTTGGATATCCTACTTAAAATTATTAAAAAAAAGAAAAGCAGAGGGCACACAAGCTCAACAGCAGTAGGTCCGACTGCCTATGTACTGCGCCTTCAGTCTATTGTCCGTTACAACGGAGGAATACTAGACTACTTTAAACAGCACTTGAACAACTTACCTGCATTTTCTAATAGCAATTCAATTTTATTTTATTGTACTTTATATTACCAATAATAACTATCCACATATTTTTATTTATTTACCATGTATGGGTACTTGCCTGCATCTATGCATGTTCATCAAGTGTGTGCTTAGTACATAAGTCAGAATAGGGCATTGGATCCCCTGACACTGGGAGTGACAGTTGAAAGCTGCCATGTAGAGGCTGGAAACTCAACCCAGGTCCTCCACAAGAGCAACCCTTGCTCTTTAATTGCTAAGACATCCCTCCTGCACAAATAACCCATATTTAAATGACCCTTTACCCAAAAACAAATTTAAATAAAGTATCAATCATTCCAAGATTGTGCTATTTATTTATATATTCTTTGTTTCCTGTTTTATACAAGGAGCAGTGGAAAAATGGAGGGGAAACATGGTTTAATTAAATATGATAGACAAGGGGAAGGTGGGAAAAAGCATATGGAAAAAAAGAAGTCAACTTATCAGATTCTATACATGTGGTGTTATTCCTCACATTACTTAAGGATTTTTTTTTTTTTTTAAATCTCCCTTTCTCTTCTCCTCATCACATGACAGGGTCTTACTATGAAGGTCAGGCTATCCTCAAACTCACGATCTTCCTATTTCAGCTTCTTACGTGCTGGAGTCACATGTTACCTTTGCTTGGCTTTATAATGCCAATTATTTATTTATTTCAAAACAATCTGGAAGCAATGAAAATTTAAATTTATTTTTGCAGTAGGAATCTAAACTATCATATATATATTTTTAAAAAAATCTAAGGAAAAAAAATAAAAACAACCAATAGGCAAAGTAAGAACCTGTCATATCTCAATAAAATTTTTACATTGGCTTGTAACTGTGACACTTAACTTTTACTCCTAACACAAAGAACACACAGGCAGTCAAGACCAGCCTAGTCTAGATAGAAAGCTCCAGGCCAGATACAGATATACAACAGCACCCAAAGAAAACCAAAAAATTAAAAATTAGGGTTTAATCATTAATTTTAACAACCTTAGAAAATTTGGATTATTTCCAACAAATAGTTTTCTCTTAATCACCATCAAACCGAAACCAGTAGACAGCAGTCTACAGAAAGTTATTTAATAACTTTATAATATATTAAACATATTTATTCATCTTTTCAACTAATAGAATGACCAGAAGAGTTTACATATATGATAAAAATTTAGTAACCCTGAGTTTAGAAGAAACATCATCTTGGGGATTCTGACTGATACCACCTCAATTAGACTCTTTTCCAGGATAATTGTTTGAAGTTTGAAGACTCTATCCTTAGAACTTGAGAGAAAATAACAGGATAGATGAGCGGTAACTCCTATCAGCTTGTGGACCAAGGAGGGTGATAACCATGTCTTTTGAGTTAGGATCCATCATTGTCAGTCTTGACTGACAACTTGACATGATACAGAACTGTCAGGGGAAGGAGAACAAATGAGGGACTGTCTAGAATAGGTTGTCTATTTAATTCTTTACTACATTTATTTTTTTTGATGTGTTTCTACACGTGCACATGCATGCCATGGTTTGTGTGTGTCAGAGCACAGCTTATTGGAGTAGGCTTTCTCCTTCCACCATGTAGGTCCCAGGGATCGTCCTGATGAGCCTTTATCTGCTACACCCTCTCCCTTGGACTGCTCTCCTCTTAACGAGGTCAGCTGAGGTGGGAGACCCCCCTGAAAGTGGGCAATACCACTTTATGAGGCAGGCCTTGGACTGAGCGGAAGAGGAAGCCGAGCACAGGCATGCTGCATCGTCTGACTGAGAATGTCTCTGACAAGCGACTTCAAGCTCCTGCCGCCTTAGTTCCACCACAGTGCTGCACTGTGATCTGGAATTGGGAGCCAAACAAACCCTTCTCCCTTTAGTGGCTTTTGTTGTGGTATTTTATTACAGCAATAGCAAATGGGATGAAGACCAGGGTCTAGGAAAGCAGGCAGAGTCAGCAACGGAAGTCTGGTATACAGCTGTGGAAAATGAGGGTGAAACAATGGAAAAGTCAAGAGCATCAGGGGAAGCACACTGGGTTTCTGACTGGTATTCAAAGATCAAGAATGTGGAAGAGGTGAAGTTACGCTTCTTTAAAATTTTTTAAATTTAATTTTATGAGTATGAATGTTTGCATACTGTTGGGAACTCTGGACCTGGGATAAGGACCCCCAGGTTCTGGGAATCTTGTGGGTGCTGAGAATCAAACTTAGATTCTCTGCAAGAACAATGAGTGCCCTTAACTGATGAGCCGTCTCTCTAGTCCCTAAGTTTCACTTCTTGAATTAGAAATCAGAAAAGTGGCCAGGGTAGTGAGCAGGGAAGACCTGTAAAGCAATTGTTGAAAAAATTACACAACAAAATAAAAAATTAGCCATATCTTCTATTTTATGAGATTTCGGGTGTGTGACAAATTGCTTCTAAATAAGAATACCAGAAAATTCTAAAATTGTATTTAAATTATCTGCATATGTTATATTTTTTTATACAGAACAATAAAACTTTTTACCTGTATTGACGAGAGCACTGCTGTTGTAGAGTGTACCAAGGTGAGGTCCAGAAAGAGATAGAAAGGTATGTAGTTTGCTGAGGTAATATTTAAACCTTGGCCTTGTAAGCACTGAACGGATTATTAAATTGCCTAATGAATGTCCAATAAAGCTGTAAAACAGAAACAAAAAATTTATTTATCATACAATATTTGTTTTAAAGAGAAACAAACCAACAAGCCTCCTCCCCCCCAAAAACCCCTTCAAGCCTGATACGCCAGAGATTTTGAAATACTTTTGAGATTTTCTTTTTAAATTTATAGTTTAATACTTGAAATATTTAACTTATAAAGAAAAAATATATAAGCATATAGACCTCAATTATGTTTTAGAAATATCATTTAATAACATCTATTATATTTAGTAACTGTGTAGAAATAAATAAATTAAAAATATTTGTAGGGACTGGATAGATCATACATGGCTCAGCAGTTAAGAGAGAGGGCCCAGTTTCAGATCCCAGCAACTTCACTGCAGCTTACAACTGCCTAACTCCAGTTCTTGGGGATCTGATTCCCTCTTCCGGCCTCCATGGTAAACAGCATACACAACTCATATTCATGACGACAAAACATTTGTATACATGACATAAATTTTTAAGAAACAGTCATCTAATGACTAGGTCATAGTTTTGCCTCTTGAAGTATACATCCACATTATTTACTTGTTAAATTTCAAATATAACAATGAAATTATACATATAAAAACAAGATAACTTTTTAGAAAATTATCTATTTGCTAGTCTCATGCTGTTGACAATTTAAAAGTAAGGGAGTGAGGAGATAGTGTTGTTGCTAAAGTGCTTGCCTAGGAAGCACGAGGTCCGAAATTCAATCATCAAAACCCACTCTTAAAAATCTGCAGATGTTAACAGTACTACAGACTGTTCTGTTCTACAAGTCACAGAAACAAAAATAGCGTGTAATAACGAGTTACCTTATTTTTGAGACTGTTAAACTATATATCTGAATATACTGTATGATCTCATCCAAAAGGCGATCAGTCATGCAGTCAAAATCAGCAAAAGTATCATTCTAAACAAGAGGAAAACATATTACATACTAAAATATGTGCCATAACATGAAAAACCGAATACAACCATTTTTAGTTTAGGTGTTATCAATATAGTTCAGTTCATTTTTAGGCAAGTTAGTGACCGGAGCATTTACTCTATTAAAATGAACAAGTTTCTAGGGAAAGGAGTCTCAGTATCTGTAAGAGCATTTGCTTCATTTAGTTATGTCTTAGGCTAGCAATACTAAACACAGAGCCTCATATAATGGCTTAGTTAATAAAGTTTTTGTACAAAAGGTAAACTCTAAAATATTTCATTCACAGCAAGAGAACTCCTAAATCAGGATGTGTATCATCTGTATGTCTGGATATGAAGTGATAGTAAATTTCACAGAAGTCAGAAGAGTTTATATGACCACAGGCATTTTGCAGCAAGCAAAATGTAGAAACTAGCACAAGAATGTTTGCTGCCACTGAAAATACTGCTTTATTGTACCTGGTTTCTCTCAGACATAAGAAAATCAACTCTTCCCCCAGGCAGTCCAAGTTCAATGTATGTTTTTACTAGTCGCAGATCTGCACTGTTTCCTAGAAAACGAAGAATGACATTTAAAGGATCAGGTGAAGTAAAAGGTGCCTCATACACTTAGGCATTTTTACAGTTTTTGGAAACAGAAAGCTCATGTCTTAATCCACTTGCTGATAAGCAGTATGTCATATGAGAGAGTTTCCAGCCATTATCCTTTAACAGTTGTTTCTTACGAAGTTTTGGCTCACTTATCTACCTAACAGCACACTGCTCTTTAGGTAGTGATTAACTGGACAGAGCCACAGTAAAGGACTGGCTCCCGATCACTGCCCTAGGTGACCATGTAACTAATCTTTTTTTTGAATGCAGTTTACACTTAGATTTAGTCTGCTGACTTTCCCGTGGTGGCTAGGATAGTTTAATAACTGTTAACTAAAAATACAAACAAAAGTATATGTAAAGACAGATAAAACATACAGGTATAAAACACAGAACAGCTTTAAAAACTAGTGGCTTTTTCTGATTCCTTTGGTTTACTAGCAATATATATACACTATTATCAGGTTTCAATTTTATTTTGCCCTCCTAATATTTAGTGTTTAGCTATTCATGATTAATGTATTAAGATAATATACTTTTTATTCTTAAGTTTAAAATGAATACTTCTAATTTTCACTATTAAAGTAAGTTTTATATGGCTGAGAAATATATTCAGTTAAGCACAATTATGGGTCCTACTTAATACTCAATGTTTGATGCATAGCTCATATTCACTGGGAATGGCTGTGTCTCATCGATTATTCTTATTACTTTATATAGTGCACTCTAAAAATTTCTTTATATTTTTGTATTCTAGATATTAAAATTTTATTGTAATAATTATATATTTGATGCTAGTAGCTAGTTTTATTTAATCAAATAAATCTATTTATCAAATAGTCTGTTTAGAGGAGTGCTGGTATGATGTGGTAATCAGATTTGGTGCCACAGTTGGGGTAACCAAAGAATGTGCTGGATTCCATCTTTTTTCTATTATTCTGATTCAATTTCTGAGACACACAGACCATATGTGTTTTGAAATTTCCAATGAAAGAAATCTGCCAGAAAATTCAGTGTTGAAAAGTCTTGTTTTGGAGATAATCCTTTGATATCACATTATCTGAAGATAGGGTTAAAAGGTTGGTATTGAAGGTATTTTATTTCTTGAAGGGTCATTTTAAAAAGATCTTTATTTAACATTTTTATATCCCATCAAATAGTTTGTTGTAGAATTACAATATGTAGTATGTCATGTTAATCTATAAATAGTTGGTTTTTGTATCAGCTTCTCAACGCAGAAAGGGAAATCTGCTGAGTAAGCACAGCAATTGTCATGAAGCTTCAGCATGATTTTAGTGATGCTTAAATTAGTAAGGACACCAGTTTTCTCCCCCAGTCCATACAGTTTAAGGTAGAAGAGAATAGGAAACTATTAAAGGGATAGTCCTGAGCTTACAGTTAATAAAATCAGCAAAAAAAAAAAAAAAAAAAAAAAATTCAAAACATTTACATGAGTTTCAGATCCATGGCAAATTTACTTAAAAACAACAAAAATAGAAAATCGAATATATATATTAGTAAAGTTTCAAAATGTAATATTCAATTTATTTTAGCAGTTTACTATTTTTAAATTCAAAGATTACAGGAAACTGCATGCTCTATTCAGAAAAGCTACTGAGTCACCATGGGTGTGTCAATGGCTGTCACATACCGTCTAGACCATGGACACAGACAATGAGATGCACGCCATCCTCAGAACCATCCTCTTCTTCCATGCTGAAGTACGGTGTTGAGGATGCCAGCAGAGGAACCTCACTGTACATGAACCCAGGCAGCTTAAGTTGCTTCAATTCTTCTTTTGCCTGAAGGAAGCTGAAGTGAAATATTACAGAAAATATTCTTTAGTTAAGAAAGTAAATATTCTTTAGTAAAGTTTCTTCATTTTTAGAAGCAAAAAGTATATAATGAATTTAGAGAAGCACAGGAAAGGAAGATCAGCGATAGTTGAGTTGAACAGATCATGAAACCATGTGGGGCCATCTAAATGAATTTTATCAAACGACAACTTTTGGGGATTTTTAGTACATGATCTAATTAGAAACAATGAACACTTAAGCCTGAAGTAAGTTTAAAATAGTCTTTTAAACTTGAAACTGACTAAAAAAATGTTAGAAGTGGTTTATGCTTTCTTCAAAATTTAATATTGCGTGCATAAAATGACTTTTAAAAAGTACTGGAAAAATGGCAACTGGTATTCATCACGTAATCAAATTATTTCTTCTTTGTTCTCTTATAATTTAACAAAAATGAAAGAAGCTATCATACAAAGCACAGTGGCGAGCATGATAGTCAACCAGTACGGGCTGATGAGTCTATTTTTTCTCCAAACATGCTAATATGGAACAGCACCAAGAGAGGCACAAGGTTATAACTGGCAGTATATAGTAGGCATGATAGTAGATCTAACTCGAAGACTCTAAACATCAAAACTGCTATCTAACATGACATCCACTTGGCTGAGAAAAGTAGAAATGAAAAAGTCGATGAATAATTGTCTGTGTAGTACAGACTTTGTTTTCTGCTGCCTCAGAAAAACTGAGAAGACCCAAAAGATGGTATCAGTTTGGTTTGTTTCCGAGACAGGGCCTCTTTATATGGCTGTGGTTGTCCCTGGAAGGGCAGGCTGGCCTTGAACTCAGAAGATCTGCCTGACTGACTCCTGAGTGCTGGTATTAAAGGCATATGCTATCGTGCGATGCTAGTATGTAAGTTTAAAAATCATTGACTGTTTCCACCTCCTAGCTTTAGGCTTTATGGATCTTAACTTGTATATAAGTCAGAGTAATCTGTGAACTTTAAAAATCTACTGTACACATGCCCAGACCTCTCACCTCACAGTTCATGACTTGGTCTAGGTTGAAGAACTTTTATGAAACGGTGCACACTGACCTATCTGCTACTGGAAACAACTGACCTAAGCAAGGGGACTAGGAACCGGTAGGTTTAAGGAGCTTCTACAAATGTGCCATTCATTTACTTAATATTACACTGATTTCCCACATGTACTGATAAAACCTAGCTCTTTTCTGAAGTGATGGGAGGAAATGAGGTAGTGACAAAAACAGGCTTTAACCTTAGCTAGGAAACAACAAAAAAGACTCCACCTTTTGGCACTATTTTTGATGTTTCAGATATATACTTAGACACAACATTGAGTTCCATTACTTACGCATGTATTTGAGGTTTTGGTGAATTTTCATACCAGGAGGTTGAAGAAGTGAAGTTGTAAGAAATACTGCTTGGCTGTTTTGTAATGGCATCAAATTTACTTCTAGAAGAATATTTAACACCACAAGGAGAATCTCGGGGAGCAGATGGGAAGGACAAGCAACCAGAAGTACAAACAGCAGGAACAGTTACGCCAGCCCTCAGATATTCACTGTTTACTTTTTCCGACGGCTCATGTCTTTCTTCCCCTAGTGCATCTCCACTTATATAGTGAACACTTACTGCTCCATCTGTAGCTGAAAAATCTTCTTCATAATACCCATTTTGAACCATCTGTTGGTCCTCCTCCTCCTCCTCTTTGCTCTGTTCCTGCTGAAGATCACTATTTCCCTTCTCACAGGTTTCCTTCTGAGAGCTCACTGAGCTGCAGTAGGTATTAGCACACGAGTCAGAAACATCCATATTGCTCTGAGACCCAAAATAATTTTCCACAAGCCCCTGTTTTACCATGTCAGAACTGCTGGAAAGAGAGTCACCTGTACTCAGTGGGTCACTTTCAATGACACAAGCTTCTGAATACACTTGTTTGTTATTTAATGGCTCACTAAGTTTTCTTTCTATAGTTCTATCTCTACTAAGCTCTGCATCAGTAGAAATAGACCCTGAAACAACACAAGGAGTACCCAAGCAAATCAGTGTTGAGCTTGGCGTTGTCACTGTTTCTGCAGAGTTGTTATTAGACGTGTCATGACTCGGAGAAACATTAAAGACAGCATCCAAGTCCAATTTAGGTTTGGAGCCCCAATTACTTTTAATATCACTGGAAGTATCTTCGCCTGAGAAAACAAGTTGTAAAGAGTCTTTACTGCTTGAATTTAAGGAATGCATGGCTAAACTATCATTGTCCAAATGCTCTGAAAATACAACACACTGCTGTTGTAAAACAATGCTTGACTTTTTAGTATCATCACACGTTGGCAGATCCACTGCTCCTAGATGTAACACCGTCTTCCTATCACTTGGCTGACATTCGGGCACAGCACACTTCCTACAGCTGTCGTCAGCTGACAGGTCATCATCAGAAGGCAGGGAGTTTATTGACGTCAGAGACGACTGTATTTCACTTAAAGCACTTGTGCTCTCAGTGCAATGACTTCCTAGAGAAAATTTTACATTGTGATCAGGTTTCACCAAGAGCTGAGTAAATAATCGCTCACTGTTGCAAGGAACTAGCCCTTGGAGAGTTTCAAAGGCCAGTTCTGGATTTGGATGTGTTGCAAAAGAACTTGGTTCACTTTCAACACCTGAATCTGAAAATCTAGAGGAGGCATACGTGGCATTAGTATCTGGTAGTTTAATTGTGTCACCACTTACTACAACATGATATTCTTTTGTAGGAACAGGCAGACTACTTCTTAATTTAGTTAATGATTCTTCCACAGAGTGCCCCGTTGCTTCCTGCACTGCATCCCTTTCAAGGGTTATTTCCGTTGTCTTGGATTTATCATTTGAATCTAAGGACTCAAAAGTAGGTAGTAAATTATCCACAAATAGGTCATCTCCATGAAGCTCTGTCCAAGGTCCTATTTTAAATGTTGTTTCCTCTCCACTGACAGACTCTTTACTGTTGTCCTTGACTTCCAGTGTTCTAGCTCCCAAAGATGGGGTTGTCTGACAGTCATGGCAATCATCTGGTGAACGTCTAGACGCCAGACTGTGCTCCGTATGTGGGATGTCACTATCGTCTTGGGAGAGAGCACGTTTACCTGAAATGGACAAATTGGCACAAAGATTTAGGCTGCCAGAGTTGAAGAGATGGAATTGGTCTGGTTGCACATTTTCAGTATCTGGAGACTTGTGTTCGGTTCTGTCTGTATTAGCTGGCAAAGAGCTAGCTTCCTTTTGACTTGTCTGTCTGGTGTAGGTTTTTGGGTCAAAATTATGTCCACATAGTGTGGGATCCAGACCTTCCTTCTGACTATGTGAAGGATTGCCTTCAAAGCATTTAGTGAGATCACTTGATGCTGTATTTTTCAAACATTTGTAGCTCACTAGAACCACAGAATCTTTAGAGTTCTGTTTTATTAACTTTTTCGTGTTCTCTGGTTTCATTGTTTTCATGAGCTTAGTGACCTTAACCTTGGATTTATTTGATTCTTCATTCTTTCCTTTTAGAGGTTTTGTTAGCTGCTTTTCACCTTCTGTATAGCAAATACTGGAGGCAACAGCAGGTCTGACCTTCAACTCTGGGCTAGAAAGTCCTGCTACAGAGCTCTCTTGAGTCTCCTGTTTATCCGTTCTACTGGCCTCTGACAGCTGAAGACTCTGAATTCCCATCCAGGGTGCTTCTAAGTCTTTTATCCAAAGAAAAAAAGATTCAAGTTTACAATAGGTGTGAGAACTCAAAGGATCAAGACTACTTTCTCTAACTATAACTTTCTAATTTCCTCATAAGTAAATGAAACTAGAGGGGGAAATGACTTAATGTTAGGGGATGGTTTTATGTATATTTGGAAAAATATGCTGCAATTGACATACATAGCTTATGTATTTTAGTTAGATTATACTTACCTTCAATAACTGAATCTAAATACCTATCTTCAAAGATTATAGGTAATGAATTGAGATCTCCATCTAATTCACTACATTCAATGGGTAGGGGTGGAAGAGAGCTGCAGAAGGAAGTGTTTTTGATAGCGGTGCACATCTGTAGATGACTCTGAGCACTGAAAAATATTCTGAAGTCAGATTGTAGTGAAAAATAATTACACCCGCCTCCACTTTAAAGCTATCCTGTTCTCTTCCCCCACCAGCTCTAGCCCCCTTCCTTAAGATACAACGTCCTTGGGAAAAAGCTCCTTGGTCAGTGATTAAAACTGGAAAAGTAAAAATTAGGGTTGACTGATAATAAATTATTGAAATTATAAAATTATTATGAAATTATAAATTCTAAAACTATAATTTGTTGACAAGCTAGTTCCTAATGTATTTTATCATTTCCTGTATTATCTCAAGGTGAATATCCATGCATGCTGCTTGAAGTGCCAAATTTGCTGTAAGCAGCACACAGAAGTAGTATTAAAAGTTCACTGCTTCCTAATTATTTAATGAGAACACAAGGGAAACTGTGTGTTCCACATGGCTGCTTTACTGATACATGCTGATAAGTATACTAATTAGCTATTTAAAATAGGATATATGAATGTCTAACACAAAATAGTGATCAGAAAAATTTTCTAGAAGAGTGGATAGATGGCTCAGTGGTTAAGAGCATTTAGTACTCTGGCAAAAGTCCTAGTTTAATTCCTATCACCCACATGGTGGCTCATCTTTTAATTCAGTTCCAGGAGAACTGACTCCTTTCTCTGGTCTCCAATACTATCAGGTACATATATGGTAAATACAAAACACATTCAGACACATAAAAAAAGTGTAAAAACTTTTTTGAAAAATACTTTCTAATAAAAAAATTCAAAAAATCAAAAAAGTGTATTATAAAAACTCAATTTGGGGCTGGAGAGATGGCTCAGAGGTTAAGAGCACTGACTGTTCTTCCAAAGGTCCTGAGTTCAATTCCCAGCAACCACATGGTGGTTCATAAACCATCTATAATGTGATCTGGTGCCCTCTTCTGGCCTGCAGGCACATATGCAGGCAGATATTGTATAATAAATTAATAAATAAATCTTTAAAAAACAAAACAAAACTCAATTTACTTATGAGTAAACAGTCAGAACAATTAACACCTGCCCTTGTTTTAAAAATCGAGATTGACTGCCTTCTCTGTCCAGTTATTATTTATAGGTATTTTTAGGAGATAAGAGATATATATGCACTGAAATGTATTCTATATGATTTGACAAATGAATACACAACACAGACTATTTCCATCTACTCAGTTTCCTTACATTTTCCAGCCACATCAACCCCAAGAGGATCACTGAACTTTCTTCACCTTAGCTTTGCTTGTTCAAAACTTCATATATTAAAAAAAATATCATACAGAATTCACTCCTTTGTATCTGCTTTACTTTTCTCAATGAAATGACTTTAAAAAAAAAAAAAACTCTTTAAAGTAAAAAAAAAAAATGAGACCTGACCACATTCAGTAGGATAGATGGAAGGCATTTGTTTTGGACTTTTTTGTTTTTGTTTTTCAAGATATGGATTCTAGACAGCTCTGGCTGTCCTGGAACTCCTATGCAGACCACACTAAACTCAAACACAAGGATCCACCTGCTTCTGCCTCTAAACTTTTGGGAGTAAAATCATGTAGCACCAGCACCCAAGTATTTTAGATATTTAAACTGTGTATCTTTTATGTCAGGGAAGACAATGTCATTCACATTCAGACTGTAAAAACATGATGTAAGAAAGATGAATGCGAGCTATTCTGATCTAAGAAAGAAAACAGAGAAGATGGCATGTTGAAGAGCAGAGCGACACAGTAATATCCTTAGGTGTGACAAAGCTCACATCAGGGGACAGTGCAAGTTCATTTTGCTTTTTGTTGAACAGACAGAACTTTCAAAAGATAACTCCTAAGATTACACCTAATATGATTAGAATTCTAAATTTCAAATTCCTTCATTTTCTTTTACCTTAAATACCATGAAGTCTGTCATTAATAAAGTCTAAGATAGACATATAAAAGGAAACAGAATTATCTATATTTTGGAGTGGTGCTACTTACTGAAGTTCTTGATAAGCAATGGCAGCTTCTCTTGGATGTTCAAAACAAAAGAATGCCTCCGAAAATCTCCGAACCTAAATAATTTTAAAGAAGGGCATTGATAATGTGACAGTTTCATTCATCAGTCTGGCACAGAGTATCAAGCAGAGACGCTGACTCCACTAGGCATTCAAAAATCATCCCTGTGAGAATTAAACTTTCCTTCAGTGTTGCTGTCACTGTATTTCTACATTGTGTAGAATAAAGAAACAAGAGAACTGAGAAACTGAAGTTTGCATTTTGGATCTCATTTCTCCACCTTAAAGGCAGAGATGGTACTGTCCTATTTGTTTTGTCTACACTTTCCAGAATAGTGCCTGTCACATATGTTCTATTTCAGACATTAAAGTACATGACCATCAACTGACTGACTGGCTTTGTGGCTTTGGGCATTTGACCTCTGAGCTTCAGGTGATGCACTTTCAAATTGACACTCAGTCCTTGCCGTGCATATGGCCTTGTGAAGAACAAAGCACCATGCAGCAGTAGTTTCAGAGTGGACAGTCATTAACATATGCTCTGTAACTGCTGTTCTGGCAGTTGCTGCATTCTGCCTTCACATAACTATGCACAAATCAACCCCCCTTCGTAGTAATACAGGAACAGGAACTATGTTTTATTTTACTGTTTATGACTGGGTCTCACTGTATAGCTCTGTTTGGACTGGAAGTTGCTATGTCGACCACAGTGGCCTTAAACTCATGGAGATCTACTTGCCTCTGCCTCCCAATTAAAGGTATGTGCCATGATGTTTAAAAACTATGAGCCCTCTACTGTATTTTATGTTATAAAAGAATGTACTTGGTAAATATATATTGAATTTGCTACTTCTTCCACTGTGTTTTTATTTTGACATTTATTTTTAATTATGAAAACAAACGCTTTTTTGTTTAAAAGGTACTGAAGCACTGGTAAGCCAATTAAGAGAGGGAAAAGTTATCTTGTTTGGGTACACAGAGGGAAGAGAAATACGTCACACGTTTAAGTCATATCATGGTGAGATTTTTTTCTTTTTTGGTGTGTTTGCGTGTATACACACATGTACTTGGTGACTGTAAAGCATAAGTATACTTAATGTATAGACACATATATATTTCATATATAGACTATAAAGCATATATGCATTTTTATTATATTAAGTGCACAAAGAGAGGTTTCAGTATAAGACTCCATATTATAATTTAATGATACCCAAATTCTTCCTTAACCCCTTCCTTCCTCCTTCGCCTGTTCCCTAGAAAACTCTCTTTTTCATTTCAGGTAACCTTCCTTTTCTTTAGCTTCCACTTAATTTCTAGAGTTTGCAAGCTGCTTACATTCTTTCCTTAATGGCCGGCCTGATTCCTACAATAAGTAGCACTTCTTGCCAGTGCCCTACCTCGGAGGCTCTGCTAGGACTTTGATTTAAGCATTACAATGCTCTGGAGGAGGGATCTACTGCAAAAGGAGAGGAAGCTACTGCAAAAGGAGCCAGGGAAAGGGTAAGTGATAAACCCGCAGTTTCAAGTACCAATTTAGGAAATTCCATATCTGGTGCTCTAAAGCTCTTCTCTTTTTGTCTTTCTACATCAAGGCTTTGTTATCAGAAAAACTTCCTTACCTTTACGTACTAATATGAGGTTCCCTTCCTAAATTTCCTTACAGTTTTTAGCACACTGGAATGATATGCAATGAATGAGATTTCACCGCAGCTAATGTATGACTGCCACCTGATGGCAACACATAGTATTCAAATTGAAGTGTTTCAAATTTAAATTTAGGGGGTACAAAAATACATAGTACTGCTTTGTTATACTTGCTTATAAAAATTTAAAAGTCTAATTTAAAAATCATTTACTTGGCAATATCACAACTATTCAAACTGAAAAAAGATACTCTTGCTTTAAAAAGCTAAATGTTCTTTCTCTGGGTTCACTATGATAGCTGTTAAATTGTTAGGAGTATTTTGCTATAACAATTTTATATGCCTAACGTTGAGTGCATAGTCTCCATCTGATAAATTAGGCTCATATATATCCTGAAAATGTTTACTTGATTACATGTCCTTTGCTCTGTGTGTTTTAGGATACCATAATGCTTTGTTTCACAAAACTTCTTACCATTTAATATTAGATACAATTCTAGCTATTTAAATGAAATTACTTCTCTATCCACATCTCTTCTAAAAGCAAATGAACAAAGAAAAACTTCTTTTGTATGTATGACAGGCCATTTTATTTATTTTTATCTTAATTAAAAATTTCCAGGCCTTTCTGATACTTGTAACTACACCCAGCACACATGCGAGGCAGTTCTTTCCCAATGAGCTATGTCCCTAGCTCACCATTTTTCTAGTTCTACGGAGGCATCTGAGTTGTGGCATTATACTGCTAAAGTGCTATTTGATGAATTGAACATGAAAGCGTCACTGGGCTGACAACATGAACACACCCATCTAAGAGAGCATGAAGATTTGCAGAGACAATTGCACATAAGTCACAGGACACTGTAAGCAGAGCTTTTTGGTTTTTGTTTGTTTTGTTTTTGAGGCAGGGTCTTGGTTACTCTGAAACCTTGGTTGAACATGTAGTTCATGTTGATTACAAACTCATGTAATCTTTACTCTTATAAATACTGGGATTACTGTTATCCAAATACTGGGATTACAAACATGAACTATGATTACCAGCTACAACAGCTTGATACAAAAATATCCACCTTGGGCACAGCAGCACACACCTTTCATCCCAGCATCTGAGATGCAGAAGCAAGTGGATGTTGAAGCAAGAGTTCAACGGCAGCCTGATCTACATAACAAGTTTCAGAATAGTTAGTACTACGTAGTAAGACTGTCTCAAAAACAAACAAAAAACTAACTAAATTAAAACAACCTTAAACACCCCCTCCTTCCTGTAAGTAAAGGATGAAAAATAAATAATAATAATAATAATAAATACCACTTGAGACCTTTTTAACATAGGATCTAATATTTCAATAATTTTGGAAGACTACAATAGCCATTTGTTCAGGTTAGCATACTATCTAAACTTTGCATTAATGCCATCATCAAGAAAGGACTAAATTATAGGTAATACACACTAATTAAGAAAGTAGAAAACCATGAATCACATAAATTTTTCCTATAAGTTAAAATAATTTAAAAGAAAAAATTCTTTAGAAAGTACATTATTGGTAAATAAAGTTTACTTTGGATAGATATATTTAGGAAATGCCATATATGTTTTTGAATGTTTACATAAAAAAGCTATAATGACAGTAGAAGAGGAAGTCTGTTCAATCCTTGTAAAATATTAAACAAAAAGCTCTTTATTTAGAAAATATTTCTTAGTAACTTAGCCTTCATATTCACAGTTGTTAAAAATATATTAAGCAGTGTTAAAGATGAGTGTATCTCTAAAACTGCAATGCAAACCTTTCACAGCATTATAAAAGGTAAAAACGGCAATGTAGTTTTGCAAGCCTTTCACATCATTATACCAGGTATAAATGTAGTTATGCAAACTTATCCTACAGCATACATATACAGTACTGTTAGAAAGATTTATTTTTTGGTGTCCTGGGTCAAACTCAGAGCCTTGTACAAGTGAGGCAAGCAATTTACCACTGAGTTACAATATCAAGTAGCCAATATATATGCATATATGTGTATATACATATTTAAATCCTAAATCTCAGTAAAAGGTTCTGGGAATTCCCTGGCCCACTGACTGGTCTTACTGAGAAGCTGTATCTCCGCATTAGAATGAGGTTAGTCAATTCACTTGGTAGTTTTAAGTGCCCATGTAAAAATGTCCTTTCCTCAGTCAGAACTGGACTCAAAGGAGGACATGCCCATTCAGCTAACCCACTCTTCCTACACGAATGGTGTTAACTCAGGGAACAGCATAACTCTGACAATAACTTGCCGAACTTAAAAACAGGCACCTACCTCTAGACCTCAATTATTTCATGTTTCTTAGCCAGGCTTGAAAATTCTGTTTGAATCTCAACTTTACCTTTAGCACAGAGAAACTGGTTCAGAATTCACCATTAAATAAAAATAAACTACAAAACCAGACAAGAGACATCAAACAATATCAAGAACAGAAGAAAACAATCAAAGAGGCAGAAAGATGTAACACCCAACCAAGAAGTAAATGCAGTTCGAAGATGACTTCAAGATAACCTGGATGTTATTAAAGTAGCCAGTTCTATTTTTAAAACACTTCGAGAGACAGTGTAGCTTTATAAAAAGAAACAGACAA
>CM053756.1:15933587-15945984 GCA_028658305.1 Pachyuromys duprasi | reverse complement strand
GTATTTTACATTTAAACCATAATAGTGGTATATCATTCCAATGTGATTAATGTGAAGAAAAATAATAATATGTGTAAATAATGGGATGGGCTTGAAACAGTATACTAAGTGAAAGAAATGAAACACAATGGCCAGGTCTACTTACATTTATATAAAACATGCTGAAGCAGTACAAGTGAGACCAGAGTTACAGAAGAGGGAAGGAAAGAGAATGATAGATTTCAATTTGGAAACATATCTTGGGATGAAGGTAAAGGTGACGGTTGTATAACATTGTAAATACACTAAATGCTACTGAATTATATATAATTTTCAATATGTCATACATGTTTTTTTAATCACAAGTGAAAAGAGTATTTGGAAATGGCTACCTGTTACTTATTGTACTGTCTCTGAGGTTTGGTCAATAAATATTTTGATTTCCTAGCTATTAGGCTGTCAGCAGGGTATTTAATGTTTTAAGCCATCAATCCCAGTGAATAAGTACAAATGAAATATGTTCATATTACTTCATATGCATACAAAATAAAAATTCAAAATTGTATCGTATACTGTCAAGGTGATCACAAAAATGTAATTGAAATTATATTTTACCCTGTGTGTGAAACACAAAGGGCACAGCAGAGCAGAACCAGAATGAAAGGTATGCTAGTACACACTTGGACTACTGGTTTTTTCTACATACACATATTATCTGTGAGCACAGTTCCTCTTACACCCTCTCTTTTCTCTCATTAGTCCTCTAGACAGCTTCACTTCTGCTTTCCTGTCATGTACACATAAATGACTTTATGTTTACCCACAGATGATTAAAAACAAGCAAACAAACAACATACAATGCTCTCCCGCCAGCAATGTACAGGGTTCCCTTTTATGCACATGAAGTTCAGTGTTTTTTGTTCTTCTCGCTCTCTGTAAAACAAAGTCTCACTATGTAGCTCAGGCTGCTCTTAAGTTTGTGTTCTTGTCACAGCCTCCTAAGTGCTGGAATGGCAGAAATGTTCCAACAAGTTCAGCTGTTTAAAGTCTAATTTATGTTCTCTGCCCCCCTTCTTACTCCCCGCCCCCGCAAGGCTCTAGAGTACCTCTTTCCTTTTTAAAAGTTTTGCTGTGAGGAAAATCAAACAACCCAGAGCCTTGCACATGCTGGGTAATGATTCTATCACTGAGTTATATTACTCACTAATTGTTTACAGGGATATTTATTCTAGTCCTCGGAATAAACTTGTAAATTCTAAGCAAGTTTTCGACTGCTGAAGTTACACAGCCACACACAGACTTCTTTTTAGGTTGTTTTAGACAGGATCTCATCAGATTGCCCAGGCTGGCTTTGAATTCACTCTGCAGTCCAGGAAAGCCTGGAACTTATAAACCTTAGGTCGTAGCTACCTGAGTATTTGGGATTAGAAGCCTGCACCATAAAGCTTACCTGATGTTATTTTTATTAACATTAATTACATATACTAATGGGGTTTGTTGTAATATTTCAATACATATATACAGTGCACATTGATAAAATATGACCTCCTTTTTTCTTGCCTCTGTCCTTTCCCACTTTTCTATATTCAGGTCAAGAGAATTACTATTGTATATTCAGGTCAACTTTTTATTTTTAGCTTTCATGTGAGAACTTGCATTTTTGGGTCGGTCTTCTTTTTCTTAACACAGTATCTTCCAGTTCCATCTATTTTAGTGCAAATTAAGTCATAATTCACTTTTACTATTTATAAATGTATATAAAACAGATGAACTGTGAAGGGTCAACTCCATATCGAGTACGTGAATCCACTGCCTATCAAGACCACCTGCTAGCTGTACAACTTTGGCCAATCACATTCTTTCTCTTCCTAGTGTCATTTTCCTCCCGGTAACATAAAAAGAATAAGCTATGTAATTCATGGGATTTTGATGATTTAAAATAACAGTATAACTCAACTGTACAGTATCTGGCTGATAACTATTACATAGATGGTCTATTAAGTAAAACCACGTAAACAGATGAACCAGGGTCCTTTCCAAAACATTCCATGCTCCCCCTTTACTCCCAAAAGTACAAAAATGAATCATACCTAACCACAAGCAAAAAACCGTTTTCCCTCTTTCTAACTTGTAGAACAATTATTGGGTTCTTAGTCAGTGCTCCTGGAAGAATCGCTGCAATTTCATAATGGGTTAGTAACATGCATGTCGCTATGAACTAAAACAGAAACACAAAGACAAGTGTAAAGCGAGTGATAATGAGGAAAAGCTGAATGGCACAAAAGTCACAAAAGAGTAAATACGGTGAAATGGGGGAAAATTTTTTCTACATAGTGAAAATGTTAATGAAGATTTTAAGACATTTTCATTCTGAGGACCGTACAGTTGAAGTATTTCATTAAGGTTTGCAGAAGATAGCATTTTATGGCCCAAGGCAAAGGTGCATTACTAAAGAAGAGTTTGAATGAGGAACATTAGTATCATAGAATGTTAAGTTACTCAAGAGCAAAATCACCGTATCAACTTAAGACTTTCCTCGATGTTGGTTAGAAGTATAAAACTATATGCTCAGTAAGACTAAATGTTTACCACTGGCTCCATATGAAGACAAGGGACTCAAAATTATTTTTTTAAACCAAAGAATTGTGTTTTCTGTAGCAGGCATATTTGATTTAAAGATATGTAAGACAAAAGTTTTGATGCTTTAGTAAGCGATTATGTAGGACTACATTGGATATGCTTATTTCTTTAGGGATATATTATACGCTGCTATTCATTTGAAATCCAAATATAATTAGGCATTCTGACAACACTATTTGGCGTGTCATTTTAACATCAGACACAACAGAATTAATGATTTATACAAGTTAGTGGATTATTCATCTCTGTAAGATTGTCACATCAATTGTTACTCTGACCACCAGCCCTAAAAAGACTGTCTAGTTCAACAGAGATTGACATAAGTCAATACTAGCAAATTAACAAAGTTCATCACTCTAAGTCTACAAACTACGTATAGTGGTCTACTCAATACTGGACTTGTCCTGGGCACAAGCTATAATGAACATTAAATATTAGTAATTAACAGTATATAATTAATCATTAGCATTAACATATGGTCACCTCTGATGTTAAAATATGAAACACTGTGATACAAGGGATGTCATTAGGAAATGTAGAAACAGCTTTGGGTTTAGTATCCAGAACCAGAGTAACAATAAGAACAAGGGAGCATAGTTTTATTAATTAATTAATTTTTTGTATATGAATGTTCTACCATCTTAATGCCAGCAGAGGGCACCAGATCTCATTATAGAGTGTAGGGAGTCCCATGTGGTTGCTGGGACTTGAACTCAGGACTTTTGGAAGAGCAGCCAGAATATAGAATAAACATACTAAAATCTGTGTACCTAAAGAAGCTAAGCAAGAAGGAGGAACCTGGGTAAGATGATCAATCCTCATTTAGAAAGACAAACTGGATGGACATTGAAAGAAGGAGAAAACAGGAAACAGGACAGGAGCCTACTACAGAGGGCCTCTGAAAGACTCTACCCAGCAGTGTATCAAAGCAGATGCTGAGACTCACAACCAAACTTAGGGAAGAGTGCAGGAAATCTTATGAAAGAACAGGGAGATAGTAAGACCTGGAGAGGACAGGAGTTCTACACGGATAGCAACACAACCAAAATATCTGAACACAGGGGTCTTTTCTGAGACTGATACTCCAACCAATGACCATTCATGGATATAACCTAGAACCCCTACTCAGATGTAGTCCATGGCAGCTCAGTATCCAGTGGGCTACCAAGTAAGGGGAACAGGGACTATCTCTGACATGAACTCAGTGGCTGGCAGGACACAGAGGAGGACAAAATGCAGCCAGTTCTGATAAGACCTGATAGGCTAGGGTCAGATGGAAGGGGAGGAGGACCTCCCCTATCAGTGGACTTGGAGAGGGGTATGGGAGGATTAGAGAGAGGGAGAGTGGGATTGGGAGGGGATGAGGGAGGAGGCTACATCCAGGATACAAAGTAAATAAACTGTAATTAATAAAAAATAAAAATAAAAAAAAGCACAAGGGAGCAACAGTGGGGGAGAATGAGTCAACCAGACAGAGTGAACAAAAGATTTCTCATCAGAAGTTCACCTCTGTGATAGCACAAAGTCAACAGTGAATATACATTATAAAGCCATGTAACTCACTTTGCTATCTTTTCCTAAACAAATACTGTACAACTTTTGGAAAACTTTGGTTATTGTAGGCTTTTCAGAATGCCAAGGCAGTTTAATAAGTTCATGTTGAACTGCATAAATGGGATCCATAAGACATGCTATGCTGTAATTGCCACTGTCTTAGTGATGCACAACAAAGCAGGGTAATAAAGTATTTCTTCATTGTATATTACTCTTTCTTTCATTTAGGAGTTAAAATCTGTATGACTGTCAAATCAATTGTTACTTTGACATTAGCCCTAAAAAGAGATTGTCTAGTTAAACAGAGATTGACACAAGTCAAGGAGATTGACATGGGCTATTCTGGTATTATAAATAGGGCATGGAAAGGGAAGCTCTGGGTAAAATGTTATGTATTTATGGATTGAAGCGTGTATATGTCTTTGTGTGGTGTATGCAAATGAACGTGTAGGTGTAAGACGTTCTATGTTTTTCTCTATTGCTCCCTTATTGAAAAATGGTGTCTCACTGAATGGGAACTTGCCATTTTAGCTGGGCTCTGGTTCCTCTGAGCTCACCTCTGCTGCTGGACAGGAATGCAGAGCAGGCCTGACATTTCACATGGGTGCTGTACATTTGAAACTCAGGTCCTCATACCTGTAAAAGTCCTTTTACCCAGTAAGCCATCTCTCCAGCTGTTAGCATTTAATTTTCTACAAATTTGATCTTTGTTTCCTTTCTTTGTTCCTTCTTCAACTGGGCTCACCAGCTGAGCTGAGCTCACCAGTATTCACATTTATATTTTTTTCCACTCAAGACAGCTTTGTCTCCATAAAATATGTTATAAAGTTGTCTCTAACCTTTGCTGTCAATTTCTTTCCAGTAATTACACTAGGGTAGAGAAGGTATTAACAGTAATTTAACAAAAGTATAGAACTTTTCCCTCTTAAAAAATTAGTTTTAAATATATCTTGAAGAGCACTATTCTTACATGCTTTATATCTACTTTTTCTAATAGTGACATTCTAATAGACTTATTTTGTATCAACTTGTATTAAGAATTACTTATCGGGCTGGAGAGATAGCTCAGAGGTTAAGAGCACTGGCTGCTGCTCCTTTAGAGGTCCTGAGTTCAATTCCCAGCAACCACATGCTGGCTCACAAACATCTATAATGAGATCTGGTGCCCTCTTCTGGCCTACATGTGTACATGCAGGAAGAACATTGTATACATAATAAATATATCTTAAAAAAAAAAAAGATTTACTTATCTCCTTAGCCTCTGCCCTTAGATCAAAGGATTTTTGTTGTTAATTCTTTTTTCCCTCTTATAAAATATTTAAGGATGACACATAAAGTAATGTTTTCCTCGTAGAGCTTTCACATATGTATGTCATTAATTTAATTGCCCCTTCCCTATGGCTGATTCCCTCCCTTCTAACAGATAACTCTCCCTTATGCATTCATGTTACCCATACTTTTCCCACAGGTCCCTTTAAAATCTCTTCTATCTCATGATCATCATCATCTCTCTCTCTATTCCCACCCCTACAATTTAAAAGCTAGGTTTTTCATATGAAATAAAATAATGAACTATAGAAATGATCCCTCAGGAAAATCTCATGGAAGAAGGAGATAAAAAGATCTGCAGGGGACAGAAGCTCCACAAGGAGAACAACAGAACCAAAAACCTGGGCCCAGGGGGTCCTGAGGGGACTAATGAACCAACCAAGGACCATGCACGGAGAGGATCTAGAACCCTCGCTCAGATGCAGCCCATAGGCAGCTCAGTCCCCATGTGGGTTCCCAAGTAAAGGGAGCACGGGCTGTCTCTGGCATGAACTCAGCTCATGAACTCTACCATGAACTCAGTGACCTGCTCTTTGATTACCTCCTCCTGGCAAGGTGGCCTTACTAGGCCACAGAGAAAGAGGATCTAGACATTCCTGATGAGACCTGATAGGCTAGGATCAGATAGAAGGGGAGGAGGAGCAGACTAGGGGAGGGACATAGGGGAGGAAGTGGGAGGGAGGGTAGGACTGGGAGGAGATGAGGGAGGGGGCTACAGCCTGGATACAAAGTGAAAGAAGAAAGAAGAAAAAGGAGGAGGAGGGAGAAGAAGCAAGAAGAAGAAGAAGGAGAAGGAGAAGGAGAAGAAGAAGAAATAAAGTATCTTCTAAGTCTACATCAACCAATTAATAAATGAGTTGATGAACTATTTGAATAGAAAATTCTCTAAAGTCAAGTGAAACAAGTATTCAACATCCTTAGCCACCAGGGGAATAAAAATTAAAACTGCTTTGTGATTTCATCACATTACAGTCAGAATGGCTATCAAGAAAATAGTGACAAAGACGCATTGAAACCCCACCCTCACCCCCGAAGAGGCAGGCCTACACTCAAGTCTTCACGAAAGTCCTAGTTTTCTAAGAGCACCAAGGAAAAGGCTTCAGCTCATCAGTGTGAGCACCACCACAGGAGCTGGCTACATTTCCACTAAAATTCATTACTGCTCAAAGTCGTGGTGGTAAAAAATGTTAGTAACAACTGCCTGAAAGAAACACATTGCATTTATTAAGCTGTTCATTTTAAATTACTATACTAAGCTAAAGATCATTAGTAAGGTGAATACTGTAATTATGCTATCTTTTCCACTGCAGAATCTCGTATTAGGCCTTTTAGAGAAGTGACTAATCTTTATTAAAGGACTTCTAAGAAAGAACCCTAAAAAATAGTTTTCAGTATGACAATTCTATTTACTGAACTATAGTAACAACAACAACAAAAAACAGAAAACAAAACATATCAAAGAGAGAAGTAACAACATGAAGAAATAATCCATTAAAAAAAATCTAATACAATGAAAGGTTTTAAGGCCAACCCAGAAAAATATAAAAGCAGGAAAATATTAGTAATGAACGGTGGAAAGCACTACAGATCTCGCAGATATTTTTTTTTTAATGAAGGATTCTGTTATTTGGTAATAGTAAATTTTAAAATGTAGACAGAATAGGAAAAAATCCTTAGAAAAATATAATTTATCAGACTGTATGAAAAAATAAATGAAATACAATGTCCCTACTTACAGTTCGTCATTTTATTCTAGTTACTAGGAAGAACAGACCAAAGTGAGGGTATTCTATGCAATCACTAGCCAATACTCTGCAAAACACAATCCACCATAAAAGGTAAAGAGATAAGAATAATTACACATTAATTGACTTGATAGGGCCATCAAAACTAATGTCAATCTGAGTTTGATTCTGAAAATGGGGGCCAGGGTGAGATTGTCAAACAGGACATAACAATTGGTAAAATTTAAATATGGGCCATGTTGTGGTTTGAATGTGAAATTTCCCCTATTGTTCATGTGTTTGAACACATGATCACCAAATGGTAACACTGTTGGAAAGTAATGGACCCTTTAGGAAGTGAAGCCTTGCTGGAGAAAATGTTACTGGTGATAAGCCTTCAGGATTCAGTCTGGCCCCACTTGCTCTTCTCATTCTCTTTCTGCTTCCAGATGGCTAACATAATGTAAGCAGCCAGCCCCATGCTCTTGATGCCATCTTTTCCTAGCCATGGTGGATTGTAGCCTCATCTGGAAACTTAAGCCAAAATAAACCCTTCCTTTCTGTGTGGCTTCTATCAGGATATTTTATCACACCAACAAAGATTTTTTTTCCTTTTTAAAAAATTTATTTATTTTTATATTAATCACAGGTTATGTATACCAACAAAGATTTAACTGAGATAGGCCATATACTAAACATCATTATTATACCAGCATAAAAATTTCTAAAGTTGGCTACTATGATGGAAAAGTGGTCCTAATCTTGGGTAATAAATACTGATGTAATAGGTAACTAGAAAAACGGACTCCTTCAGGGAAACTATTTTTGGTTTGCAATAGTTACAAACTTAGGAGGAATCTAAATGTCTATCAAGAGAATAAATAAATTGACTATATATCCAAATGGTGTATATCACAAGAGAAAATCAGTAACTGGCAGCTATAAAAATAGCATATTGGCCAGTGGCATGCACCTTTAAGCCCAGCACTCGGGATGGAAAAGGGCAGCCTGGTCTACAGAGCAAGTTCCAGGACAGCCAGGGCTACGTAGAGAAACCCTGTCTAGAACCCAACCACCATCTCTTCCCCCCTCCAAAGTAGCACACAAGAGGATATGCACACAGTACATAATCTAATTTACACAGAATTCAGTAACAAGAACACATTACACCATAAAATAGTTTAACTTTCTGAACAAGAATCACAGTAGGTCTACAGCAAACATATCTATATTTTCTTCACCTTGCAAAATTCCGAAACACATATTCCCATGAAAGGCTAAAGAAGAAAACGGAAAACCAAACTGAAAAAGAAAAAAAAAAAAATCAGAGATGCCCATTGAGTTTCTGGCTTCTATTTCCTGCTATTGGACTCCAGGAACTACCTCATATCACATATATTGGTGTCTTATTTACTTTTAGGTGGTTTTCTTACTCGAAGAGGTTGTGAGTGAGAAGTACTGTTTGCTATGTTATTTTACTGTTAGCTTTAGAATGAAACAATAACACAAGGATGTCCCTCTTCTGATTTATACACCTGAAGTAGGAATATTTTTAGTCATAAGAATTCCTAGAGATACATAACACTCTGTAAAAGCAGCACATTTCTTGAACTTACCCTTAAGGTGTGGTGTTCCTGTGCTAACAGTGCTCTTAATTCTTCATGCAGGGTTATAACTTCCAGAAACTGCCCCCATAAAGCCATGAGAAGTGAGCAAAGCTGTGCAAGGTTCATGTTGATCAGCTCTGCCAGTTCATCAGGGTTCTCTACTTTCTAAAACGACAAGGACAAACAGTTTCACTGCTTCCTGAGAATTACCGCACATACCTTACTGCAACAATACTGAGAACACCAGCATGAAGGCAAGTGTGCACATGTGTGCTGAGGGAGAGAAAACAGTTGAATAATGTTTTATTTAACTGATGAATATTGAGGCAATTTTAGTAAGCTAGCCAGTATTTTAAAATCATATATATATATATATATATATATATATGTGTGTGTGTGTGTGTGTGTGTGTGTGTGTAAGACAATGTAATTCTAAAAAGAAAACACAAGGAATTTCACCATGGAAATGGAAGCTGATCCTCTGGAATGGATGGTGAGTGGAGAGTGGAGGAGACCTAGCAGAAGCTGACTTTGCTGTGGCCCATATCCAATATACACTGGAATATAAAATCAAGACTAATCATTCTGACTGGGCAGGAGAACTAACTCCACTGACTGAAAAAGAGAAAGTTGTGACAACACAATAAAAATGTCCATTGCCAGATTTAAAAAGAAGTGATATTTTAAGAGGCTCAGCAACATGTCTTGTTAGTGCCTGATGTTGGGGGGTGGGGAGGGAGATAAGGCAGAAGGAGGTTTTCCTTGAGTGAAATGGGAGAAAAATGTAAGGGCAGATATGAATAAAAGTCAGCCAAAAGAATGGAATGTAAATTAAGAGACATAATAGTAAAAGACCCAAACCCAAATCAAACCAACTCCTTCAATCTCTGAATAAAAAACTAGGTATTTTTCATATTCACTCCACATTTCTTGTCATTATTTTTAAATGAATACTGTCCTGTGGGTAACTATTTAAGAACAACTATTATATCTTTTATTAATAATCTAAACCCTTATTTTAGACGAGTCATTTGCTTCATGTATATTTATTTAAATGCATGTTCAGTGGCTGTGGCTGTCAGAAGCCGGAGTGGAACCCCTGGAAACTGGAGTTACAGATCAACGTAAACCGCCACGTGCATACGGGGGTAAAACTCCCAGTCCTCTGGAAGAGTGGCCAGGTTTCTTAGCTGCTCAGTCACCTCTTCAGCCCTGCACTCGTAACTTTTTAAAGAAAAGGGTTATTTGAGTTATAAAGAAGTCCTGTGATAATGACATTCTTGTATGTCTTGCATGCTTTTTAAAAAGACGCTTCTCATAAAGAATCTAGTTTTCACTGAAATGTACACACAGACATATATTGCAAACCAAATGTATACTTTCATTTGATTCGTGGCTCTGGTTCCTCCCACTACTACAGCTGATGAAGAGTGACTCTAGAGTGAACTTAACATTGTCAAGGCACTTAGTTTTCTGACCAAAAAAGAAAAAGATGTCTAAGTTCAATTCAAAGAATAAACCAGAAAAGCAGCTTGAGACAGAAACTGACTTGTAGTAAAAAGTATTTTAAAGGACTGCCAGGCAGGAGGGCCAGCAAGAGTACAGAGTTGAAAGACAGACAGGGCAGTGTAGGGGGAGGGGCAAATGAGAACGTGTAATGAAAGTGTATGAGATTATCAAATGAAACCGAGCTCTTTGCATACTAACCCAAAGGTCATCAAATGAAAAAATACTGTTACAAAATTATACAACTAGTTTAAAAACCTATCTAGAAATCCTTTAAATAAAATCACAGAAGAAAGCATTTATGTTTGATTAGTTCTTTATGCACAAAATAATAAATATTTCAAAGGAAAAGGTAGTTTTATGTTCAGGCTAGATGCTTCTGACCATCTAATCTGTGGTTCTGTTATGATTCCCAATTTATCTTTTCATTAAAAAAAAGATAAATACTTGAATTTTCTTAGGAAAAATATTTAGGATACAAGATAGAAATTACTGAAAGAATGAGAATTAAAAAAGAAAAATTTCAAGTACCTTAACTTCTTCACACAGTTCAGTAAGACGAGTTTCTACATCCATTTCCTCTGAAAAGGGTAAAAACTAATTAGAGGAAAGATTTTAGTTTAGATCTGAAAACTATCTTTGCTATTATAAGAAGGACAAAATCTTTTGCAATAAAAGTTAATCTCCGATTTAACAAAACATTACATTTGTTAAAAGTAAGGTGGTTTTGTTCATATAATTATGATTTATTTAGGTATGCTATAAGTATCTAGTAGGAAATTTATAATTAAAATGGCAATATCAGCAGGGAAACACTGAAACCAACAACATAAAGATGAGTTATTTTTAAAGGGAGAGAATTATATTACAACCTCAAATATAAACTTAAAAAAATGTTAACCTTAAACCAGGAAAATATAACTAAAATGAACTCTTTTTAAAAAACTCTCACACAAAAACAAAGATAGATCCTATAACACGTTGCAATTGACTCATTAGCTCACTGACTTCAAAAATAATTTCAGTCAGCAACATCAGTGGCTTCTAATGTCAAGTTAAAAACAAAAACCCATATATAAAGTTCATATACCAACATTTACTTTCACATTGCTAATCATATGTCAGAAGAAAATCATTAAAATTATATTTGGGTTATACACCCCATTTCAGAAAATAAACTTTATGAAAGTGATATCTTTTTCTAATGTTTATACATAAGAGTCCAAATACCTCTTATAGCTAGAGAGCTGCTCAATGAAAACACTCTTTGTAAGCCAAAGGTCAATCCTGGATATGCACCTCTTTTTGCTCAACACAGTCTCACTGAGTCAGAGCTCAGTCTCTGCTGGATGGGCTGGCAGCGAAACCTGGAATTCTCCAGTCTCCGCATCCCACTGCCAGGGCTACAGGCACAGCGCAGTGTGTCTTACTTCACTGGTGGGACCCCTCACTCAGAGCTTCACACTTGGACAGCAGCACTGTAACCACTGAGCCATCCCCTCAGCCCAAAACATCTCCACATGCATAAAAGCAAAATCTAACTGCTAACCGTAATGACAACGGTCTCAAAATCACTTAGTTTTAACTCACTTTAAAAATCAGTTTTAATTTTATTTTTCTTTTCAAATTCTGTATCATGATATAACAATTAATTGAAATGTAAAATCATATCCACTATTTTGTTCAATTATCTTGAGGATATGTGTTCCTCCTACTGTCCTAGGTTACAATACAGAATATGTCCTTCCATGTTTAAAATACACATGTGAGTTTTAGAGCTAATGGTATATAACAGTGAGGTTCTATTTTACATCTTTCTGAATTTCGTGTTGCTTTCTCAGCAGTTCTTGAGTGAAATCTGCCACCTCCCTTAAGTACTGGTAATAATAAAGCTACTTTTACTTCTTTGCTGTAAGTATAACAAAAGTTTCCCTATTCCACTCTTTGTCCAAATATTGGTGGAAATAATGTAATAAACTTACTTGTACATGTCTCTTTAAAAAACATTTTTCAAAATGCAAAAAGAACCCCCCCACACTAAAAAAACCAAATTATTTT
>CM053756.1:15911377-15933087 GCA_028658305.1 Pachyuromys duprasi | reverse complement strand
TGCCACCTCCCTTAAGTACTGGTAATAATAAAGCTACTTTTACTTCTTTGCTGTAAGTATAACAAAAGTTTCCCTATTCCACTCTTTGTCCAAATATTGGTGGAAATAATGTAATAAACTTACTTGTACATGTCTCTTTAAAAAACATTTTTCAAAATGCAAAAAGAACCCCCCCACACTAAAAAAACCAAATTATTTTTTTTTTGATACGATCATCAAAACATGGGCTATAAAATAAAGATGTATATTCAGGTAACAAAAATTTTCTACTTTTGTCCACTATACACTGAAATGTTATTACAACTGACTTTTGTATGCACTAGGATTTTTGCTTGTTTGTTTTGTTTTTTTGAGACAGGATTTCTCTGTGTAGCCCTGGTTGTCATGGTACCTGCTTTGTAGTCTAGGCTGGCCTCAAACTCAATCCACTAGTGTCTGCCTTCTAAATGCTGGGTTTAAAGGTGTGTGCCACCATCATCTAGTTTGTGTTTACGTTTTAAATCAAATCTTTTCCCTACCAAATCAAAATTTACTCTCCCCTTTTAAGAAAAACCTTAATTATATTAAGCAGTATTTTATAAAACTAGAATGCTCACAAGGTAAGTAGACTGGCTGGGAGGATACTAATTCAACTACAAGTATATTTTAATCACTATGAAAAATGCTAAAGTATGCCACAAATGGCTATTATTTCATGCCATAAATTCTTTAGTTTTAAGTTATTTCATATGAGAATAACACTATCAGTAAAATTTCAACCTGTTTTTTTCATCATGATAAACAAATGAATTTTAAAAATAACTTTAGTAAATTAAGCAGCTTAAATCTTTTTCAGCCAATATTCATCTGAAAATACTATATTCTTTGATTTTGTTCATTCATCTAACAAACTGAAAATACAATTTTATTTCATTTGAAAAATCCAACAGCTATTCATAATTTTAAAAACCAGAACCATTATTCAATACAAAGTAGAAAATTTCCTAAATGTTTTCATAAAGTTGGCAAACTAAGTACTATTTATATGCAAGAACAAAAATCTAAAATATAATATGGAGGCTGGGCGTGGCAGTGGTTCATAGTTTTAATCCCAGTCAAATTTTTGTGATCCAACCAAAAATTATATATAAACATGGAAATGTACAAACAAAACCAGATAATTAGATCTCTTCCTTTAACATAAGCAATATTCAAAGTAAATATTTAATATCATTTTTGAAAGGCGAGGATGATGACAAACATATGCAAATTGACTAAAACCATGAAACCAATCCTGAGGGGTTCTTTATGAAATTATTTTAAGGACATTAATGGCAATTATTATTCAATCAGCAAATTTTGGTGCTATAGATGGTTTTGAAAAAGTGTCATTATAAAAACTAGAATGTGAAAAGCCAAAGATATCTTTACCCTATTACTTTCACTTCTAAGTAAAAACTTCAACATGACAAATCAATTAAACTAACCCAAATTTTTTTACAAACCAAATTGATTATATACATTAGCTCTTAATAAAAGTGCTGGAATGCATTATGCCATTTACAGAGTTTAAGTAAAAGGACTATTTAATTACCCTATTCGTAAACATACCTAGATGTGTGTCGCTCTGGTTTCCTGGCTGTGTTCTTCTGAGGAGGCGTTCATATAGGACCTGCATGCTGGCCTTGGCTAGTCATAAGGGTTGCACACAGCACTAGTTACTACACTCCTTGTACAACAAAACTTACTTGAATTTTCCAACTTGTTAAATAACAGACTTAGTATTGATAGTGCACTTGGTTAATAGCTTATTAGAATTACAAATGATGTACATTTCAAGTTTAAATTATTTTAGGATTTATGCTGATCAATACTTCTTATTCCATTATTATTGATGTTGTAGTTTCAGATTCAGAATTCTTGTGCTGGCAAGTCTCAGAGACTGGCTAGCTCAACTCCCCACTTGTCCAAGTATAGGGGTTAGGCTCACACAGGCCAGGGAATTGCCAAAACCTAGACTTACAAGTCCTCACTCTTGTTTTGTGAGCTTCTTTACAGTGGAGTTCTTTGAATAACCAATATTTAATGATAGTCCTCAAAACACAATGTACATCATTTATCTAGGAGAAAAGAGGGCAAAAGAGCAGAAAGAAATTCAAAGTATTATTTTAAAAGAGGGAAGAGTTTACATTAGTTTCTCAAAGCATCGTGCTTAAGAATTTTAACTCTATGCTTATTTGAAACATTAAAAAATTAAATGATAGAAATATTCTCTTGTCAGGAGCTACTTTATATCCTCTTATTAAAACTAGTGATCATAATGATGTTTAATAAATAGTACATTATATACCAGGAAAACATATTAGTGTCTACAATTCAATCTTACTAGAACAAAAATATTGTTGATAATCTCAGAATGTAAAACAAAACATTTTTATTTTAAGTAATTCATAGTATTTTTAGATGTTCTCTAGAGAGTGTACTCAAGAGTGAACTAATCTATAATGAAGAGAAAGAAAATATAAGTAGTAAAGTTTAAGGATATAAGAATTACTAATAAATATTTATTGAAGATGAATCTTAATTTTTAAAAAAAATCACAAGGAAACTATTATAAGCTGTGTTGACTGGTTATACTTTTCAAGTACCAAAAACCATATTGTGCTATTTTGCCAAGTAATTCATTTAACAAATACATTCTCAGTTAGTACAAGTGATATATTAATAATCTTATTCTCCAATATTTTTATTTCTAACCCTGAAGTGTAGGCTTACTTTAGAATTTTGATTTCTAATACGTTGAAGCAAGTAACTTAAAATAATGTTCATAGTCATTTAATACCTAATTCTTAAATTAGGGCTTTTTAATGTGAAATTTTATAAAATCAGCCTGTAAGTCTAAAGTTATGCAACAGAAGAAAAAATTTAAGAATATTACAACTAAAATTAAATTGATGTTAAGACTAATAAAATAGAAATAGTGCCAGCACTATCTAAGCTATTTGACAAGAAAAATGTTGTTTAGTTACCAGTTAGTGAGATACTTTGTCAACAAACTTGTTTCTTGGTTTTTGAGAAATATTTTCTCCTCACTTAAAAGGTGGCTCATGTGTATTTTCCTGTGTGAATATTATATGTTACACCCATCCACCTGACTACTAGATGTCGACGGGCATCTTCACACCGACCCTTTACAGGCCCGTCATCTGTCAAAATGAAAAGAATCACTGTGTGATTCTCTCCTGTTCTCCCTCGCAACAAGCTGGTTTGTTACCCTGCAGCTGGGAGGACAGAGGAAACAGTCGGGCAAAGTTGTTTAAGGCCCAGGCCTGTCCTTTCATCTGCACCTGGCACTGTGCCTGACACAGCAGCTCCCTCAAAGTCCACCGAAATCACCCTGTGATTTCACTGCTAGAGCAACTGCACACAGCTGGCTTTTGAGTACTCGTACCCTTAGTTTCTGCCCTGTCATGCACAGCTCTGATTTCCTTCAATGTCTTCATCTGGAGAACACAAACCAGCTGGTATTTACAGACACAAAGTGAAAGGCATACCTTCAAATGTAGACTCTTAGGCACATAAGCCAAAAAGTAAAAAAAAAAAAAAAAAAAAAGCCTGTCTTAATTCTAATAGAGTATTCCTCATGGACACTATTATTCTTGTGAAAATGCCACCATCACACAAAGTGTAACTTTTAATTTTTTATGCGAGTACTGAGGACACAACCAAAGGCCTCACAGATACAAGGCAAGCACTCTGGTTCTAATTACACACCCAGCCTGCCTTAACATTTTTGGTCAGTGGTTTTCACAAATTCTACCTTCTGGCACATAGTGCTCTTCACCAATACCATGGTCTCAGAATTTTATGGTCTAGTCATTAATCCTAATAACATTTATAATTTCCTTTCAAAAATGTATCACTTTTATCACATAACTTTGTATGTATCAGAAATAAAAAATGAGCTAAGCTACTTCATTCAAGTTGCTTTCATTCAATAGAATGTCATTTCTGTCTGAGGCAGCAGCTTCCTATACTATAAATGCTTGAATAGCAAGAACCAAAGGGTGTTTCAGAGAACAATGATCAAAAGCTTCCCTTTCCATACTACCAGTTTTGTTTTGAGGGAGAATATGTGCTCACCATACCTTCCTACCTAAGCAAGCAGAAGAGCACATTTTCCTCTTGTGTTTGCTAGCCCTAGAGGTTACAGAAAGAAATCAACAGCTCACTTAGTGTTAGCTGTGTTTTGCCAAGTGAAAGAAGACTGAACTAAACTGACAGAAGAATGTCATTCACCAAATCCACTGCAATGCAAATACAGCTGGCTAAGAAGTGGCACCCTGCCTAGTATGTTCTCATAACCAAACTGAAGTGAGGTTACAAAGCTGTATGAATTCTTGTAATGTTTTCCAATTTTCTTCCCTTATTTTTTGTGTATGTGCAAGGGTGTTTTGTCTGCATGTGTTTGTATGTCATATGGATGCAGTGCCTGATAGGCCAGAAAACATTGATGGATCCCTTGGGGCTGGAGTTATAGACAGTTGTTAACCACAGGGTATGTAGTAGCAATTGAACCTGGATTCTTTGAAAGACTAGCCAGTGCTTTTAATCACTGAGCAATCTCTCCAGCCCTTCTTGCAAACAATTAAACAATTAAAACAAAACAAGAAAACCTTCACCTAGTCTCAAATCCAAAAAAATATTTAAAATAACAGTTACTATTTTAAAGAATGTACTGGTATTGTTTAAAATACTTTCCTTGAGGTATAAAGAAATCTACTAAAAGTAGTGGTTAAGTAAAATTTTAAAAAATTCCTAACTTAGTGAAATAATTATAAAAACAACTCATTCTGTCAAGAAAATCAAATGAGCTTTTTATGAGCTAATAATATTTAACACTTTTATGAGCTAATATGTGAAAACTGAAGTTTATAAACTGGTCAGGAAGCTGGGTGGTGGTGGTGCACACCTTTAATCCCAGCACTCAGCAGAGGCAGGCAGATCCCTGTGGGTTCGAAGGCAGCCTGGTCTACAGCCTGAGTACCAGAACAACTAGAGCTATACAGAAAAACCCTGTCTTTAAAAACAAACAAATAAATACATAAAAAATAAACAGACCATGAAACATCTGAGAGAAACTGAAGCTTGATTTAAATAATTTTTGAAATGTTAATGTACTGAACAATGTTATTATTTCTTAAAGTAATTTGAAAGAAAGAGAACCCTGCAATAACTTACAGCCAAGTATGTACAAAAATAGTCTAAATGTCTGTATCCACGTAGGCTACTGAACTGTGGATTTTACTTACCTTTCTAGACTCTGCAGATAATTGTATTTGCTTTCTAGTATACTTTTAAACGAAACTTTAAGAGGAACAGACTACTGACATATAACTTGTTACCTAAAAAAATCTATTTAAAGACTCATTTCAATCTTAGCACAAAGAAATTATTTCTCCACATTCTAAG
Source organism: Pachyuromys duprasi (assembly GCA_028658305.1). NCBI lineage: Eukaryota > Metazoa > Chordata > Mammalia > Rodentia > Muridae > Pachyuromys > Pachyuromys duprasi. The sequence goes on along the minus strand of CM053756.1, from coordinate 15,927,636 downwards.
AAAAAGTTTTCAGTTCAAAACATGATTATCAAAGGTAGAAAAAGTCAGAAGTGAGAGAGAAAAATGAAGCACACAATACAGGAAGCTGCGGCAAAGCTGGTCACTAGCAAGAGCGGTGAAGAGAGTGACTAGGAGAAGTCTGGCCGCTTTTAACATACCCAGTTCTAGTTTCTGACAAGAGGGAATCTCTTCTGTTACCGTAATGAAGTAGCTGTGCAATCCCTTGAAGGCCAGCAGCAAAGTGGCACAAAGCGTATAATGAAAATGATAGGCATGCTGTAGGAAGGACTCTGCAATGAGGAAGTTACAACCCTAAAAAGAAACAGATTTGGAATACAAAATGCTCATTAGCACAATTCAAAATGTATTACACCTGAAACCTTGAAACACTAAGAAAAAAACCCCACAACCAACCTATTGCCATTATTTATTCTAAAATATGCAAGAAATTCATCAGTATCTTGCAGCTCATGTGATTTAAATATATAAAATGTGACCATATCAGTTTCAGTCATCACGGATTTCTGTAAACACACTGGTGAAGTTGTGACTGTGCTAAGATGAGGTTGATACAGCTGTTTAGAGACATCGCTTTCAGTCTTTACAGTATCTCTCCTTTCCCAGCAATTGCCATGCTCGTGCTAATCTGAGACTACTCTCAAGTCCACCATTTGGATGTTCCTACCAGTTTTTGCTACAGGTACAATGGGTGACAATTAGGTTTACAAAGGTCGCTGACTCTCAAAAATCTCTATTCACTAAATCTGTTAATATTTTGAATAAGAGGCTGATGTTCAAAATATGTAATTGACTAACCAATTGGTTATAATCTTATTTAACTAGAACTTTAAGTTATTGAACTAAAATAATGCAAAGAAATTATATTCATTAACACATAAAATATTTAAAACATTTCTTATAAAATAAGGGAAAAATAAAATATGAAAAAATGTTTGTATACATATTCAATACTTACATCTGGTGATAACTGTTTTGTGTAGTTAATACCAAAGACTACACTTTCCAGAGTAGGAATCGCTGAGTCTTTGCTTTGTGCTGGTGCATTTCTATTTAACCAAGTAGTCTTCACAGGGCGAGGAAAGCTGGGAAGCAGGCAGCACATCATTACTGTGTTAACAGTCTACTTTCATGCAAGATATTTATAAAACATTACAAAATGAAAAGCAAAGGTTGTGCAACATTTTAAGTTCTATAGTACTCTTAAATTTTCTATTAATAATTCGAAAAAAGTACAATGAGCACTAAGGAATCTAAGGCTAGATAGTTGAGATTGCTTCTCTCTCTTTTTGAGAAACTTGAGAACCAAGGACCTTACACATGCCAGGCAAGCACTGAGTATGCCAGTCAAGTGTCCGGCAAATTCTGAGGGTAATTCAACAACTCACCCACTTAGCTGGTAAGTCATGCACACATACATACATATATACACACACACATACACACACACACCCAAACACATTTACACATCTCCTTGAAATATCACCCATAACAATTGTTACAATCAGGTTTGTGTTAGAAATTGCTGACAGTTCAGAAATCAAACCTATGGGGTATTTTTCAGTAAAGTTATTGATTTGAGAGTTCCATCTACTGCCTACATTACCAAGGATTCCATCTTACACTGATGAAACATAATTTTTCTCCCAATGGAAGTAGTCAGAAAATTTACCTGATAAATTTGTTATCTAAAATGTACATGTTATCTAAAGATTTGTTATTTATTTTAATTATATGTATATGTAAGAGGAGGCATGTATACAGGACTGCAGGTACTCCCAAAGGCTGTCAAGTCTTCCTGGATCTGGAGTTACTCATAGTTATGAGTCACCTGATGAAGGTTCTCAAATAAAACTTGGGTCCTCTGGAAAGGTATTATGTGCTTTTGACCCCTGAGCCATTTTTGAACCCCAATATTTTGCAATTTCAAATTAAAACAGTATTATGCTATTACATAAAAATCTTAATGAAAATTCATAGTTGTTTAAAACCTTAGAAAGCAATAACTTTTGTATGACAAAGATTAAAAGTAAAAATGGAGGATTAAGACAAAGAAATAAAGCTAAGAATATATGCATATTCTCATATATGAAATAAGTTAACAGTATAATGTTACACATATGCATGCCCACACAAAGTAAAATAAATTAAAAGTTAAACCAAGTAGAGACTAAACAATGTTGTATAATTATTTCATAATTGCATTCTTTTACTTAATCAAATAATTGAATTATAAAAAAATTAGTCCTCATACCCCATACTTCTGTAATAAAAACATTATTGATAATGGTTCCATACTGTTGTGTTATATCATTTTATTATGTTAGCAAACAATGAAAATATAACAATAATTACGAATTTAATTTTTTTTACTATTTAAGTTACCTTTGTCAGAGTATGCTTTCAGCATAAACCAGAACTATTACATTAATAAATAGTAGAATCTTAGTTGCATTTACCTTATTAGTGGCTGGTGTAGTGCAACCAAAGATGCATGGACTGTGACGGACACAACAGAAAGGTGAAAATAATCAAACATCACATTCACGTGATGATGAAGTCCTCTATAGAGGCTGTAATGCAGCTTCAGTGTTCGACTGCTTATTAGTTGTAAGGCGTTCAAATCATCTGCCCTACAAAAAGCAACACATTTTCATGTAACTATGGGATATTTAGTAAAAGCTGGTAATTATTAATCAGTTAAAACTATTCTTTAAAGGCTTAATTATTTAAGCTTTTGTAAGCATCAAACTGATGAGGTAGTAGTATGAAAATAGCCATTCCACTCATAGCTTTCTAACAGTATATGACTAACACACCAATAAAAACAAGCTCTTTTTGATAGCCAAATAATTAATATACACCTTAAATTTTACTCAAAGAAGGATTCTGCTTCTTACAGGGTCAAATCCTACTATAATAAGTTCCCTAAAGTATGACAAATTATTTTTACTGCACAAGATTTAATTAAGTGCTACTTGGAGACCCTGAATATTTATTAAATGCTTAGTGGGACCCTATCTCAAAACAAACCACTTCCTATTCAGCAATGATATTTTTATTATATAGTCTGTTAGTACATTTATATACACACCCTGAAAAAAGTTATAAAATTATATCCAGATAACCTTTTTAAAATCCATGCAAATATTTACTTACCTATAACTACTGAATTACCTACTTACTTAAGGAATTATTATGACTTGGTTTTAAAAGTGTAAAGACGAACAATAGTTACTATATGAAAGTATTATCTTTTCATCACAGTCAAGGGGACACTTACAGCAGACCTTTCAGTAATGTCACTGCTCTCAAAAATAACATCTTTGCTTTACACAAATAAAAGCACAATGTGCCTCTATAATATGTGACTATGTTCACGTGTGTGGGCAAATTCAGGGTAACTGGTATCTTAGCAAATAATCAACTAAAAACACCTGCCGAGTGTCATCAGTCTTGATCATTTTGAGTATCAACAAAATCCCCCAAAGTGCCAGAAAAAACTTACCAACAACCAATGGAAGAGAAGTAATCCATAGTAGTGTTACTATGGCAACCATATAATTTTTAGTATCTAGGGAAATATTTCATAATTTTTCCCCTTATCTGATTTTGCTACCTGGAGCATGGGCATGGAAGAATAGTATTAACCTTCTCAACAGACTTTCCCAGAAAAAAGAAAAAATAGACATACTTTTAGAATAGACAAAAACAGAAGAGGTTCCAAAGAGAAAATGGGTACACACAAATAAAGCCGTGAGTATCTGAAGATGTTTAATTGTCTGAACAGCCAGCCTACTTACGAATAGTCTCCATCTGTGAAATGCAGATCCAAGGATAACAAAAAATTTATTTCTTCAAGGGTTTCTTCTATCTAAAGAGAAATTAATAAGATGCCTAATATTTATAAATGTTATAAATATGCATGAAGTATCACAGTAAGTGGATATGAAGAAATGCTTACCTTTCTTTCATCCAACAACATTTTAACTTTGAAGATCATGACGTCATTTAAAACAACTTCTTCATTTTTATATAGGATCTGAAAAGTTTTACTACAAACCAGAGCATCATGAACTGAAGCTGGAAAGGCTAATGTCACACCTAAAACAGATAAGAGATACAACTGAGTGGTAAGAGACAAACAGTTATGAGTAACTAAGTGCTCCTTTAAAATAATGTAATTTGATAACACTGCATTGTCATTACCATTTTATATAGAAGTGTTAAAATATTTCTGAAAATTTACTAATTTCTGATAAAAACTGAATAAATAAATGCACCATGATCATTATGAACATTCCTGTACAGACCTTTCTTTATTTGAAAAACATATGAAGAAATCTGAGTAGGTATTTTAGAATGAACACTGATTTGTTTAACACAGAAAGGGGCAACTCAGATTTCCAACACTGAAGAATGAAGAGATGTTGCTGGCTCTTTGCCTGTTATTAGGACAGAAGACTCCAAATTTATGCCCTTAGATTTCTTACACTAAGGAGGACCCAGGATGGGGCTGCCATATCATGTAATTAGTAAACTGGCTTTCACCACAGGAAATAATATTACTATTTAGGCAGGGGAAAGGGCTGGGGATTTGAAATTATGTTGGGGGATAGTTCAATCAACTGTGCCCACCTAATAACACACCAATAAAATTCTGGACACAGAACTTTGAGTGAGCTTCTCTGGCTTCTTTTTCTGCAAATTATGTGAGTGGTGGTAATGCAGCTTGGTTTTACGAGAAGAAAACAATGGAAGCTTACATTTAAGACTTTACATATTTCGCCCTATGTCCCTATGTATTTCTTTTTTTTCTCATTAAATGTATTTTAATGGGTTTCAAAATTCTGTGACAGATTTTTTTGGTCAAGTTTACATTAAAAAGTACTGGTAGGTTTTATGATGTGCTGTTATCACTAATCAGTCTTTTACTATTAAACTTGAATGGTCAATTGAGACAAACAGTTCTGAGACTGTTCTTCTACCACAGATTTAGACTGGGTAAGCCTGTGTTAGGGATAATACTGATTAGTTTTCCTGATCTTTCTGGGAAAACTTGCCAACTTTGCCAGCTTCAACAGCTTTCTTGTCCACAGCTTTGATGACACCTACACAACTGACTGCCTCGTGTCCTAAAAGCAAAAGGACGCAGGGGAGGATAGGCAGAGAAGCCCTCAACACACATGAGCTTGCCAGGGACCATATCAACAATGGCTGCATCCCCATTCAAGAATTTAAGGCCATCTTCCACCTTCTCACCACAACAATGGTCAATCGTTCCTTTAAGCTCAACAAACCTGCATGCTATGTGAGCTGTATGACAATACAGTATAGGAACATACCCAGCACTGATTTGGCCTGCAGGCTTCTGGATAACACCTGAACCGTTTCCAGTTTGTCCATGACCCAGGAAATACTTGAAGGAGCCTTTTCCCATCTTGGTAGCCTCCTTTCCAAACCTGTCTTGCTTCCTGTGTCAATTCCACCACATCTGTAGATCAGGTGACTGGCTGTGGTGGGTTTAGCCAAACCTCTGTGTCCAATGGTGATGATGCTGGTGTGAGTCTTTTTCTTTCCCATTTTGGTTTTGAATTGGAGTGGTTTTCACAACACCTGTGCTGTGTCAGCAAACCCATTGCAAAAAAGCTAAAATTTTAACAATAATTACTTATTTACTTATTTCCTGTCTGTACATTTATACGTGTGTGTGTGCCTGCCACATTGCAGGTGTGGCATTCAGAGGACAACTTGAGGGAGTTGTTTCTCTCCTTCCATGGTGAGTTCCAGGGATTAAACATGTCACTAAACTTGGTGGCAAGACCCTTTAACCACTGAGACACCTCACTGGCCTGCAACTCTTCTGAGTGGTAATGATGTGACCCTTTGCTAGAATAAAGCCACTTTCTTGAATGAGTTCTTGTAGTGAACTATCAAAATTAGTGAATAGCTCCTAAATTTGAACTCAGTGTATTTTAAAATTTTTTATTGCTATTTATTCACTCTGTATCCTAGCTGTAGCCCCCTCCCTCATCCCCTCTAAATCCCATCCTCCCTCCCTCCTCTCCTCCCGTGCTCCTCCCCTAGTTCCCTGATAGGGGAGGTCCTCCTCCCCTTTCATCTGACCCTAGTCTACCAGTTCTCATCAGGACTGACTGCATTGTCTTCCTCTGTGGCCTGGCAAGGCTGGCCACCTCCCCTCCTCAGGCAGAGGTGATCAAAAAGCCAGCCAAACAAACAAAAACTAAAACAAAAAAACCCAAAAACAAAAAGAAAAGCGGACAAGCATGCCAACTTATAGAGGATCCTAGAACTTTATGCTTCAAAAATAATTTTTGTATTTCATTCTCCCAGTGCTTTCCCTTAGTGGCAAATACAAGATCTATACTTAGTATTTTTACTGAAATCTTCTTTATTTCTTTTCTAGTTTGTTTATAAAACTAGTTTGAAAACCTTTTCTTGTTAAATTGGAACATTCTTTCAGCAGCTTCCAGATTTTACTGCTATTATGGCTAAGTATGTGTGAATCACTGAAATTATGTAAACATTTTTTCTTTTTAAAGCATTAATAATTTTCTCTTTATACCTGATATTTTACATCTTTTTATAGTCAAAAATTCAATACATTTTTTCATTAGAGAAACTTACATTGTAGTGTGAGGATATTTTCCTTTATTATGCCATTGAAATTTTTATTCGTCCTTCTAAAATAAAATATTAATCCTAAAAAATAAAAATTTGAACTCAGGGGGTCTGAAGTAAGGGCTGCTGCTGGCTACTAAACCTGTGAATGGTATCTGAAGGAGGGCTATCTACATAACCTGTGAAATCTGGTTTGCCTCAAGAAACAATACTATATGAGAAAAACAGTGTAAAAGTCCAGATGGGCAAGGTGATGGAAAAAAGGCAGTCAGCAGCAGTCTAAGTAGGATAAGGAACTTCTCTAAAATGACTAGGCATAATTCTTCAGCAAGGTGAGAAAGATGTTCGCGGTAGGGAACATCTGACATAAAGGTAAACCCAGCAGTACAAAAAAGCACTCAGGGGAAGAAGGTTCAGTGATGTTCGGGACATGTGAAAGGACGACCAAACGGGAAAATAAGCTATAGATCACAGGAACAAGACTTGTGCAAGAGAAATTATTTGCGTATTCTGAGATGTTCCTCACATTTGTAGATTGGGTATAGCAGTAATGCTTTATAAGAAATGGTTTGGGCTGGCAAGATGCTCAGCAGGTCAAAGCTCTTGCTGCACATGCCTGACAACTTGAGTTTCATCCCTGGAGCCCAAGGTACAAGTAGAGAATTAACTCCTGCAAGCTGTCCTCTGACCCACACATGTACTGTGACATGTGAGGGATTGTATGTATACATACACTTGCAAACAAAATATTTTTAAAAGTGGTTTTTACAAGTATTTACAGCTTTTCTGTGAGTTTGAGATCTGCCACAATACACATTTCAAGGAAAACAGAATAGTTCAAAAATTCTATTCTGAATGGTTTAGAGAAGAACTGAGATGAGTGAAGAAATTTTCCCTAATACAGTATATATGCTGTGTGAAGGCATCAAATAATGCCAATTAGAATTCATTGCCTCAAGAAGCAAAGCCTTTTCCTAGTGCTCTTCCCATGAATTCTGTTTCTTTCTCAAACAGGCTATTTCCTCTCCTGTATGTTCCTTTATATGCGGGTGTTTGTTATGAACAGTGTATAGGCAGGTGGGGAGGATCGGGGTGTGTATAACAGCTAGAAGTTGTTCTTAGATGTCTTTCTCAATCACTTTTTACCTTATTTGGGGGAAGGGAGGGACAGAGCTTCTCACTGGACCTAGGGCTCACCAATTCAGCTAGCCTGCTTGCCAGTAAGCCCCAGAAATTCTCTCCCCGTTGTGCTACGATTACAGCTGAGTGCTGCCATGCCCACCTTCCCTAGGATCCACACATAAGCCCTCATACTCCCATAGTATATACTTTACAAACTGAGACCCTTCCTACACTTTGCCACCAGGACTGGGACATCCTTGTTTCTTAGCTTTTAAATACTGTCTCTCTTTTAAATCACCATAATTTACACTGTTGAGTGTCCTGTCATTAGACTTCTGTTACCCACTGAGAACCTCACTCATTCTTGCAGTCATCAAGATCCTAATTTCTTTTTTATTTAATTAATTTGCTTTACAGCCCAATTGAAGTTTCCCCTCCCTCCTCTCCTCCCAGTCCTTCCCTAAGATCCTAATTTCTTAATTCAGAATTATTCCCCCCAATACTACCTTATATATTACTCCTGATGAATAACAATATAGGTAAATCCTGCATTCCCAACTTTCTAGGTATTATTCCTCTTTGTGCACTCCTAACCCATAGTCCTCCTGACCTCCACTTTCCTATGGTCATTTTCTAGCTTTTGACACTACTTTTGACTACAATTCTTCTGCAAGGTAGATTTTAATTGACTTCTTGTTATAACCACACTTATCTTCCCAGCTTACTTCCCCAGGTTGTAGAAAAATTTTAATCCAGAAACATAGCTACTTTGGCAAGGGATCATATACCGAAAGACCTACGTCCATTTGAGTCAGCTAGAATACACACTACTAATCCCTTTGGTTGAAGCACTAGACACACCTTTAATCCCAACCGATGGTGTTTAATTTAGATAGAAAGCGACAAATCAGAGAAAGATTTGTCAGGATGACTAAGAGATAAGACATGCCCAACCCGAGAAAGAGAGAGTGTGAGAGAGACTAGTTAAAAACAGCACAGAGAGCGTGAGACAGTACAGTACAGGAGCAGAGTACCTACCATATAAGAATACAGTGGTGTTTGGTGTAGTTCAGTTGAGTGTAGTTGAATTTGGGGAATTCAGAGGCAGTTTTTCCAAGCAGAGCAATTTAGCAAGAAGTAGACAGAAGCCAGTTTTAATCAGTCAGCTTGGAGAGAAGTTTTGAGCCAGAATAGCCGAGTTAAACCAGCCAACCAGAGTTCAGAAAAAAAACTTGATAAGATGAGCTTATTCAGCAGTAAATCTCAGGGGCTGAAAACATTCTAGGCCTAGGTTAGCACACAGACACTGGAAACTGAAGTTTTCAGGTCTGGGCATGCAGAAGATTAGACTGTATGGAGGCTAGAAGCTTCCAAGCATAGGTCTGGGGATAGTCAGACAGAAATGTCCTGGGCTCAGCCCAAGCCATGTATTCATAAAGCCTGGGCACAGCTCTCATCTCAGCCCCACTTCTGAGGATACAAAAATGGCATTTATATCAGGTAACAAGGTCCAACAAGCCTTTGCCCCACTTAGGACTAATTTTGTGACTTCTGTTCCTCTTCGGATCTCTCCACTTTCTTCCAAGTACCCACTTTCCTTCTTAACACATTTAAATTCTGATTCCTCACTATTACAACCACTTATATACACACAGCCCATTAAGAGAATCCAGGAGGAATAACAGGTGCCAAGAATACCAGGGACTTTCAAGGCTGAAGTAAAATACTGAAAATTCCAGTCTAGCCTGGGCAACTCAATGAGATGATGTCTCAAAACACCAAAAAGAACCAACAATCAAACATCCTATTATATATATAGAGTGTGTGTGTGTGTGTGATTATATACTAGTCCTATTTCTATACACTAGCTTGTATATCTCAATTTCGCTAAATCTAATCCCTGTCTAATCCACAGTTATACTTACAAATGGAATGTGCCTGGGTAACAGTGTATAGCTATTCAGATTGCCTATGGTTTACATTCATGACCACTTATTTCAAGTGGGCCCTCAGTGCTACCTAGCAATCATGCTGACTTGTGAATTACCTGTTTATAACTCACACTTCTAGGTGACTTCTTCATACTTTATTTTCTCTCCCCAATCCTAGCCTTCTGTGATAACTTTGTTATTTCATGACATAATCATCATCATCTGAGAATTTCTATAAGTTCCGTTTAGTAGTGGAGATGGTCCTAGACAAACATTATTTCCTTTTCTTGCAAACAGTTCAAGTTCTTGGCATTTAGTATATCTATTTAATGCACCCACCCACCTTCTTCTCTATTCAGCCTATTTTGTTATACCCAGAATTTTAGATGGGCCATTGATTCTCACTTTCTGGTGTCCATGCCCTTGTAAAATTTCTTTCCACAAAGTAATCAGAATTAATGTTTTTGAATACAGCAAAAATAGTGGTATAATTTGTGTAAACACAGCAGAAGTAATTGACTTTAACTCATAAGAGACTCTAAACCAGAAGCATGGTGCTAAATTCCTGACACACAGAAACTGTGATAATGTGGTATTTAAAACTAAGTTGGGTGGCAAATTTTTACACAGGAAGAATTAATTCACATTCCAGCTAGTCTCTGATCCATGCAACTGCACATCAAGACCAATGAATTCTACACTGTTAAATCCAATGGAAAATTCTCAAATTTCATTCACTTGTCAGCACCTGCCATAGCTACAATTTGTTTTAGTCTTGAACACTTCCTAATTTGCCTTTCTAGATAACACAGTCTTGTGGTGTTCTTCTGAGAAATTTTTTCCATTCATAAGATAACCAGCTAATCTGCTACAGTTTCAGATGCTGGCAGAAGACACAGAAGATTTTATAATTCCCAGAATAGACAGTAGCCGCCTCGCAGTTATCCTACTTTTCCTAGTCCCATGGGGCTAAGTGGGGACAATAACCAAGTAAGTATCACACATGCTGTGAGTTTCTGGTTGCCTCAATCTTTACCAACAGATATATGTAAACCTGTCTAACCTTTGCATCAGCAGGAAGCATTCTCATTATCAGAACAGACAGTAAAAACTTTTTCCCAGTGCTTCAAACTAAGACTTTATAGCTTCTAACATTGTACACAAGCATCTTTTTAAGTCTCTAATAGGCTTTCCAAGTGTCTCTGCTCAAAACATATACAAAAACACAGGGAAGCATGAAAAATAATTTTTAATAATACATAAAGTCAAATATTAAGATTGTTCACAATTCCTGACATTAAGACTTTGAAAAACCAATAAAGTACATCTCCAGAAGCTGTGAAGTCAGCTCATGGGCAAACATGAGGACTCAATTTTGGATCCCTAGTATCCATATAAAAACCAGTCATGGTGACAGTAATCTCTTTGTAGGACAGAGACAGGATACCCAGAACTTGCTGGTTAGCCAGCCAAGCTGAATCAGCATGCTTCTGGTTCTGTGAAAGATGCTGTTTCAAAAACAAAAACAAAAATAAAGGTAAAGGATAGAGTAGCCTCTGCCCCACAACATGCACACTGCAGCAACAAATACTATCAAGAATTCCTTAGCAAACAGTTACCAATCAAAAATGAATCTCAAAGAGATGTGCTTCAAGCTCCTATAATATCTAATTACTCCTTCCTTTCATTCAATAATGGTTAGACAACCGAGACCTAGCAGAAATCTAAATGAAGCTTGTAAGCATGCAACTTAGAAACCAAAACATTCGATTGGTATTGGTCTTAGAGAAAAATGGATAAAACTCAAACTCTTTCACCAGCAAAGAAAGTATCAGTTAAAGTTTTTCATAGATGTCTTTTATTAGTTCTCAAAGTTCCCTACAATTTGGGGAGGGAAGACTTTTTTTATCACAAATGGACACTGATTTGCTACATTTTTTTCTTTTCTAAAATTTGATTTTTAAAGTAGCATACGACCCGGCATGTTTGTGGAGTATGGTTGTAGTAGCATGTAAGTAGTGTGCAGTGGTCAAATCTAGGTAGTCAGCTTTTATAAGTATCACTCAACTCTACTGCTGTGTTATTCTTTTTACACTACTACAATGTCATTTGCAAAATGGCTTAGAAATAGGTCAAAGCATACATATATTCAATTTATTGTTCTGAGTCAGAAATAGCTTTCCAACATGTTAGATAAAATGCCTCCACAAGGTCCAGAACCATTTCTTTATCAGACCATTAGTATTCGGTTGAGCACTATTATCTTATATATAACAGACACTTCATGAGTATTTCTGAATAAATTACAATTTAGCCTCTTAATTGAGTGACCTGTTTTTTTGTTCAAGTAACCATTTGCATTTTGCTGGTTAGCTATTTTATAACACATTCATGACTCTAGACACTTTACAGACATAGAAGCTTAGTATTTACATTAATCTGTATCTTAGTATTATCATTATCTGTATTTTCACTTCCTTGGCTAAACAAGTAGCTTTGCTATCTCTTTTGTACTGTGTGAACAAGTGAGCTTTTATTGAACCTCACCTCATTATCTAGTACGGCAAAGTAAAAGAGTAGCATAAGCAAGCAGCATGCCTGCCTCCTGAGTTCACAGCACAGTCTGGACACAACTATGCAGGCAAGTAACTTCAATCTTGTCTTGAAAGAATCAAACTGTTCAAACAGGAGCAAGCAAATGGAAGCTTGAAATGCCAAGTCAAATTAAAGGCTTTATAATTAAAAGTTTACTGAAAGATAAAATCTGATAATGAATTTTATACTCAAGGGTGTTGAGATTATTCAGTTACCAGTAACAGTAAATAATTAGAGATATAATATGAATTGCCTTCAGTTATTTATTTCCTTAAGCTATCCGTATTTTTAAAGTGCTGTTCTTTAATGTGTTTGATATTGGGTTGTTATAATGAAATTTTTATTTCTCAGAAAAAAAAGTGAGTTTTCCCAGGAGGCATAAAAGGAAGCTGGTATCTGAATCCTAGTACTGACACTGTCACTACTTGAGTGAACCATGTCTGAATCAGCACTTAAACCATATTTATGTCTGGAGGTCTACCTATTGACCTACTTAATTAGATCAATATTCAAATAGCTAGACCTCCCCTAAGTTTCTTCTAGAAACTTAAAACTTTTTTTCTTTCATGCTGTATACTCATTACAATTTAATAGATCCCTGTCCTCTTATGATGTAACAAAACCCACGAATTCTGTTGACAGGTTTTCAACCTATAAATTCAACTAGAACATTTATCTACAGTCGTATGAACCAAGAAGTTGGAAAGTAGAGGGAAGAAAAAAATTTGAAAAAATAAGAATATAATTATTTTTAAACTAACTGATCTTTGACCTATTTGCCTGTATTCAGAAAAAAAAAAAAGTCTATCAGAGGGGCTAGGGAAATTGTTCAGCAGTTAAGAGCTCACTTTCTTATTGCCATGAAAAGTAGCTTCTGCTCCAATTTTCAAGACATATATTGCTCTCAAAAATTCAGAAGGGTTGCAGGGCACAATATTTACATCATTTCAACTACTGGAGCCTAAGACCCCTGACAAGATTCATAATTCCGATTTACTGACAATCAAGATAACGATACTATTTTTGATTAGGGACAGAAAAAGGTACTCTTGGCAGGAATATATATGTGTGTGTATGTATGTATTATAAAATACAAGTAGCAGTCTGTGAGTTACTTAAGGTCTACCAGAATAGGAAAGGTACTCATGAGCTACTGCTAAATCTTTGGTAATGTATTTTTCATGCTCTTCTTAGTCCCCAACTTACCAGTCAAGAAACAAAAGTAGAGAAATGCTTTATAAAGTTTAGGTCAAGAGTACTGATAGAAAAGCAGTTATAATAATTATAATGTAATTTTCAGCAAAACACATCAACCAGATGCAATACTTTGACATTTAATTCTATCTTCTAGATTAATCTAAATATATAAGATTTTGCTTTCAAATAATAGCTGTCTACTTATCACTGTCTCTATTGCCTACTAGTTTTGGCATCCATAATCAGAATTACTCTGTAATCCTAAACATGACTAGAATTTCTAATCCTCCGTTAATTGTTTAGAACCTAGAAAACAAAGGTAAAAGTAACTCTGAGTTACTAAAGTTTACTTGTAACAGATATTTTAATCTCTTAAACATAAATTTCCTCCTCCCCCCCAAATTATACTTATCAAGAACAAAGAGCTATTTCTGCGTGATATAGTGAGACTATGCAATAAATATAGCCAAATTGTTCTTTCTAGCACATTCCATTCTGGCCTTTCACACAGTCGTTTCCTAGGAATCCACACTTACCTCATTTTCCTCAACACTCTTTCTAGAATTTTTAGAATTTTCCGGATTAACAAAATAATTCTTTTATAAAATTTATTATGTATATAGTGTTCTGCCTGCATGTAGAGAGCACCAGATCTCATCTTAGATGGTTGTGAGCCACCATATGGTTGCTGGGATTCGAACTCAGGACCTTTGAAAGAGGAGCCAGTACTCTTGACCTCTGAGCCACTTCTCCAGCCCTAACTAAATGATCTTACACCTAAACATTTAAAAAGCAATGCTTCTAAATTAATTCTAAATCAGAATGAAAAGAAGTAAAGCTTATGTCCTCCTGAGGAAAACGCCAACTGTAAAAAATATTTACAATTATCAGCCAGGCTGCACGCCTTTAGTTGCAGCACTTTGGAGACAAAGGCAGGTGGGTTTCTGAGCTTGAGACCAGCCTGGTCTTCAGACAGAGTTCCAGGACAGCCAGGGTTAGACAGTGTGACACTGTCTCAAAACAACAACAAAAAAAAACCCTAAAACCAAAACACCAACCAGACACAACAACTTTTACATGAAAATATCACATTGATATATAATATATACTGATTACATGTCATAAGAATATACTATGTAGAAATATTTTATTTACATATTTTTATATATTAATATATTATATATTGCTATTTACACCTATTAACATATATTTATATTCTTATATTAGTTTTTGAAACCATATAAGTACTGTATTCATCTCATTTTTATCCTATACTCTCCCTTTAATATCCTGTGTGCCCCAACTCTGTCTCAATTTGATAATTCCTTCTTCAATTACTATTGTGATTGATACATGCATACACACACATAAATATCAACACAAAATTTGGCCTTCATTCTCTTGAAATTTCATTATGATAAAGTAACTGAGTCTATGTAAGAAATCCAATCCTAAAAAACTGATACCTTAGTTAACCTTTTAAAATTTAGGTGAACTATCTTGCCATCTGCAGAAGTATTTCACAAACCAAAGGCTGAGGGCTTTGCAATGGCAAGCTGAGGAGACAACATAAGAGCAAGACAGCGCACCTGCTGGGATGTCTTAAGGAAGTTCCCACACGGGTAAGAAGTTTGTTTCAAAATTGCTGGTGCTTTGCTACCTCTGTTTCTTGCCGTTTTGGTTGTGAGCCTAGTCTGTAATGGCTGAACTCCAGCCTCCTCTCTGTTTCTTGAAGGTATAAACTTATAGAAGAAGGCTGTACTATGACAATTGCCATTAAGATAAATGGTAGGCCAAGAAGAAGATCATCTGGTTTTTCCTTTTTTATGGTAACAAACTAATTTCTTTGTGTTTGATAGCGTTTGAAAGATAAACTCCTATTAAATACAATTCATCAAAAATGTAACATGAACTAGCTTGTTAGTATCTACAGTATGATTAAAAAAATAACAATTCTAATTTCCAGTAAATTTCTTTACGTATCAAAAATAAGACTGTTTATGTTCAGCCTAATTTTAGGTTTGGTTTGAAAACTATAATATGTTTACATGACAACTTTTTAGAATTTTTTTACTAACCATTTTACTTCCTAACTCCATGGAATAAAAACACATATAAACTGAGTATTTCTTTTCCAGAATGCTTGGGATTAGAAGTATTTAAAATTTTTAATTTTAGCAGGGCATGGTGGTGCACATCCTTAATCCCAGCACTTACAAGGCAGAGGCAGGCAGATCTCTGAGATTTCAGGGCCAGCCTTGTCTACAAAGTGAGCCCAGGACTTGTTTAAAAAGATTTTTAATCTTTTTCCGATTGTGGAATATCTGGATATAGATGTTGTGTTAGGGATGAACTCAAGTCTCAAGGAAAAATTCATGTTTTTATATATGAAGGACAAGATAATTTTATATAGTATTTTTAATCTACTTCTATACCTGCGCACAGTGACACACAGCTGAAATTCCAGTATTCAAGAAGCTGAGTCACAAGGACGTACAATTCAAAAGCATATTGTAAAATTATATCATATAATAGTTCGGTAATTTTTTTGGAAGGGGGATGGATTCCAGACAGGGTTTCTCTGTGTAGCCCTGGCTGATTTGTAGATCAGTCTGGCCTCAAACTCAAAGAAATCTACCTGCCTCGGCCTCCCCAAGTGCTGGGACTAAGGGTGTGCACCACTACAACCTGCTTAGTCCTGGTTATTTTAGTCAATATGTATTAACCTTTACTGTGTACCCTTTTTTTTTTTTT
>CM053756.1:15845937-15910877 GCA_028658305.1 Pachyuromys duprasi | reverse complement strand
CTTATTTTTAACTTGAAAATGTTTCTTGACTTACCTGTAGCATGTAACAAACTGGCTTCTACTCTGTGGGGAATTCTTGGTGGGATTTTCATTGATGCACGTATTTGGTAGAAACTAAAAACAACAAATAAGGAAGTCATTTTAAAACATATGTTATCTCTAAATTTTATATCTATTAAAATAAAAATTTGGGCCAATTTTATCAGTTTCTATAGTTCTCTCTATAACATTTCATATATCCACCTATGAAATGTTAGCATAGCATGAAACCAAAAGAGACACTCCCATGCATGAAGATGAGTAGAACAGAAGCATATACAGAGTAGCTCTTACTCCACAGCAGTGAGTGTGACACTAACCTCTGAGGTTAGAAAGTCATCTAAGAATATCATGGAATTTATTTAGTCTTCTTTAAAAGATAATAAAATGGGGCTGGTAAGCTTTCGGACACTTCTGATCTGATATCTTAAGTTCAATCATTACAACCTTCCCGGAGGAAGCAAAGAACTGACTCCCAAAGTCTGTCCTCTGACTTCAACAACCAAGTGCACACTTCTGAATGTGCGCACATGCACGTATTTTAGTTTACACACATACACAAACTAACAAATGTAAAAAAAATTAAAGAAAAGAAAATGTTCTTAATTGCAAATTTGAGAAAGACCTAAGGTTAATTTTAAATAGCTTTAAAAAATGGCTTTACGCATTTTAGTGTGCGGGAATCAGGAAGCCGGGACTGAAAGAGTCCAAGCTGGAAGCCAGCCTGGCCTTTGTAAGGCTCTGCCTCAGAGAAACAAACAACAACAGCCCTTCATATTATAAGCTAGAAGGTGCTATGTATATGTCTGGAGGAGAAGAAATTAATAGTCGGATCCAGCTGTTAGTCGGAGAGCAATGATGACTTGCTGGAGATGAAGCTGGGTACAATGGAGTTCCACGTAGAGCTTAACAATGCTTGGCAGCCGATGCTTGTTGGGAAGGAGAGTATCAATTTCCACTAGGGATGAAACTCTGACATGCTGCCCTTGTTCTAAGGGAACAGAAGCAAATATACAGTATGGCCTTGGGAATATACTAGCAACATTAAGAGGACTCAAAAGAAAAAAAAAAAGAAAAATAGCACATGGAGTTGGGAGGGAAAGTGGAACTGGGGGAGGCGGAGGAGGAAGGAGAGAGACCCATTGAGGCACTCTGTCACATACATGAAACAATAGATTTTAAAAACTCATCATTTAAAATATGTATTTGGTTGAATTGTTCAAGAACTCAATTGTTTTCAAAGCTACTTTATACATTTTTACATACTTGTTCTAACATATTTTATCAGTCATTGTAATAATTTTAAATCAGGTAAAAATTATGAATAAAAACTTTCTATTAACACAAGATTTCCCAAAGGGAGGCAAACATTAAAACTCAAAGAGAAACTTGTTATGGTGGCACACATCTTTAATCTCAGCACTCAAAATGCAGAGGCAGAAGCAAAGGCAGGCAAACTCTGTGAGTTTGAGGCCAGCCTGGTCTACAAAAAGAGTTTCACGATAGCCAAGGATAATGACACCTTGTTTAATATAGGATAATCATATTAAAATCTGTACACGTAAAAAAGCTAGGCAAAAAGGAGGACCCTGGGTAACATGCTCAATCTTCATTCAGAAAGGCAAACCGGATAGACATTGGAAGAGGGAGAAAACAGGGAACAGGACAGGAGCCTACCACAGAGGGCCTCTGAAAGACTCTACCCAATAGGGTATCAAAACATATGCTGACACTCAGAGCTAAACTTTGGGCAGAGTGCAGGGAATCTTAGGAAAGAAGGGGGAGATAGAAAGACCTGGAAGGGACAGGAGCTCCACAAGGAGAGCAACAGAACCAAAAAATCTGGGCCCATGATAGCTCAGTGTCCAAGAGGGTTCCCTAGTAATGGGAACAGGGACTGTCTCTGACATGAACATAGGGGCTGGCTCTTTGATCACCTCCACCTGAAAGGAGAACAGCCTTACCGGTCCACAGAAGAAGACAATGCAGCCAGTCCTGAAGATACCTGATAGGCTAGGATCAGATGGAAGGGGAGAAGAACCTCCCCTATCAGTGGACTGGGGGAGGGACATAGGAGAAGAGGAAGTAAGGGTGGGATTGGGAGGGAGTGGGAGAGGGGGCTACAGCTGGGATACAAAGTGAATAAACTTTAATAAAAGTAAAATAATTTTTTTAAAGTGAGATTAAATAAATATAAAAAAAGAAAGAAAAGGCACTGTGTCACTGAAGCTGAAAATGCTGCGATCATGCTCTCCACAATCACTGAAAACAGAAGCTTGTTTCACATGAATGTCCTTCATAAGAAACAAATTATTATTAGTTTCTAAGTAGTTCTTTATATTTATTTTATGTACATGAATGTCTTGCTGCATACATGTAGATATACCACTGAGTGCAGTGAGGAGGACAGAAGCTCCTAGACCTGGAGCTATAGAGGGCTATGAATTGTCAGGAGTGCTTTAGCCTGTCAGTTTTTCTTTCAAGTAAGAATGGTTCTTCGAAAATGTGGCTAATTCAACTCAAACAATTATGAACTGAACCATGATCCCCTGCAAGGGCAGAAAGTGCTCTTAACCTTCCTGCTGCTGTGGCCCTTTATTAATTCATATAGTTCTTCATGTTGTGGTGACTCTGAACCATAAAATCATTTTTGTTGCTACTTCATAACTGTAATTTTGCTTCTATTAAGAATTATAATTCTGTGTTTTCCAAAGGTCTTAGGCAATCACCTTAGGGTTGAAAGGGTTGTTCAATACCCCTTGAAAAGATAGCAACCCACAGGTTGTGAACCACTGCCCTAACCCATCTCCTCAGCCCCTATTTTATTTTATTGAGACAGTTCTCACTATTTATCCCTGGATGGCCTGGGACTCCTTCTGTAGGACATAATGACTTTGAACTCACAGAGATTCACGTGCTTTTGCCTCCCTAGTGCTGGGATTAAAAGTGTGTTCAGTATACTCAGCTTTATTATTGTTTTAATTTTGTGTGTATATGTGTCTGTGCCTGTGAATGCAGGTGCCAATGGAGGCGAGTGGATCTACGGGAGCTGAGGCTAAAAGAGCTGTGAGCAGACCAAGATGGCTGCTGGGAGCCAAACTAGGTCCTCTGGAGAGCAATGTGTGCTCTTGACCATAGAGAACAAGAAACAGACATCATTAGATCTCAACCTTTGACTACAGTAAATGTTTGGTGAGAAATCAGTTCACATTATATAGTCCTGCTGCTTAGTAAAGTGTGTCTTTTGCTCCTATAAAAGCACTATATCTGTTCGAGCTGGGAGCTGAATATGCCACTTCTTCATAGAAAACCCTTCTTACTTAAGAAAGTCTGACATATTTCCTGTCTTCAAGGAAAACAATGACAGTTAAGTTTGCAAGTAAGAGTTGTCTATATACCAAGTTCTAGATCAGCAGGAAGAGGAAGTGGGAGATAAACTTAGGTGTATACTGGAGAGCTGAATATCTGATGTGTATTTTTCTTTAATAATTTATTAAGTAGTTTAATTTGTTAAATTAGCAAATAACATGCAGATGGGAGAGGGCATATGATCACATCACAGGGACAAAATTAATCATAGTGAACAAAAGTGTAAAATGCCTTAAATGGACATAGCAAACTCCATGGAGATAGAATAGTAGGACTGTAGAGAAATTTTAATTTAGAACATGGCTACTCTGGCAAGAGATCAGATCCAAAGTCTGTGTGATCCCACTGGCATACAGGCTCGCCTTTAACCCCAGGAAAGAGGCAAGCAGATCCCTGACTTCAAGGCCTGCCTGGCATAGATAAAGTTTCAGGTAAAGATAAGCTTAGGTCTAGGCCTACAGTATACGTCTTCATTCCCAAATCATGAAGGTAAGGTACACACCTTCAATCCCAAACCATGAAGGTAAAGATAGTTTGTAAAGGAAACCACCCATGTTTAAAAGTGATGTCTAATTGAGGGGCATAACGAGTTATGAATTAGAAATACTTGACAGAATAGGATACAGCCAACTCTCCTGAGAAAGGAAAGCTACTTTGGGGGGGGGGGGGATGCAGAAAGAGAGAGAGAGAAGGGACACGAGAGAGGAGAGAAAGGGGAAAGAGAAGGTTTCAGGGGGGAGGAGGAGGCAGTTTTTTCTAGAAACAGTAACAGAGAGACAGGCTGTAGAGAGAGAACTCAGGTGAAGACTGAATGAGCAAGAGGATGAGAAGCAGCCAGGAGATTAGAACAGATGGCTAGAGTTAGTTTGAGGCCATGCAGAGCAATTCAGGGGCCAAAAGAGAAGACAATAAGTCAGCTGGGAGAGGAGTGTGAGTCACAACAGATAGGTTGAACCAGCCAGCTCAGAACTCCATAAAAACAAGAAAGGGTGAGCTTATTAAGCAGTAATTTTCAGAGGCTGAAATATTCTAGGCCAAGGTTAGATTGCACCGCGGCTAGAAGCTTCCAAGACTAAGCCTAGGTTAGCAGAAGGCAGTAAGCCTCCCAAACAACAATTGAAACAGGAGAATAAAAGGTCTTTTTACTTAGGACTAGTATGATTAAGATGAAGTCTACTGCAAACAAAGACAGTTGAGAATTAAAATAAAATCAGGAGAAACCTTTGAACCAGAGAGCAAATTTTCTACAAGCTCTTCAACCTCCCATGTGACCATATTTACCATGGTTAAATATTAAGTGAAATATTATAATTTTTAAGCATAAGTAAAAAGCTTATTAAGACTAACAACTACTAGGTAATGCTTCATTCTTAACCTCTGAAGCAGTACTACTTGTCTAACCATAATCCTGTGTTTGACAATTTACACAAAGCTGAGCATTCAATGTATGTTGGCTAGAAAACAAAGCAAAACAACCCCACAAGTCCTAACATTTACAATTATTCCCACCACAGAATGCCAGATATCAAAATGAACAAGGGTTCGTAAAGCTATGGAAGAAAAGTAATATGGCTGGTGGGAATACACATTAGTATAGCCATCACAGAGAACAATACAAGTTACCCAAGAAGCTAAAAACAACACAATCATGATCCAGTAACTGAAATTCCTATGTTTATTTCATATCATAGTATTACTCACAAGAGTTAAAAAAGTAAGTTAGGTGTCTATCCATGGACTAAATAAAAATTTATACAAAGAAATGTATATAGTTATAAAAAGGAAATTCTGTCATTTGAAGTAACATGAATGAACCTCAAAGACATTTTGCTATGTGATATAATCCAGGCACAAAAACTTCTACATCAACTTAGTTATGTATGAATCATAAAAAAGTTGAACCTATGAAAGTGGCACGTAGAATCCTAGTAGAGGCCTGGGAGGGAGGGAAAGTGTGTGCAGGTGAGGCTGGGTGAGGGAAGAGGGTTGTTCTGGGAGATAGAGTGTGTTGGTCAAAGGATTCAAAGTTTCTTTCAGTTGCAAAAGAAAACTAAGTCCCCATTAGATTGCATAGTATGGTGACAACAGTTAATACAGTAGTGCATATTTTAAGATTTCAAAAGAATTTTAAATGTTCTTACCACACACAAAAAGACAAGTAGGTAAGGCAATGGCCAAGGCCAATAACGTAAATGGCTCCAAAATCTTCTTTATCAAAACATTACATTGTATCCTGTGATATACAATGACTACAGTGGTTTTTTTTTGTTGTTGTTTTTTATTAAGAAGATGTCCTAGTTAGAATACATTAGGGACAGCCTATTAGATAGTTATAAAGGATGGGACACTGCCTAAACATTATTCATTGAAGACCAATGAACTTCAAGGCTTGTTAACAGGTTTTTTCATATGTACCTCTTGTAGGTCATATGTCCTGTTGTGATTACTCCTCCCTGTGCTGAGGAAAAACAGCCTTGGCTGCAGTGAACCAATGGATAGGTATGGATTTGGCCTAGGACTTCAGTTTTCCACCCTGTTTATCGAGTTCCACAATTAGCACTATGGCACACTGTAATATAGTATTTTACCTAGTATTATATAAAATATTATCTTAATTGGCAAATATGGATATCTGCTTGTTTCATATGCAGATTTTTTTGGTAATAACTATAATTATCACCAGAAAAGTAGAGAATAAAATGGAAGAAAACAAACCCAAAAAACAAGTAAAATACTGTTTAAAAAGTCAATTCCAATGTGTCCTATGAGCACTGTGATCCGATATTGTGTGATGCCAATATGAACGGAGGGATGTCCCAAGATTAAAGGAGAGAAAAATGCGACAATATCATTAAACATGCTAAGAAATCTATGAGTGCATTCTGCCACTGGATAAAAACGGACTATAACCGAAAGGGACTAGAGCACAGCACAGTGTCCTGAAAATAACTGAACAGGAGAAGGACAAAACCTTATGTCCTTTCTATGGAGGCAGCACTTAGAGCAACAGTGAAATAATGTTATGCTAAAAAGAAAAAGAGAATTAGAATGCCACTGTTTTGAAATTCCTAGTAAAATAATCACTCTGGGCAAAGACCTTCAAAGGACACTATTGATTAGGTTATAAAAAACTTTATAAAGGTCCACCAGGTTGATAACACTTGAAATTCATCTTGTCACAAAAAGAAACAGCCAGACACTGTGTGTTCTGTAATGTACCCAAAAGGACACAGCGCCACTTGAGCATTTCTCTTAAAAACTCTACTGGAATTTAAGCCTTTAGATTAAGTCACTGATTATAGCCTTTAAGAAAAAATCTAAGAGATATATAATCAAATGCAACCTGTGAATATAAATTTTTGAATAAAACAAAAAAATTAAATCTAATGATTAAAAGAATGTTGTACTTCTATGACAATTTTCTTAGAACTCCTATAAACAGAACTGTCTGGGGCAAAAGCGGTTAAAACAAGGCAGTGGTGGTGATGCCTCAGTGGGTTAAGGTGGCTTGCCACTGGGCCTGATAATCACCGATTGATATCCTGAGACCACAGGTGGAGAGCGAGAACTGCCTGCAGGCTGTCCTCCGATCCCCACATGCATCCCCCACATGTAGCTAGACAACCTCCCCACATCACAAACTCTAAATAAAGTATATATAGCAATAAAAATTTTTATTACATATACTCATATATGTAGGTGTGTACATGCTACAGTGTGCCTCTCACCAATTCTAAATGTTAAGAGGTCTCTGAATGGTTTCTTCCTCCCTGGACCCTTGCCTACTCCATGACAACAAGATTTAGGATGAAAATCTGTAAAAGAAAGTGGTGTTTGTCAAGCTGAGGCCATTCTGCATCAGCTAGTACTTACCCAAGCTGTCAGCTGACTGGACTGATGAGTGAGACCAGCAAAGATTAGCCAAGCCAATAGACCTTAGCAGAACTACTTAGCTAATACAGCATTAGGAGCAGAAACACATGTCTGATGTAATGCTACTCTGTACTTGTTATTAGCTGTTTGTAGATGCATGACCATAGAAATAAAAAAAAAGAAATCAATACCTAAGATTGGTACTTCCTATAACAAAAAGTTAACAAAGAAACAAAAACCAAAATGACTTAATGAACAATTAAACTGTTAATTATAAGAAGTGGAAAAATAATGAAACTACAGAAAACTAGGAAAATAGTAACTCTTGTTATGGAATGATACAATATATAGTTTATGATAACTTAGGAAGAAAGCAATGTTCTGAGAAACTTTTGGACATGAAAAAGCAATCCTAAATGTTTACTACTAGCTAAGCACTACAAGAGAGTACAGGAGAGAACAGGTAAAGAAAGGAGGAGTCACTTTCTATTGGGATCCAGGGACTACAGAGGACTTGGAAGTTGAAAAATAAAAATGTTTTTCTTTCTATTCTCCTAAAAGATATTCAATACAGGATGAATCAAATATCATATCAAGAGTGTCACTGAACATTTTTCTTCAAAATTCACTAAAAGAATTAAGGTAGGCTGTAAGAAGGCATTCCTAGATTGACAAAAAGCTTTTTAGGAAGTTTACAGACACTATCCCACAGAATTCTGGTCCTTAAGTGGTAGTGACTATATCTAGAAAGTAAACAGGTTTCATAAACAATTACAGGTATGAGCTTTTAAAGTACAGACTAGGCCATGGCCGTATCAGGCATACAGAATGCCCATATGTTAAGTCCAAAAACCCACCAGCCTGGATTCCTGGCTATGTTCTGTGGCTTTCTTGACCAACAGACTTCAGTGGAAGAAACAATGTGCCAATTCAGGGGCCTTAATTTTTCTGACTTCTTTTATGAGAATTAGGTCCGGCTCGTCCACTGATGAGTGAAAAGCTACATGGAGCAGACTGGAGCAGAGAAAAGCACAGCAGGCTGTTTTCATTTTCTTTTTTTAATAACATGGCAAAATCAAGCCAAATCCTCTGAAAACAAACTCCTTAAAATCTAGGAAATCCCTTCCTGTAGTTAGCTAGTTATTGAACATCTACTACTGTGAAGATAGGCTAGACAGAGACCTGTAGGCAGAGGATATGATCTAAGTTCTGTAGAAAGATCCTTGTAGCCCTCACTTCAGTCATGAACAATTACCATAACTCCACCACGCTATTCCACCCGCTCTTTGCCTTTGCCCGAGGTGTCATAGCAAGCAGGCTGAACTTAAACAAAAGATACAAAAGACTTTTTGTCCTACATCCAACAAAAGAAGGGACTGGATAAAACTATGTCGCTGAAAAGGTGGGGATCTTAAACCTACATTCCATAAAACCCAAGAGTTTTTCTTCAAAAAATGGATATCCAGTAGTCATGTAATCCCTTTTCCCTAGGCCCAAACTTCAATTATTAAAAAAAAAAAAAAAAAAAAAAAAGGACTCCTAAAGGAATGACAAAAAACTGAAACCGGTAGCCTAGTAGCCTTTCCTTAGGAAAGCACTGGTCAAGCTGGTTCACAACTGACATATCTTCTGGACTCTGTCTCACGGTTTTCTATACATTGTTAGACTGACACAGGAACAATGGAAAGGAATTAATTTTTCTCTTCCTGTTAGGTTAGACTAGAAATAAATCGAGTTACTTTACCAGATTGTTTCACCATTTCTTTTGGAGTACAGAGAACTTTTGGGACCTGAGTAAGAGGTTATGGACCTGAGCACTGACAACACAGGACCACGTACACACAGCCCTCAGAGTTACAGAGGAGCATTACTGCAGAGGCTTCTACCCTGCTTGCTGCACTATCTTTTTCCCTATTTGTTTTTGAAAAGTGTTTCCTGTGCAGTGCAGTCTAGCCTGAAACATTTACATAACCCAGGCTAGCCTTACACTAATGAACCACCATACAAAGCTATACTTCCATGTCTTCCATGCAACTATCAATTTACCACGTGCGGTGGTTTGAATGAGGATGGCCTCCGTAGGCTCACATGCTTGAAATCTTAGTCCCCAGTTGGTGGAACTGTTTGGAAAGAGTTAAGAGGTACGGCCTTATTGAAGGAGATAGGTAACCGGGGTCGGCTTGGAGGTTTCAAGACTGGGATCAATTCCCAAAGCGTGTATTTCTCACTCTCTTTGCCTTTAACCTAAGAATCAAGATGTTAAGTGCTCAACTATTTCTGTTGCCATGCCTTTGCTCTGTCACCACAGACTCTAATTCTCTGAAACTGTAAAGCCCAAGTTAAATGCTTTTTATGAGTTGCCTTATTAACGGTGTTTAATCACAGCAACCGAAAAATAACTAAGATACCATGTTGACAATTACTTGTAAGTACTAGTAATAATAATTCTATTCTCACTTGGAAATGACTCACTGTTACCTAAATCCACACTGGCAACTCATCTCCAGGTACTAAAGGCTATCACAAACACAGCTTTGCCTTTCTTTTAGAATTCCAGAAAATATCCAACTTCCTAAAAACCCTTAAAAAATAACATAGTCACATAGAGGTAAATACCCATAATAATCACAGCACTTGGGAGACTGATGAACAAGAACTGTCCTGTGTTTAAAGTCGGCCAGGGATATGTAGCAAGAAACTATCTCAAACAAACAAACAAACAAAGACCAATAAACAAACAAACAAAATCAATAAATAATATGTTCATATTTCTAAGACTTGGCTCTATCATCTCACTCTTTGCCTACTTAAGTTTTACCTGAATTTTAATCCAATCTCTGAGGCAGGATAAACAGAAAGGAAAAAGAAGGAAGGGACACAAAGGGAGAATGAACTTCCTCTACCTAGGATCTAGTTGGCTTTTCCTGCTGAAAGTCAAGAAAATTCAGAATAAAGCCAAAATTGCCTGTAGAGATAATGCCTGTTTTCCTAAGACCTTTCAAAAAAGATGCTACAAACAAACAGGCTGGACAGATGTTCAGCAATTAAAGTAAGTAGTGCTCTTGCAGAGGACCCAAGTTCAATTCCCATCTCCTGTATCAGGTGGCCCACAACCACCTGTAAGCTCAGCTCCAGAGGATCTGAAGCCCTCTTCTGGCCTCTGTGGGCCCTGCATGTACACACACACACACACACACACACACACACACACACACACACACACACGAACAAAATCTTAAACAGCAAATAAACTATATTATTTAGGGCAAGGGTCTTTGTAGTCTTGAAATTCACCGTCTTAATACTTCTTTCCCACCACTAAACCTAAACAAAGCACCAAGAAAACCTTAAAATTTCATTTGCAGGAAAAAAATTTTGTAAACAGAAAGGTAAACCAGCTCATATAATTTTCCTAAATGTTTAACTTAAAATTTAAGCCTTACTTAATCTGTAAATCATGTTGTCAATTATGTGCTTTCCACATGTAACTGAGAAACAGAATCCTCCAGACAAGACTGTAACGGCACTGAGGCTTTCTCTTGAGATATGGACTACAATTTTCCTAAACAATTATTTCTCTTAAATGCCAACTCTTTTCATTTTTTAAAATTATTTTTATTTTCATTAATTACAGTTTATTCACTTTGTATCTCCCTGTAGCTCCCTCCCTTTTTTCTTGTTTTGTTTTTTTTGTTGTTGTTTTTAATTATTTTTATTTTTATTAATTACAAAATGCCAACCCTTAGAGTACATTCTCCTTTGTCTTATTAAGCTTTGTAAATAACTACTTTAGGCTGGCTCACTAAGAAAAACTTATACAAGATCTGGCTTTCCCTGAACGGAGATCTCTAAGTCGGGAAGGAAACTGCCGAGGCTGCACAACAGTGGTGGGCTGTGTTTTCCTGTCGCTGCTAATATCACTGTAATGGCTGTGCTAATGTACACCCAGAAAAATGCCCTGCTCGATTTCTGCAGACTTCCCTATAGCTCCCAAAGCTTCATCATATAGGCTTTGGATTACTACTTAGCTGCTTCTTTGTAAATAACGTTCCCCTATTATACATTATACCTTTAAACAGTAAAAATGATAACATTTTCATTAAAGCATCCACTCAATGATCAATACAAAGTCACAAATACATATTAAATATATTCAGCATTATCACTAAATGCATGTACATAATACCCAAATATCTAGTTATATGAAATCACCTGAACACAGCTCATTGTTTTATTATGTATATGCTGGAACAAAACCTGTAATTAAATTCTTACTATAAAATGCATACCCTCTTTGGAATAAATCCACGTTGTAGAACTTGTTTAGCTCCACGGAGAATTCTACCATTGCTTGAACTTCAGTCATTTTTAATTTATACCCAGAGGACAATTCTGGTAATAGCACCCTAGTTAAAAAAAGGGGAGTCATGAGAAACAGAACAGAAATGGCAATTTCTAAGCCTAACTTAACTTAATCCAACTAAATAGTACCAGTATCCAAAGACTAGCAAACAGCAGAACTACCTTTACTACTTAAAACTTGTTGGGTTTGAAGCTTTTCTAACATTTGTTTCCCGTGTTGACATCCATGTGATAATACATGAACTTTTTTTTGTTAAGTGAAGAAGTATTTCTTAAAGAACAAAGCATGTTTGAATTTTAAAAATCCCTTTCATATAAAAGCCTAAAATTTCATTTTTACAAACATTAAGACAAAAAGTGCACAGGCAAGTGAAAATAAAAAGTCACATCTTAAAATACACAGTTTTTGTGTTAGTGCAATTTTTATAAAATTTGTGCCTGTAACATGTGTATTTTCTAATCTGCTTATTTTAGCAGATTAGATAATTTTCTGATAAATATTTAAGCCAATAAGTGTAAATGACATTATTTTAACTGTAACTATTATACTGTGAGCAAGTTAAACAGCCACTTAGTGTTAGTGTTTCAGTGATTTCTATCTTCAATATCCCCCAAAATAACAAACATCCTTATCAAAGCTCATATTTTAAAAAGCAATTTAGAGAAAATAAAAGTTTGAAGAGAGTCTCCACTGATTTCTGACATCTCTGCACCTCTCACTAACACAGGAGTACTGACAGCCTTTGTTCCAGGCTATGTATCCTAGGACACCTGAGATGAACCAAGGGCAGAACTGCATACTATTCTACACAGTAGAGCCTTCCGAAGCACTGTCCATTGTCAAAGTCCCAGGGCTCCTCTCGTGTAATACCATCTACTCTGTGCAGATGTCATCTGGCACTGGCACTGCTGCGAATGTAAACCATCTTTGTCTGTGACTGGCGAGTCCAATGTCTTCTGTCAACCTATGGCACTGTGGCAAGCAACTCATTAGCATGCAAGCATAGGAAAATCTCCAAGTCTTCACAACTCTTGAAGTTCTTCCTTAAATCTAGCAAGTATTCCAACCTATAATGAAATAAGTGCAAAAGAAATGCCATATGCTTACCTCTGCTGATCAAATCTTCATTTTATATTATTAAATAACCAATCTTGTATTTAAAGTTAGTGGTTCTTGTTGTTAAAAATATATTGTTCCCCCTATGAGAAAGAAACAATAAAATCTCAAATAAAATTATAGATACAAAGTCTATCTTAAAAGTACATACGTTTCAAAAAAAAAGGTACCTATGTTTCATTATTTAATACTCACAATTTACACAGGACTTACATACTCCTCAAAGCTTGGGAATACATTAAAACTTCACTAACTATTACGTATT
Source organism: Pachyuromys duprasi (assembly GCA_028658305.1). NCBI lineage: Eukaryota > Metazoa > Chordata > Mammalia > Rodentia > Muridae > Pachyuromys > Pachyuromys duprasi. The sequence goes on along the minus strand of CM053756.1, from coordinate 15,897,852 downwards.
TCTATTAAGGACTCAAATATGTAGATTACACAGTACAATATAGGGTACTTTCTTGGTTCAGTGGCTCAGAAACACTTCTCAGTGAATACCTAAGACATTAGAGACCTATCATTAATCTCTAAGATAGAGAACTCTTCATTTAAAATAACGAAGTAGTGATATTTTTTAATTTCACATATTTTATACAGACATGTATGAAGAAAATATACTATTTAAAATAATGACAAAAGGCTGCCCAACTATGCTTTTCTAACATTTCAAGTACATAGATGAAAAAACTTCTGACGTTAATATTAACTGTGTTAGGTTCCAAAAACACTGAAGTGAGGATCATGTTCATCCTTCACCATTTTTTCATTCTGTCATGATGGTGTAGACTGTGCCAAGTCCTAAGATTGCTACTTAATCTCATCAACTACAATAAAGATTAATGTACATTAAATCAATGTATCTTTAGATAAGAGATCCCTCCTAACTTCACAGAAGTTAGGTCAATTCTGGATGCCAGTGGGCAAAGCAATCACACGAAAAGCATCAAGCACATACAGTATAATGCAAGAGCCACATTTAGTCTTTAGGACCTTGGTTCCAAGATGCTATCGTCCTTCTATCTTTATCCCCTTTAAGGTACCTAGACAAGACTCATTGCACATCAAACAGTAGCAGGCCTATTACAGGGATGAGAGAAACTTTAATCTAGTTTAAGCTCCTTTCATTTGGGGATCCAGTCATAGTAATTGGATTTTCTTATGTACAGAATTTAATATGAGGCTGGAGGGCTAGCTCGGCAGTTAGGAGCATTGGCTACTCTTCCAGAGGACCTGAATTCAAGTCCCAGCACCCACATGGCAGTTAACAACTGTCTGTAACTCGAGCTCAGGGGAATCCTACACCCTCACACAGACAACTATATGGGCAAAACACTGATACACAATAAAGAAATAAATCTTTTAAAAAAATAATTTAATATGGGAAGCATATTTAGACTCCTAAAACATATGAACCAATAATTACCAAAAGAAGGGCACACGTGCAACAAAATCCTAAAATACATGGCATTAGTTTAATAATTACCAGGCAACAAGGACACATACTACTAAAATACTGATAAAGTCTCTCACTTACATAGGGCAAAAGAACTGATTAAAATGTCTACAATAACCTCCAGAACTATGTTTCCCTCTAAACGCAGAGCCCCAGAAAAGTAGCTGAAAAGAATCACAACACTTGTGTTGGTGACTCTTTGTCCATTTAACTTGGCTAGTTTGTAAGCAAAGATGAAAGGAAATGAAAGGGCAGAAACTGGGGACACGTAGCCAAGTACTCCAGCATAACGAATGAGGGTTAGTACCTCTCTCAAAGGAACTTTAAACATTTTTGACAGAACAAGTTAAGATTAATTTAAGGGTGTAGGCATCCTACAAATGCCTATTACATGTGGCTTAAAAACAATGGTCACTAAAATGAGAGATAAAAGCTGAATCTCACGTGAATAAGGCTATTAAAACTAAAATGAGAGATAAAAGCTGAATCTCACGTGAATAAGGTTATTAAAATAAAGTAGGTGTATGGAGAGAAAGGGCAAGCACATGAACCACAATTACAAAGTAAATTTAGTGAGTCACTGTCGCAGAAAACAGAATAGAAAAAAGTCATAAAAATCCTATTATGGGTTTTTGATGTTGTTGCTTTTACAAAACAGTACTTGTCAAAGAAATAACCTGCAAGCCTGTGACTTTGTAACTTGCAAGCTATATAATCTGCAAGAGCAGGAAGCTATAGACACCTATGACAACTGTATTTTCCAAAGCAGACAAACTTTCAGCGTGAGCTTTACTGTGTCTCTATGGAGGTTATCATAAGGAAGAAGTATCCAGATAGCAACTAGAAGGTTCCTAACGCAATGAACATAGGTATTCATGGCAGAAATCAGAACTGCAGGATTCCTCCATTGCCAGGACATGGTATCTTCATCATTCCAGTCCACATTTCTCTCAGCTAGAAAGTGTCCTGTTTGTTTTCCCAAATGAGAGACTTTTTACTACTCTATTCCTAATTTTATTATAAAATCCTGGCAAGTCTAGGAGGGAGGGGGTGGGGCAGAAAGGTGTTTTACTTCTAGGTAGCTGGACTTGCAGGTTGCCCAGTACAAATAGAAGGCTCTTATCGATTTGGGGATTTGTTTTGGTTTTTCTTTATAGGAAGGGAGGTCAGGTTACACATGGGATACCTGGATGGCTAGAGTAGCAGACACTGCATGTCATTTCTTTTCTCCTTTCCAAGCCAAATGGTCACCCAGCCCAAGATTCTTCCTCAATCTCTCTTGATGCCAAGTTATCCTACCCTTGGGACATGGCCAACTCACTATACTCACGGAATATAAACTGAAGTGAAGCGTGCAGCAGCTGTCTAACTTGTTTAAAAGAAAATTATTTGCCCTGAACTTCACCTTCCTTCACTTTTCTAGGCAGAAATACTTTCTTGACAGTGATCTAGTTTTGATCACAAAGATTAAGACAAAACTCTTTTAAAGACTGGCAAGAGAAGGGAAGGATTCTGGATTCCAGAGTGCCTTAACTGCTTAGACACTGCTCAGCCCTTGTATGACTGTAAATGCATTTAATTTATACCCTTGCATGTGGTTCTTTCATAGTATCTCTGACTTCATCTCTTAGCAGTCTGCCCACTCCAGCCATGCTTCATTCCTGTCTATTTCTCAAGCACAGTAGATGGTCCCCAAAGTCTTTGTATTCACTTTTCTCTGGAGCACTCTTCCATCCAATTATGTACATGACTTTTCTTAGGCTAGGCTCAAATACCAGCTTCTCAATTAGGCCTCCCTGGCCACATTATCTACAGGGATAACTCTGTTTCTGCCACACCCTATTTGTTTCCTAAGCACTTATGTCCCTTTAAAATACTGAAAACATGACACACTACTTTTTAAGTAAAACTGTGTCACTATTATAGCCCAGGCTGATCTTGAATTCCCAATTTTTTCTACTTTTTCCTCTAAATAACTTGATTATAAGCATGAGCTGCCAAATCCGGCCTTCTTACCCTTTATTATATCTAAAACACAAACCTCTGTAAAAAAGGGAATTTTGGTTACTCTGTTTACTGGCTCATATACATAGAAGGAACGCAAATGTAATTTTAGGGAACATTTAAGATATTAACATTAAATATTCCAAAAATAGACATTATTATTTTTCTATTTAAAATAAACCAATCTGGAGAAAGGACTTATGAGATGTGTATGTTGAAAACAGGCACTGATGAATAAGCTCCCTTATTAGTGTATGTTCAGAAATTCCATCTACTCCAATTCCTATACTCTTGCTGTGCTTTTTGCTATATTGCTGGGGTCTCCTTTTCTTAAATCCTTTCCTTTTCATTAAGCAACCTTTAAAAAATGCATATATATGCATACAAGTATGGACATGATGCTTATAAATCACTCTGACTTACACTGTCACCCTCAAAAGCACAGTCTTTTTACCTTTACCAAAGAACATAAGGATTCTCAGAGTCAGTGAACATGTTTGTGTTTCTCTTGACACAAACTAGTCTTTCCCCCCAGTCTATGAAATGCTAAGCAAATGCTGCCTGGCTCCACCCTTCTTGGCTCTCTGCAAGAGGTTTTCAACATGTTTTGTGATCTTCAGTCCATTCTTGGTGTCTATTACTGATGGCTTATTCTCAAGAGGAAGTGGGAAGCTATTTTTTTTTTCTCCCAAAGGTGAAATCTTATTTTTAAATGCTGTCAACTCACAAAAAAAAAATTAAAAAGACCAAAATTTGTGCACTGCAAACCAATTTCAAGAAGTGCAAATTCATTCTATGGATTTCTGATTTATACAGATTTTTACATTACTCACAAGAGAAGTCCTTGTCTGTCAGAAAGGACTTCTTTCCTTTTACCACAATTATGCATAGAGTGTTCTTCACTTCAAGTACCTTTCTATAGTCACAGCCTAGGGCTGGCTCAGAGCCCATCGATTCAACCCTGGCCTGTGACATTATCAGAATCAGCTGACTTATCTGAGATTGAATGGTTTACTCTTCTATCAATGGCAAAACAGACTGTAAAACTCAATAAGATGGAGATCAATCAAACAGGAATCCATTCTGCAACATTTCCTAAGTCAGCTAAGCAATCTACAGTAAATCCCAGTCCAAACAAGGAGACGACTCTGATGCTCAGTGAGAAATCCATGCTGAAATGCCCCTATGGAGATTAGAAAGGATGACCCCAACTCTCCCAAGCAAACCTGATAAGCAGGGGGAAAAAAATTCCTTGTAATGCCTCAGGAAAAGTTAATATTCTTTCAAAGAAAAAAAAACCCAGTGATAAATCTAGAAGTCATTTTTGTTCTTTCTGAAATGCTGTGTCCAACATGGAGACCATAACAAAACAGTGCCTTAAAATGAATGAGGAAATAATTTCTTATAATAACTTACAGTCCTAATATTTTAAACATTATATGTAGAATATTAAAAATCTTAAGCCTGAGCATGATATTATACACCTTTAATTCTAGGACTTGGAAGGCAGAGGCAGGAGATCTCTGTGAGTTTGGGCCAGCCTGGTTTACATAGATAACTCCAGGCTAGCCAGAGCTGCACAGTGAGCCCTGTTTCCAAAAACAAACAAAGGAGTACTAAAATAGGCTGTAGCTGCATGACACATATAGTGAATTTTGAAGACAATAAAAAATCATGTAAATATCTCATTCTGTATTGATATAATATCTTAATTAAGAGTTTCTATGACCAAAAAGCATGTGGGGGAGGAAAGGATTTACTTGGCTTACACCTCCATATCATTGTTCATCATCAAAGGAAGTCGGAACGCACACAGGACAGAAAGCTGAGGTAGGACTTGATACATCGACCATGGAGGGGTGCTGCTTATTGGCTTGCTTCCCAAGGATCCTTCAGCCTACTTTCTTACAGAACTCAGGCCCACCAGCCCAGGGATGGGTCCATCTACAATGGGCTGGGTCCTCCCCCATCAACTGCTAATTAAGAAATACCCTATGGCTAGATCCTTTGACTGTGTTTTCTCAGTTGAGGTTCCCTCCTTTCAGATAACTATAGCTTGTGTCAAGTTGACATAAAACTACTCAGAACAATATGTCTTTTGAAAACTTTTGATGTATGTGTATACGTGGGTACTTGCATAGGGGTACACACAGGGGCCACATTCCCTAGTGGCTGAAAGCTACCTGTTATGGGTGCTGACAACCAAACACTCGTCCTCTGCAAGGGTAGCAAGTATTCTTAACCACTACCAAGCCATCTCTCCAGAACTTATATACTAGCATATCTCAAGTAATGTCTTGGATTAAAATTAATTGTACCTGTTTTCTCCCACTTTCTTCAGCATTTTCATGTATTTAATATGCAGGACATGCAGTGATGGCACACATGAGGAGATCAGATTACAACTTGCAGGAGTAAATTCACTCCTTCTGCTGTGTGGATTTCAGGTCATCAGACTGAGAGCAAGTGTCTTCATGTGCTGAGCCATCTTACCAGACATTCTAATTTCACTTGTGTTTACAGTACAAGCTTACTAGAAAACTTTAAATGACATGTCCTCAAAACTGTTTATCAGTCGCTAATATGAAGCTATGTCTTTACGTGGCTACAGCATGTACACAAAATAACCCAGAAGTAGTACCAAAGTAATATAGTACTCCCATGCACAGGTTTTAAGAAATCAAGATACCAACTTCCCATCAAACCAATTGAGACAGCTATTAGCACCAAGTAACTGCCAAGGGATAGACATTAGGAAACTGCAAGAAATGTTCCTACATCATGCACACTGATCCTAAAATACTCCCAACTCAGCAGACGTTAGTGTTTTGGAGTACTATGGACATATGTGAGGGAAGGCGGGTGAGTGGCAACAGAGCCTACATAGAATCCCAGGAATCAGGTTCCGGAGACTAGACTCATGGTGCAGCTCTAACATTATTGTCCAAAGTAAAAGCCTTTAAACGACTGAAAGACCAATCAGCCCATCCCATGCTAGTCTCAAGCACAAATAAAAATCAATCAGGATGGTACAACTATAAGGAAATATGGCGGGGAGGGGACAAGGTCACCTTAGGAGACTTAAGTCAATCACGGCCCTACCCTCGGATCCATTTTGAGACTTCCCTAGTGTGCTAGGAGTCCCTTGTGGATCAACACTATGTGCAGTGGACCAGGACCTTTTGAGGAGTTGGAGTCGCTGATGCTTCACTTGCCATTTCCTATATCCCTCCAGAAGGCTTATCTCGACACTCCCCACAGATGTGGAAGCACCTGAAACTGCAAGGCAAAGCTCAAGAGTTCCCTCACGATGGACTGGAGACCACAGAAATTAATTGCTCACAGAGATCAAGGAGCAGCCTTAACTCTTCCACTGTGGGACCCTAGCTGCCCTAAGGGATGCTCTGTTTACTAAGGAAGATGGAAAAGGAGTTGAACAAATTAGAGATGCAATACTCCTTGTCAGCCCCAAGACACAGGGCCACCTTCCACTAAACGGTGCAGCCAACTGCTGGTTTCTGAACTCTACTTGTAACTTAGACACCATAAGAGAAAAAGGGATCAGAACCTGTAATAGTGATAGTCTAAATGATGATACCACCCACAGAAAAGAAATTTTTTAAAAACTCCTTGAAAGGCTCCTTGTTAGCAAGTAATATGTCATTTTTCTCATAAAATAAGGATTATGTTTTATTCCAGTACTGTGAAAAAGTTCATTTTTTTTCCAGCTAAATACTATCTACCATAGTTAAGCTTGCTTTTCAGGAGCTCTACTGTTATCAGATGTTCATACTCACTATACTGAGAGGCTCATATTAAGACAGACATGGAAACTGATATCAAATGAAGGAACAGCAGAGTCACTCATATTCTACTAAACAAGCGGGAACTGAGACTGACATTTGGGAATTGCAACCAACAACAGGAAGAAGAGCTAAAACACATAGTTAAATTTAAGTATGTTAATTAAAAATATGATAGAAGAGACATTTTCTAATGAGGTCAGAATGGGGTTACCTCAATGCCTCTAACAGTGGTGAAAATAAAACTCATGTCAGTTTCCTTGGGTTTCTCAAAAGAAATAACTGGGAAGCCTTAAATAGGAGGAACCCTAGAAGTCTTCAGAATGCTGTTTTCTTGTAACACAAAGTGGTTTTTAATAATCCTGTTTGTAGCCCACCTACCAATAGGAAGATGGGCCTCCTGCTGGAAGGAATGCTTAGCTTTCCTAAGTTTCAACTTAAAACAGCTGTTTTGAGCTAATCTTGAACAAGTCATACACCACAGCACATATACTGAAAATGATCAGCTGCTGACATCTGCTATCAGGTGTAAATTCTGCTCATGTGAATAAGCATGCACTGGCTGGCTGATTATGAATATCTGAGCAAGTCAGATGAGGCTATGATACCCTACTCATCGTTGTACGCTTCTTGCAGGTGCTAACCATGCTTGTACTGGATCAGAGCCTGCTTTAAACGGCCCAGCCACCTGGCACCCACCAGCCTCTGAGGATCACAGTCACTCAGACCACAATCACTTGCGTGGACATAATTCTCTGCAGTAATGCCACTCATTAAAAAGGGTGACTCACAGCCCCAGCTTATGCAAGTTGTTACAATAAAGAGGACACTTTAAGCAAAGAAAAGCATATATCCAGAAATTTTGGCTGGCATTCCTCATTTATCAAAGTAAACTTCGAATTAACATTTTTAGCAGCTATTTGCACACTGCATGAATTACAGAAAATTTAAAAATAGAGAATTAGACTTTCTTCTTTGGGAAGGAGAGAGGACAGACCTGTGAGAGGGAAGGGAAGAGTAACTTGACAGACATGTGTTTCTGGAAAGCTTTGTTCTCTACCGGTGACACCAAATATAGACCAAACAGCAAAGTAAAATAAAAGCAAATATAGGAGCTTACAATTTGGTGCAGCAAACCCTACACTGATGGCTTTAATTATGCTATTTGACTTATTTTTCCTTTTAAGTCTGGAAATTAAGATTTCCAGTTACACATAGGTTCACAAAATGTCTGTGTAACTATTCCAAGGTTACATAGAAAGGATATAATTCAAAAAACAAAACAAAGAACTAAAATGTGTTCAGCCCAGTGTCTATATTTACACGTACAATACTCTAAAATCCACACCAACACTGTTCTAAGAAACAGTGATCATAAAACCATAGATAAATATGCCCACCAGAGGAAAAATCAGAATGTAACACTAATGGGAAAAAATTATACTCACTAAATTAACTATATTCAGTCTCCCATGTAATCAACAGTATTTCCTATGATATCCTTAAAAGCTCTCACACCCATACAAACAAAAGCATATTTTGAAGAGACTTTCTTTTCTGGTTTCTTTAAAGCTTGTGTTTAAACAGCTGACTATTAAAAATGACATGCATTATTACTAATATTAGAACTGACATTTCTATTCAGTAGATACTCTTTAAAAAAATCAACAAAAGGAACACTGTTGATATTAGAAAACTGTGTCAGTTAAAACAAACAATACAGTAGGAAGCATTAGTTATCCTGAGAGTTTTTCCATGTTTTCTTCTATACATGAGAATGGAATAAACAAAGAACTTTTCATGTGACAATACGAAAAACCCAACCTCCATTGTTATTTGGACAATAGGAATACTGGATTAATTAAAAGCAGTTCATAGAAACTTAAGGACACTTTAATGTAAAAACAATCCTGCCTTTTAACATGTCACTCTATTACAAACTTTTAAGACTTCAGAAGGGCCAAAGTTACAAAAAGCCTACGGAACCACAGTGATCCTCTCATGTCTAGTTCAAGGATCTGTTCAACAGTGCTTGAAGTATTTTTTTGGTTATCTCAGAACCAGAGTAAAAATAACCACAACTTTCTAGAAAAATATCTTAAGAAATACTGTTTTCTTGACATCCTATGCTTCCGTGTAGTTGTAATTTTACTAGCAACTCTGATATCTGACCAGGATTCTAACTCAGACTTAAACCTGTTTTCTCAAATGGAATTAATTTTATGATTCCTATCTGAAAAAAATAATGCTTAAAAGGTAATATACACAAAAGCACTAAACACGGTATTTGTTGCACAATGCTCAATAAATAGCTGACGGTATGATTTTTATTATAATCTCTAAATATTAATCTACTCGAGAAAATATCTATCCCAAATATAGATCAAATAAAACTAGTTATAATTATGTTTCTCAAGTATAAAACCTGAAAAAAACCTTCATTTAAAACATAAGGGACTTCAATGGAGAATGATTTAATGAGGGCTATTTCAAAACTTTTCCACAAGCATTATATTACTATATAGTAGCAATAAAGCTACGAACTTAACTTGAAGGAGCTGCTGAAAGCCTGCATTATAACCTTGTCCAACTGAACAGAATACTTTTATGTCCTAAAGCTGAGCAAGGATGAGAACAATTTGAAAATCTGGAGCTCTCAATTCCAAAAAGACAAAAGTAATAGTTGGGGGTACACAGGCTTCTGTGGTCTTACATTGTCGCTGTGATAATCCCTAACTGTCTTACTTGTACATGAAGGGGAAGCAGCATTTCCAAGTTATAACTTACTGGCAGCTTGAACACATCAATGATCACATATGACAGTCACCACTTTTCTAAAAGCAATTATGAATTATGTACTTGCATTCTATGGGGCAACCTCAAGGGTATTGAATAAAGGAATGCCAACTCTAGGTCAGACTAAATTAACTGATGCTAAAAGACACATGAGTGAAATTTAACATAAATATTCTACATGCCAATTAAGAACCACATACATTTGGTCAAACCTAGATTACTATATTCACAAGTTACTTTAGAAACTTTCTGTGTTGTGACTGGTGTGATGTAACTCCATAAAAGGAACTCTACACTCTTAATTTTCTCAAAACCGTTTCTTGGTTGAGAGAGAATTCACAAAGTCGGCCTCATAAAAACAAGAACTATGTAAGAGGTTATCTAAGTAGGAGATATACTTTAATGGCACAGTATTCCTGGCACCTTTATACTTCTATTAAAGAGGTTCATTTTTATATCTAGCATACCCTGGATGACTAAGCATGCCAGTGCATGTTAAAAACTGCCAATCCTTCAAATATGCAACCACTGTGGAGGTGCTTCACTAAACTTCTGAGAACATGCACGCCTACCATATGCCTTGTAACTTTTTGTGAAAACCTCTGGATTCAGTAAGAATGCTCTCTATATCACAGCTTTGCATGTGGTTCCTAGTCATCCCTTCTACCTGACACTCAAAACAAACCAACCCTACTCACCTTAAATGTCTATGCTCTATCTCCACCTTTAATGTCTAAGCTCTATCTCCACTTGCTTACTTAAGTAAACACTCAGAAAGACCAAAAAGCAAAGGGAATCCTTGTCTTTCATAATTCCTAAACAATCTCTCTTGGCCCATAAGACTCAAGGGGCTACAGTTTACAGAAATTAAAATGGACATAAAGACGACAGAAAACTAGGGAGTCACTGAAGATAGGACTCTTACAGTTCCTTTCAGTATCAACTCCTGGCAAACAACTCGTCCATCTGTTTTACATACTGTATGAATCAATGCCTGCTCATGTGTCTGAACATAAACTAACCTAAGCTTGTCCATGGAACACTAGTGTTCTAGATATATTTTGTAGAAATAAGAAATTTTAAAAAGATATCAGTTTAGCTTGTTCTTAAGGGATTTAAGTAGTCAACTTTATTGTTACTAGCCTATAATTAAACAAACAAAAATTATGTATTTACACAGTAATTTTTGTCTGTGGTGTCCATAAGCATGTCTGAATGATGAGTGGTGACTACAGGCAGATTACTGGGTTGCCAGCATTATTACTCAGTGGAGACACTGAGGTAGATGTTAAGTGGCTTCTTCAAACTACCACTGAGTTATTCTATGGGTTCAAATCTTTTGACATTTAGTCCTGTGCCTGCTGAATAGCATAGATCCCTCATTTCATTTCAAATAACATTAGCTCACCATAATACTAAGAATTTGTAGATGGTGACTTCCTAATGGATACTTCCCTACAAATAAAAACCTGCTTTTGAAGAAGAGCAAGCATCTTTGAGAAACAGCAATAATTTGTTTGCATTTGAGAAAGCATTTAAAATGTAAAATGTAGGAATAATTATTCACTTCATCAGACCTGGGGATGGCTAGCTCTTCTAAGAGAAATGTGGTTTAATAACACCTTCTACTTCTCACTTGTAAGTCACTTTGAACAAGAAACCTTTTTTCCCTGCCATGACATTTTTCTTTTTAACATGGAAATAGAAAAGTATAATTCCTACCTGGCATAGATAACATTAGGAAGAACATATTGTTTGTAGGTTGTTTGTAGGAGACTCCAGAATGATATACATAGTCCAGCTGGTCTTCAACCCTAGAATAAAGGCAAACTTTACTGAAAACAAGTGTCTCAGCAGATGCCTCCTGAAGATGATGCTACACCATTGTTAACAGAGAAACAAGAGTTTCATTTAAATTAGACCTGGATAGAAATGAAGAGAAGAAAAGCTCCCAAATGTATTTATTAAGTTCTTTTGCCCAATTCAAAAGACTAATACATCTATGTTCCTTTGTTCATTCTCAGTGAGCAGTTTCCTATTCTTGTTAGCAGAAACTGTATGCATTTATTAAAGAGAACAGACTCAAATGATGCAAACAACTGTAATCCTGAGTGTAAGACACCAAATCGATACATTTTATATGATAATTTTTGTTAAGACTTCATTTTAGATTCGTTCCTGGACAACTACTGACTTACTGGAGCATCAACATTTGGCAAATCTTAACTCTTTATAAATAGCCCGACTGCTTCTCACAACATGACTGGTCTATATAATTCTTAAAGATTCGATAAAATGAACTGCCATTCTTTAGATGATAATTTCTGGTGAAGAAAGATGAATAAACTGATCGCTGTGGAAGCTGCACTAGGGAGACTGCGCAGTAGTAGGGATACTTTTGTAGAAAGCAGGAGAGATGAGAGCGTGTTACAACTCTTTAGGTATGTAATAAAAAGTAAAACAAATGCACTGAATGAAGAGGTTCCATACAAACAGGAAAAAAGGAGTTTTATGGATGAAAAAAAAAAAACAAAGAAAGAAAAACCAACATCGGAGAATAGAAATCTGTTCAGTATGGAGGATAGGAGCCACTGGACAGAAAGTAATGAAGCAGGGTACCAACCGAGAGGTAAGAGAGTGAGGGCCTCTAAAGGCAAGGTGGAAGACAGAATGACCACTAGTGCAGAAGGATGTTGAAGCGCAACAACAAAACAAGCAACAAGCCAAAAACCCCAGCCTCCCGTTAAGTCAATAACTAACAAAAGAGCTAGGATGAAGTACCAAAGGGGGAAAAAATTAACGTTGACACCGAGGAAAACCGGTCGGCGGCGACCAAGACGTTTTGCGACTGGAGATGCACAGTCCGGGAGAAGCCAACTGCGCAGAGCAGGACCGACCCTGGGGGACCACCGGGGCCGCCGGGGCGCGCGGGTGCGAGCGAAGGACGGTCGAGGGGCCGGGCGGCGGCGACGGAGCGGGCCGGAGGGCCGGCGGGACAGCGGGCGCGACGTGTGGGGAGGGCCGGCCGGGGGCAGCCGCCAGCGCGCCGCGCCCCTCGCGTCCCTGCCGACCTTCACCGGGCCCAGGACCCGGCTCCGACCGCCGGGCAGCCGGCTGAGGCCGGGGCGTGAGAGGCGGACGAGGCGAGGAGGCCGCTTCCGATCCGGACCCGGCCGGGGTCCCGGGGCCGAGCGGGGGCCGCGCGCGGGCGGCGGGGGGCTCACCTCTCGAGCCTCGCGGCCTCGGCTCGCGCCCGTGCGATGGAGGAGGAGCCCCGCGTCCGGCTACAAGGCGTCCTCACCCGGGTCAGCACCATCCCGCCCCGGGCCCACTCACACCGCCATCGCAGCCACCGCAACCACCGCAAGCCGGGTGTCGGTTCGTCACGGGCGCTCGGCTCTCGGCCCAGCGCCGCCGGCGAGCATGCGCAGTCGCCCCGGTCCCGAGGGAGCGCGGCTGGGGAGCGCTACCTGCGTTCAACAGGTCCCGGCCCGCGGCCCCGCCCCTGGCGCTCTCCCCTCCCCCCTCCAGCAACGTCCCGCCCTCTCGGAGGCGAGGCCCCGCCCCCCGGCGGGCTCCGCGCCCCGCCCCCATGGAGCCGCCAGCAGCTGTGCCCCGGCCGGCACCAACCCAGATTTCAAGATTTGTTTTCCCTTCCTTCCCAAGCTCGCGCTCCCGAGATCCCGCGAGAGCGGAGGGCCTGCGTCAGTGAGGAGCGCGAGCCCCGGCCGGGTGGGAGGCTTGAGGAGTGGTGTGGACGTCTGGTCGAGAGTTAAAGGAGGCCGGAAGAGGCCCCAGGGGCACGGTTGAGGCCTGTAGAGATTTCTCTGGAAGTCATCCCTTCTCCTTCACTTCTCTCCCCGCAGTCGTGGCTGGAGCTGGCCCTGGGCCCCTGTTAGGGCACTTGGGCAGGGGAGCTGCTGAAGGGGTTGCGGACCCCCCCTCAGCAGTCGCCCTTGGGGGTCCGTTCGTGGTGTGGCCGAGCGAGCATGCTGATCCATTAGCTTCTCGATTGATGACCTCTAGACGGAAGCCTTCAGATCTTCCGTCCCATAACAGGAGCCCACGGAAAATGGTCCCTCATCGATTAGCCTCATCCTCTGTTTCCCACTGTCGCAGCACAACGTTTATATGAGAGCGCGTTAAAGCGTCAGCGTGTGACTAAAGCAAAGTTGGGATCTTCCTCAACAGCTGTAAATCCCCCTCAGAGCTGTAACACTGAGCACAGCTTGTGATTTAAAAACGCATTGGGAAGACGGAGAGTGGGAACGGTTAGGTGCAATGTGGGTGAACGTGGTGCCATTCATCTCTGCAGTTAACGACAGTTAAAATGGCAAATACTGTGTATATTTTGCTACAATAAAGATGAACGAAACTTTTCTGTTCACTTGGCGGTGGTGATGTTGCCTTGTACCTTAGGCCCTTTGAAAGCAAGTGTTAAATATGATTTAAACCATTGCCTTTTCTTCGGTTTTGAACACATTTTAAACAAGATTGGAACGAATCAGTCACGCTATGATTAACCAACCTGTTAACATTTCCATAAATGACTGCTCCGGTGCAATCACTTTTTTGTTCTATAGACAGTCATAGATACTAAGATGGGCACCCACAATACACAATGGTTAAGTTACTTTTAGAAGTTAAAGAACAGCAAATATGAGATCGAGTAAAGCTATATTTAAGCATAGCACTTCCTTTACGGGTACAACAGCTACAAGACCGAAGGGCAAATATATTACTTCATAACGTGGTGTTATTTCATGGCTGTGGCCTTTCTAGGAAAAGCATGAGATAAGACAGTGACCATGCCAATCTGCCAGTTGAAAAGGAAGTATTCAACTGTGTTTCGAGGTTCTCACCTATAATTGCTGCTCTAGACAGCCTGTGGCCAGCCTGAGCTTCAGAGTAATAAGTGTATGAATGAATGAATTTCTTTTTTTTTTTAAGCTGATAATGCTGCTTTCATCTGGCTGTTGAATGGAGATAGGTGAGGAGTGAGAAGACTTTACTGATTTATCTTAGTGAATTATTAAAGAAGATTTGAATCTATATAAAATAACTGCAGTTTTATAATAAATGTGCCATAGTCTTTAATAATATATTTCCAGAAACTCCTGATACTACATAATTGACTAAACCGCAATGTAGCTTTTGCAATACAGTGTGAAAAGGTGCAAACAGTTACTTGTGGATTGCAACTCAGATTATTTGGGTTTCCCAAGTGACAAAGCATTTGCTTGGCAGAATCTGTCAGACAGGAGACATTCCTCCCACCACCATACCTCTGAATCACTCCTGTAAAGTGTAATTATCTAGTATCAAGTGACAGCAATAATAGGAATTCATGAATTATTCTCTTCTTTATATGCCTTAAGCTTGCTCGGGTTTTTGTAATATGATATATATGCTAATTATTGCTAGCTTTGTGATAGAAAACACATAAGGGCAACTATCACATTCTTCTAATAATCCATGCCTTATCTTAAGTGCTGAGCTTTTAGCCATTTCTAGCCACGTATCTTTGGTTGGTTTACATGAGACCACTTTTCTTAGGTAGCGTGATGAATCTTGTTGCTCACCATAGCTCAAACAGAGCTCTTACCACTTCCCTTTTCCCTTTTGGCAGCGATTGTCTCTCACAGTCTTCAAGGTTCTGGCAGTGTCTTTTCCAGATGCACTTATCAAGCCTAAAATTTGTCAGTCATATTGGATGCTTTCTTGTGTTTCCCATCTATTTCATTTCCATATCCTGTTTCTGTTTCCAAATACTTCTCTATTTCAAAGTGACTTTCAACTCCAAGGAAAAGTCATACTTGGACAAAAGGAAATAGCACTTCTAGTGAGACTAGAGAAAGGGATTTAAAACATAGTATTAATGGAAATAAAAGAGATTTGTCAACTAAATTATTTGTTGCATAACAGTATTTGTTTTCTAATATTGTCTAAAATAACCAGTCATGTAACAAATAACAAGTTATTATTTAAACAGTAATTTACTAGTTATTAAAATTTGCATAAAAGAAAAATTTACCTGTATCAAATATAACTTGTTTTTATATGTGTCACTTTTCATATTTGCTTAACATCAAAATTCATAGTTCTTGCCTTTTTCAGTTGTAGAATTTTTTAAGGTTGTATACTTCTTTCAGTTACATGTGAATTCATTACTTAAATTAAAAGACTGAAATGTCTTCTGAAGATCCTCCACTTTATAAAATGTTTACAACTTCCTGTTCTGTATGCTGAATGCCATAATAGGCTGCCTCTTGGTTGTGTTGGAAAACTTATTCTTGCAAAGACCTTTTTACAAAAGAAAAGGCCCATGCTTCTGAATATTTCTTTCTCTCAAAAGATTGAGTTTGTAAGACAATATAATTATGGCTGGAAGTCTCTTAAAAGTATATACAACTCTAATCCCCAGTGTCAGTACAGAATGCAAAATTAAACATTCAAAACTTATTTCCTGTAGAAAAGTTCTTCTAGGGGCTGGAGAGTTGATGGGTCAGAGGTTGAGAGCACTGGCTGCTTTTACAGAGAACCCAGATTCAATTCCCAGCACTCACATGGCAGCTCACCATTGCCTATAATTCCAGTTCCAGAAGATCTGAGACCTTCAGAATATATATACCAATGCACATAAATAAATAAAAATGATTTTATAGTCCTAGGTTTTACATTGGAACCATCACTATAAATACAATAGCCAGAAAAGCCACAACAATAAAAATCACATTTTTATGCTCAAGCTATCATTAGGCTTAATGTCCTTTATTGCCAACTACAAATCTGTATAACCTTATGTTTCCTATTTTTGAAATGTGTTATGAGTTACTGAATCTATTATCTAGGATGCAGAGAATGAAAAACAGTATCATGAAAAATATGAATTTGATTTTTTAAAAACGTGTGTCTTTTTATTTCATATACAGTGGTGTTTTGGATGCATGTGTGCCAATGCCAGATCCCCTGGAACTGGAGTTACAGACAGTTGTGAGCTGCCATGTAGGTTCTGGAAGTTGAATTCTGGTCTTCCAGAAGAGCAGCCAGTGCTCCTAACTGCTGAGCCATCTCTCCAGCCCATGAATCTAGTTTTTAAATGTTTCCAGCCAAATACTAAGCAAGTCCAGCCCTGATTAGCTTCCATGATCAAATGATGTTGGTCAAGTTCAGTATGCATGGCTGTTGACTAAAACTTCACTTACATCTTGAAAGCCTGTTTAAATTACTTTTCTAAGTTATTCAGCTAAAAAAAAAAAAAGGCAATTTAGACTAAGCTGGATCAGTCGCAAATCATCAGCTTTGGGTGATTCTGTTGGGAGGAACATCTTGAAGAGGAAATTTGCCACACTCTTGCTTTTGCAGGTTAAGGAAAAATAGTCTTGGTGAGGGGCTTCTTTTTTGTATCATTACCAGAGAATACTTAGCAATTAGAGAGGTGTGTGTGTGTGTGTGTGTGTGTGTGTGTGTTTGAGCATGCATGAGTACATGTGTGTGCATTATAGCATTCACCTTTAACCCCAGCACTTAGAAGTCAAAGGCAGGCAGATCTTTGTGTGTTCAGGGCCATCCTGGTCTACATAGTGGGTTTCAGACCACCAGGGCTACATAGAAACCTTGTATTTAAAAGGGGGGGGGGAAGGAGAGAAAGAGAGAGGAAGGAAGGAAAGAAAGAAGGAAGGGAAAGAAAGAAAAGAATTAACAGTAATGATTTTGCTGCCCATTTAAAAGTGTTTTCCCACTCATTTCTGTTGTTTTCATGTGACTCTATAAACACTGTTAGAAAGAGCAAAGTGTATAGATAGGAACTTTACCAGTGTCACATAACCATATCTCTCCATTTTACTTTTACTGAGTAAGTCCTGGAGTTCTAATGTTCCATAGTGACTACAGGTAATAATAATTAATATGCTTAAGCCTTTCTGAGATTACATCTTCAGTGTTTTCCTCACATCCAAAATTTACTATGTGAAATGCTGGACATGTTTATTAACTTAGCTGTAATCATTGTATTATTTGTTAAAATACCATATTGTATACCCTTAATATGTACATGACTTTTATATGTCAACCACACCCATATGTCTTGCTTTTACCGCCCTCCACACCATCCCCATGTCACCTCCCTTTTTTTCCTTGTATTTACCATCTATTGGTATCAGATTTGTACCAACTTTGT
Source organism: Pachyuromys duprasi (assembly GCA_028658305.1). NCBI lineage: Eukaryota > Metazoa > Chordata > Mammalia > Rodentia > Muridae > Pachyuromys > Pachyuromys duprasi. The sequence continues at coordinate 15,880,026 of CM053756.1, read as the reverse complement.
CAAATGAATTTGGAAGTGTTTTTTTGTTTTTATATCACATATATAGATAAGACGATTTATTGCTTTACCAACATATCCCTAATCATTTTTTATTTTCCCATGCTACCATAATTGTTCTTCTTATGTCTGAATATGTCTGTTAGTTCAGACATAGAGCATATGTTTATAAAAAGCATAATCAAAATAGGAATTATGGCCAAAAGTTCTACCCAGGTAACATTCTGCATTTTAATGAACACATTCATATATATGCATATGTATGTGTGTGATGTGTGTATGTGTGCAGTGAGAGCCCTCTAAACCATCTTTGTCCAACCTGAAACTATTATTTTTCCTCCTTATGGTTTTCAGCAACATTACTCACTGCTTTGACACTGAAACTTGATACTGCTTAGATTACGAATTTTAGCTCTGTTTTGATGGAATTTTTATTTATCACTGTTTTGAAATGTTGCTTTTGAAATTTTTGTAATTTTTTGTTTCAATAATGGTACACAATTGTGTTAAAAGAAATATTGACATCTGTATGTTGTTTTCTATATGCACAAACCAAACGATTCTATAAGTCTGCTCTGCAGAGTATATGCTAGTAGTACTAATTTTCCTTAAAAAAAAATACTATAAGAGGCTGGAGAGGTGGTTCTGGGCTTAAGAGCATTTGTTGCTCTTGGAGAGGACCTGGGTTTGGTTCCTAGCACCCACATGGGTTCCCAGCACCACAAACATCCATAACTCCAGTTTCAGGTGATCTGATGGTTTCTTCTGGTCACTAAAGTCACCAGCTCCTGTAAGTCCCTAACCCTGTTTCTTGAGGGAATCAGTTTCATGGACCTTATAGTTCTGGATGCTTGTACTTGATGCACATATACACACGAAGGCAAGTACCCTTACACATAAATCTTAAAGACTTACCATATATGCAATAGAACATACTTATCAGTAGCTTTGTCTCTTCGTGCAACATTATTTAATAATTTCTCAGAACAAATGACTCCAAGTTTTGGCTCAGTTCTTCAGCTCTGGGAAAATCACAGTCTAAAAGCCTGGCTAGAAAATGATGAAATATTGGCAACATTATAGAAATGTTGTAAGCATCACCACACACAAAAACACACAGGTTGTCTTTGGCTTAACACTTACCATGCCAGAAGAATTCAATAGAAAATTAACTATTGTTTGATTTTAGAAGGACTTTTTTTTTTCCTAAAATAAATTTCCTTATGTCTTGACCTTTGGGCAATTTAGCCATGTTTCTGTTTTTATAAATTAGTAGAGTCCTTACCTCTCAAGCAGAGGAGCCCTGTTATGATTACTCCTGTGAAAAAGGAGGAGGTACCCCCTCTGGTTTCTCTCCCTCCCCCTCCCCATCTGCTTCCAGGTTCTCTATGCACATTTGGTGGGAGAAGAATGATGGAAAGTCTGTCACTTGGCATGCGTGCACCACCAGCTGCCAAAAAGAAAGCAAGCCAACGAGTCAAGCCTTTTAGACAGCGAGGCACACGGTCACGGTGTTCACAGCTTCTCTACCAGGAGCAGAAGAACAGCTCATCTTTCAGTCCTGTTTCATTCCCAACTGTCACTTTGGCTTTCCCTCATCAATACTCTCAAAGTCAGAAGGCGGCTTTGTGCTTGATGTCAAGCCTTCCCTGCTTCATCAAGATTGAGGCCCGCAAGCATGACCTTTTATAACACACAGGGCAAGGCCGCACAAAAGAGAAACACAAAAACAATGGTGTCCAGGCAAACATCTTTTGGTGGGGGGGGGGGGGGAGGAAGGCCCTCGGCTTTTGAAGTACTGGAAACCTGAAGACAAATTTTCCAGGATGTTCAGCCTTTAGCTGCAGCACCCAGGGTAGATTACTGGTTGCTGAAATATGGACATAAAAACACCTGACTCACCAAATTATTTCCTAGAATAGTTAACTGGGTGGAGGCTCAGCAAGTTAATAACTAAACCCAACCCTCAAGGTTGTTGGCAAAGGGCATATTTAAGCTTAATGATGCTGTATCCACCCAGAAAGATAAACGAGGCTTTGATATCCTGCTCTGTTGACTGGGAAGAGGAAAATGACTCACTAGGCACACACAGAATGAGTGACCTGTGTCGAAGATATTTCGAAAGGTGAGTTGAAGAGCTAAACCAGTCTTCCAGAGACAGCTGTAAGTAAAGCCCGAGGCAGATGATGATTCAAGAGATGAGACTGTCAAAAATTGTGCAAGAGAATCATAACACTGAGCAAGTTAACTTTTCCAGTTGGAATATGCAAACCAAGTGATATGCTGGCTTGGAAAAATAAAAAGTAGTTAAACACAGCCACAGGCCTCAAAGGTTGTTCTATCTGAATGTTCTCAGGTTAGATCAACTAAGGTATGGGAAGTGTCTGCCTCAGTGTCTGGTCAGCACATTCCATACGAGTCTCTTGTCTTATTTGCTTTTGAGTACACTAAGATGGTATTTTGATAGAATTTTACACAAGTTTTTATAGTTCTGAGGGGTCAGTGTGTCACATCTAACTCTCTGTGTTGGTTTTTACTATTAATAATTAACATGCATGTTTAGCCATCTGTATCAAATTTCTGCCATATGGCTGAGAATTATTTGAGGGCATGGAGCACCTTAGAGTAAATGGTCTTAGCTCACTTTGACACAGTATTATAATTTTGCTAAAACAAAAGCCACCTGTGTATAGCCAGAATATAAGCTTTTAAGATATTACTGATAATCTTATGTAGCTACAATATATGCTTTTTAATATTAACCTGCCAGTGTTGACATTCTTAATTTAGAGCAGAAACTGGGCATGCTGGCGTATGCCTGGAATCTCACCCAGCACTCAAAGCAGGAAGACCCATAATTCAAAGTCATGGTTGGTTAAATGGTGAGTTTGAGGCTAGTTTTGGACACATGACACTCTATCTCAAAAGAAAAATAATGGTGAGAATCTTTTTGGTCCCATTACTGAGAAAATAAATGACATATTGATATTAATAAACCAGAACACCTTTCTACCCCTTCCATAATAAATTATACACAAGAAAGAAGCCCACAAATATTATTAAAAAATAATTCTTTCTGAACCAGAGTAGGATATACTCTAGTACATAATATATGTATAACAAAGGAACTATCTTGCATATTTGGGTGTCTCAGCACCCCCTCCAGTCACTTATTCCATGATTACTCAAGCTATGCATCAAATCATTCAGAACTTCATTAGAGTGAACAGGATAACCCCAACATCTTGTCAGCAGCATTTGATCATGAGTCTCCCACTTAATGCTTCACTGAAGTAAAGATTTTCTCTAAAGTAAAGCTTGGAAGTAAAGCTTGTCTCTAAAACAAGCTGGAATCTTGTAGAGCAAAACATGGCTAAAACTGCCAACGTCTCATTTAACTGAGTGGGCATGCCATTTTGATAGCTCACAATCTTATGCTTTGAGAATGTAGTTTTCTATTTCACTATTTCACAGGACTGCCCTGTTCCTCTCCTCCAACAGACACTCTTTTGGGCAAGTTTTCACAACAGATATGACCCAGTAGTTGGGCCAGTCCAGTTACAGACAGGATGTAACTCAGAAGGATTGGTCCTGTTGTGCTGGACAGACTGGCTGCTAGCTGAGGGGCACATCTGATTCTTCCCTTCATTTCTCTGTACATGCCTGCAGAAGCAGGCCAATGTAATGCTGGACCTCCCGAAGCTGTGGCTGACACCAGGGCCTCTGTAAGAAAGGCATGCAGGCCCCTTGTAAAGGACAGGGTGTAGGACAATTGAAGGTGAAGAGATGCTCCCAGTAGCCAGGGAAAGGATAGTCACAAGAATTCCAAGACTTGGGAACTGTAGTCTCTTATGCAGCGCCACTGTGCTTATGTGTGGGTGCCTGTGTGAACGTCTACACAGGAAGGAACTGCATTGTGAAATAAGCCCAAGTGCTGCCTGTCATTTTGTGAAAGACAACAATTAAAAAAAAAACAACATTGAATAATTTCATAACAGGAAACAACACAATGGAAACTAGAGAATTATGATGTGGAAAACATCTAAGAACTTAAAACAAAAGAGGCTTAAAATGGATTAAACTCATGTCTAATTTAAACTAAAAATAAATACAAGGGGAGTTTTAGGAATTAAGAAAATAAAAGACTCAGCCACTTGCTAGATTTTCAAAAGTGTCTGGATTTTTAGTATTTTCATCTTCATCTATATGTAATCTTTTTACTGCAATATTTTTCTCCTTTTTGTTTTATGTATGTATGTACGTGTGTGTGTGTGTGTGTTTTGAGGCATGGTCTCCCTATTTAATATTGGCTGTCTTGGAATTCTCTATGTAGACCAGGCTGGCTTCACTGAAACCCACTTGCCTCTACTCATGAGTGCTGGGATCAAAGGTGTTCATCATCATACCCAGGTGTATTGAAACTTTCTTAAAGTTAAATAATAGCAGCAAAGAACTGACAAACTTGATGCCACAGGTTACAGCTAATCGAAAGTGCTACTGGTCCAAAAATAAATCTGAAGAGTACAGTCCAACAGGATAAAGGGCATGTGTGTCATGTTTCACTTTAGTCAAGTTAGAAAAGTGTTCACTACTATTGTGAAGTACAGATCCCATGAGGGATCAGAGAGCTATTGATTCATTTTGATATAATATTTAGTAAGAACACTTCTGAAAATCATTTGTACCTACATCCACCTATGTAGATTGCAATATGCCTTGAAGGGAAGCTATCCCTTCTAGGGGTGGAAATGATCAGGAAATTTACTTTTTTAGTCCACAAGGGCAGGAAACTATTAGGGAGGCTAACTCTTAGTCTCTCACTTTTCCCTTTTCAGAGGTCATCCCAGAAGCTGTTAGGGGACTTGGGGGTTGATGAATGTTCATAGTTACTTTGAGCTGTCAGAGGGCAATGAAGGGGCAGCAGTCAGAGTGTTGCAAAGGAGAGTCTACCTAAGGGACCAAGATAAAACGTAATCGATGGCGATGATCCAGAGCGTAAGAAAGCCATTTGGTGATGCTGTGAGTCGCTGAGGCTTGCCATAAGAATGGGGTAGCATTTGTAACATATTAAAAGTGAGATGGTTAGCAGTCCTGTAATTCCTACTGGGAGCATAGTTAGAAAATAGCTGAGGTGGTTTTGTTCCAGCTATAGTTAGAAGAAGAGAATGAGCAACAAAACCAAAGGCTTTGTCACAGGCATCAACAAGATTGATGATTTTACCATTGTCTGCCATAAGATGTACACCAGGGAGGATGCCCTTTGTCTTGTTCAAGAATCCAAGGAGCCATTTATCCATCAATTTAAGTTGAGAAACTGGTCATTGGGTTTCCTTTACTGTAACCTCATGGGGAATATTTATGAGACAAAGTTAATGAGGATAGTTCCTAGAAATCATGGTTAACATAAGTTTTGTTTAATAAGGTGAGACAATTTTATAGCTGGCTGGACTTAGTACAAGAAATGTTTCTGTTAGAATCCTATGGAAGGCCTGTTGAGAAGGGCTTTACCAGCAAGTGATGTCTCTGCCCATGCACCAGCTGTAATGTCTGGTAGAGGACAATATGGGCCAAACCTGAATGAAATCTAGGTTCCATTTGTTGAAGTCACTACATCAGCAACTATAAGTCTGACAACACAGTTTCTGGCAGCCTCCTTTAATCAGGGGATGTGACTGATTAGGACACGGTGATGGGTATTATTTCTTTCTTCGAAATGAGCCAATTGAAGCTAAAATTAGAGTTTGTATGTGCAATTTCACTGGGAGCCGGAGCCACTCTTGGTGGCTTCACTGGTCCCAAGGAATGGGGCTAGAGGTAGCTGCCACATGGGGGAGATGACAGAAAAGTGGTGGTGGGGGGCACAGAGAGAGAACAGAAAGAAAGAGAGGGGGAACCAAAATGTCTGGATTATATAGTGAAGATCTTATGGGGGAGGGAAAGCCCCTGCTCCTGGGCTGGAGAGTTTAGGGTAAAGGGCAGAGTATACCAGCCACACCCTGTAACAGGTAGGGACTGAGGGACGGTGTGAGAATCTGGTTAGAAAGACATGTCAGCCACTTGATCTGGATCTGAAGCCCAACACACAGGACATCATATTATAGCTGGGAGAGGTGCTCTTCTGGAAACAGCATTATAGGGAAATAGCTGTTCAAATAGCATCTCATACAGTTAAGAATAACATCCATGGACTTCAAAGAAACATATATCTGGTCATTTAAATCATGGTTATACTTTCCTTCTGGGTCTTTCAGACCATGCAGGGTATGTATATGTGTGTGTGTGTGTGTGTGTATATATATATATATATATATATATATATATGCATATTTTTTCAAGGCCAGTTGATAATCTGATCCTTGGGGCATATTTGGGGTTTGGGAGGGACCTCTGGCTCCTCTAGCTTCTCCTTGGCCAGTTAATCCATCTGTGTGAGGGTAAGTCAGAGGCGTTGCTTGGCCATTGCCTTATTTGGAAGTGTGGAGGAGTTCTTCCTCTTTGTTTTTCCTTCCCTTTGCAGACTGGAAACTAGCTAGGGTCAGGCCAGTGGCATCTCCATGGCCTCCCTGATCAAGAGAACAGTGACTTTCCACTGTTACAGAGCATTCAGAGGTGCACCACCATTTCCTGAGACTTAGTTGACCTTAGATGACAAGGGAGAAAATGTTTTCCCCATTAATTCCTTTGTTCATATCACTTTAGGCCTCCAAATGTGGTTATTGACCATTCAGAGGGTCAGTTGCAACCATCTTATTATTTTTTAATTAGTCTGTAATGTTTAGGTGAAGCTTGAGCAGAAATTAATCACTTTTAAAATAAACTTTGATTAGACAAACTATAAGTCTCTTAGCTAGCATCTGTGGATCCATCCTGTAGTATTTAGCAAGATCCGTATGATCCTTCAGGTACAAGAAAAGCTAAACATAGAGGGTCTTAGGGGACTTTTCTTCTCATATATGTAACTACTCTAATAGTGGCATGGCACTATAATTAAGGATTCTTGGAGGAAGGCTGTTCTGAAAAATATAATGAAGTGGCAGTGATGGGGTACCATCGCGGGCCCATGCCAAGGTATGCCCCTGAGGAATTATGCCATGCCACAGACCTGGTATAAGGAGGTTTACTGGGGGTGGAGGGAGGGAGAGGACGGAGGGCCTGGAAAAGGGTTAGAGGCAGACAAGTGGAAGTGTAGACAGGCAGACAGACGGGGCAGAGCCATGAGGGCAGAGAGAAGGACAGAAGGGGACAGGGAGAGAGAGAGGGAGAGAGAGGTGGGGGAGGAACAAAGGGGGGAACCATAGGAGCAGAGGGAGAGAGCTGGAAGTGGTGGCAGGCCTTTTATCGGGCCACACACACCTGACGCACCAGCAGTAGTGGCAGGTGAGAATGTACGCAGTTGCTGGGTTCCTGAGGGCAGGCCAGCAGAACCACCTGCATGCTAACAGGGGCATTTCTCCTCCCTAGAGGATATTTAGACCATGCATGGGGTGAGAGAAAGACCGAGATTCCCTCCTTCTAAGCACCTGTCAAACTTTCTTAGCTGTCCAGGAAGCAAGCTGTTGGGGAACATCAAGGAACCCTGGATTTTGTCCATCTGTAAAGTGGAAATAAGACCCATGGAGGTTCAGCTAAGCCTTCTTGAGTCTCTCATTCCAACATCAGGAGAGGGTGACTCCTAGCCCACCAAAAGGGTGGTTGGAGTGACTAGACTTGTTCCCTGGACTGATTCAAGCTTACCCATATCTGCAGTTTCGGTCCCCACCAGGTTTCACTTATACCCCAGGTATCATATTAAGAGACAGACCCCAGCGCCCTGTGAAAGGATCAGACTAACTTTGTAACCTATATGTCTTCTAAAATCTATATTTTTGAGTTTTAGGCCCAGGTTAAGCTAAAGCCTCTTAGTACTTTTCCAGAGAACGGAGGAATGTGACCCTGGTCCATGAGCAAGCAACGACCTTCGCTCAGCAAAAAGAATGACCAGACCTTTGTCTGTGAGATAGTGTTTCTTAGCAACCAACCCAGATGGTCTCAATCCTTCTGAGTAGCCCCTGACCTCCAGCCAAAAGCCCAAAGCCCAGATCTTCAAGGATGAGCTAATCACCCCCCACCCCCACCTTTAATTGCAGCCGCATCCACACTTAGCAGGACTGGCCAAACTTGAGCACCCAAGACTAACCAATTCTTTTAAAAATTAAAAACCTCATCCAATCCTGAACTGTCAAGACCTCAACCCCCGAAAATTCTCGTGCTTTGCCCTTTAAAAACCCAAGGCCTTTGCCTCCCGGTGCCACTCTTTGCTGACCAGCAGGGGTGACCCCATTGCACCATGGTTAAAATAAACCTCTTGCGATATTGCATCTATGAGATCTGGTCTCCTGAGTTCTCTTCATTCCTTCTCATCTTCTTCATCATCTTCTCATGCTGGGCCTAAACCTTCTCTGTAGGAGATACTGAGGTGGAGAGCATGCTGGTTCAGTCCCTACCTTCTCCCATTAGATCAAGGTTAGGATGACGTGGATTCTGAGAGATAGAGCCCTTTATTATTATTTTTTTCCTTTTCGGGAGTCTAAATAATGGCCTTTTTTTCTTTTTGTTTTGCTTGTTTGTTTGTTTTGTAATATAAACTTAAGCAATATCTAGCTCCTGCAGAGAGGACTTGGAACCTTCTTGTATCTTGAAGAGTGGCCTAAACAAAAAACGATCACTGTCCTGCTCTAGGGTCCCCTAATCACATATGCATCCTTTTTCTTGATTATTTTTTAATATTACTTAAATTAGGAAAGTGCATATGTAAATTGGGTTAAGTCTCTATGAATCTAGAATAATAAACACGGAAAAGAAAGCAGAACAAAGCAACATTTAAAAGAACCCAGAAGGCGATCATATTAAGGGGCTGTTATTGACCTTTGTGACTGCAACAAAGTAACAAAGCTACAGCAACAAAGGCTCAGAGTTAAAACCAAGAAAAACATTAAGGAAAACAAACTAAACAACTATCTTGGCAGCCTGGTGTTGTCTTCTCAGTCTAATAAAGAAAAAGATGCCATGCTAACCAGAGGGCTCTGTAGGACCAGGAAGTTCTATGGGTGCTGTCATACTCTGTTTATGTCAGATGGGTACATTAACCCTGAAGTCACATAGCTGCTTCCATGTTGATGAGGTCACCAGCCAAGATGGCAGCAAGCCACATGGCTGCTTTTTCTCAGGGTGAGCCCGGCTCGCTGATAAAGCAAGCCATCTCTCAAGAGGCGCAAGTCCCTGAGGCATCCACAGGGCTCACAGATTAAATGTGGCTCTTACCCTTTCTTGAAAACAGACACTTTCTGGGTGTGAATAGAAGAGGAAGCAATTTCTATGGCCTCAGCAGGTAGGCCTTGATTAACAAAATAAAGAAACAGAGGAATTCCATAGCCTTATCTTAGAGTGGCTATAAGCAGTGTGAGCTGTTGGCCTGTCTCGCTCTACATGTTGCAGAAGAGACAGGCTGAGAGATTACAGGTGCTTTGAGAAATTCAAAGATACAGGCGCCATTTGCCTTTGGGTAAACAGTAATTTTATAAATTTTCCCAAAAATGTTGCTCCTCCAGGCACCCTGATTAGGTTTCATCCTAATCAGAGTGAGGTAACATAACCAGGCCTTAGGTTAAAAGTACAGTTTTGGTACCTGTTTGTCACCAAACATCTTCACTGGCTTCTTAGAGTACACAGACTTAATTAAAGTTAGGAGCTCAGAGCAGGTCTTCCTTGTTTGAGGGAAGAAAATAAAATTAATCAGCCCAATTCCAGGATGAGAGAAAGGTGCCAGCAGTTTTGCAGTTTCCTGTCCTGTTTCTTACCTTGAGGAGTCTGTGTGTCCTTCTCTCTCCCTTCATGGCTCTGCCCCACTCCATCTGCCTACATGTCCGCTCCTCTGCCTTTACCCCTTTTCCAGGCCCTCACTCCTCTCCTTTCCCCCAATAAACCTCTTTATATCAGAACTGTTTCATGGCAAAATTCCTCAGGGGCATACCTTGGCATGTGCCCACCATGGTACCCCCTCACTGCATCATTATATTTCAAAGCACCGTAGTGGTCCTCAAAGGAAATCCCAAGATGAGGTTCCCCCAAAAGTCACCGTCTTCAGAAGAAATCTGGAGATTAACCCCCCAAAAGATACACTCTAGGGGTCTGAAACAGGTTCATTTTCACTGCCAGTTATAGAACTAAAAGACAGCAAAAATCTGAACTCCAACAGGTATCAACAGAGAAATCTCAAACACTGCAGACAGAATCAGCAGTTGAAGAAGGAGTTTATGGGGTGAGCAAACACACACGAGAAAATCTGCAAAAGCAGAAGGCAGGACTGGGAAGCTGAAATCCCCACCAACTCTTTCTTAAGTGACCTTTGACTTTCTAAAATTCACTTGCTGTTTTTCTGTTACTTTTTCTCCTTTCCTTTCTTTTCTTTTTTAAAGAAGACTTTCAAAGGAAGAATCATTAAAGTTCAATTAATTAATTTACTGTACCTCTGGACCGCAGCTTCCCCTCTATCCGTTCTTTCCTCCTAGTTCCTTCCTCTCATTTCCCCTTCCTCCCATCCTCCAGTTCCCCTCCCCCTGAGAAAAGGGGTGACCTCCCATGGATATCAACCCACCGCTGCATATCAATTTATAGTAGGACTAGGTACATCTTCTCCTGGACAAAGCAGCCCAGTTGGGGAAAGAGATCTAAAGGCAGGCAACAGAGTCAGAGACAGCTCCTGTTCCTGTTGTTAGGGGTCCCACAGGAAGACCGGTTTGCACAACTGTTACATATGTGCAAAGTGCCTAAGCCCATCCCATGCACACTCTGTGATTGCAGTTCAGTCTCTGTGGGTCCCATGGGCCCAGGTAGAAAGATTTTAAGATGTGCTGCTAAAACAGATTTTACCTATTTACTTGCTTTGTCTGGTAGAAGGCCTGCTGGCTATTACGATATATAATGACGGGCGAGGGGCAGGCCTATGCCAAGGTGCACCCCCTGAGAAATTATGCCAGGCAACAGACCTGGTATAAGAAGGTTTATTGCAGGAAGGGAGAGGTGGGGTAGAGGCAGTGAGCGAGCCGTGAGGGCAGAGAAAGAGGGGCCAAGGGAGGGACAAAGAGGGGGGGGCATGGAGAAGAGAAAGAGAGAGCAAGATGGGGTGGTGGGAGTCTTTTTATCAGGCCTGCACACCTGGTGTGCAGATAATGACTGAAGACTTGGCTCGGTCCCTGAGGGTAGGCAGATCCCTAAGCACAGTCCATAAAAATGCTAACAGTGTTAACTGTCAAAGTTCACTGAAGGGAACTGTATTTCTTTATGTAAAGTACTTCCAGGAAGTTTGAGAATGTCTTTTATGTTAGTAGTGATGCGTGTAATAGTTTTAGGTCACAGTCTAGTCTCGCAGGCTTTCATACCAAGTGTGAAAGCTCAGGTGTTAGACTACTGTTTCTCGGATTCAACCTGGTGCTTTATATAGCTCCTTATGTAACTGGTTATCTAATCTTTTAGAGTAGCCAAAAGAAAGGTTGTTAAAACAATGATCTATCAACCTTGCTTTCTTTTTCCAAAAACAAACTTACAGGTTAATCAGCATATCCAAAGTTTCCTTCTCATTTGTTGTTTTTAAATTCTAGGAAATGTCATTCAGTGCATGCCTGGTGAGATTTTATTTTATTTTCCCCTTTCTGATACTTGTCTTTTTAAATATACTTTTTTGACATTGCCTTACATGAAAGCTGTATTTATACCTTTCCACTTTTTGGTCTCCTCCCTTCAATTTTCTCATCCCCAACTTTCTCTCAAATTTATGGCCTCTTCTTTAACTATTGTTACATACATACATCTGTATATGTAAGTGTAAACTGCTGTGTCTGTTTAGTGTTTCTCCCATGTGTATGCGTGTTTAGGGCTGTTTGGGATTGGATAATTGGTAGGGAGCTCATTCCTAGAGGAAACTCTGATTCTCCCAGTAGACATTAAATACCTGTAGTTCTTTATCTAGGACAGCAGTTTGATTCTCATCCTTTGGGTCCTGATCCCTTTAAGGGTGGCCTAAGAGTGTTAGAAAACACAGCTATTTACATTAGGATGCATATCAGTAGCAAAATTACAATTATGAAGTATTTTCTTACATGAAATATGAAGCAGCAAAGGTAATTTTATGGTTGGGTGTTGGAGGTTGGTCTGATGCGTGTTACTGGCACTTAGGATCTGGTTACACCTATCTTTGTTTTATAGATCTGCCTAAGGCATATCTGATTAGTTGATTAAACAGCCTATATCTGGGCAGGGCAGAATGGGGTAGGCTTGGCTAAGGTTCCCGGGCTTTGGGGATTAGAGAGGATCACGGGAGAGAGAAGGACAGGAAGAGAGGAAGGAGGATGCCACAGTGGACTAGCCTGGAGAAGAAACCATGTGGGGCTGGGAGGAAGGACTCCAACAATGGCATGAAAAGGCCCAGATGAAGAATAAAAGCAAGTATTTATAAGAATATGGATGGAAGCTAGGATGGTTAAGGAGGATGGCATTGGATGGGGGCTGGGTGATGGGTGGTGAGGATATTCAGACAGCGTTAAGTAGGGATATCTGCTTGGCCCAAGGTAAACATAAAGTCTAACAGGTGTCTGTGTCTTATTATTTATGATAGCAGGTTAGATAATGCCACCATGATAATCTTAGGGCTAATAATAAATGTTCTATAGCCCAACACCCATGTATTATTTACTACAACAGTTGGGGGTCACTACAACACGAGAAACTGTAATAAAAGGTCTCAGCATCAGAAAGGCTGAGAACCACTGGTCTAGTAGTAGGGCCTTGTTTGATTTCTGCCACTTACAGTGGCATGCCACCTGGTGTCATCGTGTGGGTCTCACTTAAGCAAACATGTTTTTGAGTTTTCATGGGTACAGCTTCCCTGTCATAGAACATGCTAGTTCACTGGAGATGTCCTGGTCTTTTGGCTTCTATAATATTTCTGCCCCCTCTTCCTTGGTAGTGTATGAGCTTTAGAGGTAGGAATTGTGTTCTAGAGGTAGGGTTGGTTGTTCCCTGCAGTTGGAACAGTTGTGGATTTTTTGAGTCTCTGTCTGCTACAAAAAGAAGCTTCTTTGGTGAGGCTTGCAAGCTACACCTAACTATGAATGTAGGGTAATTATTTAGAATGCAGCAAGAAATTATAGGAAACTAGAAATAGTAGGTTCTCTTATGAGCCGTGGATAGTTGCTAGGTTTATAGCACCAGGAATAGATTCTCTTTTATTGAGTAGGCCTTATGTCTAGTTGGATAGGTACTAGTTCTAAGTACATAAGTACCTTAAGTCTAATTGGACAGGTTCATAGTTCTAATTATCTAAGACATAAATGCCACAATTGCATCCTTGGGGATATTTTGCCATGTGGCTCATTGTGGTGGTTGATAAGTTACATTTGGGTAGGACTATTGATTGCTTTTCTTCCCCTTGGTATCTGGTTTTAGCATCTTTGAATACTATGAGAACCATTCTTCAGGGAGGAGGCTTTGAAGTCAGATCCAGCTTTATTTCTTGGAAGAATGGAGTCTTCAGCAATAGGGCCATATCTTCAAATTGTGGGAGGCACCTAAGGGACATGGCACAGTCTATAATATTGGGGGGTACGTGTCTTTGATTCTCTTAACCAACAACTTGGAAGTAGGTTTCCTATGCCTGACACTGGGGTAGTTGTTAGATACTCTATAGCTTTTTGTAGTGATTGTTATCACCCCAAGTCGCATTGCTTTATTTAATATATATAATATATAGTACACATTTTAAGTAAACAGAAGATTTCCCTATACAATTTTTGAACATTCTTCATGTTATTTATCCATCCTCCTCCTTCTTACCAGGTATATGCTCCCACCTACCTTCCCTTCATAGCACTCCTGTTCTATTATTCCTTCTTTAGATCTCCACCCATCCCCACCTGGTAACATCTTACTTTCCTGGCATTTCCAGTGACTCCAGGCACACCTAAAGAGTCACACCTAAGATCTACAAACAAGAAAGTACATGCAGCATTTGCCTATCCGGGGACCTGCGATAGTCAAAGCAGTCCTAAGCAAAAATGGCAATGTTTGGGGCATTGCTACAACAAAATGTAAAACATATTACAGAACTGTAGTAATAAAAATGGCATGAGGCTGACACCTAAAACCGACTTCTAGATCAGCGGAACGAAACAGAAGACCCACATAAGACCGTCTAACTACAGCCATCCTGTGTTTGACAAAGATGACAAAAACACATGCTGGAAAAAAGACAGCATCTTCAGCAAATGGTGCCAGGAAAACTGGATGTCTGTGAGTAGAAGAATGCTTCTAGACTTATGTTTATCACTTTACATAAAAATCAGTTGTGAATGGATCAAAAAGCTCGATGTGAAACCTGAGATGCTGAAGCTGTCAGAAGAAAATGTAGTCATCACCCTACGAGATGTTTGAATTTCACTGATTGGGTTGCTTAATCTCTTGTTACTTAGTTGTTGTTGTTTTTTAAAACTCTTTGTAGATGCTACATATTTATCCTCTGTCAGATCCCATTATCTAGACTCCTCCTTCACTCTATTGCTTCCTGGGCTGTGCAGAATTTTTAATTTTTAAATATTTAACCTCTGTGTGTGCATGTATGTGTGTGTGTGACAGAGACAGAGACAGACAATTTGCAGAGTTTCTTCTCTTCCTGCATGTGGATTCTGGGACTCGAGTAGAGGTCTTCTGGGACAGTAGCTAGCTCTTCTACCCTCAGCCCCATCTACATATTATTGCATAGTTCAACTTCACTAAAATGTGGTTACGTTACAAAATAATATATGACAATCGTTTTATCAACTTTTTGTCTAATAAATAATTAAACCATTTCCCCTATAATTTCTACTTAGACAGTTTGCCCATACTCTGTGACTGGGACCTTTAAGCATCTCCCACTTAGCGGTGACTGTCTTGCCACAGTGCATTTTAATAGACTCAGTGACGACAGTTAAAAAACAATCCTATTTTCTTTCTCTTTCTCTCTCTTTTATTTGTGGCACTACTAAGAATCAAACGCAAAGCTCTGTGAGCATTCTAGGCAAGTCCTCTCCCCAGTAACTGCACCTCTAGCGTCCCATTTCTTTTTGCGTACCAGTATTATAGGATATGATGACCCAAGGTTTACGTGCTCCAAAGCACGATTTCCACAGTGGGAGGAAAACTGAACACATGACACCATTCTGACACTAACTGCTGGCTCACTGAGTCTCCATCGCTTCTGTGAACCATGAAGGGACACTGTCAGGAGTTTGTGCCTTCAGCAGCGTCTCTTTGCCTTATCTTGGAGACCACACCGAAGGGTAAATACTGTAGATGAAACCAAATGGGCTATTCCCAAAAGATAGGAGATTAAAAGAGTGAAAAAATTACTGAATCATGGTGGTGGTGGGGTGTTCTTTGGCATTATTTTAATATAAGATTATTGGATTTTTATTCTAGAGGGTGAGGACTGAATCGAGGAGTCCCACATGTTGAGCACCGGCTTTGTCTCTCAGCCACATTCCCTGTTTGTTTAGATGGCTCAAGTGCTTCTCCTGGTCATGGGATATGTGTTGGGACTTGGTCTGATTACTTGTATTTTGATGCTAATTACTGGCCCCCAAGATCTGGTTACTGGCTGGATACTACTATCCTTGTGTAAACCTTCCTAAGACATTATACCAGATTGGCTGCTTAAAGGCCTAAAACCTGGGCAGGGTAGAATGGCAGGCTAAGGTTCCTGGGCTTTGAGTTGAGGAGAATCACCAGAAACAGACAGACAGGAATTGAGGAGGAATGAGGACACCACAATGGGTTGGTGTGGAAAGGAACCACACCAAGAAAGGAAAGATTCCAAGGATGGCGTGCATGGGAAAACAAAACAAAACAAAACAAACAAAAAACAGGATAAAAAAATACAAGTGTCTTTGGATTATGGATGGAAGGCAGCCCAGATAGGAACAGTTAGACAGATGGCATTGGATGGGGGCTGGGAAATGGATGGTGAAGTTATTGAGCCAGCATAGGTAAAATATCTGCCCAGCCCAAGGTAAATAAGGCAATTATAAAATCTAAAAGGTGTCTGTGTGTATTTGATTGTGATAGCAGGTTAAATAATGCCACTCTAACAGTTATAGCCGAATAATAAACATTTTATGGCTCAACACTAATTTAAATGAATATGACAGCTATGCTAAGAAATTCTCACTGTTTTATTTTGTACACTTTCAATGAAGAAAAAAATTAGTGAAAATGTGAAGAAATGAATAGTTTATATCTATAAGCATATAAAGATGCCTTTTCATGTTATATATTACTTCTATGGAAGCTAGCTGCTCTGTCCGGGTGTACCTTTTCTCCTCTCTCACTATAGATACAGCTCAGAGAACACAACTACTAAGTAAGGTGTCTTTCTAATAGTCCCTATCATGAGAGGTGATGGATAATGATCATGAACTTCCTTACACTGCACAGAACAGGAAGAGCAGAACAAGAGCTCAGGAGAGCCTGAGCATTTCCTCCAGAAGGAGAGGGAGAGTGAGCACACTGGGAATGAGCTTTGCTGTTCTGGCAGCTGGGGATTCTTTGCAAAGAAAGGTCTTTGGCTCCAGGTTGGTTTTGTCCACTGTGACTTGCCATGCTGCAAAGGAGAGTCATCATACATCCTTCTTCCTTGTACAGGGCACTTCTATCCTAAACCGAACAATTTCAACTGAACAAATAAAATTCTCTGTTGTTTTTTTTTTTTAACAAAATAAGTATACTCTTTTCAAATTCTTTCTAGCACCATTGATCCGTCACTGACATCATCACTACCATCACCACCACCACCACGACCACCAACACCAAAACCTGCTGACACTAAGAGTAACCGCTACCACTTTCTGCCAATCTGAGTGTCAGCTGGGATCAGAGTAGTTGTTACAGATGTGACAGTCTCAAAACTTCAGATCTTACCTGAAGGTCTTTAATCCATCGGAATTTTTTTTTGTGCAGGGTGAGAGATAGAAATCTAGTTTCATTTTCTTGTGTGTCCTTTATGTATAGGCATGTATGTGCAGGTGTGCAAGCATGTGTTCTTGTGGAGATCAGAGGTCAGCATCAGCTGTGTTCTTCTGTTGTTCTGCCATTTCATTACTTATTTATTTACTTGTTTGTTTATAGGCCTTTCTCTTTCAATTGTAGAGCGGGTGGATGACCAGTGGACTCCAGAGATCTCTCTCCGCCTCCTCACTTCTGCAGGGTGAACGTTAGACTCTTATCTCTCCTCATCTACAAAATTCAACTCAAAGTGGATCAAAGAACTTACTTTAAAACCCCAAATTCTGTATCTGTCAGAGGAAAGCATAAGGCAAATACCTTCATGGTATTGACAGGAGCAATGATTTTCTGTCCAAGGCTCCAATTATGATTTTAAAATATGAAAATATAACACATTTTAAAAGGTTCTTGCAGGAAAGGAAAAAAATCAACAATGTAAAAAGACGCTCTACAGAGTGGGAGGAAATCATTGCCAGGAATTCACCAGAGTGAGGATTAATACACGGAATAGCTTTAAAAAATGTTAAAAGTAACAGGAGGATGAACAAATTAAAGAAGAAATACAAATTACCAATAGAATCATTTAAGAATAGTTGGTGGTCGTTGTGGCACACGCCTTTAATCTCAGCACTCTTGAGGCAGAAACAGGTGGATCTTTGAGTTCGAGGACAGCCTGGTCTACAAAGTGAGTTGCGGGATGGCCAGGGCTACACAAAGAAACCCTGTCTCAAAAAAAAAATCAATATTTTTAGCCATTAAAGAAATACAAATCCAAACTCTAATAGCACCAAATGTGGAGGTATACGCCAGTGTCTCACCACTTGGGAGAGTAAGGCAGTATGATCATGAATTCAAAGCCAGCCTGAGCCATGTAATAAGATCTTGAGCCACCTAATAACACCATGTTTAAAAACAAAGAAAAAATCCTCACTCAGAAAGGCAAACTGGACAGACATTGAAAGAAGGAGAAAACAGGGAACAGGACAGGAGCTTACCACAGAGGGCCTCTGAAAGACTACCCCAGCATTCTATCAAAGCAGATGCTGAGACTCATAAACGAACTTTGGGCAGAGTACAGGGAATCTTAAAAAAGATTAGTAAGACCTGGAGAGGACAGGAGCTGAATAAGGAT
The DNA here is from genome assembly GCA_028658305.1 of Pachyuromys duprasi. Classification (NCBI taxonomy): domain Eukaryota; kingdom Metazoa; phylum Chordata; class Mammalia; order Rodentia; family Muridae; genus Pachyuromys; species Pachyuromys duprasi. The sequence goes on along the minus strand of CM053756.1, from coordinate 15,861,827 downwards.
AGCAACAGAAACAAAATATCTGGGCACAGGGGTCTTTTCTGAGACTGATTCTCTGACCAAGGACCATTCATGGAGGTAACCTAGAACCCATGCTCATATGTAGCCCATGGCAGCTCAGTCTCTCAGTGGGTGCCCTACTAAGGGAAACGGGGACTGTCTCTGACATGAACTCAGTGGCTGGCTCTTTGACAGCCTCCCCCTGATGGGTGAGCAGCCTTGCCAGGCCACAGAGGAAAACAATGCATCCAGTTCTGATGAGACCAGATAAGCTAGAGTCAGATGGAAGGGGAGGAGGACCTCCCCTATCCATGGACTTGGAGAGGGGCAGGGAGGAGGTAAGGGAGGGAAGGCGAAATTAGGAGGGGAGGAGAGAGGGGGCTACAGCGGGGATACAAAGTGAATAAACTGTAATTAATATAAAAATAAAAATTTAATTTAAAAAAACAAAGAAAAAAAACCTGAGAAGCAATATCCCCCAAATAAACAAACAAACCATGTTGAAAGTCCATTTCAATCTACTCACAGTGGCTATTATAAAACAACTAAAAAAATAGAACAGTAATAAATGCTGATGAGAATATGGAGGGAAAAAAAGGAAAGTGGAACTCACACACTGTTGCTGGGACTGTAAATTAGTAAAACCACTATGGAACTCTCTCGGAATTCCTCAAAAAAATCTAAAAAAACAAATAAACAAACAAAAAAACCTGTTTGTATTTGTTATATGATACTGCTCCTGGACATTTAATGAAAGGAAATTTAAGTTACCTGTGAAGAGGTATCTCTGTGTGCATGTTTATGTGGCACTATTCATGACAGTTGTATAGAATCCACCTAGCTGTCCATCAATGGAAGGGTAAAGAAAACGTAATCCATACACAATAAAGTTTCAGTCAGCCACAAAGGAGAATTGCTGTATCATGGCAAACCTGCAAGGGAAAGTTGGTATGACAGTCACATACCTCTTCTTGTGGACACCCAGCTAATCCCCAGAAAAGTTCCTGGGTTCCCACAGGGTCTCCAGCTTCTAGTCATGTGCCTGTGTGTTGTGCTCACCTGCAAGTGAATACCTTTTGGGTTTTAGGGCACTGAGCTCCAACCTCAGGCCTCTAGATGCCTGGGAGCCCCAGATGTTGCTCCAAAGCTCAGCCTGTTGATTCAAAGAATCTACCAAACCAAGAGCTGGTTCTTTGAGGAAATCGACAAGATAGATACACCCTTAGCCAAACTAACTAAAAAGCAGAGAGACACTACCCAAATCAACAAAATCAGAAATGAAAGGGGGGACATAATGACAGACACTGGGAAAATCCAAAGAATCGTTAGGTCTCTACTTCAAAAGCCTATATGACACAAAATTTGAAAATCTAAATGAAATGGACAATTTTCTCGATAGGTTCCATATACTAAAGTTGACTAAAGATCAGATAAATAAATTAAATAGTCCTATATCCCCTAAAGAAATAGAAGCAGTCATCAAAAGTCTCCCATTCAAAAAAAGCCCAGGGCCAGATAGTTTCAGTGCAGAATTCTACCAGACCTTCAAAGCAAAGCTAATACCAATATTCTTCAAACTATTCCGCTAAGTAGAAACAGAAGGAACATTACCAAACTCATTCTATGAGGCCACAGTCACCTTGATACCTAAGCTGCAGAAAGACCCAACAAAGAAAGGAAATTTCAGACCAATTTCCCTTATGAACCTTGACACATAAATACTCAATAAAATACTCGCAAACCGAATCCAAGAACACATCAAAGATATCATCCACTGTGACCAAGTAAGCTTCATCCCAGGCAAGCAAGGGTGGTTCAATATATGGAAATCCATCAACATAATCCACCATATAAACAAACTGAAAGAAAAAAACCCACATAATTATCTCCTCAGATGTCAAAAATCATTTGATAACACCCAACACCAGTTCATGTTTAAAGTCTTGGAGAGATCAGGAATACAAGGTACATACCTAAACATAGTAAAGACGGCATAGAGCAAGGCTATAGCCAACACCAAGCTAAACAAAGAGAAACTCAAATCAGTCCCACTGAAATCAATGACAAGGCAAGACTCTCTTTCAATATCTTTTCAACATAGTATTTCAAGTCTTAGCTAGAGCAGTAAGACAACTAAAGGAGATCAAGGGGATACAAATCAGAAAGGGAGAAGTCGAAGTATCACTATTTACAGATGATATGATAGTATACAGGAGTAACTAAAAAAATTCTACCAGGGAATTCCTACAGCTGATAAACACCTTCAGCAAAGTGGTTGGATAAAAAATTAACTTAAAGAAAATCAGTAGCCCTTCAGTATACAAAAGACGAATGGGCTGAGTAAGAAATTAGGGAAATGATACCCTTCACAATAGCCACAAAACCATAAAGTATCTTGGTGAAACTCTAACCAAGGAAGTGAAAGATTTGTATGAAAAAAACGTCAAGTTCCTGAAGAAAGAAATTGAAGAAGATATCAGAGGATGGAAAGATCTCCCATGCTCATGGATCAGTAGAATTAACAGTAAAAATGGCCATCTTACCAAAAGCAATCTACAGATTCAATGCAATTTCTATCAAAATATATAATTCTTTTCAGACTTTGAAAGAAAAATTCTCAACTTCATATGGAAAAACCCAGAACTGCTAAAACAATCTACATTAAAGATCTTCTGGAGGTATCTCCATCCCTGATCTCAAGCTGTACTAAAGAGCAACAGTAATAAAACTCCATGATGCTGCCATAGAAACAGAATGGTGGATCAATGGAATCAAGCACCCAGAAATAAACCCCCATACCTACAGATACTTGACTTTTGACAAAGAAGCCAAAACCAAACAATGGAAAAAAGATAACATCTTCAACAAATGGTGCTGGTCTAACTGGTTGTCTACATGTAGGAAAATGCAAATAGCTCCATATCTATTACCCTGCACAAAATTTGGTCCAAGTGGATCAAAGATCTCAACATAAAACCAGACACACTTCTGTTAGACAAAGTGGAGGAGAGCCTTGAACTCATTGACACAGGAGACAACTTCCTGAACAGAATACCAACAGCCCAGGCTCTAAGGTCAACAATTAATAGATTGGACCTCATGAAACTGAAAAGCTTCTGTAAAGCATAGGACACAGTCAAAAGAACAAAACGGCAGCCTACAGACTGGGAAAAGATCTTCACCAACTGTATATCATACATAGAGCTAAAATCCAGGATATGTAAAGTACCCAAGAAATTAAACACCAACAAACCAAATAATGCAATTAAAAAATGGGGTACAGAGCTACACAGAATTTTCAACAGAAGAATATCGAGTTTCAGAGAAACACTTAAAGAAATGCTCAATTTCCTTAGTCATCAGGGGAATGCAAATCAAAATGACTTTGAGATTCCATCTTATACCCATCAGAATGGCTAAGATCAAAAACTCAAGTGACAACACATACTGGAGAGGATGTGGAGAAAGAAGAACCCTCCTCCATTGCTGGTGGGAGTGCAAACTTGTACAACCACTCTGGAAATCAATCTGGGGTTTTCTCAGAAAATTGGGAATAGTGCTACCTCAAGACTAGCTATACCACTCCTGAGCCTATATCCAAAATATGCTCAAGTACACAACAAGGACATTTGCTCATCTATGTTGTAGCAGCTTTATTTGTAATAGCCAGAACCTGGAAACAACCAAGATGTCCCTCAGTTGAGGAATAGATATAAAAATTGTGTCACATTTACACAATGGAATGCTACTAAGCTATTAAAAACAAGGAAATGATTAAATTTGCAGGCAAATGGATAAAACTAGAAAAGATAATCCTGGGTGAGGTATCCCAGACCCAGAAAGATTCACATAGTATGCATTCACTTATAAGTGGATATTAGACATATAGTACAGGATAACCATACTACAACCTACAGACCTAAAGAAACTAAACAACAAGGAGGACCCTAGGGAGGATTTAATCTCATTCAGAATGACGAACAGGACAGACACCAGAAGTGGTGGAAGAGAGGGAGCAGGATGGGAGCCTACCGTAGATGTCCTCTGAAAGGCTCCACCCAGTAGGAGGTTGAAGCAGATGCAGAGACTCACAGGCAAACTTTGGACAGAGAGCAGGGAATATTATAGAAGAGAGGGAGGAGGGTGATAGAAGGACACAGAGGGGACAGGAGCTCCACAAGGAGACCAACGTAGCCAAAAAATCTGGGCCCAGGGGAGCCTGCAGAGACTGATGCACCAACCAAAGACCGTTCATGGAGAGGGCCTAGAACTTCTGCTCAGATGTAGCCCATAGGCAGCTCAGTCTCCATGATGGTACCTGAGTAAGGGGAGTAGGGGATGCCTCTGTCATGAACTTGGTTGCCTGCTCTTTGATCACTTCCCCCTGGTGGTGGTGGGGGGGGCTTGCCAGGCCACAGAGGAAGAGGAATCAGGCAGTCCTTATGAGACTTGATATGCTAGGGTCAGACGGCAAGTGAGGAGGACTCCCCCTTTCAGTGGACTAGGGGAGGGGGTTGGGGGAATAGTGGGAGGGAGGGACTGGGAAGGGATGAGGGAGCGGACTACAATAGGGACATAAAGCGAATAATTTGTAAAAAATAAAAATTAAAAATTAAAAAAAAGGAAATATCAGAAAATCACTTCTCTTTTATTTTAGGAAGTGTATTATTTCTCTATTTGAGGCTTGGAAACCATAGAAACTGTATCTGAAAACATTGCTGGGACAAGAAAACGTCACTATTTTAAGACTGATGATTGGAACCACAACCAGCGCTGAACCCGGCAGTCATCTGGAACTGGGTTGATGATATATTTAGCGCTGAATGGATCTTGGCAATTTCTGATCAAATGACTCCCAATGAGACTTCACAACAGCCTCGGGGTGTGATTCCTCTGGGCTATGACATGGGTAAACATTTACACACACTGACGCACAGCTGCGCTCTATTACTTTACTAGTCCATGTGGAAAGACCATGCCTGGGTCTAAATCAGGAATGCCTAATAATAAGATCTTTGGATGTAATCTACTAAATTTATCTTTTAGAGACATTTTAAAAATTTACTTTTTATTTAAAAAGTTATGTGTTTGTGTATGTGTTTCTGTGTGTGGATTATGTGCCCACAGAGGCCTGAAGCACCGGGTTCCCTGGAGATGGAGTTACAGACAGTTGTGAGCTCCTTGATATGGTGTTCAGTCCTTATTCGGATTCCCTGGCAGTATGTGCTCTTAGCCACTGAGCCGTTTCTAGACACATGAAAAAGACCACTCTTACGAAATATAGTGTGCCCACAGAAATCCACAAAGATAGACAAAACTTTTTTCTATAATTTTTACTTTTTTATATTAATTACAGGTTATTTACTTCCTATCCCAGCCATAGGCCCCTTCCTCTTTCCCTCCCAATCCCACCCTCGCTCCCTCATCTCCTCCCTGCCCCTCTCTAAATCCACTGATAAGGGAGGTCCTCCTCCCCTTCCATCTGACCCTAGTTTATCAGGTCTCATCAGGACTGGCTGCAATGTCCTCCTCTGTGTCCTAGCAAGGCTACTCCTCCCTCGGGGGGTGGGGAGGTCAAAGAGCCCGCCACTGAGTTCATGTCAGAGACAGTCCCTGTTCCCATTACTAGGGAAACCCAGATGTTGAGCTGCCATGGGCTACGTCTGAGCAGGGGTTCTAGGTTATCTCTATGCATGGTCCTTGGTTGGAGAATCAGTTTCAGAAAGGACCCCTGTGCCCAGATATACAAAGGCAACACCAACATGACCTTCACCTGACTCAGAGGCACAATGTGGCCAGCACACTGGTGGCCGCTGCTTCCTCTTTGTCATGGCAGCCTGTCTTTACCCCTCAGAGGGAACCATTAGGCCAGTACTTTTGTCCGTTACTTTCCATTTTGCCTCCTAACTGTGCGGTGGCAAGCAAGGCAGTTCACTATTGCTTCTCCTGCCTCTCATCTCAGTCCTCTTCCTGCTCCTTTTTCTCTTCTTCCTCTTCTGTTCCTCCTCTTCCTGCTTTTCCTCCTGCTCCTCCCTCTCCTCTGGCTTTTCTTCTTCCTTCAATACTGGGGATTGAACCTGGGGCTTTGTGTATGCTGGACAGATATACAGGTAATGGACTTCTCTTCAGCACTGGGTTGTTTTTGTTTTTGTTTTTTTTCTTCAATGGAATCCTAATATTCAAATACTACATGATAGTATTTGAATATTAGTGCTTATTGCATACCTATCATGTGACAGTAACGGGGACGCACTGATCATGGAACTTGGCAGTGATCAAATACAATGGTAAAGTGTATAGGGTTATTTGACTCTTTCCACACATAATAACTGAAATTTGCGAAGTACAGGCAAGTTTAGGATGTAGCATTTCTGAGCTCAGTTAAAAAATACAGAAAGTTTGTTTTTTTAAAAACTATTTTGAAAGCTGTGTTAGTTGTCTTGACTAAATGGGAAAACTTGGGATTTTCTAGAGATCTATTGTAATCACCTCTTTATATTTTGCTTTAATGTTCCATTCGTGCTTGTACAAAGTGAGAAACTTAAATGCAGAAAGACACATGGACCAGTCTGTCCTTGGCCCGTCACACAGTGTTGTTCTGTTTCTGGTATAAGGCCTAAATAGAACAGTGTTTTTGATATTCTTGCTCACAGTGGTCCCGGGATGTACTAGAGATGGGATTGCCTGGCCTGAGGAATGCTACAGGACAGTCTAAACTGTTAGGGGCTGAGACTGTGAGTATAGTACGGAGAGACTGTATCAGTTCTACCTCAAGTCAATCATTTAGCTGTGAGGATTTGGGTAAGCCATTTACCTTCTCTGAGACTAAGTTCAACTACATGACATATGGGTACTGATTGATAATTTTCAACCTGAAGTTCAAGGGCCATCCCATGTTCTTACTTTAAATGCAGATTCCTGAGCCTCATTGGACCCCTCTGCTCCTGGGAAGTTGCATGTTTATCAAGCTCCCATGCAGGAAGACCATGAGCCAAGTGATGGCATTAAGTCTTCTTCAGGTGGGAAGTTATGGGATAAAATTGGAATTTTTAGAACTTAAACATCTTTTATCACAGTTCAGTGGTATCTTTCTTCAGACTCCTATAATTTTATTAATAAAAACAAATGTACAGGCATTCTAATTCATTGGCTACCATTGCTACAAGTAAGCAAAACACAAGTCCAAGGGGACAGGTATCAACATAGCTTGAGATAATTGGGTGCAGGAACAGAATTAAAAATATTGTCCCAGTGAAACTTGTATGCACATCATTAAAAACCGTTAATACAGGATAAAACACCACCACCACCACGTCCTAGCTTTTCGACAGAACCCAATTACTAGTGTGCTAACAGCAGACAGATATCATGTAGAGTGCTGGCCAGTCTTATTAGGAAAACTAAGAATTTGTTTATACTCTCAAAACAACTTTAACACTCAGCTCATTTAATTATAAAGTATGCTAAATATAACACCCAACAGATTGGAGACAGTCTGTTGCCTGGTCTGTTTTTACTTTGACACTGCATTCCTTCTATGTTTTTCAAATTCTTTGATGACTACTGAGGGGACCAGGTGACTGTGGCACTCCTTATAATACTCAGTACCTCCCTAAGAAAATTGTTTTTCCCTTTTTGAAAACATTATTTTTTTTCTTTTCTAAGTTACTACATAAAGTGATGGGTTTATCTACATGGCATTTTCATACATCTGTGACATAATATTTTGTTTTATTCATCCCCCCCATCCATGAGTCTTACAATACTCTTTCCACACAAATAGCTCTCTCTGCTCCTTTTTTGTGTTGATACCACTCTCCTTGGCTTCATGATGTGATCCAAACATCTCACTGTGGTGATCAGAGAATGAGTTAACTCCAGCCGACCTCTCTTTTTTTTTTCTTTTTTCTTTTTTTTATTTCTTATCAGCCGACCTCTCTTAACACTTGTTTTTTACAACATTGCTTAAGTAATTGGCTCCTCCTCCATTCACCTGAGATGATCACCTGACACCCCCATCCCCCGTGCATCCCTGTCTGACTTTGGTTGTGTATTTCTGTTATGTGCTGAATGAGAATGGCTCCCATAGACTCATACGTGTGCATAGTTGGCTCACAGTTGGTAGAGCTGTTTGGAAAGGGTTAGGAGGTGTAGCCTTCCTTGTGGGAGGAGGTGTGTCAGTCATTGGGGTGGGCTTTGAGGATTTCTGTCACCCACAGTGTGCTTCTCTCTGCCTTTTACTTGCAGATCAAGATGTGAGCATCCAGCTGAGCCTGTCACCATGCCTTTGCTCTGATATCATGGACTCTAACCCTCAAAACTGCAAGCTTTCTTTTATAAGCTGCTTCAATACCAGGTGTGGTGGGACATGCCTTCAATCCCCGCACTCTTGAGGAAGAGGCAAGCAGATCTCTGATTTCACAGCCAGCATGATCTACAGATCAAGTTCCAGGAGAGCCAGGGCTACACAGAGAAACTCTGTCTCAAAAAACAACCAAGCAAGCAAGTAAACAAACAAACAAAAAGTCACCTTAATCATTATTATTATTATTATTTTGCAGAAATAGAAAAGTAACTAAGACAACCACCATTTCTTCTGCCTTTCTCCTGAATTCATTAGCTAATGAACTACCATTTTTCCCTTAAGACACAGAATTTTCTGAGGATTCTGGCTGAAGAGGATTGATTCACTTCAATGAGACTCATGGCACTGTTGTAACCTGCTTGAAAGGTATATCCCCTCTGTTGAGACCTACTTTAGCTCTTAGCATAGCTGTGGCCCCTCTGCTAACACCTGCTGTTGCCTTTAGCATATCAGAAGCCATTTTGCCTCCAAGCCTCCATTTTGATCATAAGGTGAAGAAATTAAGCCCACGTTCTCAGGCCCTAGGTGCCTGAGACCAGGATACAATTCAATAGTTTAATGTTTGCTGCTTAGAATAAAACAATAGATGAGAAATGCATGTTCTGCTTGAGTTAAAGATAAAGTTTTTTTTTTCTGTTAGAGTTAAGACCGAAACATCCTGCCAGGTTCTTTTCTTCCAGAATGGTAGAGAACTGGAAAGTCCCCAAGCCTGTATCCCAGCCAACCAGCTTGAAGTGCTTTGTCTAGCTATTTAGATACAATACACTTGGAATATCAATATACTTTGATTACGTTTAGTTAAAATGATGTAATGCTGTCCTCTCCTTGTTTTCTACACTTGGTTACCATGTTACTATTTTTTTTTTAAATGAAAAGCCTGCCTTAGAAACAGATGGTGTCACAGTCTAGCTCCTGAGATCAGATTGTGCCCCTGGCTGGTCAGTCTTAACCCATAGCAGGCCTCACTGTAAATGTAACTTGACCCAGTGTTTGAATACACAGTGGCGACTCTACCCATCAAACAAATTTTCAAGTTTGTGATTGTCGGTGTGGTGACTAGTTTTCAACAGCAATATCTCCAGGGGAAGCTAATTATAAGCAAATTAGTAATTGAGCAAGTTGCCTAAGCTAGTTGGCCTCAATGGTTGTTGCCAACATAAAAGCCTGATGCATACTTCTACACTGCTGATCAAACTAATCCACTTTTCCTTTACTCTTTTCATAAAGATGGATATGTTTAGCCTGCTTTTTTTTTTTTAAGAAACAGAGGGAATGGGAGGTACTGGGAGGAGTAGAAGTAGGGGAAACTGTGGTCGGGAGGTAATGTATGGAAAGAATAAAAATTACAGAAATTATGGTACTTTTACACAATGGAATATACTACTCAGCAATTAAAAAGGAGGAAATCATGAAATTCTCAGGCAAATGGTGGGACCTGGAAACGATCATCCTAAGTGAGGTATCCCAAAAGCAGAAAGAAACATATGGTATATACTCACTTATATAGACCTTAGGATAGGAAGGTCATGCTGAAATCTACACACCTAGGGAAGATATACAAGAAGGAGGACCCAGGTTGGTATGATCAATGCTCGTTTAGATGAACAAATGGGATGGACATTGAATGGAGGATAAAACAAGCAACAGGACAGGAGCATACCAAAGAGGACCTCTGAAAGAATCAATATAGCAATGTATCAAAGCAGATACTAAGACTCAGAACCAAGCCTTTGGCAGAGGGCAGGAAATAATAATAAAAATAGGGGAAGGTAATAAGACTTGTGGAGAACAAGAGCTTCACAAAGACCAAACTGAGTAGGGCACAGGTTTCTTCTATGGGACAGTTTCTCCAACCAAGGACCATGTATGGATATGTCCTAGAACCCCCACTTAGAAGTGGCCCATAGTAGCTCGGTATCCAACTGAAGACCCTAGTAAGGGGAACAGGGACTGTTTCAGACATGAACTCGATGGCTGGCTCTTTGACTCTCCCCCATACACGCCAGGGAGTAACAGCCTGGCTAGATCCCAGGGGAGGACATTGTAGCCAGCCCTGAGGAGACAAGATGAACTGGGGTTGGATGGAAGGGGAGGAGATCCTTCCCTGTAGGTGGACTTGGAGGGGGCGGGGAGGAGATGAGGGAGGGATGGGGAGAGTGGGAGGGAAAGAGGGAGGGGGCCACGCTGCCGGGGATGCAAAGTAACCTAACCTCTGATTGATATAAAAATAAAAAATAAAAAAGAAATAAAGTCATAAATTTTTCCTAAAAATAAATAAATAAATAAAAATAATAATGTAAAACACCAGTCTGTAAAATTTAAAAATTTTAAAGTGTGATTTTTTAATTCATTGTCTTTAATTTTTTTAAATGTTTTGTAACTGGTAATGATTTATAGAATTAATAAATGTTTTAACAACAACAACAAAAAGCTAGGCACCACTGCATATGCCTGCAACCACACACAGGGTTGGAGACAGGTAGATACCAGGAGCTTGATGGCAGCCATCTGAACAGGGAGCGTCTAGTTCATGGAGAGACCTTGTGTCAAAAACTAAGTTGGAAGAGTGGGTAGGCAGGGGGGGATCCCTTTTCTGAGGACTAGGGGAGGGGGATGAAGGAAGGAGGGTGAGGCTGGAAGGAGAGGAGGAACGGGGCTATGACTGTGATAAAAAGTGAATAAATGAATGTATAAGAAAAAAAAAAGAAACAGGAAATGGGAGGTACTGGGAGGAGTAGAAGTAGGGGAAACTGTGGTCGGGAGGTAATGTATGGAAAGAATAAAAATTAAAAGTAAAAAATGAAAGTGATATCAGGACACATACTTATTTTTTATATTAGAAGAAAATCCACCTCATAGATCACTGTTGTGTCTAAATCAGTTAAAATATTCCAGATAAAAAGAACTAATAGGGCATAAATTGCTTCCTGAATGTTTGCGCTTGTCAGCTGTCATAATCACATGGGCTTGTCAATGAGCGCTGAAAGTTTAGCAGACAGAGGAGCAGAGAAGAGCCTCAATTTGAAGTTGACTACGGACCAAAAAAAAAATTGTTTTTTTCCTTTTCCTCTGGTGGACCGTTCAGTCTGTTCTTGGAAGATCATCAACTAATAAGTTGAGACTTACTGTTCTTGCACGAGACAACGCGTTTGACTCTAAGCCTACTGTAAGACCTAAGCCTTAAGTCATCATAACTTAAAAATACCCTGTAAGAGACCTATGGATTGATGTTTGACTAAATATTGAGTATTGTGGTGGTGTTTTGTCAATAAGCTAGACGTCAAAGTTCTTCCCTCATGGTTATTCTGCCTCTTCCATTCACCAGAAACCTCCTGAAAGATAGCAATTGCTCACACAGCCGAACGTTGCTCGGAGTTTGTGCTGAGCACAGTTGGTTACTGTTGTTTATTTTGTTTTCAGAATCAGCACATACAGGAACAAGTGACTAACCTCCGGATCACCTATGAACTTTTCCTTTCATAACTTAATCCTGTACAATCAATAGGTTATTATAGTTTCTATAGCCATTAATTTTTAACTTGCAAGATTTCATGGAATTTCTATATAATAACCTCCCAAAGACTTCTTGAAATATCCATAGGGAAAATGTTGTATTTAAAAGAACTTTCAAAAGTATTTCACCAAAAACTATTAGAAGTTTAAAACAACATTACAGTTACTTTGAACATGATTCGAGAATAGGCATTTATTGTCTATTCTGTTATTTTCTGTCTAAGTTTCCAATAATATACATTTAGTTCTCAACTCACTGTTCTTCAACATTTATTTTTATCTGAGCAAATATCGGCTGATTCTTAAACTCTGTTGTTGTGGCATAGTGGAGGCCAAGGTCATGCGTTCAGTTCACGTAAGGTTCAGTTGGTTCCACTTGCCCAGGGGTACCACTTCTAACTGTCTTTAGCTATTGTGCAAATGGATGTTATTGAACCCCTGAGGCACAGTTCAAAAGAATGGATGGATGTGTGCACATCTATAGTTATTAATGGAAAATCAATCAGCACTGTAGCCACTCTGTTAGCAGTCACTCAGGAATGTACACAAAAGCACACGGGAAAAAGGAACGTTAATTATTTAGTTGTGTCTTACACTTAAAGATGGAAGAAATAAGAATTCCATAGGAAATTTCTCTTTATGTCTTTCCTCATAGATGATCTGAAGATTTTTAAATTATTTTTATTTTTTATATTAATTACAGTTTATTTACCTTGTATCCCAGCTGTAGCCTCCTCCTTCATTCCCTTCCAATCCCACTCTCCCTCCATTGTTTCCTCCCTGCCCCTCTCTAAGTCCACTGATAGGAGAGGTCCTCCTCCCCTTCCATCTGACCCTAGCTTAGATCTGAAGATTTTTAGAAATAATTCATGTGTTTTTCAGAACGAATGACCTTTTATTTTAGCACCACAACTGTGTCTCAATTTTTGCCTCTGGTTCTCTGTTTGTCCTGTTTGGCAGATTACCACATTCTCTCATTTGGTACTGGATGTGTCTGAAACACAATAACAAATGCCAGATTTGACCGTACTGGACACCTAGTCCCCAAGGGTGCTTTCAGCTCTGGCAGAGTTGACTTGTCACCATCAATGATATTTTCATTGATTTCAGCCACCTGTTCTACATTTAGACTGGACATTTCAGTGGCATGGTGAAGGCTGAGAATGGACATTTTGTTATCAAAGGAAGCTCAACTGTATCCTCCAGGAGAAAGATCCCATCAATATAGATATTGACACTGAGATATTGATATAGAGGGATGCTGGTACTGCATGCACTTGGGTCCACTTGGGTCTTCCTCACCTTGGGAGGCTACAGAAGTCATCTTTGCTCCTTGTGATAATGTGTCCATGTTTCTGAAGTGTGGAAGAAATACAGTAACTTCTTCCAGATCTCTGGCCAAGGTCACTCACGGTGACAAATTAGGCAATGTGGAGGGATTCATGACCACAATCCATGATACCACTTGTCACCTAGGAGACTGTGGATGACCCCTATTGGAAAATGTAGTTCAGTGACTAATAAGCTGCCAAAGAAATTATCCATATACCCACTGGTGTTGCTAAGTCTGAGGGCCAGGCCATTTCTGAGCTGAATGGGAAACTTCATGGCTTGACCTTTTGAGTGCCCATCAGTGGTTGTTCTGACTCGCTATCTGGTAGAGATGTGCTAAACATCATGGCACCAAGAAGTAGCGAGGCAGGCTTTAGAGAGGTCCTAAAGACCATATTAAACTTCACTGGGAACCAGGCTGCCTTCCGTAACTTTGACAGTAAGCTCCAACTCTTCTGCCTCTCATATTGGAGCCTGAATTGCCTCCAAGGACCGCTTTGTAAACTTTTGTTTCCTGATAAGACAGTGAGTTTGGCTACTTTGTGGCTCACATGGCCTCCCAAGATATAAGACCCAGCAAGAATACAAGTGGTTCTCATGCTGGTGAATCTCTTGTTCCAGCTCAATCTCCCAACATGCTGAGACTCTCCTCGCCAGTTCCTGCCCCAGACTCTGGAGAGGAGCAAGAACTTGAGTCCTAATATGTCATGCACCATCAGTAAATTCTGTTGCCCTCAGCACATAGTCCATTTTTTCCCCCACTAGGTACCTTCCACCAGGTTTCTGTAAATCACATGGAAATAAATATAATCTTATCTTGTGCTTTTGGAACATTTTAGATTAGGTCACGATTTGGAAAGCTTTGAGAGACTTGGCACATAAGCAAGTCACTTTCTCATTATTCTTTTTCACCCCCTTATCTTACCTTTAGAAATGTTTGAAAGTGTGATTAGTATTTAGAAAAATGGTTGGGAAAAGTCTTAGTGTGGAGTTAAGGAAATTCCAGTAGGTGAGGAATAAACCAAGGGTTAGAGTTAGGGTTAGGATTAGGGTGGGAGCTGAGAAATTAAGAAATGACAAGATGGAAAGTATTTGAAAGATTTATTTAATTTATAAAATTAAAAATTATGTATCTATTTCTGCAGGTGTGCATGCATGAATGGATGAATGCCTATGGGTGTGTGTATGTGTGTATGTGTCCATGAGTGATCCCCAGAGACAGAATTACAGATGGTTATGAGCCATCTGATGAGGGTCCTGGGATCCAGGTGCTGATAACTGAACTTGGGTTTTCTGGAAGAGCAGCTTTCTCTTTTGACCCAGGAGCCACCTCTTCAACCCTGAAAAAGTTTTGACATTCCACCTTTAGGCTGTGGTTTAACAGGCCACCTGCCGCTTGTCATTTCACGTTTGTTCACAGATAATTTATTTCACTCGAAGCACTCCTGATTTAGGCCCTCAAGCAAGAATCTCACATCATTTTGTTTGTTTCAGCTTACTCTCTCAACAACTTTCTCACAGAGACACCTTTTCAGGTTTTATTAAAGTGGAGGGAAAGCTTAGGATAGTTCATTGTTTTTGTTTGTTTGTTTTGCTTTGCTTCTGTTTTGTTTCCTGAGAACTGGGACTCCGAAGAAATCTTGACATCACTTAGATAGCTCGGACAGTTCCTCATCTTGATGAACTGCTGATATTGGAACCTTGCATAAGTATTGTGTCAGAACTTGATAGTATAAATTTGTATGTCTTACGGATTTTTTTTCATACTACACAAGCTGGCTAGCTGTATACATTATATCTTTGTTTTTCCTACATTATTGTACCTTAAAGTTTTTATTACTATATTTTTCTAAATAATGAAGAAGTGTATTCAGTTATGCCTTAAGTCTACATCTGTTTCTATAACTGAGTGCGATGGACTGTATAATTTATAAAGAGCTAAAGTTTACATTGCCCGTAGTTCTAGGGGGTATGAAGTCCAAGAGTGAGGCATTGGGTGAGGGCTTTTTTCTTGCATCAGAACATGGAAGAGGGTATTGCAAGATGGTACAGTGCACAGATGCCAGAAAAAAAAGTGGGTTTTATAACAAAACCACTCCCAGGATAACTCATTAATTCATGAATGGCTTAGTCTGTTCCTGAGGGCTTTGCTCTAATGATGAAATCACTTCCCCAAAGGCCTGAGCTACCATCGACTTTGATAATTAAAGTTTCTGATGTATGAATCAGGGAATACTTTCAAACCATAGTAATTGTGTGACTTTTTCATTAATGTATTCATACTGATATATATGTGTGTATGTGTCAGTATTGTATCTCTGACCACTTACACACTCTAGTGGTTTTCCTAGAAGCAAGAAGCTTTTAGTAATGTGTCTTTTATGACATTTTTTATGTGTTCATATGAACATGAGTATGTGGCATTCACAGAGTACTATAGAATATGTGAATATGCAGTTTAGCATATATTATAGTAGCCTTAATTATATTTTAGATATTTTCTCACTCAGATACTACTCAGCAATTAAAAAGGAGGAAATCATGAAATTCGCAGGCAAATGGTGGGACCTGGAAACGATCATACTGAGTGAGGTATCCCAAAAGCAGAAAGAAACATATGGTATATACTCACTTACATAAACCTATAGGATAGGAAGTTCAAGCTGAAATATACACACCTAGA
>CM053756.1:15819977-15838308 GCA_028658305.1 Pachyuromys duprasi | reverse complement strand
CTCCCACTCCCTCCCTCATCTCCTTCTTCCCCGCCCCCTCCAAGTCCACCAACAGGGGAGGACCTCCTTCCCTTCCATCCAACCCCAACTTATCATGTCTCCTCAGGGCTGGCTGCAAAGTCCTCCCCTGGAATCTAGCCAGTCTGTCACTCCCCGGCTTATATGGGGGAGGGTATGTTGTTGGTTATTAATATTTATTACTGATTTATCTTTTAGTTAAACAGTGCTTATTCCTAAACCAGCTGTATATCCAAATTACCATACAGAGACTAGGATGTATTTAGTTATTAACCTAGAGCAAATGCTGGGCAATGATTATTCCATCCTAAACCTCAAAGCCTGCATAGTTTCCTACCACTCAGATTTCCCATATTATACTTGCTTTTAGTCATATCTTAGATCCGGTTCTTCATGGCACCAAGTTCTCGCCTGTCCATCTCTTCTCCCTGACTCCTCTCACTTGCTTCCTTTCTCTTCCCCTCCAGACCAGGATGTCCCACCCTTTCCACTCCATTGCTCAGCACTGGTCCTTTGTTTCACTGACAACACAGAGAACAAATGGTGGCGTGTTTACACAAACTTGAGACAGGTGATGCTTTTAGAACAAACATCACAATGCAATGTCCAGATTGAAGCCAGATAGTGGGGTAGAGAAATCAGCATTTGAATGAACAAGGGTAAATTGTGTACATTCCACACCAAGAGGTGTGAGTCTTGAAAGTTTCAGGCTGGCTTGTCTTTGGCCAAGCTCTTTGCCTTCTGGTCAGCACAACGTTATAAACAGCTGCCTCTCAAGTCTGCCATTGTTGACCAAAGCTGATTCTTCACTCCTGCTTAGAATTGTGAAACAAACCAAACAAAACGAAACCAAACCAACCCAGCAACCGAACAAACAAAACCCAAAAACTCTAATCCGTCGCTCTCAGGTACTCTGTCACAGTCAAGAGGCAGGAAATTTAGAAAATCGGTGCCAAGAAATTGGGTAATTTTTTTGTGTGTGTGTGAAAAATCTGACGTTGTGGTTTGTAGCAACTGGTTTGTGGAAGGAATAAGGAATGGGGAAGAGTTTGGGCTGCAAGCTGGATGTTATAAGAAAAGCTTCACAAGCCCCTCTGGTGGGAACAAAGATGTTCAGACCTTCCAGAGAAAGATGATCAGTTAATCTAACCTCACCAGGTGTTGGGGGAGGTGAGGAGAAGCACACTTTCAGGGGTTTGGCCCTGGCCTGTTCATGTTTCCTCTTCCTATTCAGAAACAATATGTCTACGTCCTACCCCTGAAATTCCGAGACAGTAGAACAGCATTTACTGCTCACTGGTCAAAGCCATGCTTACAGTGGGAATTCTGAGTAACAGGCAGAGCACAAAGGTGTGAAAGATGTGCAGTTTGGTGGGGAAAACAACATGCATGGGTTTAATGTTGTGGACAAGGTAAGTGTAGAGAAAGTTGCTGAAACTGCCGAGCAGATTATCATCCTTAGAGACTGAGGACTTTGTGCTGGATAATAGGGAAGGTGCCTTGAGGACAAAAATTTTACTCATCAAAGTGTTCAGTGTATGAAAACGCAAATCTGTTTGAAGAATTGAATAAGAGAGTGCCTGAGGGGGGAAAAAAGTGCCTAAATAAAGAGTGGCCCCGTAGGGTACTGTAAGGAGCCTGTAAGACAGCAGAGCTGTCAGCAGCAAAATTGAGAGACATTTTGGTGATAGTGACTGGGTAACGCCCTTAAGGCATTAAGAGTTTGTAAGACAGCAGAGCTGTCAGAGTTAGATTAGAAGATATTCCTAGTAATAGTAATAAACATTTCTTTTAAGGCATTTAGTAGTAGAATTAAACAATATCAGTAGACTAACAGCCGGCATGTGTGATGTTTTAAAGTAAAGTATAGAAGTTAAGATAACGCCCTTAAAGTGCTAAGTAATGGAATTAGGTAATGCCAGTTGGTTAACAGCTGATGCGTGTGGAGGTGTGATAAGCTAAAACCATGCCCTAAAAGATGTATAAAAACTGCAGTTTGAACCTATGTAGTTGCGATGGGCTACACTCTTAAGTGAGAAAGCCCATTCCTGAACGGCTGCATGAAAAGCACAGACTACCTTAACAAGCCGGCCCTGTGAGGACCCCCTTATCAGACTGGCCCTGGAAGGCAGCTCCCGAGCAACCGCAGCTTCCTTGACAACTGAGGCCTGGCTGGAGCAGAGAAGCTCCGAGGCCCATCCAGTCAGCAGAAGATGCACCTGAGGTCCGGCAGGAACTGTGAAGTTCCGGGACCTAGAAGACACTGAAACATAACACCGGAGGCAACGTGTCCGAGCCCGTACCTGTGGTCAGGTCCTATATCCTATGAGATGTACAATGTGCTATGCAATGCTTAGATATTTGTGTGATCTGTGTGATTAAAGCAGCATTCAAAATCATTCTGGCGTTGGCTCTTATCAATACCTTGCCGCCCTAGAGAGGCGACTCGGTTAAAGTCCTCCGGCATAATTAAGCGCTCCTGACAGGTACCCTGCCCCAGAAGGCCGTCTAAAGAAGGGTTTTCTGTGGCTCAGCCATGTAGGCTCTTGGAGGCAGCTGCCACTATTATAAAAGGGGCAGGCTACTACTTGAGCTGAGAGAAGAACTTATCGTTATCCATGTGGTGATAGACTTGCTCAAGAGCAAGAGGAATAGCCTATGAGAATAATGAGAGAAAATATGAAAAGTTGCTGAAAGCCTATTAAATTGAAAAACAAACAAACAAACATGGACCATGTTTGCCTACTTCCTAAGAGAGGTATAATCAACAGAGTTTCCAAGTGACTGAGTTTGTATTAGTCTTCTCACCTCTAGCCCAGTCCGGTGTACAAGGGCTGGCTATCCCAAAGGGGAGAAGCAGACACTGAGTGGCAGTTAGTATAGGTCAACTTGACACAGAGTCATCTGGGAAGAGGGAGTCCTAACTGAGGAACTGCTTCCATCAGATGGACCTGTGAGCATGTCTGTGGGGAATTTTCTTGATTGCTAATTGATTTAGGACTGTGAATGGTGCCTGTCTTATGCAGGTGGGCCACTGAGCGGTTTAAGAAAGGTAGCTGAGGCAGGCAAGAAAAACACGTCAGTAAGCAGCACTCTTCTGGCTTCCCTTGAAGGTGGACTGTAACCTGTAAACCAGGCAGGGGTGGTGGAACACACCTTTAATCCCAGCACCCAGAAGGCAGAAGTGGGCGGATCTCTGTTAGTTCAAGGCCAAACTGGTCTACAAAGTGAGCGCCAGTCCAGATAGAGTCATATGCTGAGGCCCCAAGTTGGTTTTGGTCAGAGTTTTATCTTGGAGACAGAAACCCAACCAGAACGCACAGTAATGACAAAGTAACTCACACCCTACTGCTTTTTAGTACATTTGGAAGTCAACCTTTCTGCTTTGTTCCTTTTGCTCTAGATTATATGGAGTTATTTTCGTGGTTCTATAAAAATGGTTTTTTTTTTCTATAGGTATTCCATCAAATCCCTAAGTCACTTGGGTTGTAAGGATAATTTAGCAAGTTTTATCCTTCTAACTTATTAACACGGAGTGGCTTTCCACTTTTTGATTCCATCTTAATTTTTCATTAGTGTTTTATAAATTTCCATTGTAGAAAAATTTCATCTTTCATTCAATTTATTTATTAATATGATTTTACTATTTTTGAAATTGTCACAAATGTGGTGCTCTTGGTTTTTATTTTAAATAATTTATACCTGAAATATAGCCATGCTACTGAAGTTTTAAGGTTGATTTTGTATACTTAAAGTTTGTTGAATTAATACATCAGTTCAAGCAAATTTGAGACTGAATTTTTCTGGTTTTAAATATATGGAAGATCATGACCTTATGAATGATGGCAATTTGACATCTTCTTTTCCAACTTGGAAGGCCTTGTTTTTCTTTCCTGATTGCCTTGATTTGGTCTTCTCTAACTATGTTGAATAAAACTAGGCATGATTCTCATCATGAATCCTAGTTCTGTGTCCTTATTTAAATGACTTACCTCCTAAAAGCATCTCCACATTACTTACAAGCTACCCTGTATTGGTGATTTTGTTAGCATAACCTGACTACACAAAGACACAGAAAGACTGGCAAGACTATGCACACTGGCTAGTTTTATACCAACTTGATATAAGCTAGAGCCATGAGAGAGAAGGGAGCCTCAACTGAGAAAATGTCTCCATAAGATCCAGCTGTAGGCAAGATTGTAGGGCATTTTTAAAAGTAGTGCTTGATGGGGGAGGGCCCAGTCCATTGTGGGTGGGGCCATCCCTGGGGGTTGGTAATCCTGGGTTCTATAACAAAGGAGGCTGAGCAAGCTGGGGGGGGCAATCCAGTAAGCAGCAGCACCCTTCTGCATCAGCGCCTGCCTCCAGGCGTCTAGCCTTGTTTGAGTTCCTGTCCTGACTTCTTTCAGCGATGAACAGTGGTATGGAAGTGTAAGCCAAATAAACCCTTTCCTCTCCAAGTTGCCTTCAGTCATGATGTTTCCAACAGCAATAGTAACCCTGACTAAGACTTATGAAAATAGCAAGTATCTGCTGTATTTCACCATGGAGGAATTACAACTTCTATGATCATTATGGAGCTCAGTGGAAAGAGCCATCATTCATATATATATATATACTTTTTTTTCCCACCTGCGCTTTGTCTGGCTTTTAACATTTCTTGGGATCAATGGTTCTTTTATAGTTCCACTGTTTGGAACTATGAAGCGTGGAGGTATTATCCTATGTCTTTCATTCCACTGTGCACTTGGAGCAGGTTATATGTGTTATCAGTTTCATAGGGCTGAACATGGAGAAGAGTTGTGCTCAGGAAGGATTGTACTCAGAACTGCATCTGTACCTGATTTAGATCTTTATGGTGATTAGCTTTGGGATTTTGGAGTTTCTGAAATTAGGCGATATTTTTAATTTTCATTAAGGCTCAAATGGGATAAGACTTGGACAGATTCTGGGTGCAAAAAAATGTATCTTTTATAAAAGTCTGACATTTAACTTGAGTCAAACCATAGTTAGACTTAATGTTTTGCTTTTTTTGTTGTTGTTGTTTTTTTTTTTTTTAAATATTGCAACGGCATACAAGTGATGCACTTTGAGCAGAAGCTGTGATTTGAGTCTCATCTTCCCTTGGGCTGACAGTGTGCAGTACTGATATGCAGTGTGGTAGACCATACTGTGACATGGACATTGAGCTGCAGCTCTCAGTCAGTCATTCCACCAAGATGGTAGGGACTAAGCAACTGGTACTCTAGCATATAGTATTGCTGAGTTACCTTATTTGGTTAACTACATTAAATAAATGTTGATGTACTATACAATATTTTCAACTTAAGATTTTTCTTTTCTTTCTTCTTTTTTATTCTGTACTGGGGATTGAATCTAGGCCTTGTGTATGCTGTGCAAGCACCCTGCCACTGAGTTATATTCCCAGCCCTCCTATAACTTCGGTATTTTGAGACTGCATCTTATTATGTTGCCCAGGCTTCCCTCGAAGAACTTGATTAATAGTCCTGGCAGCTCCATAAACTTGTGACACTCCTGAAGCCTTAGTCTCCCAAGTAGCCAGGATTACTGGCCTGCACTGCCTATCTTGGCTCAATATCAAATCCTGTGAATCTATTTACTTGAAGAATTTCTTTTAGAGGATCAGACAAACTTCACCTGATTAGAGCGGAGCTGTAAAGGCTACTGTCGCTTGTCACAGTAATATGCAGTAATTGAATGAGAATTTTCTTACAATCCAACCTTAGGTCTGGATTATATGCTTCATGATTCACTCTCACTAACCAGGCAACTTGATTGCAGAAGCAGATGTAGAAATGCAAATCATATTAAAATCAGTATTTAAATAAGAGCATTCTGGATCCTGGAAGAGGATGTTGGAATCTATATGAATATAAATTTCATATACTATCATTTCCATCTGTTGTAATTTTAATCATACTACCAGTATGATATTTAAACTGCTTGTACTAGAAAATTAATCAAAGAACCTCATTGGTTTCAGTTTGCTTTTCTGTGGCATTGGCTCATGAGGAGAGAAATGTGATGAGATTCCATATTTAGCTTTGCGCTTAATTCAAGGTTACAAGACTCTTTTAAGTAGATATACTGACTTCCTTGTGTTAATGCTTTTTTTTTTCTTTGCCCCTGTGGCTTGGTTCCTAAATGGAATCATTGCTAATTCTCCTCCATGAAGGAAACTGAAAGTATTTTGAGAATTCAAAGCAAATCAGTGTTTAGAATTTAATGAGGAAGCTACATCTTACACTTAAACATTATATTCCAATTATCAAGAAACTGCTTTTAGGCCACAGTAAGGTTCCTTTCCTCTCCCCTAACTTCCTTTCTTTCGTCTTCCCTTCTTCTTCCCTCTTTCTTCTCTCTCCTTACTCTCATCCCCGCACCTTTTTGAAATTTCTTCTCTGTAAAAACACACACGTGTATCTGTGCTGACCATCTTTTTTCTTGTATCTTCTCATCCTGCATAATACTTAATTGTACATGCTGTGCTTCTTGGAGCATTGTATTTAATCCCTACCCTAGAATGCTATTCTGTCTTTGATGGAGCTGACCTTCCTCCATCATGCTGGGATGATCTGAGGCAGAATGGAACATTGCAGAGCAATAACAAAGGGTTGTCTCTAGTCTTACCTAAGTTCATGACCATTTAATTTAATGTAATTTTTAATTAAATTATATATATATATTTATCACCATTTGTTCACATTGTATCTCTGCTGCAGCCCCTTCCCTTGTCTCCTCCCATTCCCACCCACCCTCCCTTTTCTCCTCCTATGCCCTTTCCTTAGTCCCCTGATAGGCAGAGAAACATTTAAAGAAGTGTTCAACATCCTTAGTCATTTGGGAAATTCAAATCAAAACGACCCTGAGATTTCACCTCACACCACCAGAATGGCTAAGATCAAAAACTCGAGGGATGATGCATGCTGGAGAGGAGGTGGAGAAAGGGGAACCCCCCTCCATTGCTGGTGGGAATGTAACCTTGTACAACAACTTTGGAAATCAATCTGGGGCTTCCTCAGAAAATTAGGAGTAGTGCTACCTCAAGATCCAGCTATACCACTCCTAGGCATATACCCAAAAGATGCCCCACCATTCAATAAGGACATTTGCTCAACCATGTTCGTAGCAGCTCTTTTCATAATAGCCAGACTCTGGAAACAACCTAGATGTCCCTCAATGGAAGAATGGATACAGAAAGTGTGGTACATTTACACAATGGAATACTACTCAGCAATTAAAAACAAGGAAATCATGAAATTTGCAGGTAAATCATGGGAACTAGAAAAGATCATCCTGAGTGAGGTAACCCAGAAGCAGAAAGACCATTTAATTTTATTTGTAATCATATCTAATAGTAGTATACTTATATTGATATTTTTACTTTTTTATATTAAGAATTTAAATTTACATGTATGTGTCTGCTTGTTTCTGTGTGTACCACATGCAATGCAGTGCTCAGGGAGGCCAGAAGACTGGATTCCCTGGTGCCAGAGTTACAGGTGACCATGAATGTCTGATGTGTGTACTAGAAACCAGATACTGGTTCTTTGCAAGAGCAGCAAGTGTTCTTAACTGCCAAGTTATCTTTCCAGGCTCCCATATAAATTATTACTTTATTTTATTTTTAACAATCCTCTTCCATGCCCCAAATGTCCACTCCTCTGTTCCAAGATGAAGAGTTACCAGCACAACTTTGCAGGTTTAAGAGTCATGACTACTGTTTAGAGCTCAGTGGATGTCAAATATTCTTACCAGGGTACACTCTTCCTTGGCTTCTTTGGCTGTAGTAGGTGTCTTCCCTCACTCTAGTTTCCTCACACTCATAGGACCACCTCACCTTGCAGCAGGAGCCAGAGATATAATTTAGTTCACCATAGAGTTTTGAAGTTGTGGAGTGATGTGAGAGGGGACCCTTTCTCTAGTTAGCCGTACCAATGAAACTCGTCAGTCCTGCTTATTCCCTGTGTTTACATAGGGGAGGATGTGGGACCCAAGGTAGTCAGGATGCTGGGATGATTAACTGAAAATCAGTGAAGCCCTAGGATAGGTTTTGAACTTTCACAGGTCTGAGCAATATCATCTGGCACTCAAGGAGTGAGGTCCTTCCAGTTCCCACATGGGTTATACATAGTAAAGTGCGGCAGAAACATGCTTGAAAACATTTACCATTAGATACTAGCATTCATCGAAAGTTCAGGTCAATAGCAGTATCTTCTCTTGCAAAAGGACAAAGGGCAATTGCAAATTGCCACTCTTGATAGTTTTCCACACATCCTATCTGAGATAGTTTGGGAACATTCTCTTCTAGGTCCTCTTCCCGACATGTTTAACTCAGATTCTAACCTTAGACCATTTCTTGTCTTCCTTCCTTTCCAAACTTGTATGCTTCCTGCTGTGTACCTGAAGAATCACATTCTGTGCCAGAGGTGAATTATTAGCTACAACTAGCTCATCGTTAAAGGAGGCTTTTGAAATATACTTGGAATTTAATGTAAAAATATTTCAGAGAATTTGTACTGGATTTGCTGGGGCAAAACGAAATAGGAAATCTCAAAGTTGGATGGGAAGAGATATGAAGGTTGAGGGTGGAGAGGAGGTGTATGGGAGAAGTTGGGGAGTGTGTGAATATATTCAAAATACATCGTAAGAAATTCTCAAAGAATTAATAAAATTATTGCTTAGTGTTTTTTTTTTAAAAAAAGAACTTTCACTTCATACACTGGAGGTTTGTTGTTTCTTGGGATCTGTGCACACTGAGCCCAGAGCAAGGAGCTTGCTAGCTTGTTTGCTTTCAGGCAACTGCATAGCAAAACTACTTTCAAGTAAAAAGGAGTTTCTGACTTTTGAAACGGTCATTGAAAGAAGAGCTTTTGCTTCTTGCCCTGACCTATTTAGACTTTAGCAAGCAGACACCGCTGGAAAAATAAGAGCTGTCTTTGTCTGCTGTTAAGGTGCCAGAAAAATGACGAGGGGAACACACCGGGTCCATTTATAAAATAAACGTGTTTCCAGGCAGTGTTGACAGCATTCCACCTCAGAGGCTTCAGATTTTTATGGATTTCTGTGAATTTACAGAAACATTTTTCTCCCTGTTAAAAAGTTTCTTCTGACTCTTGGAGTCTAAAGTTTTACTGTTTGATAGCGAATTTAAGAATTAATAAATATGTGGGAGCTACTAGTTTATTTGACTATCACATTAATCTTTTGAGCTATACAAACTTGTAGCTATACATGCATTGTTTTTAGAGAGGGAGGTATGTCACCAACGCACACCCTGAATAATTGGAGATAGGATTTCCAGCCAAGATGTATTTGCTAACCTCGCTGCATTACTAGGTACCTAAGACAAGGCCAATGCATAGTCATCAGGTTGCAATTGAGAAAAAGTTGACTGATTGTCCTATGGCGAATACTACATGTCTTATGAATGTTGGTAAAATTGCTCTGAATTTAGAGTCTTAAACCTGCTTGTGTGTGTATGTGTGTGTGGTGGTGGAAGTGGTGTGTGTATGTGTGTGTACTTGATGTCTTCCTCTGTTGCTTATTGTCTCAAGAAAAGGTCTCTCACTAACTGGGAAGTTTACTAGTTTGGCTAGGCTGCCTGGCTAGCAGTCTCTGGGATCCACCTGTCTTTGCCTTGTGGTATTGGGGTTACAGGTACACACAGCCATGGCTTTTTACATGGGTATTGGAAATTTTAAATTAGCTTTTTATGTTTGCGAATGAAGTGGTCTTGCCCAATGCGCCTTCCTCTCAGCCCCCAAACTCTTAAATTATGCTGGTGAGCAATTTGGATTTGACTTGCTCATTTAGTATACATTGTTAAGAGTTGGCTATACTCTCTCAGGTGTTTTCTGCAAGCAATAGAAAGTCTTCTACTGAAATAGTCTGTAATAATAATTAACAATAATATCTAACATTCATTGAGGACTTCCCTAAGACAGACACATGCTAAGTAACCAGCACATTGTCTATGTCATTTGACACTACCAGGAGATGTAATTAGTCTGTGAGGTTAGGTGACTGAACCACATAGCTGATAATCTGTGTAGTTGGCCTATGGTAACAGCTCTCTAAGATTTATGTGGCAAATAATGTGACATGCCGAGTCTTCCCATCATCTAGAACTTCTCAGCTGGATTCTAGTTGCATGATTATTAACCTGCAAAAGTTCGCTGTTGAATATGGAAACCACTACTCACATGTAACATGCTAATTAACAGTTTTATAAAAGTATATCTGTCCATTCACTAGCTACATCAAGGACTCAATAGCCATTTGTGTCAGTAGGTACCATATTGGACAGCACAGCCTACACGGCGCTTCCTTTACCACAGAACACTATATTGAGCAAGGCTTCTTTCTGTTTCACTCTTACTTTTTTTTCTGATGAAATTTCAGTGAAATATATGGATTCCAGGGAGAGACTTGGGAGACACCTTTTTATTGGCAAAACCTTAACAAAGCATATTTGAGACAGATGCAGTTTTTTTTTTTTTTTTTTGCTGATGGCTCACTTCATAAAATTTTAAAATTCTTTTCATTATAAAATATGAGAAGAAAAGCAGTTCCAATATTGTCCTCAAATTATGGGGTCCTTCTTACTTGGGATCTGTGATTCACTTTACACGGATTCTGTAACTGTTAATATCTTCCCACTTAGGAATAGTAGGTGCTAAAAATACCTTCAGAGACAAGAAGTATGACAGTATTTAAATGCTCTTCAAAGTTTGGTATTTTTCCAGTAAATAGATTTTCAGGTTTCTCTGCTAAGGAGAAGAATACTGCTTAAATGATCTGCTTTCTTCACATTGAATTCCCATTATTGTCTAGTCATTTGAAAAATGACCTTGTCTTTTGGAGATAGTGCACATTGCTCTATTTCAGTGCTGTTTCATGAATAAAATAAACAAGGGGTGGACTTTCCTTGACTTTCCTTCTATTCTTATGTATTTATAAGTAGGAATCCTAATTGTTCACTTTTCAACTTAAAAATTATAGAGTAAAAGGGAAAATGCAGTTATCATCTATATGCTGACATTTATTCTAATTTGTGAAGCTGTGTAGAATGATAATTTCAGAATTGATGGGATTTATTCCAGATGAAAACCTGTTTCTATGGTAACATTGGATAAAGCGTTAACAGAAATTACACATGAACAAGATGATTCCCCTTCTCCAGAAAACTCATTTAAAAAGAAAAAAAGAAAAGGGGCCAAACTCAATTCCAGTTCCCCATAATGATTATCTGTGTGGGTTGTGTTAAATATCCCTAGAAACAACCAGTTTCATAACCAGTATGTGCTCTCCAAGGATCATCTCCTTAGGTCAATGCCAGAGGACCTAAACATCACGACCACAAGCAACTTGGGGAGGAAAGGGTTTATTTCAACTTACAGCTTGTATTCCATCACTGAGGGAAGGGAGGGCAGGAATGCAAGGTAGGAACTTGGAGGCAGGAACTGAAGAAGTGTGGAGGAATACTGCTTACTGGCTTGCTGCTCATGACCTTTTGATAGCATTCAGGACCACCTGCCAATTGGCATGGTAACAGTGAATCAGGCCTTCCCAAATCTAAAATCAATTGATAAAATTCCTCATACACTTGCCCATAGGCCAATAGGGTGGGACATTTATTAATTGAGGCTCCCTCTCCTCAACTGCCTCTAGCTGGTGTCAAATAGACAAAACTAGCCAGCACAGTAGGTAAGGAGGCTCTTAGCAGGAACATTTCTCTAGAGGGTACAAGACACATGAAGCAGAGGTGAACTTGGGGCTTGAGAGCGAACACTTCCGACATTGGAGCAAAAATAAGGGTGAAGAGAAGGATGAGACAGAAGATGGAAAAATCGCCGTGGAGCAAGAGGAGAAAACGGGGCAGTTTGAGACAATGAAGGGATAATGTAGAGATTCAGAGAGAGCCGTGCTATCTTAAGCTCCTTGGAAAATGTTAAAGAAACAATCATGAGCTACAGAGTACACCCTAGAATGCAGTTCCACTCTGGCAGGTAGTGGGAGATGGTTCCCCGTGGGTAGTTTAAATTTGTGCCCATCTTATGAGCAGAGGCGCAAGCAGTCTTTGTTACGGATTATCTCAAAGATGTCTTTGTAGGGAACAGCATTGGAAAATGCAGGTAGGCCTTTGAATGGAGTAAGGTAAAATCTGATTACTCTACGATATGATAAATATGACGGCTTCCAGAGGATTGTCTCATGGGTTTTCTGCCTACGGAGAAGCATTTGGGCTTCCGGGGCTGTTCTTCAGCACGCACCACCACCTGTGCAGGCGAGACAACGAAGGGAGAATGTATCATTGATTTTCCTCACGTCACAGTGTGGTAACGGAGGCCTAGGATACTGACGCTTGTACTCAGGCTGAAGCTAACGTGACAAATCATAAACTGTCCTTTACCTCTGACCCATGACTCTTGTGCTGTTTGCCAGCACCTGTGAGTAGGTGGCAGCCCTCTATGAAACTGGCTTTTTTTTTTTTTTTAAATAATTTTCAACAGTTACTCTGGCTCAGAAATTGTTCCCCCCATCTACGCAAGCCCTCCAGTCTTTACAAAGGATACACCAATCGGGTTTGTTCATCTGAGCTCCTGGCGGTGTCGGAAACTTGCTGGTGGTGGATAGAGAAGTTGATTATTTTCATTAGGATTCTGGCAGTTTCTCTTATCTGCTTCCCAATATTTGTAACGTAAAGAGTGTAGAGACATAATTTCACATATTCGCTGGCTTATTCTGGATTTGATATTTAGTAATACTGCCTAGTTTTAATCTTTCGTGATGTAATTGTGTAAAAATTATATAGTAAATTTGTTTAATCGCCATAGTTTTATCACCACTAGATTATATTTCATCAAATGAACCTGCTGTGTAGGGTTAAAATTTTCTATTTTTCCCTTTGGTTTTGCTGCTATAAACTCTTATTCAGTATGTATTCTGTGACTTGTTTGGATGTGACAATGTCTTGATAAGACTACCCTAGGGGAATTTGATGATATGCTAATATTCAGGACACAGCAAAGACATCTACGCATCAATCACGAAAGATTAGAATTTTAATTATGAAGTCAAAACTGCCTACAGATACAAGATAAAAGAAACTTTATTAGATTCTAATATTAGTCTTGTTTGGTCCCCTTGCAGAGAAACAAAATACATGTGATTCCTTCTAATAGGTAAAATTTCAATTTATTCTCCATTGCTGAGAACTGTATAGCATTTGAACTAAGATGCCTCCAGCCTGTCCCCATCCCCCACCCCAATTCCAGTCCACGACAGATTCTAAATTCCTAAAATCATCATTGTCATCATCATCATCTTCATTATCATTGTCATCAGCATCATCTTCATCATCATTGTCATCATCATCATCATCATTTTCATCATCATTGTCATCATGGTCATCATCATCTTCCTCATCATCATTGTCATTGTCATCATCATCATCTTCCTCATCATCATTGTCATTGTCATCATCATCATCTTCATCATCATCATTGTCATCATCATCATCAGTAGCAGAGCAGCACGGCCACCACCACCGCCACCAAGAGCAATAACAAAAACTGAAACGCTCATAAAAATTTCTACAAAGTGCAAATGGTAAAAAGCAACTTCTCCACTAAACAGTTTTAGAGTTGCCTCTATTCTCTTCACTTGAAAGTTCTCATGGAACAATGTGACCTTTGGAAAAACACACAAATTAAGGTTTTAATTTGCAATTTTATTCACACTCCAGGAACATGGAAATCCTAATGCATGGGCAATTAACTTGTCAATTTGTGCTCAGTCTTGTCTTGCTAATGTGCAATGATTGGTGTGAAAAAGAAAAGAGCCTAGGTAAATAGGAAATATGACCTATAATTTATAATTATACTTGTGCATTGGTTTGCATTGAAATTATATTTTGAAATACGGTCTAGCTTTTAACCCTTTGAACTGGGTTTTTGGATAAAAGCTGTATTTTATTTTGTTATTTCATTTTGGAGCTTTTTTCCCTGTGTATATGGCTTAATTTGTATCGGTAGTCAGAATGCCCATCTGTTCTTTATGAGTGCTGGGAATAACATGCAGATTGTACATTATTTTTTTTCAGAGAAGATAAAGCAGAATACAGTTAACGGAGGAACACATCTGCATATTTATGAGCCAAATAAAAACAACACAACAATTAAAAATTTCAGGAGTTTACAGGTATTGCAATTATAAAAATTGGTTTGCTTTTCTTTCAGGTTATTTTTCTTTCAATTTTTTCCTCTGATAGTGTGGATGAGGCAGCTATATGGGTATTAAAAATGTCTGAAGACTCTCAGATTTTGTTAGTACCCAATTTAAAATAAAAGGAACTAAGTCTTTTCTCTCTTAATCTTTGATTGTCTTATGTTTGCTATCAGCTGACTGAGTGAAGAGGTCCCAGTTTTGGTTGACCTTGCCCACAAACATGGAAAGCTCTTGGGAAGGCATCTTTGCCACTATGAAATACTACACATTTTGAGACTCTTTAATCCAAGGTGACCATGTTTTAGCCATCATATTTACGACAGCTAAGTGATCAATTTTCTGAGGAATATACACCTGGTTCATTCTTGATACAGTATTCCAATGGTCCCCCATCTTCATACTAAGATAATGTATATAGAATTTTCTCAGAAAAACACCTTTACACAAATCTCTAAAGTGTGCTGCACCCAGATCTTCTGTCAGAGAATTATGTTTTACAGATAGTTTGTTTGTTTGTTTTTGTCAAAACAGGGTTTCTCTGTATAGCCTTGGCTACTCTGGATCTTACTCTGTAGACCAGGCTGGCTTTGAACTCACAGAGATCTGTTTGCCTCTGCTTCCTGAGTGCTGGGACTAAAGGTGTACGCCATCAACACCCAGGTAAAAATGATTTCTTAAGGACATTTTTTTTTAACACAGAAAATTTCCAGAGTTTAATAATGTTTGATAGAACCACAATGTCAGGCTTTGGCTATAATTAAGAGCTAGCCATGCTAAGACTGGTTGTTAAGTCTGTTGCTTGTAAGTCTGCTAGGTAGCCACTTTTGAGAAGTCTCAACATTTACAAAAAGCTGTGGATCAGCCTCAAGATAAAGAGAAGTCCATATGTTAAAAAAGATGTGGTCCAAGGCCTGCCCACAGCACCCGCTACTCTCCTGTCCAGCTGAGACATTCCAGGAAAGCCTGTCCTTAGCTGCCGTGTGTTGTTAGGATTCACTCTCCATTCACACTCATGGAGTCTATTCCCTTTTCTCAATGTGCTTGAGGGCCACATGCTTTGGCTCATACTTTCCAAGGACTCACAAAAAGTAACCCTTAACAGGGCTGGTTTGTAGTAAGACATTGGTAGCATATAAGAACTTCTTTGAAATTATGTTACTTCAGAAATCCACCCTGATTTAAGTGTGTGCAAGAGAAAATCTGCATGCCTTTGTCTAGCAGAGTGATGGGATTATAGGTGTACAGCCACCATGCCTGGCTCCTTAGTTGGGATTTAAATCATAAACCAATAATTTAATCACACTTTTCAGTAAGTTCTCACATAGTAATTGTATGACATGATGATTTTTAAATGCATGTAAGATAAAAACAAAATTTATACATTACATTATATTATTATTCATTCTGTGGAGAAATATATATATATGTATATACATACATAAATAGAAGACCAGTTTTTAATTTAAAGTGCTATTTTACTTGAACACTTGACAGCTATATTAAGAATCCCATGAATTTGATGTTGAGTAGTTTCCAATCCAGCAATTAGCTGTTTGGAATCCTATTTCTGTCCTATATTTGATTGAATTTATGTAGACATTTTATTTGTATTCCCCCTCCTTTTTTCTTTGGCCCATATAATCCCCTTCATGTAGGTCGACTTCATGTTGATTGTGGCTGATGGACTTCAGAATGCCAGGTGCTGGCCATGAAGTAGACTGAGCACACGCTTTGAAGTCTGGTAGAACCAAACTTAAACTTCAGGTTGATTCCTTACCACCAGTAAGGAGTCTTAAGAAAGCTAATCAGAGACTTGAGCTCCTTATTATAATACTGCATCAAGAGCAGTTGCTTAGCATTGTTGTTTGAAAGAGTCTACATGACGAATTTGAAGCATTGAAGGGACCACTCACGTAATGTCTGGTGGTGTCAATCTGGTCCTCTTTGGCATAAATTATTCATCAATATCAGGGAAGAAAATTGGCCTCAAGGTTGGATACAGTGAATCATAGTCTATATCAGAATGGATGTCGAGTCTGGTTGTTTTCTGAGTCACCAACCATCCTGTCAGCCTGGAATGAGAGTGAGAGGAGGTTCCCACGATGTGGGCTTTTGATATTAAAGTTAAGAAAGTACTGGGAGACATAGCAAGGGTTGGTCATCTGAGATGTTTCACTGTGTATTACTGAGGATGAGGGTTGGTGTTTTTGAAGAGACACTATGCCTGTTAATGAAAGCCAAAGGTCTGAAATGGTGAAGAGCCACTCACAATGAGTATTAGGATAATTTGTTTTACTGCCTCTGTGCATTGCAGAAACAAACTGCCTGCCTCCAGAGAGGAAAGGTTTTGTTTTGTTTTTAATTCCTTTCTCATACACTACTTCCCCATGGCAGTTTCTCTTCCCTCCACTCCTCCCTCTCTCTCCTCTCCTCCCAGATCCACTCCTCCTCTGTTTCCCTTCAGAAATGAGCAGGCCTCTCAGGAATATCAGCTGAACATGGCATAACAAGATGCAACAAGACTACAAACAAACCCTCATATTAAGGCTGGGCTAGGCAACCCAGTATGAAAAACAAAAGGGACCCAAGAGCAGGTGGAAGAGTTAGAGAAACACCCCCACTCCCACTGTTAGGAGTCCCACAACACATCAAGCTACATAACCATAACATATAATGCAGAGCATCTAGGTCAGACCCATGCAGGCTCTGTGACTGTTGCTTTGGTCTCTGTGAACCCCTATGAGCCCTGCTAAAGTGATTCTGGGGGCTGTTTTCTCCTGGTGTTCTTGAACCCTCTGGATCCTATAATTCTTTCTCCTCTTCTTCTGTGGGGTTCCCTGAACTCTGAGGGGAGGGGCCCATTAGAGACCTTTAACCTGGGCTCTCTCTCTAATATTTGGCTGTGGGTCTCTGCATCTGCTCTCATCAGATGCCAGAGAAAGCCTCTCTGATGGTGATTAGGCGAGGCATGAACCTATGAGTACAGCAGAATATCATTAGGAATAATTTCATTGATTTTTCTTTTTAACCCTAGGTCTCAGGGCTCTCCGGCCTGGTTATCCAGGCAGTATAGGTCATGGACTCTGGGAAGGGTCTGTTTTTTAATAGAGCTTGTTTAACCTGAAAAATGAAACCCACCAGAGATGAAAGATAGCTGCAAACTTAACCAGCGATCTAACAGAAATCATAGCTGAAGCAATCTAATAATTAGCACAGAGCATAAATTGTCTTACTTTGTGGCCTCTTATTTCGGGATTAGTCCTTTACTTTTCACTGGAGATTGAAGGGAGGAAGGCTTTGAATCTCCTGGAGCTGGAGTTACAGACAGATGTGAGTTACCCAACACAGTTCTCTAGAAGAGCAGCCAGTGCTCTTAATTGCTGAACCATCTGCCCTGCCCCTAGTTTTAATATTTTAGATGGGAACATTATTCTTCTTTTACCTAAATGTTGATCTATACATACTTGGAAGCTAGGAATTAAGTAAAGATGGCATTTGCATCTTAGTGCTCTCTCTTTATACAGATGTGGAAGGCTTTGTGAGCTTTGTGATGGCATGATCATTTAAAAGTGCTAACTCCTATTCCAATTACTTTTAGCAGTAATATGCATCTGTTACCCTCTTGGCTGGGTCTTATTAGCATATAGTTTTCTCTCTCAAATTACTTTGCTTCGTTGCTGATGCCACACACATCTGGTATAAAATGAGGTCAGGTTGCCTGGTTTGTCCTTTGAATAGACTTGACTGTGCTGTTTTCATTTCACATTTGTGAGCATGTTTATAGAAAACAGAGAGGTAATTTGGTGAACAGCTTTGACTCTATTTTAACCCCACATAAAATCATCTTAATTAAAAAGAAACTAGATCTAGAATGTATCACAAAATCCATTGTCTATGTGCATATTCAGCCACAAGTAAAATTCTTGTTTTTTTTTCTATTGTCTCCGAATCAATGGCTTTTGACTGGACTAATTTTTTTATTTTATTTTATTTTTTTTACATTTTTAAAAAATTATTTTGTTATCAATCACAGGTTAGGTACTTTGCATCCCATGCGTAG
>CM053756.1:15769010-15819877 GCA_028658305.1 Pachyuromys duprasi | reverse complement strand
AACCCTCCCTCATCTCCTCCCCGCCCCCTCCAAGTCCACCAACAGGGGAGGACCTCCTCCCCTTCCATCCAACCCCAGCTCATCCTGTCTCCTCAGGGCTGGCTGCAATGTCCTCCACTGGGATCTAGCCAGTCTGTCACTCCCCGGCTTGTATGGGGGAGGGTCAAAGAGTCAGCCATCAAGTTCAAGACTGAGACAGACTGGACTAATTTTTAGAATGCCTAGCATCAGAGTGAAGGCTGAAGGTGGAGTATTTAAGAAATGCCTGGTCTACAAAGTAAGTCCAAGACAACCAAGACTACATAGCAAAACCCTATCTCAAATAAAACCAAAAAGAAAGGAAAAAGAAAAAAAGAAAAAAAAGAAATGTTCATGCCTATGGCTGGTCCCAGACCAAATAAATCTGAATCTCTGGGCCTGAATCCATGTATTTGAATTCTTTTAAATGACACCTTCTAATTTTAACATGATCTTCTCGATAGCTTTAGTGTTGGGTCAAAAAATTAGGAGGGCAAATAGTTGCAGGGTATCAAGCGATATGTAGCATTCCACTGTATACATTCTGAAAGCATTCTCCCTTTCAAGCTCTGGAGAGCTCTGAAACTCTCCAGTCTTGAGGGGGAGTGTGTGCACAGTGTAACTAATGCCCTTCTTTCTAAGAGTGTGCTCAATGTAGGTCAATGCAAGTGCTAGCATCCCAAGAAAGAAAAGATGCTCTAGCTGCCTTCCCCATAGGAAGCCCCTCTGGACTTGTGTTGGAATTAAGAAGGCAGTGGCTTTTAGGTATGGAATCTGGGAAGCCGCTTTTCTATTCTTGAGTTTTGATTGCTCACTGTGGAGGAAACTCAGGGTAAATG
This sequence comes from Pachyuromys duprasi, assembly GCA_028658305.1. Lineage (NCBI taxonomy): Eukaryota > Metazoa > Chordata > Mammalia > Rodentia > Muridae > Pachyuromys > Pachyuromys duprasi. The sequence continues at coordinate 15,819,020 of CM053756.1, read as the reverse complement.
GTTCTCACAGGAAAAAAGAGGAACATGAATTTCAGAGATGAGCTCATTAAAAGGGAAGGGGATGTAAACACATATACAAATTAATAAGATAAAAGGGCCATTTGGCCTTATTCTTCCCTAAATTACCATCACCAATCAACAACTGAGCAACTAATTTCAACAATCATTAGATTGCAAGAAATCTAAATTATTTTAAGATTGTGTGTAAAAGACTGAAATTTAGCTTAAAACTTATCCTAGCCTATAAACGTGACAAAGAAGCCAAATGGTATATCCTTAATTGTTCACTTGGCTATCTATCTTATCCCATCACTCTCTACCTCAAGAAAGTAAGAACAAATCATCTGACTGGCCCCACAGAGTGGCTCTGTTTTCTAAGGTCAAAGACCAGTGGTGTTAGGAAAAGTAATAATGAAAGGAGGAGTGGACAGGGGAAAACTGAAGGCAGATTCTAAAAATACTCGAAGATAGCAAGATAGGGACACTTAGCGTACTGAAAGCTAAGTTTGGGGCAATATTACCACGGGTTTGGGGTTTGTTGGATCTAATGGCTTTTCCATTAAATGTGTATAAACACACACACACACAGACACACACAAACACCCCCCAGCACATACCAGGTGCTAGATGATGAAATAATGAAAATTAAGATTCATGGTCCATGTTTTTTGAGATCGTTTTCTTCTTTATTCATATGTTGTTTTCACTTGATAAAATTTTATATTACTCTAAATTTTTCAAGGATTTCATACATGAGACAGGGAACTAAATTATCAGGAAGTCTCTTTGTTGGTTGTGTGTTTTTATGTACATGCATATACATATATGTATGCATATATATATATATATGTGTGTGTGTGTGTGTGTGTGTGTGTGCATATACATAGAGGCCAGAGGTTGATGTTGGATGTCTTCCTCCATCTCTCTCTATCTTATATCCTTTTTTTTAAAGTTTTTTTTTTTTTTGGACATCAGTTCTCACTGAACCTGGACCTAAGCAAACATGCTATGGGGGAGATCCATCGATCTCTGCCTCTTTGTGTTGGGATTACAGGGGTGTGCCACCATACCAATAGAAAAGGATTTTGAACAGAAGAAGTGTAGAATAATTTGAAGCCATCAAAATAATGTCTCCTTCTCTTTTGAGGTAGGGTCTCATGTATTGTGGGCTGGTCTTGAGCTTGATAAAAGGCTGAGGGGGTTCTTGCAACACCGCTTCTCCTGTGAACACAGCCTGTGTTGTGGGCTTGCTGTCCTCTGTAGTGAGCGTTCTGGCTTCTTTGAAAGCCCAGTCACGTTGTGTTTTGGTTTTAATCCCAGGTGTGGGGTATGTTGCGGATTCAGACTGAGCACAGCAGCTGACTATAATGTGTCTCATGCTATGACAGAGGCATGATTTTGCCTCTGAGCAGAATTGATGTTTGGAATTCTGGGAACTTTTCAGAAGGGGATAAATGCCAGAGCCTGGAGAGGTAGTGAGGGGAACACGAAGAGGAGTTGCTGCTCCCCCCAGCTTCGGCTGCTGTTCGTCTTGATTTGTGAAGTGGTCACTCATTTGCAAAGAGATGACGTAGAAGAAATGGGATATCTTGTCGGCAGAGATCAACCCTGCCTGAAGGAACTCTTAAGTCCCTGGTCAGCAGGAAGTAGTTTAAAGAGGTCTATGTCCCCCCTTTCCACTAACCTTCTTTCTTCTTTTTTTGGAAGGGATTGGGGTGGAGTAGCCAAATAAAATAGCAAAAACAAAACAAGACAAGACAAAACAAAAAACCTAGAAACTACTACTCTTTATTCGACATTATTTGGTGTTTAGATTATAAAGTGCCTATTCTAGAGAAGTTAAAAGTCTAATGGAAGTATAGAGAGGAATACTACAATAATATTACAATCTTCATGTTCTGTTTTGAGATTCAGTATTTTTTTCTCTCTTGCCTTCTATCTGTTTATCTGTCTGCACTGGATTCCTTTCCTCAGATCACAAATGCTGTCGGCCTTCTCTCCTCAGCTCCATCATTATCACAGCTCTATACTCATTACTCAGAAAAACCAATTAATATAGCTGGAATGCTTAGAAGAGCCCAGGGTGTGGTTATTTTATTACCCCTGAACAAACGAACAAGCAGCAACCACTAGAAAACCTATTTCTACATACTATTCTCTAACCTCGTTTTCCCCCCCACTTTAGCTCCTCGGCCTCTGCTGACAGAGATTCTTCATTATACAGTTTAGACCTGAAATGTCCCCCTGGGTCTTTGAACTGTGGCAACTCCTCAGCTGGTGCACTGTTTTGGTTTGTGAAACTTTTGGTATAAATGTTTAGCTGAGATGTAGTCCACCAGGGATGTGACAGGGTGTGACAGGACAAGCCTGCTTCCTACCTGAGCTTTTCTGTCTCCTGATCTGCCAAGATGTGAGCAAGATACACCACGAGCTCCCATTCCTGTTTGGGGCCTCTCCTGCCGCAATTCTTTTCCACCGTGATAGACCTTCCTCTGAACTGTGCATTAAAATAAATCTTCATGCTCTATCTTGCTTCTGTCGGGTGTTGGGCACAGAAGTAAGAAAAGGGAACCAACGTGGCGCTGTGATGAGGTGTCAGCTGTGGCCTGGAGTATGTTACTAATTCTACTGTGACGCTTAGGAAGCTCTTTTGCCAGCTCAGCTGAATCTCTGTGGTCCTTCCCATGTTGTTCCAGCATCTGCCTGCCTTATAGGGCTGGTCCAGTCAATGTTGGATCCAGTTCTTTCTACCACATCTGCAAATGAAGATCCAGTCTTTGGAAACTAATTCCAAACTCTAACTCCTTCTTATCAAACTGTTCTGGATCATGTAGTTTTCAACCTTCCTAATGTTGAGACCCTTCAATTCATAGCTCCTCTTGCTAACCATAAAACTATTTTTGGTTCTACTTCATAACTGTAGTTTTGCTACTGTTATGAATTGTAATGCAAATATCTGTGTTTTCTGATGGTTTTAGATAATCTACAGTGAAAAGGTCGTTCAACCCCAGAGGGGCTGCAACCCAAAGGTTGAGAACCACTGATCTAGACCAAGTCTTCCTGTATGTCTTTCTGTCAGACTTATGTAATTCCCAGTATGTACTTTCTCTTTAGAGTTTATACTTACCTGTACATGTGGTCATTGCTGTATGTCTGTCCTCCCTGAACAGATAACAATACCATGTTTAACTTTGTCCTCCAAGATCCAGTTTCATGGAGATTCCTCAAATTGACCCAGAATCCTGGAGATATTTTTATCTTGGTTACTATTTGCTGTCTTGTGTTTCAACTATCAACTCATAGATCTTTATTCTTCTCTAATATAGTGGGTCTTGACATTTGGGAAATTGATTTTTTTTTCTGATTTGGTTGCTAGAGAGTGTTCAGATCTGTATCCTGCATATGAGAGTAATGAGTCTTTACTAAACATGGCTAAAATAATATTAGCCTTTGCAGAGTAGAATGCTCTATGCCTTAGAAAACTCACCTATGAGGGACAATTTATTGAAACTTATAATGAGCCCATTTTGTAGAGAGAAATGTGCAGTCATGTTGTAACGTCAATGAAGAGAAGCACACGGATACACTAAGAACTCACTCTGATCCCTCTGAGTTTGGATGTCCCTGTAGCATCTTTTATTCTCTCCTGCCTCCGGGAGGAAATGTGGCATCATTTCATCTGAGTGAGTACGTGGATCGGAGAATGCGTGGCTGGAGGTGGCAGGTCTTGGAACTTTTTAAGCCTTCTTATGGAATAGAGTGGGGCTTGGGATGGGAAGCACCAGGCTTGTAGTCTGGCAGGAAAGAGGACAAATTTTGGAAGAGATACATCTTGTAGAAAGTTTAGGTTTACTATTTTTCGTTTGGGAGCACTGTGGTGCTCAGATTCATCAGAAAAGTGCAAAAGCATGAACTGCCACTGCACAGTTTCCAGTTGACTCTGCAGTTGCTGTAACTCTGGGCACAGAATAATAGAAATGAATACGGTGGGTGCTCCAGGCAACACTACAAAGCCACGGGGCTTAAAAAAAATGTTTCAATTTCTTTTAAAACACCCATGTTATGGTGACTTACAGTGTAACGAGGGCCAACTAATTTTAATTTCTTTTAAAATAACTCCCAATAACATACCCAGGGCCTATCACTTATCTCCTCAATAAAATGTGAAAGTTATTTTTCTCATCTGTGCTTATTGGACATACTTATGGACAAATTTATTATGGTGCAGTTCTGTAGCCAAATGCTAATACTGCACCCGGAGACAGATATTGCCTGGCTTCTCCTGTAATTCTTGCAGTGACATTTTGCATGTTAAACAATGCCCTATCAGATAATGAAGCTAAAGGAAGCATTTATAGTGAGGAAAAGCCTGTGGGGCTGCTATCCCTCTCCGTTGGCTTCTGAACCAATTTTCTGTAGCAGTTATGCTTGGCAAGGCCAATAATTCTGGGTCGCTTATTCTTTTGTTGCTTCTTTGCTGTGTTGTTCTGCTTGACTGCAGAAGTTTGAGGGAGTACAGCGTGGGCATGCTGATTTCCGTCTGAGGGCCTCCCTCTCCACCCTGCCTTTCCCCTCGTCTCCGTCTTTGAACTTCATTACAGAACCCATTTCCCTGGAGAGGACAACTTCTATTTCGGATCACTTCCCTGCACATCTTTTATTCTTTTATTACCCCGTACCTTAATTTTTTTGTTTATTTGTTTTTTGTTTTTTTAATTTATTTTTTTGATTATTACAATTTATTCATTTTATATCCCAGCTGTAGTCCCCTCCCTTGTCCCTTTCCAATTCCACCCTCCCTCCCTCAGGCTACTGTTAGGGGAGGTCCTCCTCCCCTTCCATCTGGCCCTAGTCTATCAGGTCTCATTAGGACTGTTGTATTGTCTTCCTCTGTGTCCTGGTACACAGCACTCCCTCCAGAGGGAGGTGAACAAAGAGCCAGCCACTGAGTTCATGTCAAAGACAGTCCCTGTTCCCATTACTAGGGTACCCACTTGGAGACTGAGATTCCATTGGCTACATCTGTGCAGGGGTTCTAGGTTATCTCCATGTATGGTCCTTGGTTAGAGAATCGATCTTTGCAAAGACCCCTGGTACCATATTTTTTGGTTCTGTTGCTCTCCTTGTAGAGCTCCTGTCCCCTACAGGTCTTTCTATTTCTCCCTTCTTTCATAGGTTCCCTGCACTCTGCCCAAAGTTTGGCTATGAGTCTCAGCATCTGCTTCCATACCCTGCTGGGAAAAGTCTTTCAGAGGCCCTCTGTGGTAGGTTCCTGTCCTGTTCCCTGTTTTCTCCTGCTTCTGATATCTGTCCCATTTGCTTTCTGAGTAAGGACTGAACAGCTTCCCCGGGGTCCTCCTTCTTGTTTAGTTTCTTTAGGAGTATAGATTTTGGTATGTTTATCCAATATTACATGACTAATATCCACTCATAAGTGAGTATATACCATGCATGTCTTTCTGCTTCTGGGTCACCTCACTCAGGATGGTCTTTTCTAGTTGCCACCATTTGCCTACAATTCATGATTTCCTTGTTTTTAAGGATCTTTATTTCGTTTTATTTTTTTAAGTAATCTATATTTCTATTTACCCTTGAGTTTTAACACAAAGACACAAAAGCTTTCCAATCTGCCTGTGCTGTTGGCTCCTCCTAGCACACAACTTTAGGAAGGTTTAGAAGTCTACAGATGAGGAGAAAAGAATGATAATGCAAGCAATTGTAAATGCTTACTTTCTAAGATAAAGGTTGGTATGGCTTGCTATGTGATGTTTCCTTTAACAAATTATTTAATGTTTTGAACCTCACCTCACTCGTAAAATGGTAATGCTGATGGGTTGTGTATATTAAAAGAGAAAACTTCTAAAATTCTGGGCATAGTTTCTGGTAGCAAGGAAGTGTTCCTTCTGCCATTCTAGAAGGAATCCCAGGAGAAGTCCTTAGGCAGCACAGATGGAGAAGACACCAGTTTGATCCTCTGTCTCCTGTCCTGCAAGCCCTGAGTTCCCTGCAGGTGAACTCCAAGCTGGCTGAGTCCTGGAATCACTGTTGATGTTGGTGCTCAGTCAGCTCCTAATGGCCCTAAGCTCAGTCGTCAAGAACAAAGGCTCTTTATCACCTGTCCTGATGCCAGTTGCCACTGCTATTCCTGGCATCAGTCATGGTTTCAGAGAGATGTGAAATGAAAGAAGGTAGAAGGAAGGGTTCCAGTGGGTGTCCTCAGGAACTGCTGGAATGTCTGGGCATGCCTTTGCGGCTTTGTGGTTAGGTGTTCGCCTGTGAGTTTACCATCCACACGGCTCTGGGTGAGAAAAAGTGTCTTTTAAAAGCCACGGGCTGCTGGCAGAGTCTCCCCCAGTTACTGAAATGCCTTTTTCTGTAGAGATGCTTTCTCTCTATCAAGGTTGTGGCACTTTAAATTAAGAGCTGTAACTTTAACCGCTAAGACGTTTCTTGCTCTTGGAATTCACTATTTTGTGAAGTAGGTGCTCTAGGACTGAGTTACATCCCCAGTTAGAATTCCATGTGTTGTCTGTGACCTATAGTTACATTTAGATTTTGTGAAAGCAAATTTGTATGTTCTTTAAGTGATGCGCATTAAAGACTGTGATCTCTGCTGTGCCCACAGCTTATGTGCAGAAAAGAACCTCAAGAAAACATGGTAATGTGGTAAGAGTGAGTCATTAGGCTGTGAAATTATGAGCGATCGTTTTATTTCCTATTGCTATACTTTCTAAAATATCTGCATATTATTTTCAAAACAAAGAAGCTGTGTATATTTGTAAGATGAACACACACATATACACCTAGTTATATGTATGTGATGTGTATGTACATATGATGTATATAATAGATATGTATAAAACAAAGTTACTTCATAAAGGGACTCATCAGGGAATTTATCACCATGAACAAATGTGTCTGATAGGCACCTGGTGCTGGATCTGCAGTGATTGTTAGAGTGACCTTTTTTTGCACCTATTCACAGCTCAGTCAGTATACCAAAGAATTTTCTTCATCACTAACTAGCAACGCCATTTCTTTGGTAAGAAATCAGGATGGCTGGATTTATTTTGTTGAATTGTTATAAACTACAAAAGAGATTATGATGAGAAACATTCTTGAAAAATCAGAGTATTGTGTTGATGAAGGTACTGACGGTGAGGTGAGCTTGAAGGACACGTTTGTAGCAGTTTTGTGGGAAGAAGAATAAACGTGTAGTGAATAGCTGACTGCATAAAACGGGAGATAGAGAGCTATCAGTTGCTTTACCTTGATGGCCCAGGGTTGAGTTTTGGAGTAGCTGTGTATTGTCAAGGTGTATTTTTAGTATCTAGCCACACTTTATTTCTCAGGAGATCTAAACAAACCATGACTTACTGAAGCAGAGGGGAATCAATTACAATAGCAAAACAAATCAAGCTAGAATTCTCTTCTGTTTGTGTGAAATACAAAGCCAGGTTAAGTATTAAGTTCTAACTTAATTCTAAGAGTAAATCCACAAAGAGCATGCTTTTGTTATTTGGTGCTTATAAATAAGTAAATGGAGCCAGGGAGATTAATTTCTCTTGCAGCTACAAAGTGAACATTCTAGAAAGCTAAACTTTAAGCTTTAGCTGTGTGCCCGCCTTCCAAGCTCACTCCTAAGCGTTGGCTTTGCTGGTTAGAAGGCTGCTAACTTGATGACGGTTGCTGAAGAAAACATACACGGCTACTAGAGCTGATTTCAGTTGTTCATTTCGTCTCTAACAGGCTTTTGTGAACAATCAGAGTGCACTGTGTCTGCGCATTTATCTTGAGAGCAGTCCTAAAATGGAATCAATTATAACACTTCACTTTCTACTCATGGAAGATAACAAAGAATGGAATATTTGCATAGAATCAGTTTTCTGCTCAGTAATGGGAAATGGAATTCTTTGCCGCCTAAGCTCAGGTCTCAAATTTCAGGATTACACTGCCACCTAGTGTGGAAATAAGAGCTTCTCACCTAGCAGAGAGCAGTGAAATGGGTGTAAGGTGCCGTGGGAGGCAACGCAAGAAAATATATGTTTAAGCTTGATCCTTAGAGAGAAAGAAATTTCAGGATTAATGATATTTCTATGTTCCGTTAATGAGCGTTATCATGTAATTCAGGAGCTCAATTTTATTATTATTATTGAGCTGATGAATGATGCCAGTGCAAAAGGGGAGACGTAGGTGTCTCTACTTATTCTGCCAGTTATATTTTTGAAATAGATGTCTAGCAAGGAATTTATTTCATGTATCTTTTAATGAGCTCTAAAGGTCTCAGGAAGTCTTATGGGTCAACCTAATAATTATTCAAGAATTTTATTCAGCAAATGATTATTATGCTTTTGCAGCCTGCAAGTTAATTCCTGTGACAACAAAGGGGAGGGACCGGAAGGAGCTGATAATACGACTTGAGACAGCAGAAGTTCTCCGTGGACCGTTAGGACCACCACCAGTACCACTACCGCCCGTACCAGCATCACCAGCAGCAGCAGCAGCAGCAGCAGCATTTTGGAGCTGTTAGAACGCAACTTCTCGGACCTGCCCTAAATCTTCTGAATCAGTTTTAAGCACCCTGGTGGTTCGGTCTAATGTGGATTTTGGTTCCACTGTTGGAAAAGAAGGCTCGCTGATGGGTCAGTATGCATGGTTTGGAGGAAGCAAACGAGGCTCCGGACACGAACCAGCTGCTGTAAACTCGGAGACCCACAGGCAGCAAATAGAGCAACAGCTCCCTGAAGCACGAGTGCCCTGCGGGGGTGGGGTCGATTGATTTTTCTCTTCCTTGGGGAACTGGAAATGATCATATTTTAGAGGAAGCAAAAAAAAAATAACACCCTGAAAAGCTTTGGGGTTGGCAAGGTTAATGTTGCCATGTTTTTGACATTGTTGTTCCACAGTGAGAGTATATTTATTTGTGAGTGATTGCACAGAGAAATGACTATACCACGGGGCTCCGTTTGCTTGCCCTGAGTCTAGATTATTAGGCTGCAATTACAGATGTAGAACCCAAATAAGCAGATTTAAAATAGAGCTTCCTTCACAGTGGAATTTCTTTACAGTTACACTGAGCCCAATGCAGGACAGTGGGAGTCTTTGTTTTGCAGGCCTCTGGTTGTTAATCAGCATCTCAGCCAGAGATTTTTATAATACATTTCAGACTCTAGCTGTGGCTAATTTGCAGCATCCTCACATAACTCACATGAGCTACTGAGCATGCTGTATCTTTTACTCTGTAAGCAGAGACAGGTGAATAAAGCTTAAAACTCGATTCCACTAAGAAGCCAGCTAAAACACGCCCTCTTTGATTGAAACCTAAAGTAATTAAATGTGCCAGTCAAACCTCTGTAATTATTGTCATCAGCTTATCATTACTTCATTCAGAATCACACTAAGGAACGTGCCCTGCTATTCAGTGAGTTTTGTGTGATACCCAAGTCCTGTATCAGGAAGTAAGAGGCGTTGTGAGTGTCCACTGTGTTCCAATCCAGTGTCTTTTCAAACTATTACAACAATATATTACGGGTTTTGAAATCAATATATTGAGTTGGTCATCTTTACTAACAAAGGAAACAGAAAATAAATCAGAAAATAAAGCACAGCATATATACATGCACAAGTGTTATGCTCTGAAACTTTTGCTTTAGTTTTGTGTATGGGCATATGTTGTCCAAACTGGTTTAACTCATCCTTCAAGCAACACCAGACTCTCTTTCAAAGGCACGCCTGAATACATCATTGTGATTCCAAGATGTGTCACAGTTTCCATAACGACCGGAACGTCTCCACTTCACAGTGTCATTCAAGAACCTAGTTCTTCCTATTTGCTATTCACAAAATTTCCCATTTATTTCGTTGTTCAAGCTCAAAACCAGGCATACATTTTCTTTGTGCCCCCATCTTTCCCTTTCCAATCTACTTTATCAATCTTATCTCTGCATTCTCATCCAGTCATCCTTAACATTGATCACCTCAGAGTAGCCTTCCCTGGCCCCTCCGTCTAGAACAGCTTTACACCTCTCTCTAGCACTCGTTTCCCCCATAGTTTACACTAGGATTCCAGTTGAGATGGTCTTACGTAGGTGTTTGGTGCCTCTCTTCCCTTCCGCACGTTAGCTGTAGGAGGCAGAGACCTGGCCGCTCTATGATGCAATTCTAGGGCTGAGTTCATGGTTTGAAGTAGGGCGGCATGAATGACTAATTACAGAAGTGTCTCTGAGCTCAGCTTGTTATTCCCTCTGTGGCTTCTTCTTCTTTTCCCCCCATATGATATATTCTGTTTCCTCTGCCTAAGATAGGCTGGTCTTCCTTATTCTCTCAGTAGGCTTCTATTCATCTTCTCAGATTTCATCTCCAGGATGAAAGATTTCCCTATGCCCTTGGACTGAGTTCATACTTGTTGACACTCATTTTCATTCTCAGTAGTGTAGTTGTTTTTCATTCCCTGCTACATTGTGAGCTTCCTCAGGGCAAACATGTAGCTTATTCGTGCTTTTTTATTTGTCTCAACTCTTAGCATCTATTTGGCAATACAGTTATTCAATACATATTTATTGAATAGTTCAACAAACAGAGGGAATAAAACTGATGATCAAGAAAGATGATTGTGACAGAGATCCCTAGGTTATAAGGAATCATTTTGATTTATAGAAAAAGATAATGCACACACACACACACACACACACACACACACACACACACACACACTATAGGATATCTGTGTACAGAGTAGAGCGTGAAGGAGAGTGCAAAACTATTCTATATAAAACTTATTGCTTAAAATGCTGTGGTTTCTTATTGAATTTATGGTCTGTTGTGAATGACCAAGCTTTTCTATCCTGGGGAAGTGTTAAAGACAAACATACACACACACACACATACACACACACACACACACACACACACACACACACACACACACGAACGCACACATGCACACACACTTAAGCACACTTCCTACTCTTGTAGAGGGCCTGAGTTCAGTTTCTAGTACCTGTGTTTGAAACTTTAGCTCCTGGGGATCTGATGCCCTCTTCTGGCCTCTGCAGGTAACTGTAGTATTGTGCAAAATCCTCCACACACACACATAATTTTTTAAAAAAGAAAAGGATGAAAAAGGATGAAAAAACTTTAAGGGCCTTTGACTTCATGGAGACCTGGATAGTGTGGAGTTCAATCCTGCTTTCTGTGAGAATCTAATGTCACATTAGAAAATATAATTAATGACAAGCTAAGATCAACGGAGAATACAAACATATCATTAGAGGTTAGGTATAAGATTATTTTTTTTTCAGGGTTTACATTTTTGTCTTTATAGAAGGATTAGATTGTTATTCACTATTTAAAATAAACAGCCATCCTGGAAAGAAGCCTTGTTACCTATAAGCAGGCTTAGTTTCCTCTTGATTCTTTTATCTTTTATTTAAAGGCCTGTTCACCCGCTTTCTTATTTTAGTTGTAAAGATTTCTTCAAAGTGTGTTGGGAAGCGGCATGCATAAAGGTGAGTTCTCTAAAACCTTTTGAAGGATTTCTGAAATACCTACGTGTATAGGAAAATGGCCTGTCTTCTTTCTTACAGATCACAAATTCAGAGCTTGGATAGAAACCCCTTTTCTCTCTGCAGATCTAAGGGTGACTTGTTTCCCATGATTTCGGGCCATTAGGAAGTTCCCCAGAGGCATACTTCTCTTTTTACACAAACTTCAACTAGCTTAAACAAATAAGCAGGTCTCAGGCCATTCATAGTTCTGTTCTGAGCCAGGGCAGCCACCTCAGGGATTGGGAATTTTGGTAGAGAGCAGGCCTTGCGGACAGCAACACACAAGAAGAAGCCCACCATGAGTAGGCTAGAGGAAAACAATACATAGAAAGAGAGCATGAACAGTAACATTTTCTTGGTCAAGGTCCAACAAGTTGATAGAGGCTGAAGGAGAAAAGACCGTATTGAAACAACAAACAGGTAAGAGCTGAGGAGATGACTCAGTGGGTAACTTTTCTTTGCCTCACACAGACCTGGCAGCTCCCGATAATCTTGGTATCAGGTGCAGAGCCTCAGTGAACTCGGGGTTCAATGAGAGACCATGCCTCCTTAAATAAAGTGGTGGATTATGGAAGAAGAAACCCCAGGTCTGCCTAAAGTTTGGCTATGAGTCTCAGCCTCTGCTTTGATACCCTACAGGGTAGAGTCTTTCAGGGTCAAATCTCTCTGTGGTAGGCTCCTGTCCTGTTCTCTGTTTTCTCCCTTTTCCGATGTCCATCCCTTTGGCCTTTCTGAATGAGCATTGATTATCTTACCCAGGGTCCTCCTTCTTGATTAGCTTCTTTAGGTATATAGATTTTAGTCCATTTATCCTATATTATATGTTTAATATCCACTTATAAGTGAGTATATGTCATTTGTGTCTTTCTGCTTCTGGGTTACCTCACTCAGGATGATCTTTTCTAGCTCCTACCATTTGCCTGAAAATTTCATGATTTCCTTGTTTTTAATTGCTGAGTAGTATCACATTGTGTAAACGTACCACAATTTTTATATCCTTTCTTCAACCGAGGGACATCTGGGTTGTTTCCAGCTTCTGGCTATTACGAATAAAGCTGATACAAACATGGTTGAGCAAATGTCCTTGTATACTTGAGCATCTTTGGATATATGCTTAGGAGTGGTAAACCTGGCTCTTGAGTAGCACTATTCCTAATTGTCCATTCCTAATTGCTCCAGATTGATTTCCAAAGTGGTTGTACAAGTTTGCATTCCCATCAGCAATGGAAGAGGGTTCCCCTTTCTCCACATCCTCTCCAGCATGTGTTGTCACTTGAGTTTTTGATCTTAGCAATTCTGATGGTTGTAAGGTGAAATCTCAGGGTCAGTTTGATTTGCATTTCCCTGATGGGTAAGGATGTTGAGCATTTTTTAAGTGTCTCTTTGCCATTCTATACTCTTCTATTGAGAATTCTCTGTTTAGCTCTGTATCCCATTTTTAATTGGATTACTTGATTTGTTACTGTTTAACTTCTTGAGTTCTTTATATATTCTGAATATTAGCCCTATGTCAGATATAGGGTTGGTGATGATCCTTTCCCAATCTGCAGGCTGTGCTTTTGTTCTGACGACAGTGTCCTTTGTTTTACATGAAAGAAGGGAGAGCTAGAAAGACCTGGGGGGGACAGGAGTTCCAAAAGGAGAGCAAAAAAATCTGGACACAGGGGTCTTTTCTGAGACTGATACTCCAACGAAGGACCATGCATGGAGATAACCTAGAATCCCTGTACGGATGTAGCCCATGGCAGCTCAGTGTCCAAGTGCGTTCCCTAGTAATGGGAACACGGACTGCCTCTGACATGAACTCAGTAGCTGTCTCTATGATTACTTCCCCCCGAGGGGGGTGCAGCCTTACCAGACCACAGAGGAAGACAATGCTTCCAGTCCTGATGAGACCTTTTAGGCTAGGGTCAGAGGAAAGGGGCGGGAGGAGGATCTCCCCTATCAGTGAACTTGGAGAGGGGCATGGGAGGAGATGAGAGAGGGAAGGTAGGATTGGGAAGGTCCGAGGGAGGGGGCTACAGCAGTGATACAGAGTAAATAAAACTGTAATTAATAAAATTAATAAGTAAATTTAAAAAAGAAACCCAATGTTAGTTTTGAGCTTCTTCATGAATACATATATGCACCCCATCTCCTGTCACATGCAAAAACCCAAAATAAACAAGAATCAGCCATATCACTTATTCTGTAATGAAATAAAAATTTAATGAGTCCAAAACACAAAAAGCATTCATAGATGCAAACCTCAAAACTACTTGGCACCATGATTTGTGGAGATAATTGGTTCACCTGACTCTGAGTTCATCTGACAACCATATCTTCCAAGATGGAGTCAGAAGTAGGGCATCCTATGTATGGTACAGGGCCTTGGGTTCTGCTGCTCCTTCTCCAGGAGTGCTCAGGTACAGGAGAAGGTCTGCAGATGTGTGACAATCATGTGGGCACACCGTCTCTCTAGGTCCTGTTAGCCTAGTAATTCATTCTCGGTTGTTTATGAAAAATAATGTACTTGTGTACTCCTTGGATATTCAGTCTCACACTATTAATCTCAGAGACTTAGAGCAAAAAAAAAAAAAAAGTAAAAGGCTTGAGGTCATATCTTACCAAAATTTCTAGTGGGGAGTTAGAGAGTTGATGTGCAACTGAAGGCAGCAATGATGCCCTTGGAGAGTTCCCTGGGCCTGTATCTTAGTTCTTTCATCTAGCGAGTAGCAATGTGTGCAGTCTAACTTCATGGGAGGTTTGTGAGAATTGTATGCTACTAGCCTGAAGGCATGGACAGGAGAGGGAAACGCACAAGTGAATTGTTAGCAGGGCAGTAAGAATGCAAAGGGATGAGTTTGGTTTGAGATCCTTTATCTTTCCCAATCTCATTTGACTCCCCTAGTAACTGTTTAAAAATGTTTTCATCCTGTTTTATAGACAAGGTAGTTAAATATAGAGAGGCTTATTACCTTGTTCAAGTTCATCTAACTGGTAAGTCAGAAGAAGTGGGTTTAAAGCTAGGTTGACCAGGCAGTGAGGCTCTAGTGAGTTCCCATACCTCTGCCTCATAATAGGCTTCTCTTTGCTGGATCCTGTGGCCACTAAAAGCCTCCACTGTGCCTCCATAACAGTTCTAAAAGCTTCCAGTGTGCCCCTGGAAGCTTAATATAGCGGTTCTAAAAGCTTCTACTGTATTCCTATAGCAGCTTGCTGATTTTTTTTTTCTGGTGAAATTCCCCACATCCTGATTTTTTTTTTCTTTTCAGCAAGGCATTTCCCATTCAATCCTTCCTTCAGTGTAACCTTGTTAGCTTTGAGGGCACGCCCCTGGCTGGGCCTGGGCTTACAGGCCACCTCTCCCCACCCTTTCCTTTGCTTCAGTTTAAAGAGTTAGTAGATGCTTCTGGTTTCCCCCTTCTTTTTGCCCTTAGCCCTGAGAGGGGCAAGAACGACCAAGATCGGGCCCAAACTCAGAGTCCTAAAAGGATAGAGAAGGGGTCTGGGGGAGTAGTGACTCCCCTCCAACCCCTTCTTCACAGTGACTGTTACAAACCAAAGAGAACCTCCTGGAAAAATGAAGAACTTCTGGTAAGCCCCATGACTATGGAGGGAGGTGGGTGAGGATTTTTGCAAAATTGATAGCATAAGGAGGAGGCAAGAGACAGTGAGAACCAAGAGAGAGTTGGAGATAGAAACAGATGAGAATGTAGAACACACACACACACACACATTCACCACACACACATATTGTGGGGGGGGGGGAAGAAAACAAAGATAAAAGAAAGCGTACTATAGAAAGTGAGATGGTGCACACCAAGCCAGAAATGCGTTCATCCGCATCATTTCTCAGTGAGATTTCAAAATGGAAATAAACGCAGTAAGTAGTATGCCTTGGGAATTGATGCCTCCATCAGTCAGGTTTGCCAGGTTTAAATATGGAAGTAGTCCCATCAAGAGAGATTCCTGTTTGGGTCATTTCCCCCCTTTCTCTCCCCTTCAGGAAAATCCTGGTTTTCTTCTTTGTATGCAGTTTCCTGGGATCCTGGGTATCTGCAACTCCAAAGCGTCACCCAAGTAAGAGCCACGGTTTATGGAGTTTGAAATATCTCTTTGCCATCAGAAACAGGCAAGGCTGTGATAAAGCAGGGCTGTAGTTGAGAGAACACTGAGTTCACTTCCAAAAGCCATTCATGCTTTCCCTCTTCTGCCTACATTGGGAAGATGTTTTGGATGGTTGGTTCTGTGCTCAATGTTGAGCCTGGAAAGGGTGTCCTAAGTGTGAGCTGGTAGGCAGGAAGGACAGCTGTGCTTTTTCTAGGGCCTAACATGGTGAATGGTGAATATAGAGTGACTACATGGATGTATGGATATGGATGGATTTTCCCAAAACACTGGGTTCAGGAGGATAAGGAGAAAATATTTGATGTACTTTTTTGTAGGTAGGTCAAAACTCAGCTTTGTACTGAAACTCTCTGTCTCTGTCTCTCTCTCTGTCTCTCTGTCTCTGTCTCTCTGTCTCTCTCTCGTGTGTGTGTGTGTGTGTGTGTGTGTGTGTGTAAGAACTGCTCTTATCTGGGAGGGCCCATTGAACTGGCTCAAGGCTGACTCTGTAATGTCACTGTAAATTTAGAATTGGTGGTATTTGAGGAATATTTCTAGCCCAAACCACCAGAAGTTTTCCGAACAGACTTCTGACCCCATGCCATCCAGGACACTGCACAGCTCTGATTCTAAATGGAACAAATCTCCAACTCCTTCAGGCAGGAACATTTTTCCATCATAAATTATTACTCTAATTCCATGCCTTGCACCCCTTCCTGGAGAAGCTTAAGGTGAATGAATTCTCATCACTGAGGCCTTGAGTTAAAGCCAAATACATGGCTTATAAGCAAGCTTATATAACACTGTGTTTTAAGCAGCTGCTTGGTTATTAATATTATTATTTTAATATTAAGTCAATTAATTATCTTCCTGTAGTGGATGGATTGGGTGACATGGTGGTTTGCTTTTGTAGGATTTCCTGTCAATTCCGTTTCTAATGGTGGAAGTGAAATGTGTCCCAAAATCAGGATTGGCCAAGATGACCTACCAGGCAAGTAGCACTGTATCACATCAGAAATGCAAGCTTGCCAAATATCATTTACGTGGGAAGGGGATAGAACCGGTCTCATTGTCGACTTTTGCTCTTATACTCCCTTTCCGTAGGGTTTGACCTGATTTCTCAGTTCCAAATTGAGAAAGCTGCGTCCCGAAGGACCGTCCAGAGGGTGGTGGGCTCCACAGCACTACAGGTGGCTTACAAGCTGGGAAGTAATGTAGACTTCAGGATCCCGACAAGGTAACCTACTGAAGCGCTCTGATTGCCTTCCTTAAATACACAAACGTTTGCCACTATTCCATGTTCGAGAATTTTCTCTTTTTTAACATTTTTATTTTCTTTTATATTAATCACAGGTTATGTACTTTGTATCCCAGCCGTAGATAAAGAACAACTGTGTCAGGAGTGGGATTGTTTTATTTTAAGACGAAGGGCTTTGGGGTACAGCTCAGTGGTAAAGCACTTTCTCGCATGCTATAGCCAATGGGTAAATAGCCTCAACTGTTAAAAAAAAAGCCAAAGGAATCATTAGCACCTGAATACCTCTCTTCATGTTAGGTTTGTAATTTACTTTCCATCCCAGGAATGAAAACACAGCCAGGACCATCATACATCAATTCAGGACATGTTCTTAGAATTTTGCTTTCTGTTTTTCCGCAATTTGTCTGGTTTCGACTGAAAGGATCCTCTTGTGAAAGGCACCAGGAATGAAGCATAAATTTAACTAGGAGCCGCAGTGTGGTTTGGAGGCTCACAGTGGAGCTGTTCAAGTGTCCCGGTGCTGAAGAAGAACCACACAGAGAGTCTCAGGTCCTAGGTGACAGCAAACCGAAACCAGGGGGAAGTAATTATAGCAGAAACACTGGCAGGGACATACATGGTGTTTTTTTTATTTTATTGCTCTCCTTTCCTGCAGTTAATCTGTAAACTCTTTAGGGCTGAAGTTCTGTGGTCTAGGTGACTTGAATGAGTCGTGTCATTGTAATGAACACCCTTCACTGATCTAGGTTTTGTATCACCAACATACCTTGTGATCAGGATGATTAATATATTTTTCGGAGTTCTTTTATTATTAGTATGTGTTTTAGTGCAAACTAATGGGTTTCATCATGAAAGTTTATACATGCTGGTGTCCTCAGTTCTATTCCTGAAACAGGTCTCCTATGCTTTCATGTCATGTGTGTATATTTATGAATGTTACATATAAAGTGCTTTAATGTACTGTGAAAAGAAAACTAAAATTCCTTTGGTAGATAAAAAATATTAGGACTTTAATGGGCATTAAGCTATGCAGGGATAAAAAGATTAACTACAGTAATGAAAGAACACGCTAGAAAATTTGTATATGAAGTGTAATGCTTTTAAAGTTAGAGGAACCTTATATAACATCAAAAGAGAAGGTTAAAAAATTCACATTTTAAGCAGTATGTGTAGCACAAGAAAGGAGCACTGTGGTTTTCTTGCATATTTACTAACGTTGCTCTCAAATTCCTCATAACATCGTTACAAAAGGCCGTCGTTGCTCTTGTTTAGAGTAGGAGGAAACAGAATTCCCGAAGTGTAGTTAAGTCACATAAGGGAGTTAAAGGATTGGTGCTGGCTGGCTGGGCTGAGAGCCAGGCAGTATGGTTACCTCTGACCGCTACTTCACTCATTCACATTTGGAAAGTTTAAAGCCATCAGTCTAGCCTGGTTTCTGTCGCTGTGATGAACTGCTCCTACCAAAAGCAGCTTATGGGAGGAAAGGGTTTATTTGTCTTACACTTCTGGGTAACAAACAGTCCATCGTTGGGAAAAATGAGGACAGGAACTCAAGAAGCAACAACAAACAGAAGTGGAGGAATGCTACTTCCTGGCTCACATGAGCTCTCCGCGATAGCTCAGAGCCACCTGTCTAAGGAATGGCGCTGCCCGAGGTGGACAGGCTCTCCTGCGTCAGTTAACAATCAAGACAGTTGCCCACAGATTAATCTGATCTGGGTAATCCCTCAGTTGAGACTACCCTCTGAGGGGACTTAAGGCTGTATCAAGTTGTCAGTTAAAGTTCGATAGGATAGGTATGACAGCAGAAACTGGCTTTATTTATTTTTTCATTTAGTCCATTGTTGAGATGGTGTTTTTAATCTAAAGAAGTACTAGCTGGCTTCTAAAATAAATGCCAAAATTATTGTTTCTCTTTTAACAAAATAAAGACTCAACATGGAATTCTGATCTAATCTTCCCTTCTGTGATTTAAAGTACAAGCTGGGTTGCCATTAACCCTAGTTCAGAGACTGGCTGACTGACTAGGGGGTCACACAGTTCTCTACATCCTGCTTATCTTTTCTGTTGTTTTCCTCTAAGTGCCAAGAGCCTTCAGTAAGTAGTGCACACAGGTCATAACTAAAGCCTCACAATCACAAGACTTCTTAGGAGATGGTGGAGGAAAGAAAGAAGGAAGCAGGAAGGAGGGATGAAATAAAAAAGGGAAGCAAGTCAGAGTGCTGAGTCACAAGGAGTTCTAGGTACATAATAAAATCTTTTTCTTCTATTTTCTCTGAGAAGGATTTATTTCTGTCTTTTGCTTTCAGGTTAGCTCACATTTCATTATGTGAAATGTTTTTTTATACACTAGTTTCAATTATTCTCTCTCCCACTGCCTTCCCCCATGCCTCTTGTCCCCAGCTCTGGCTAGTTTGGAGCAAGCTATTTAAGCCTCAGTCTTATCAATTAAAAGATTAGTGATAGAGGGAAGAACCACATCATAAGGTTGCTATATAGAGAAAATATTAATTGCAGAGTGCCTAGACAAAGCCTGATTCTTTGGAGTGCTGGAGAAGAGCAAACCAGCAGAGGAGAGGGCATGCAGGGGAGCCTTCTCTTCAATGGATTTTTTTCTTTTTATTTATTTAAAGGTAATGTTTATTTTTTGAAGAGCTTTATATGGCTATTGTATTTACATCCTTTTTCTTTCCTTCTCTTCCCACCAACTCATCCTGTTTCTCCCCTGCTCCCTCTCAAGTTCCTGGTCTCTCTCTCTCTTTTTAATTTCTATGAACACGCATACACACATACACACACATACACACAATGTATAAACACAACCAGCCCAGCTGAGCACATTTAGTGTTGCTTGAAATATATGCTTTTTGGTTTTGCCACTTGGTAGCCAATTAGGGGACTCATCCTTGGGAAAGGTTGGTTCTCTCTTTCTCAGCAGTCATTAATTGTCTGTAGGTCTTCCTGTTGGGGTGTGGCCTTGTGAGATTTCCCTTATTCCCACTGGCATGCCAACTTGTGTTGTCATTATTTAGGCAACCATATTGCTGAGACCACATGGGTTCAGCTTTCTTTTCCTTTAGAAGACACAGTCTCTCAACAGATATCGTGGTCCTCCGGCTGTTAGAATCTTCCCAGACCCTCTTCTGTGAGGATCGCTGAGCTTTACATTAGAGGTTGTATTGTAGATGTATCTATTTTGTTCACTCCACAGTCAGTTCTTGCATTTTGACTAGTTGTGAATTTCTCTAATGGTTTCTGCTTTAAAAAAATCTTTCTTGATGAGGAAGTGTATTCTACCTATGAGCGAGTGTATTCTACCTATGGGTAGAAAGATGTGTACTTTGAATGAAGTTAGAAAGTGTACCGGTTTGGGAAAGTGTCAATATTAACTTGTCCTCTAGGGTCCATGACGTCACCCACCATAGGTGGTTTCCTAGGTTTACAGTAATAGGCATAAATTCCCTCACGTTAGCAGGTCTTAAGTCCAGTTAGATGGTAATTAGTTGCTACCAATATATAGTGCCATTATTGGACTTTTGAAATATTTTGTCATTCTGGCCATTGTTGTTGTCCATAGGCATCACAGCTGTGGGGACTGCTGATTTCTTTTCTCCCTGGGCAGCTTGGGAGTCTACAGGAGCTCTTCTTCAGGGAGGAGGCTTCCGTGTCAGACCAAACTCAAGTCCCCTAAGTTCTGTGTCTAAGGTGTGTGGTGTCTTCCACAATAGCGACTTGCCTTCAAATTCTGGAAGGCAACCAAGAGCAAAGGAGAACCGTATATTGTTTAGAGAGTCTCTTGATTCTCTTACCCAATGGCTCAAAAGGAGGTTTTTTAATGTCTGATACTAGGCTTTTTGTTAGTTTGTGGCTCTTAGGAGGATCATTATCACCCACATGGCATAATTCATTTACACTGGATATATATACGTATTTATGTAAGTATATTATAAGCTAGATGTAATTTAAAGAAAAATCAATGTAATGTGATTCTCTATGGTTTTCCAAACATCTTCAGTGTTATTCATTCCTTCCTGTAGTATTTGCTTTCCATTCCTCTCCCTAGATATACCCCATGTTTTCCCAGTTCCCCCTTCATATCACCTCAATTAGCGAGGAACCACACCTAAGAGAGCATGAGGCATTAGTTTTATGGATCAAGGTCTCCTTGCTCACAATATTTTTTTAGTTTCATAATTTATCCTCAAATTTCATGATTTCATTTTTTTCTTAAAATTAAAAATAGATCTATCACATGATCCAGCTGCACTACATCTCAGCATATGTCAAAAGGACAGTTATTTGCTCAACGGTGATCATTGTCACTTATTGACAATAGCCAGGAAATGGAAATGATTGCTTAGAAATGATTGTTTGGAAACAAGCATTTGTTTGGGATTCAACGGATGAATGGATAAGGAAAGTGTGGTACACGTATACTGTGGAATTTGATTCTCTTTTAAAAATTACTCATGCAAAAGCTAGAAGACAAAGAATGAAGGGATGGCATCCTTCTTAGGGGACAGAATGAGACATTTTGTTCTAGAGAATATAGGTTCTGAGATTGAAAAAAACACTGATAGGACCTTCATAAGAAAAATAAATATGCTACAAAACCAATGCTAAATAATCATAATTTTCACTTATTTATCTGTTTATCTTCACAATTACTGAAGAAATATGATTCTGCTTCCTTTTGTTCTTTATTTAGGGCATAATAGCTTTTCATTCTTGTTTTCTTTTGCAGCACAGACCTTAGATTTCTTGGTTTTAAGGTCATAAACAAATATTTCAAGGTTCAAAGACTTTTGACCCATTTACTCAAATCCAAATGGTTCTCCATTTAAGGTTCCTCATGAACATTGGAATACAATAAATCATTTATAGACAGAACTTCTTTTAAATTATGTATGCTGTCAGATCTGCTTATTGACAGGCATAGCATATTTTCGAGAACGGAATGTCAGGTGTTTAATAATACACTAGGCTGCCTGTTCTGTGGGGTAGGCTTCAGGGACATTTAACAGCCTTCAGTGCACAGGAGTATGCATAGTCTATTCATACAAGTAATGAGTTAAATTTCCTTTCTTGCCCTATTGACATACTAGTCTACTCTAAAGGATTATATACAAAATCAAAGGAAGTGTGACGAACAAATGAAGAAACAAAAAGCATATTTATAACAAGTATCTGGAGTGATGTGGTTAGTTCTATTCTGGAAAAAGACGACTTTAGGTAGTCCTTTTGTGTTCCTCTTCTGTATTCTGAAGCGTTTGTTTTTCTTTTTCTTTTTTTCAAAGCACATGATAGAAACTTCTGTATACTTTTACAAAAGTGTGTGTGCATACTATGTTTCAATTCACTAAGTGTCATGTATATGAAATCAATACCAATTGAGACATTTCTTCTTGTCTTCCTATTCTTCATTCTTTGTAAGAAGGGGGCTAAATACAAAAGTTTGACCCGCAGAAAGGTTGTTTGGAACTCTGGGTCTTAGTGCCTGATTGTTTTCACTTTTCTTATTTAGTAAACACATTTTGCTGACATTTGGTTTTCCTAGCATTACCTTCTTGCTGAGGAATTTTCTTATATTTAGAAGATGTAAAGAAGTAACTTTGAAGACTTTGAAAGCTGACATCCCCATTTAAACCTCTAAGAATTTGCTTCAACAGAAGATCCATAGATAAGAAGAGAGAGATGAGTAGTGATCTATAGATAACGATTGTCTTAGCGACACTGGTGGTTTTAGCTTCCATTTAATGCAGTGAAGAAAGTAACAATGTTGTAAACCTTCATTGGTAGACTGACAATGATGGAGTTGGAGGAGAAAAGGAAGAGTTGGTCATGCATTGCTCCTTACACATCCAGAAACAAACATCAGCCACTACATCACTATCATACTTTGAAATCCCTGAAAAAGACATCCTTCCTGTGAAGAAGTTTAAATGCATTCGATGTAGTTGGTTACTAATTCTCAAAATGTTTATGTGGGTATGAATCATTTTTCTGAGAATAGCATAGAAATTATGAAAATAGCAAACAATTTTAATGTATGTAAAAATTAAAACTCTTTTTAACTAAATGATTTTTATAAGCTAGTAGAATATATTTAGACTTTAAATAATCCTTTCTTTTACTTTTGCAGGAAATGTTGCCCCAAACATTGCAAGAATGTGTTTTTATGGCTGAGATGGCATTGCTGAATGAATGAATGATGGCTCTTTGGGTAGAATAAATAGTAATATTGTTGAGAACCTTCCTTCGTTATAAGGGAGGGCTTTTTAAAGTGTGTATTTTAAGGTGGAGCGTTAACGTACATGAATGATTGAGTTGTGAAGGTCTGACTAAGATGTCACCAAGGAACATATGCTGCATAGTTTTTCCACACTGTAGCCTGTGTGCGGGACTAGGATTCAAAATAAAATAAACACACAGAAAATAGTAAATATGCATAAGCACAGAAAACAAGGTTCATATTTATTATTTTCAAATTTTACTCAGGCATTTGTATCCCAGTGGACTGCCTGAAGAATATTCCTTTTTAACTACTTTTCGGATGACTGGAAGCACACTCGAAAAGCACTGGCACATTTGGCAGATCCAGGATTCCTCAGGGAGGGAGCAAGTGGGCGTGAAGATAAACGGCCAAACAAAGTCTGTTGCATTTTCCTACAAGGGACTGGATGGGAGTCTCCAAACTGCAGCCTTTTCGAATTCGCCATCCTTGTTTGACTCCCAGTGGCATAAGGTCATGATTGGCGTGGAGAGAACAAGAGTCACTCTTTTCATTGACTGCGTCAGGATCGAATCCTTACCTATAAAGCCAAGGAGCCGGATTGACGCTGATGGCTTCGCTGTGCTGGGGAAACTTGTGGACAATCCGCAGGTTTCTGTTCCCGTAAGTATACGATTACAACGTATCACCACAACTGTAGTTGAGAACAGACCCAGATAGCTAAAGCTCAGCACCCCGGACATTTTCAATCATTACCTATAGTGCATACAATGAATAGTCACCCATCCAAAAAAGCCTTCACTGCCCGGTTGAGTGCTGTGTGGAATGCAGGATTTTAGTTAAGTAGATGATTTTAAGGTTGAGGTCAACTTGGAAGGTGTTAAACACCCACCTGGAGCATCCGCGAGCCTTTGCGACAACTTACGAAGACGCCCATAGGAGTACAGCACAAATCGTGAGAGTGTATTCAACGAACTAGAGTTTCAAAGTAAGATTAGAGATAAATCATAAATACAGTTAGGCAAGGCCCCCGTGATTTTGGTAAGCAATACATTTTGAAAGGGAAGGATATGAATTTATGAAAGAAGGGAAGACAGTATAAAAGACAAGTGAGGGGAAAAGAATTCAAGAATAATGACGATGTATGCATGAAGATGGAGTGTTTTGTAGGAAGTGGGTGAAGGCTAATAGATGCAGCTCGTAAGAAGTAAAATTGAGAAGTCACGCTGTTTGATAAGCAAGAATGAAAATTATAGAGATGGTGTTACATGTATTTAGTTAGAACTAGGCTTTGTGTGATAGTGTAGGATAAAAGAATTTTTAAAATGATTTTTAGTTTTAGTTTTGTGTATTTGCCATGTGTACATGAGGGCAGTGTCCTTGGAGGCAGAAGAGGACACTGGATTCCCTGGTGCTGGGAGTTACAGATGATCGTGAGTCACTTGATGTGGGTGCTGGGAAATGAATTCTGATCCTCAGCAAAAGTACGGGCATTTAACCCCTGAACCATCTCTCCCGCCAAGTGAAGAATTTAAAAGCTCTATTCATTGTTTTACTGTAGAAATCCATTGATATTAAAGTAAAGAAGTGTCTAATGACATCACAATTGTATCAAATAGTACCTTTTAGCTCTATCATTTTGAGCACCAAGTAGCAATTTTTTAAAGAGTATTTTAACAGTAATTTAAAAACTCAACCTTAGAGGGCAAGGTTTCTTTTAGGGAAACAGAAGAGGATACAATTCAATATAAATAAACTGTTGATGCTAATTTATCTCTTCTGCTGTACGGAGCTATTATATGCTAGTCACAAAGCCTATGTCACAGATGGTGACAAGGGTGATACAGTGGGTTTGAATTGTTTCTGTGCACTTCCCTTGGGGGTGGGTGGGAAGGGTTATCAGGGATCTCAGTAATGGAATTGTTCAGATAACTTGTTTTTACAGGAAGAGTTATGATTAGTGTGAAAGTTGGTGTGAAATTTCTATATTCTGTGATAGACAGGGAGCAATTTGTAGCTGCCACATTACTGCTCTGGCTTGTGGACTGTTGAGAAAGGATTTCTTCGTCTAATGAGTCATCGCACTTCAAGTGGCTGGGTTAGAAAGCTGATGTGGGCACTGTTGTGAAATGCTCCAATTCTGTGCAGCAGCAAACTCTGCAGCAGCCCTGGTTCCGGAGAGGAGGACTCAACCTCTGGGATACCAGTGCCATTTCCGGACACAGGCAAGGGAGGGGAGTTCTTACTGTCTTGAAAAGGTGCTGAGTGCCAGTGGTTTAAAACGTGGATTAGCTGATCTTAGAAACTCTTCAAGAGCTTCTAGTTCTGCTTTCTGAGTGCTACTAAAATGCCTTTAGATTGTATTATTTACAGAGACAACCTTCAATATTACTTTACTAGATATGCCATAGCCCAGTGTTGCTTTTGTGATAAGTTTCATTTCACAATGAAGACAAGTCTGTGCCATTTTCTTCTGTTTTATTCTCCATGTGTAGAAAGGCAGCAAAGAATCTAGCATCTAGTTTTACACTGTGCTTCTGACATAGTAAAGAGTTTTTCTAAGTCACTATGTTGTCACCAGTGTTAAAAGGATTTGGTATAGGCATGGACAGTCTTTTCCCCTTCCAGAATCAATCCTAGACTCTTGACCCCTTCCTGGAAACAAATGATATCGGACCCCAAATCTCCATTAAAGTTCAGTATTGGATGGTGGTGGTGATGGTGAGGTAACATTTATAACATTGATAATAAGATGGAAATTATGGTCCCCCCCGCAAAACCTACCTCCATTCAAGACATTAAAGTGACAATATCAAGCTCAAATTTTTTGCTAATGGAGTTTTTTCCTCTGCCTCATCCTCCAGCTTCTCCTCTCTTTCCTTTTGATTTGACTCTGCCTCCTTTTCTCTCTTCTCCTCATCCAACCAGCTTTTTTTGGGGGGGGGATATGCATTTTATGGCGATGGTGGTTCACTTGAGAGGCAGAGGCAGGTGGATATCTGTGAATTTGAGATCAGCCTGAGCTACATGGGGAGTTCCCAGACAGCCCTGGCCACACAGTAAGACCTGTCTTAAAAAAAAAAAAAGGAAGGAAGAAAGATACATGTAAGGACTCAAACCAGCTCATCATTCTTAATTGGAGAGACATTTATGATCTGAGTAAATTTTTCCTTTTAGAATTTATTCTTCAGCCCAAATAAAACAAGTGTTAAGAAATCTAGACAAACCAAGGAGTATAAGAGGTGGCCCTAAACATTAATTTTGTTTGTTTATTGTTTGTCTAGTAAGGTTCTGTTGCGTGCATATATGCTTGGAATACAAAGCCAAGTGAGTCACAGATATTTCCTTCTCCTGAGGATGAGGAGGATCAGTATATGTAAACATCAGGTGAAACACCAACAATGCCATGGTGTTGAAATATGCCATGCAGGCAGTTGAGAAAGTCCCTCAGTCAGGGCAGTGTAGAAGGCTTAGGAGGGAAAGTCAAGGAGCGTCACTAAAGGACATGGTGTCCGAGAGGCATCCTGGAGAGAAGGAGTGGTATTTGGGATAGATGGATTCTTATTTGGAAATTCACACACAGACACATACACACACACACACACACAGACACACACACTCTCAATCATTTTAATTAATTCTTTTCCAAGCTTTTAAAGACTTCATATACCTCCCCTCATTGTTTAAAATTAAAGCAGTCAGCATGTCTTCATTGTCCAAGTGCCCATGAATTTTCCTAGACCCCCGTTTTTACCTCACCATCCATCTTCTTGAGCTTTTCATCAATTTGACTGGAATCTGAAGTTGCTGGGAATTATTGAAGCTCACCATCACCTAGATTTCTCTCTTAAAGGGTGATAGCTACTGATATACATATATCTTTATAGGCAGAAAACCCATACTAATAGGTCACTTGTCTCTCAGTTTGGAGAGAGCAAATTCTCAGTATCACTTTCTAAGAATTTTAAAGTTAAAATAGCTTAAAACCAGAAAGGTATGTACTTTTCTTTTTAAAAATTTTCTGAATACGATTGGATTAATTCTAATGTCCAACACTTTCTATTGACTAAATATTTGTTTCACTTCCTTTTATTTAGTAAGTAAATGAAAAGCAAAATGTCCTTTCTGCAGGCATCATCAGCTGTCAGAGAGAGGTAGGTGTAAGAAGTGCTTAATAAAGACGGAAGCTGGGCATTCGATGGATCACTAATGCTAAAAGACTCGCTTGTTTTGCAGCTGTTTGTGACGTTCCCATCCATCCTATCATGTGTCCTGTTCTCTTTCTAAATTGGAAAAAGAAACCAATTTCAAGAAGCTTTCACGAGTGCTCACGTGGTCTACAGTTCAAACACATTCTCATCATTTATAGTTATTTGGTGGGCTCAGAGCATTTTATATTTTTCCCCTATGCACATCTGTAAGTGTGTTACTTTTGATTTTAAAGCAATAAGTTCCTAATTCCCCATTCTTTTCTGTGCCTGCATTTTAGGATGATGCCATTTATCCCCGTGCAGAGCCTGGTTTCCTGGCAGCCTACCACGAAAGCGTGTTATTTTATGACAGGTTCTTTATTGTTTGTTATCAGCATGATTGCCTAGGAGAGTTATTTGGTACAGCTCTATTAGAAAACAAAGTTAGCCTTTCTCTCTTTTCAGGGATGTGCCTTGGGAGTTTGTTCTTGTCTGAGGGAGGATAAAAGTTTATGTGGCTTTCCCCATATAAAACTCAAATCATTCTTCTCTTTACCTGTGTGTATCCCCAGTAAATCAACACAGGACATGACAGATTTGATGCTTTGAGAAGTATGTCTCTGATGCCTTGCTGTGATTTTTTTTATCATATTCAGAGAAAATTGCCAGAGCTGGTAAAACTGTTGATGGAAGAGCTGTCTGTCTTCTTTACTCTGTAGCATTGAATCACATTAACCTACAAATGTGAAAACAATGCAAGTTTCATGCACAATAGCCTGGGAAAATAAGTTTGGATGTTGCAATCAGCATTTCTGGTATTTGTGAAATGTAAGAGGTTACAGTTTTAGTGATTTAGTCAATGTGTTCCGTGATTAATATTCAGCAACTATTTTTTTTAAATCTCCTAAGCTACAGGCATACTTTAGGTGACTAAGAGACACAAAAGTTAATGCCTAAGTGGATCTTACATTCTGGGAAAAGGGATAAGGAGGAACTGTATAGTTAGTAGTATACCAGGAAATCAGAAGTGTTACCAGGAGAAACAAAGTGAGAAATTGAAGTGGGACTCTTTCAGAAGTAAACACTTTTGAAATATCTCGAAGGATTTGATGTAATAGTCTGTAGATCTTAGAGAGGAAGATTCCGGGAAGAGAGAACATGAATGACAAGGGACAGGTGTTGGTGTTGCCTGATATTTGAGGGTCACTTGCAAAGCAGGTAAGAAAATAAGAAATAGTTGATGAGATTGCAGAGGTCACATCATTAGGCATCTAAGGGAAGATGCTGGGCAGGCAGTTAGGTGTGAGCTTTTGGAGGTTAAGAGGCAGGACCATATGGAAACTGAACTCTGGAAACTGTGAACATTTATGCATTATGAGAGCCATGAAGTCAAGTCATAAGTGCAATTCTGAAGGCTCACCTCGGAGGGAGCCAGGATTATTGCCACGACGAGGAAGATTTATTTAAAAAGAAAGAGTCTGTGATAGAGGAGCAAAGAAGGAGATTATTATGTCCTGAAACTTGAGGTGGGTGAGGCAAGAATTGTTTAAAACGCTGGATAGGTTGCATAAGTTAGAGACTGAGAGTTGACTGTCAGTTTTAGAAACCAATGTGAGTGATTGGATCAAAGATCCACACTGGCCTGTGGAGATGAAATTCAGTTGAATGGATTCAAGAGAAAATGAGGAGAGGAATTGGAGACTGGGTAGACAACTGTCTTGAGTTTTATAGATAGAGGAACAGAAAATAGAACAGCAGCTGGAGAGGGCGTGGAACGAGGAGAGGAATTTCTTTTCACTTGGCAATTATCTCAGGATGCATCTCCATAGCTGAGCATTTACTGCTTCTTGAAGTTTACTGTAATAGCTTCCTGCCTAAAGCATCACACATGACCAGCTGAAGCTTCATGAAGCGCCCTTCTAAATCTGCCCTTTTCTTATGAAGTCTGTCCAGTGAAGAAAAATCTTTGATGATAATTAATAAAGTGATAGTTTGATAATCCATTCAAAATATTGAAATTCCTTAGCTTAGAATTCATGGTGAGCAAAGGCCTGCTGTGTACAATGCCCCAGCCAATCTGGGTCCTCCTCTGTATACTTCTTATCCTCCAGCTTTGTCCTAGTCCCTCTCTTCCAAACCCCAGCTTTATTCTGTAGCGGTTTTGGTTTCTTTAAAAACTCAGTTATGTGATGCAAACAGGTTTTTGTTTTAATCCCAAGTGTGGTATATGGACCTGCTTTTAGTTTGTCTACAGCTAATAACAGCCTCCTTCAGCTCAGAGAGTGGCATGGTCTTTGCTAGCTGGAGATAGTTTAACTCTGAAGACTCTGAGAGCCCATTGAGGCTCTGGAGCAAATGCTCAGAGAGAGAGAGAGAGAGAGACAGAGACAGAGACAGACAGAGACAGAGAGACACACACAGAGAGACAGAGATACAGACAGACAGACAAAGAGAGAGAGAGACTGAGAGCCAGCCAGCCAGCCAAAGAGACACAGAGACAGAGCTGACTGAGAGACAGTTCATCCTTCTGCTGTGTTTGTGGTTGCTGTTTGCTGAACTACTAGAATCCTGACAACTGAGATTGGTATTGCCCCAAAGAACCCAATGACCCCAACCAGCCAGAAGCAGCCAAAGAGAACTCTGCCCCTTTACCACTAACTTTCTTTCTCTCCTACCTAGTGTTTGGGTGTTGGAAGGTACTAGGAGGGGTAAGGGGTGGAGAAAAAAGGAATAGGTATAAGGACCCCAGATAAAATAGAGGAGTTCAAAATAGAGTTCACTAGCTCCACCATTTTTCTCTCATTTCCTTGTGTGAAAACTCAGTTGCTGTTTGGACCCATTCACATATCATGTGTTACTTGATGGCTTTACCCAGAAAAACATGTTACCATTTTGGGTGCTTTAATGTTTATTGCTAAATGTATTTTTAAAGCGCATATATGGTCTTAAATAGTATTTTTGTGCCATTCATAATATTTATCTCCAAGCACACAATTCAATAAAAGAATATATTCTCAGTGTGCCAACTTCATGTTGGTTACTTTCTCTTAATGCTGAAACTCTTGATTCTGAGGCAGTTCAGAGTTCTCTGCTCAGTTCCCAGGAAGTGTCATCTGAAGAGATTTCTTGATGACAGGAGAAGGCAACAACTCAGCAAAAGTAGCAAGTCAGGATAAGATCTGAGACCTCAGCATTTTTTTTTTATTGTCATTGACTAAACCAAAATAAGTACTCTTACTTTTTACTGGTCTTAAATACTTTTTGTCTTTGACTGGATAGCTTAATGAAGATTCTATCTTGTTAGCAAAAGTCAGCCTAGGTGCTTAATACTAGAAATTTGTAAAACTAATTTAGTTCATTAAAAGTGAAAACTTATGCCATTCTCAGTAATCTGGAGATGAGTTCAAATACTTAATCTTTCTCAACAGCCTAGCAAAATAAAGACTAGAGTGTTGGAATCAACACTAATATCTTTCATTGAGCGTTATCTTAGCTTCAGAAATAAAATTGTCTTAAGGATTTTTAGAGATGGATTATTTAGACAATGCCAAATCTGGACAGATCTGAGGACTTTATTTTTCTTGAGAGAAGGAGAAGCATTTCCTGTTGGAAAACATGACATTTCCCAAGGGGTGTTATGTTGTGCTTAATAGATTTTTAGAAGATTTTGTTTCTCTAGCCACATTTTTCTCATCTTACAGACTGTGAACTGTTTGTGGAGAGGAGACTATCTGGCTATAGACTATTTTCTCAGTGCTTGGTTTATCCTGGGATATTTTTATTTAAACTGTTGACTGAAAGATTAAATTAAAATATGTGTCACGTATACTTTGTCAGGAATATTAAAAGAGTGAAAAGGAGCCCAGGTACAAAAATGAGAAAAATCAGCATTTTAGCTGTATAATGAAAGTGACTTTTACAAAAGCTTGCTGCCAATCTTCCTTCAAAATAATTAGCATGCAAATTGAAATTCATATTGCATGCCAAAAAATGGTTGTTGTATAGATGATTATTAGTGCGTAGGCGGTGTTTATGGGAACACGCAGATGTGTTCAGAAACCCTTGATCTATGTGGCACTTTGAATGGCCCAGCTTGTATTCACAGATGAAATACATTTCATTCCCCCATTTTCTGTGCCACAATTGCATTTTCTGCATATTTAATCAGGTGCACCAATTTGTTCAGAGAGTATTTCATTTTTTTTTTGAGATGACAGCTTAATGAATTACTTCACATTTGTAATAAGTAACTTTGATGAACTAGCTAAACAAAGAATTTAGTTTTCCTGGATAGCCATATAATTAGTGTTTATGGGGGCGAATCACTTTTCAAAACTAAAATTTCATGTACCTGTAGTGTATACCTAGTTCAAATGACCAATTCTCACAAGATTTAGTGAATAAAGTTGTGTGGAGTAGTCTTTTATTTTGAATATTGGGAATAAGGAGAAAGAATGATACTTTTCTTTCCCATGTGCTATTTTGTCACACATGTGGGTATTTGATTGAGTATAGGCTTGTCGAATTTTAGAGGATGTTTCCATAATGAGCACACAAAAAATGAGAAGAGTTTTGAATCCTAATGAAAGTTTCTTAATCCAGTTCTGGAAGTTTTAGAAGATGGTAGAAATGAGCATACACAGTTTTCATTTTTGGTTCTCTCTTTTATAGATGCTCATTTGACAAATATATTGGTTACCTGTTTCAAAAACCATGACCCACCATGGAGCTAGTGAGCATCATTCAGAAATGTCGGAAGGTGTAGTAGAGAAATTATTAATTTAATGTTAGGAAAATGTAGAAATCCTCTGCCCTTTCCCAGCTGTGTGACCTGCTGTCAATGAGTTGACTCCTTTGTCCCACTTTCTCTGTGACTAGCCTTAAGTGGCACATATTCTACTGTCATTAGGTAAAAATTTATTCCAATTCTGCTTTCCATCTTTCTTTAAAAAAAACCTGCTACTGTACTTTAAAATAAAAATCAGATGATTCTTTCCAGTAAACAAGACTACTGTGATAAAAGTAGCATTTGGCTAAAGCAATAGAACTCTAAGGGGCTGTGCACCTGGACAAATCTTTTGAGATATGTCTGCATTCTATTGTTAGGTCACCACAACACAGTGCTCAAACAACTTACAGGTAATTTTCTATTTTAAAGTAAGTCCTGATAGTTGCTCAGGGTTATTTTTTATTTCACTTGAGTCTTTTGTCCTCTTTATAACAGAGACACTCACCTTTGGCTTGACTCTATGTTTATTGGAAATGAAGAACTTGCTTTGTTTTGTCTCAGGTTCCATGTTCTATCCAATGATCTCAATTGCAGATGTGTCTGCAGCAACTGGAAAACATGTATCTCATATCTCTGTAGAGCTGGCAGATCTAGGATCTGTGTGGCAGGTGGGAAGGAATGGAAATCACTATGGGCTGAAAGGAAGCAGCAGTGTTTAGATTGGAGACCTGGTCACCTAACCACCTGGCAGAACCAGTAGAATTTACTGACCAAGAAATAGGGACCTAATATCAATTTCGCAGCAAGAAACCCGCCTCCCTAGAAGATGAGCCAGCATGGTTTTTCACTTCTGGTAGGATTTTCAGGTTTTCTTGCCATTCATTGAAGGCTTTCTTCAGATCTAGACCTGGCAACTCTTGGCTTCCTCAGTTTCTTTCTTCTTGTTTTAATTTTCCTTCCCTAATAGCCTACTGAGAGCATTAGACATTATCTAGACTGGATTTCAAGTCTTCAAAAGTTTATCACTCTTCAAACAATGGGTAATCATATATAAAATTTAAGTATTTTGAACACCCTTCTCCACCACCAAGTTCTAGGTTTCTCCACCACTTCATGGAGGGTGTTTTCTTCTGGACTAAATTTTCTTTCTTCCGTTTGTTCTCTCTGTAGTCACCTGTGGCTATCTCTGACTCTAATCTCCGAGGTG
Source organism: Pachyuromys duprasi (assembly GCA_028658305.1). NCBI lineage: Eukaryota > Metazoa > Chordata > Mammalia > Rodentia > Muridae > Pachyuromys > Pachyuromys duprasi. The sequence goes on along the minus strand of CM053756.1, from coordinate 15,785,769 downwards.
AAGTTTCATCGAGGGTAGAGAGGACAATATTCCATGTGGAGGGAGTAAGCCAGGTTGCCATGGAATGTCTGGCACTGGCTTGTGCTTTGGAAACTTTCTTGTTCTATGTGAAACACATTTTAGTAGCATCTACTTCTGGAAGTTGTGGTGAGCACAGTAATAGAAAATCAATGCCAGTGGTCCATTTCCAAGCTAGGGCTATTCTGGAGCAAATCAGAACGAAGGACATCTCCTGCCAATGATCAGAGGAGTTTGGGGAGGCTTCCAACCATCAACTTTAGAAAACTGTGCTCAGGAAAAAGCTAGGGCTGTGCTTCACTGAGCTCAGTAAGTTCACATGGCTTCTGCTCTGTTAAGGATTACAGACAATTTTAAACAACAACAACAACAAACAAGAAAACACTCCTTTGTATGTGATCTACTCTCTGCTGTTTTCCATCAGTTTGAACTTCAGTGGATGCTGATCCATTGTGACCCACTGAGACCCAGGAGAGAAACGTGTCATGAGCTGCCAGTCAGAATCACGGTGAGTCCTTGAACTGCCTGAAAAACTGCTTCTCCCATCTCACTCTCTCCTCATCACCAGTGTCTCCACATCCCCTCCTCCCATGTTCTCTTTCCCTAGAGTTGTGCTTTGCTGTACGGACTAGCTTGGAATTAAAGAAACACAGGGCTTTCTTGCAACCTAGCTATAGAAACCATCACAGGGCAGACCGGTGTCTGGTACTCCCTTTGGTGGCTTACAATACCCACTTGGAAATGTCTCTCCCCTGTAGGGCACAGACCCTTGGTAGGCTCCAGGGACAGCCAAGGGCTATGCTGAGGAGGGTGAGGTGGGGCTTCGAAGAGCTGTGCTTTTCAGGTCTTGGTGCAGCTGCCAGGAAAGGGTTAACAGGGACTGTTGTCATTTTATCCCTCCTCCTGGGCCTGTTAGCTCTCCTCCAATCCCCAGGACCCTCTCCCGGGCCATTCATAAAGAGAAGGAATCTAGGTCCCCTTGATCAGGCACCTTTGCAACCATTACTCTGGGTGGATTTGGAGGTCCAAGTGCCACTTTATGCACTGAGCGGGGTCTCGAAGTCTAGGGGGGCATCAGGCTGCAGAACCAGGCTAGAGGATTAACAGAGAGCAGCGGGGATGGCCTGGACTGCCTGGGGCAGAGGAACACTTGGGTGGCCCCTGCTGCTCTCAGGGCTCTGCTTCTGTGCCGCTCAAGTAAGTTGTGTGCGAGTTTGCCGGGCACCTCACTACTTTCTCTCCATCTTTTTTGTCTACAGCCTAGCCAGACCACCGAAGAGGTAAGCTGGGGAACCAACTCCACCCCAAACAAAACAAAACAGAACAATTTAAAATACTCTTTTTTTTTTTCAAGCATGTGACAGGAAAGGTAGGTGGTGGTGAAGCTGTCCTGGTGTACCCTCAGGGCTTTCATGCCAGCTGCTCTGAGCCTGGAGCACTTCCTGAAAGTAAGGGTCTGAGTGGGAGCCTCGGAGAACCCATTGATGTGGGGAAAGGGGCCATTCCCCCCATTTGGATGCTAACACCAAAGGCACAGTGCTGGAGGTCACCCAGGATTCAGGACCAGGACCTAGGTTTTAGCCTGTATCTCCTTGTTGCTCCTGCTCACTCACCCCTCCCCTCAACCTGGGTCACACTCAAGGACAGGTCTTGATGGGTAAGGCATAAATTCAGGCACGCTTCTTCCTGCTCCTGCCGCTGTAGAAAAAAACCACTAAACCTCGAAATTCAGTCAGTGGTTCAGGATTGAAGCCTGGCAGCCCTGGACCCCAGTCACAACTCCAGCAACTTCTTCCTAGACTACCCACCCCCTTCCCTGGCTCCTGGAGAGGGAGGGCGCCAGGCAGGGCGGCCCGTGGAGGTTTGAGGTTTCACTTACAGAGACCCCATTGTAACCTGTCTGGTCCTTGGAGTTCAGGAAAACAAAGTCTTTCTTGATGAAAGCGGCCTTCTTCTCTCTCCTCTCTCCCTTCCCCATCTCCCCCCACCCCCAGAAGCCGAGAGGAAAAAAAAAGAAAAAAGTTCCCTAAAGCAACAAGTTTATACTGTTTCAGGCGCCAATATTCCCTGTAGACCTGTCAAAACAGCTGTCTGCAAGCGACACTAGGTCTCACAAGCTCAGGGTCTGTCGGAAATTTATGCAGCTTTTGAAGAGAGGTGCAAAGACCGCTTGTCAGGGAGTGTCACTACTGATGGAAGTGAAATGAGGTCAGGCTCCCCAATTCAAGGCTCTTCCAGCTCATATCCCCCAGTCCTAAAAGTCTCCCCCACTCCCAGTCTACCGGACAAAGAAAGGTTTGCGGTGGTAAGGTGACTGTTTATCCTGTGTCTGCTCCGGTCTTACCTGCTCGATTTGATCTGCATTGGAGGTATCAAATGGCCCCCGTATTTATTTCTTAATTCCTCTGGACGGAAGGTGGACACTAGACAACCCCCTTCTTCGCAGTTCCCTTCTCTTTAATGCATTCTGAGAGGGCGAGGCCCAGCGAACTCTGCTTCGATTTGAAGACATCAATTTTACTCCACCCCGGAGAGTTTACCTCATACAGGGTGGAAACAGGCTGTATTTTGGCTCTCAAAAACTTATCCACCACAGAGGGGCCTCCTTGCCGGTGTGTGTGTGTGTGTGTGTGTGTGTGTGTGTGTGTGTGTGTGATGGTGGTGGTAGGGAATAAGGACCCTGCTTAGTTCCCCTGGGTAGACATTGCTCTCCACTAACCTCCGGGCATTGTTTTTGGCAGAGAGGTCCTCCGGGCGAGCAGGGACCTCCAGGGCCTCCCGGACCTCCTGGAGTGCCAGGCATAGATGGCATTGATGTAAGTGTGCCTTTCCCTTGTTCTCCAGCCGAGCCCTTCTCCAGCTTTGGATGAGCTGTTAGAAAGGGCCGGATGGTCCCTTCCTGTCACCCTCACAGAGCTAAGACTGAGCGGTAGGAAAGTTCTGGGTTTGATATTGTAGCCTAGAAATTGTAAGAGGAAAGGCTAGTCCTGTACCTGTTGGTTTGGGAGGCCTGAACGTCCAGCTTTAGGACCCCACCCCGGATTTCACTCAGGTGTGCATACCTGAGATTCTCCCGCAGGACCCAAGCTACTCTTACTCATCCTTGTGTTCATCCTATTTTCTATGTCTACAGGGTGACCGAGGTCCGAAGGGTCCCCCCGGCCCTCCGGTAAGTTGATTGGCGTCACGATGCCTCACTTCCTTCCCTAAGATGCATTTTGTAGACGTGTGTGTTTGAAGAGTCTCAGCTTGTATTAATTTTCTCCTTCTTCCTGCTCAGGGTCCTCCTGGGGAACCGGGCAAGACAGGAGCACCGGGCAAGCCAGGCATACCAGGCGCTGATGTGAGTAGAGAGAGCGCTTGCATGAGAGAGTGGGGGAGGGCATGCTGCAAAATGTCATGTGAAGGTTGACGTCACGGATTCCAGCCACTCCATTCAACCTATAAACTGTAACAGGCATGTGGGTGCTAGCGGGTGGAAGGTTAGGTCTCACAGTAAGTAAGCTTCACTTTCCCCTGGCACTTTCTGGATTAATCCGGAGGTGCTGCTCCTCCAGAGGACCAGGGTCCTATCCCCAGCACCCACATGGCAGCTCACAACCATCACAGGGGGTCTGGGGCTCTCTTCTGGTCTCTGGGAACACTGCACAGTTACAGAAAATAATTAAAAATATAGAAAAAGACACCTGAAAACAGAGTGGGTGTAGGAAAGAGCAGGAAGTATTTCAGCTCCCAGTAAAAATACATAAAGTTTGCTCAAAGTGAGTGTGTATGGATACAGTAAGGGCAGGAGATGTGCAGCACACACAAACAAGAAGTCGAAAATCAGTGTGGGAAGACGTCCAGATGCTCAGCTCTATGGTCAATAGTGTTTCTTCAGAGGGAAGTAACTTCAGCTTTCTCGTCATCTAGGGTCTCTGTGCACACTACTCACAGTTGGTTTAGTCCTTCAGCAGGAGCTGATGTTTGTCTCTGGGTTGCAAAGAGACGGCATTTGTTTTACAGAGTTGCTCAAGTCACCTTTCCACAATCAAGCATTACTTACTTGTTTTACAAAACCTAAAGGCTTTTCTAAAGGAAGAAAGCACCCCAAGCCTACACCTGTTATTTCCAGGAATATTTGTTAGTGTTTAAGAAAGCTCCATTGTTCTAAGAGAACAAATCGTATGATTTTAACTTCTACTTCAGACATGCCTTTTCTGTTTCTATTAACTCGGTGAAGGTGTATATTTCAGTATTATTTAGTGTTTCAGGAGATATGCTTTGTTTTAAAATTCAAAGCGTCTGGTTTGATTTCTTTTTTCTTTTGTGTGTGCATTACAAATGGCAATACATGAGACCTGTGGGTTGATGTGTAGGTAGTGTCAACTCATGTTTGGATACTGCAAATGAGATTACATAATTTATTGGCTACCAGTGTCTTTGAAATTGAATTATTTAAAATTGTCAGGTCATAGGAAGAATGTCTGATAAATACCAGACCACTAGGTAAGCTACTAATATAAGTTGACTTTCTCTCTACTTTTCTTTGAAACTTCTACTTGCCTTTTGTTTTGGAGGAAAAGAAAGTTTCAGATTGAATTTTAAAAATTGTAGTTGAAACATAAACCATTCATCTAAAATCTTGCCTTCCTGTTAAACTTTATTTTAGACAGAAAGCTGGACTTAATTGTCCCTCAGTCTGTCTGTTTGTATGTATCTAAGATCTTGATGTGTAGCCCAGCCTGGCCTGGAACTCAAAATCCTGCCTCAAAGTGCTGGAATTATAGGCATGTGCCATCATGCCCTACTAGTTCCTCAGTTTAATGGGCTTTTTATAACTTGCCTAACAGTTTTTTTTTAATCTCAAATCATAAGCAATCTTTTTCTTTTTTAATATAATTTTTTATTTATTACAATTTATTCACTTTGTACCCAGCTGTAGCCCCACCCTCCTCCCATTCCAATCCCACCCTCCTTTCCTCATCTCCTCCCATTCCCCTTCTCCAGTCCACTGATAGTGGAGGTCCTCCTCCCCTTCCATCTGATAGCCTATCAGGTCTCATCAGCACTGTCTTTTATAGTCGTCCTCTGTGGTGTGGGCAGGCTGCTTCCCCCTCAGGTGGAGGTGATCGAAGAGCCAGCCACTGAGTTCATGTCAGAGACAGCCCCTGCTCCCCTTGTTAGGGAGCCCATTTGGAGACTGAGCTGCCGTGGGCTACCTCTGTGCAGGGGGTCCAGGTTATCTCCATGGATGTTTTTTTTTTTTCTTTTCCCATTTGGATAAATAAATGAATGTGCTACGAATTTTGTAGTAGAAAAAACAACTACACATATTTCTTTGACTATATTAATAGTTCCACAGTGTGAAAAAGACATTTGCAATATCAAAAACTGTACAAGTTTCTTAGATAATCACCTTTGACCCTGAAATGGTCCATAAGTAGAAACCCAGGATAGAAGAAGAAAGGCAGCTAAGTATCCATGTAAGTTCCTGAGTAAGGGGAGCAGGGGCTGCCTCTGGCATGAACTAGATTGCCTGCTCTTTGATCACTTGCCCTGGCGATGTGGCCTTGCCAGGTCTCAGAGGAAGAGGATCACAGGCAGTCCTGATGAGACTTGTTAAGCTATGGGCAGATGACAGAGGAGGGGAACTTCCCCTTTCAGTGGACTAGGGGAAGGGGATAGGGGGAAGAGGAAAGGAGGGTGGGACTGGAAGGAGTTGAGAGAAGGGGCTTCAATTGGGATATATAATCAATAAATTGAAAAAATATTAAAATTAAAAAAATAAAAGACAGAGGGAAAGAGAGGTGGGAAAAGGTAGAAAACCCACGCACACGCCAGTGTTCTAGATATTCCTTTCAGCTGAGAGAATTTAGCTGTGGCATTTTTATATGCTTGGAATATTTTCCTCAAGCACTGTCACAAATATTACTCCCTTTGGCTTTACCATAACCTAGAAAGTAGATGCTATTTTCCCATAAAAAGGAAAATGAAAAATTATAAGAATAAATACTTTCCTCAGAGACCCAGAGTTATATAGCCACTAAGACAACAAAGACCTTTATATTTATTGAATTCATTTTAGGCAACTCAGGTCTACCTCCAGGAGATACAAACGAGGTTCTTAATACAGCTACAGTCATACCATCCCGAATGTACTGGATCTCATTTTCTCAAGAGAGAGTGCCTGGAAAGAATGGAGGAAAAGAGCAATAGCATACTTTTTAGTCCCCCAGACACTAACTAAGAAGAATGCATATAAGTGTTGAAAAACATTTACAATTCACACTCCATGATTGCTGGCTGGAACTCTAACGTTTCACATCCACCAACCTTTGAATCAGAGCTACTCATGACTTCTGCAACTAGGAGGTTTTCCTATCCCGTTCTCATTGAGTTGATGCTAAAGCCTTTTACTGTAACTGAGAAAGGACATTTTGTGTCTCCCTGAGAGTGTACTCTGCCCAGCCCCTGGGGAATACATGCAGGAAGGCTTTCGAAGAATTGTTTTGATGGTGAATTCAGGGACCTTGATCTCCAATCTCTTTGTCTTCTGCTCTTTGTTTCACAGTGAGGCTTAATTTTTTTTTTTAAATGACTGTTGGATGACGTTTGTCAGAATCCAAGAGAGGGACTACGTTTCCCATGTGCAATGGATTTTTGGTAGGTTTGTCGTCACTGCTATGCTCCTAGCAGTACGCCTTGTCACCAGCTGAGATGTGGGCATGCTGGAAGGAGAGAAGAATCAGGATGCCGAGGACAGGTATTCCCTGACAACTAGCCTTGGGAAGGCTCACAGAACAGCTCCCATATTATTCTATATGGCGCTCTGTCTGCATAATCATCCACACGAAGGCAATTCTCCCTGCCATTGGAGGGATTTTCCTCTGTAATTTCTTTGAAATTAGATTTAGAGGGTTTTATTGCAAATTGGGTTTTGAAAATTGGGCATGCTGCTCGTGTATGTTCACATATTTCCAGTCCCTCTCCTCACCCATAGCAGTTGAGTCTTCTTTTCTTTTGTGGTCACATAGAGTAGAGATGCCAGAGCCTGCTTATACCCAAAGGACAACTATGTTACTATTATGGATAACAATCAGTAGAGAGATTATTGTAGGTGCTATTCATTGCAGAATGGTCAGAAAGCTCTGTGAACAGTATTTTATTCTTACAGGATCCCAAATAAGACAGGAAGAAGAAGTGTAATTGTGTATGGGGATTGTAGTTAAATTATGTGATATCATCCAGGCATGACACAATGGATATAACCTACAGCCCTGAGAAATGTTTACAACCGGTGTAGTTGGTTAAGGCATTATTTTGAAAGGTCGGTGTTTATGAAAATGGTCAGGCATTGAAGGGAGCCGAGGAGGCAAAGAGGTGTCACGCTGTGGTTAATTTTCAGCTTTGGATTGTTTGTATGGGCCTTTCTAAATGAAGATTAACATTAGAACACTGTGCAGTTAAGCAACAAACAATAGTAGGTAGGGTCAGGGTCTAAGTCAAATCCTTACAGAGGGTGCAGAGGACCCATGTAATACCCTTCTACCCAAAAGCTGAGCCTCAATTTAACCTTTTCATTTATCATGTGTTGAGTGTGTTAGATGTCAGGAACATGTCCTAGCTTTCTTTTGAGTGTGGGTCCCTTTCTTCTTTTCTCTTTCCTTATATCTCCTCTCCTCCTCTCTTTTTCTCCCTCCTTCTCTCCCTTTCCCCTCTTCCCGTTCCTCATATTCTTTCCCCGCTTCCTTCTGTCCCCTGAGACATGATCTTGCTTTACACCAGTAAAGCAACTTGAATGTAGCCCAGACTGGCTTTGAACTAGCAGCTCTCTTACCTCAGTGTCCTGGGCAATGACATTAGTTATGAACCATTGCACCTGGCAAGATCACACTTTTCCCCATAGTTATTTCATGACAGACTTCACTGCAATACCCAATGCCAAATCCTCTTTCCACTTAATTCGAAGAACTTTCCAACAGTTGACATAATTGCTAAGCTCTTTCGAAAGATATTGTAGATGTGAGTGATTTGGTGCCCTCAGGTTAAGTGATACTTACTTGATTGTACTTCTATATGTTACATATAGTGGTAATTATCCTTTGCTGTTTCAATTAGTCCAGTCACAAACTGAAGAAGGCTGGTTGACTTTGTGTGTGAAAACTGACCACGACTTTTGTCTTTGAAGACATGAATTGGGTCTTAGGGGATCCATGTCCCAAGGTTTTTAAAAAATGTATGTATAAAACATACATCAAGAGAGTACTCCTGGACCTGTAGTTTCTTTGCTAAATCTGGGAAAGCAAACAGTTTATTGTTATTAACATTCAGCAATTAATAATGTCATAGCTCTTGTTCATATATCATAGTCTTATAATTTGGTTAGGGAAACAAAAGCTGAAATCTTAAACATGTTTAATATTTTTTGTTGGTGCTAAATTTCTAATAATCAACATTTTCTATTTTTTCCCTTCTAATTTCTTTGGTTTACCGTATTGGAATTGCTACAGGACTTTGTAAGGAAAAAAAATGTGAAAATGTCAGGGCTGGAGAGATAGCTCATCAGTTAAAATCTCGCTGTTTCTGCAAAGGGCCAGAGTTCGGTTCTCAGCATTTGTGATGGATAGCTCACAGTCATCTGTGACTCTAGCTCCACAGGAGCTACTGGCCTCTCCTGGCCTCCTTGGAGACCCGCACTCACATGTACACACACACACACACACACACACACACACACACACAATTAAAAATAAAATAAAAATGTGAAAATGATAGACCACAAGTTCTATATGATTGCCTAAAAGCATGCATTTGATATTTATGACATGCATTTCGGCAATCTGGTTTGCACAGGGTTTCCATAGTTTTTAAGAGGCCTCTGACTCAGTGTTGTCTAAGTATTTTTCAAGTCTGGACAATACAGACTTTATAAGACATTTATATACATGTGCATGCAAATTCATACACGTATGTGCACACGTATTTTATTTTTAGGAAAATAGAATTTAAAGATTACATTACAAAGACAACAACTGAAAATGATGAATCACAAGGAAAAACATTATAAAAACTGAAATTTATCTGTCAAATGTGGAAACTGTGACACGCAGGTTGCATTATCCTGGTTCCATACCTACTTTTTATTGAAGAAGAGGGTGAAATAAGTATTAATAAAAACAATAAAAATGCATAATACATTGTAGCATGAGCTATGATGGCTAGACATATATACTCATAAGTTCTACCTAGCAGGTGGCATACATTGTTTTTATTGGCAAAAATGCACGTTTTCAAGTTTCTTTTTTTTAAAGTTGAAAGTTAATATTCTTCACTAAGTTATTGAATGCCTGGAAGATGACTAGAGGATTTAAAAGTATTTGTCTTTAATTCATATTAAGAAAACATTTCATTAGCTTTTAAGACATTATTGTCCCACATCTAGAAAGACATACAGCATTTTTATTTTGTAGGTGAAATAAAGCAAATACATAAATCTGGCAAAAGGGCAGAATCAACTGTAGTTGGTACACTGTATTTTCTCGAAGCACAGTTTTAAAATCCCCTTGAAGTTATTGAACCTGTTATTGAACAGTTTACCAAACTGTAAAAATTTTCAACAGGTGAGAAGTCAAAAGCAGATCTCATGGTAAATGTTTTAACGTAAGGATATATGGAAAGTAGTATTTTACAAATACTTGCTTTATCCATGGATAACCAATCTAGACATAGCTAGTAAAATAAAAACTTTCTGTCCAGGAGTCTTTCTAGGGCTGTTATAATAGCACTGACACCATTTTCTTGCTTCCTTAGGGATTAACAGGACCTGATGGATCCCCTGGCTCCGTTGGACCTAGGGGACAGAAAGTAAGTTAGCCACCTGGTGTTAATTATATAGTGTCCTCAAATGCCAACAAAAACACCTCAAAAGAAGGTGTGCAAATCAACTGAAACCTGAACTGTATTAAAGACTTTGGTATCCATCCAATTTATATATATCCATATTCATGCTACAAAGAGATAAGGACAGTGAAGCTATTTTTGTTTTTTATTTTTAGGGAGAACCTGGTGTGCCTGGGTCTCGTGGATTCCCAGTAAGTATTACAAGCAGTGAAAGAACAAAAATGAAAATCTATCTTTAGGTAAAATTCTGCCATTGAGATGAAAAAATGTAATGCAGTTTTCTACATCAGACACATGACAAAGGGTTTATGACTCATCTGGCATGGTAAGCACACCTATAGAAAAGTTTGAATGTATGGTGTAAAATACATGTACACATCAGGTGAGATTTCATAATGTAATTTAATTTTGAGACAGAAAGAGTCTTGCCCTGTAGCTCAGGCTGGCCTGGAGCTTACCACATAGTCCAAGATGGCTTCAGTCTCACAAGGATCCTTCTGCCTCAGCCTTATGAATGTTGGGATTGCAAGCGTGAGCCACAATGCCTGGCTCTGGCTAGTGGTTTTAAATCTTTGCAAAGCACCATGCCACTCATGACGTGAGTTGCATATCTGATAAAATATCAACAGATGAGCTGTGAGCTATCACTGGCCTTGTCATGGCATTGCTCAACAGGGAAGCTTAGTGTTTGTTAATCTTTGGGTTCTTTGGGTGTAGAAGGTTTTTGTTGTTGTTTTATTTTTTTGAGGCAGAATTTCTCTGTGGAGCCTCGGCTGTCCTGTACTCGCTTTTTAGACCAGGCTAGCCTCAAACTCACAGAGATCTGCCTGCCTCTGCCTCGGCGAGTGCTGGGATTTCAGGTGTGCACGGCCACCACTCAGTTACACTTCTGCTTTTACATTGTGTACACAAATATAACTTCATTCATCTATACAAAACATAGGATTCACAACTTATAAGCAAAACAAAACAAAACAAAATGTGATATTTGTTTTTCCGAGATGACTTAGTTTGCTTAACGCAGTTATCTCCATTTATACCTGTTTCCCTGCTTGTTGGAGTTTGTTGTATATTAGGCTCTGCTTTGGCACTTAGGATTGGGTGGATAAGCAAGATGTTGCCTCAACCTGTGGCTGTGGATAGTCTGGTGTGACTAAAGGGGTATGACGGACACAGGAAAGGGAGATGAAATGATGAGCTTTAAAACCAAATAGAATATTCCATTAAGATCCTATTGTAAGTTATTTCAGGTGTTAGACCAACTTAATTTAAATATCTATTATGCTTAGTGTGTGGAAATATAGCCATACCTTTTAAAAGGGGGATAGATTTATCTTAGCAATTTATTTTTAAATTGCATATGTGTGTGAGTGTGCATGAGTTTGTGTGTACTGTGTACGCCGAAGTCCCCTTGGAAGCCAGAGGCATTGGATTCCTGGAATTGGAATTGCAGGTGGTGTGAGCCACTTGATGTGGTGCTGGGAATAGAACTCAGGTCCTCTGTAAGAGCAGTAAGCACTCTTGACACAGAGTCACATCTCCAGGGTACAAGGAGATATAGTTCTGAAAACAACCCCCCCCAAAAAAAACAACAAAACAAAAACATTTTACTCCTTTGCCTCTCTGTGCCTACAGCTTACTTGAGGAATGTCTAAAAATCATGTATTGCAACCCATAAAGCTGTGTTATCTTTAATGTAGATTTTTTTTCTATACAGCTGAAAAAAATCTGTAAACTGTTTGGTGGTGATGTGCCTCTCTGTGAGTGAGGGTGAACATAAATGGCTTCTTCACTGATATGAGTGAGGGAGAACATAAATGGCTTCTTTGACTTTCTTTTAAAAATCCTTAGCAAAACAGTATTAGTGAGCATGGAATCAAAGGAAGGCTTGAGGGACAGAAGCAAGCATCTGGCTTCATCTGAGGCAATGTTGTCTTTGCTTCCACCCAGGACTTTCCTTCCAGCAAGCATCGCTTATCTGTTCAGTGTGAGGGGTCAGCTTCTTGAGAAATGAGCCGTGTCTGTGACTGTTTATATGACCTTTAAACCACAAGCCGTAAACGTTTTCATTTTGATCTTTTAGGGCCGCGGGATTCCAGGACCCCCTGTATGTATCACTTCGTTGTGTATTTTTGCACATTCTAGAAAATATTCTATTTTTAACAGCCTGACCTGACCCTGCACCTATTTACCCTAACCAGTGGGGCTGATAGATTTGTCTCTATGATGTTACGTGTAAGACAAGTCCGTAATGACAACATCCTTATTCTGCCAAACAAATATACCAATTAGGAAAATTACCAATGCAGGAAATTTCTGTTTCCTATTAAATAATTAATGTTTTGTTAAATGAATTATTGTCTCACTGCAAGCCAACTCTTGCAAAAAAGCACAATCCTAAGTCTGTGTTTTATCATCTTTGATAGCATTTATGATAGACTGTAAAGATACCCATAAATCATATTGTCCCTATGATTTGTCGACTTCAGGGTCCTCCTGGGACCACAGGACTTCCTGGAGAACTTGGCCGCGTAGGACCTATTGTGAGTACCATGGTGCATTTTGATTGACACTTGCTAATTTGAAAGGAGGTGCTGGTGACGAAGGTAGATGAACCCACCGTACACCTTCTCCTGAAATTCCGAAAAGGTGTAGATGAATTCTCTTCCAGTTAAGCATTTCTTTCTAACTTCCAGACGGAGTTGCAAATTAGGGAGTGACATCCCATTATTACAATCTCATCTAGAACTGGGATTGGGTGGCTTTTGTGTTAAAATATCCATATGAAATTAAGTAATAGCACACAGATATCACCATGTACATTTATAGCAGAAGCATTACAATATCATCAGAATTTAATTCTAATTAAACAGGGGAAGAAACTGAACTTGATTGAGAAAACTACTGATAAAAGGTGTTCATGAGATATTCTGTAAACATTTAAAAATATTGAAGCATTGATGTTATGATAAGGTAGGAAATTATGAGCTCACTGAGGAAAGGGGTCAGACAGCAGGTATTTTTCTTGCTCTGTACATGTTTTCTGTTTGCAAATTACTTATATATGTTACAAGGAAATGAATACAAATGATTGTATATTTAAAAAAAATGATGCTTCTGACTTTCTACGTAGACTATTAAGAAGAAAAATGTGTCAACAGTAAAATTGGACATACAGAGTAATTTGAATCTGCTTTCATCTGAATGACCTATTTGAATTTAGCTTATTTGCTTTACTGTCCATTGCAAGAGTTCAGTGTCAGACTAGGCAAGGTGGACAGCAGACGTGTGATTCGGACTTGCAGAGCTGGATTCTCCACTCGGCCCCTGGCTGGGCACAAGCTTTCTTTTGCTTTAACTGTCTTGCTGATGCTAGTAATTCTGGCCACTCTGGTTCATCTATAGACCAACTCGAACAATACATTTAGTTTCTGGCTTGTGTTTCAAGGGGATACAATGGGTACATCAATGATCATCGTATGGATAGTTGGTTTTGTATTTTCCCATGTGTCTTTTTTGATTTGTTTTCTACCTTGGTGAGACCAATGTCTTTACTTGTCTGGTGCCAAACAGCTAACTGGTGTAGTTAGGTGTAATTTGGTGGTAGGTTTATGCCAACCTGAGATGTGCTAAACTTTCTAGTAATGCCATTCTCTCATGACTCCTTGGTTTTATGTACTATGTTCTGAATCTTGTATAACTACTGTGTCTCTATTTTGAAATGACCTAGGGTGACCCTGGGAAAAGAGGACCACCTGGCCCTCCTGGACCCCCAGGACCTAGTGTAAGTATTTTTCAGTTTAAGTTTCTTGCATCTAAGAATGGGGACTGAAGAAATAGCAGAAACAAGTATGGAAGTATCTATTAGTTAAATCATTGTTTTACACTTCCAAAATGGCTACTGTTTGTTGTTATAAATATAAAAAAATGTTGGGCTATATATAGTTTATTATTAGACCTAAGATTGTCATGGTGGTATTATTTAACTTGTCACAAATAACACCTGTTAAATTTTATGATTGTCTTATTTACTTTGGGCAGGGCAGATATTTTACCTACGCTGGCTCAAAAACCTCACCATTCATCTCCCAGCCCCCATCCAATGCCATCCACCTTCATTTCTTCATCTGGTTTACCTTCCATCCATAATCCCATGGTACTTGCTTGTATTTTTCATCTGGGCCTTTCCACACCATTATTGGAGTCCTTGCTCTGAGCCCGTGTGTGTGTGTGTGTGTGTGTGTTTCTTTTCCCCCACACTAAACCATCATGGCATCCTCCTTCCTCCTCTTCCCATCTGTCTCCTGTGATTCTCCTGAACCCTCCAAGCCTGGAAACCTTAGCCACATCTCCCCCATTCTGCCCTAACCAGATATAGGCCATTTAATCAACCAATGTCTTAGGCAGGTTTACAAAACAATGATTAGTTTAACCAGATCTTGAGGGTCAGTAACAGGCATCAGGCCACCCTCCAACAACTGTTCATTTCCTCTCTCTCTTTCTCTGTCTCCCTCTCTCTGTCTCTCCCTTTTAATCCACTCAAAACCTGGGTCATTTTAGAATCAGAAGAGTAGAGGAACTATAACAATCTAAAAGGTGGTTTTCCCAGCAGACATCTTATTTGATTGCAACATTTTCATAGCTGTGATTTCTTAAGTGCTCAAAAGTGACTTGTAGAAGAAGCATTTTCAGATAAATTAGTTCTTGCTAAGTTTTTTTTAATGGTAGAAATAAATGTGGCACTCTGTGTTTTCATTATGTGTCAGAGTTTTCTACTTTGTCAATATTATCAGTCATTTAATTTCTGCAGTAAGATAGCCAGCTGTAATTTAGGGATTTTTGAAAGTATCACCTATCAATCAAGTCTTCAAACATTGACATGTATTTCTATTTTTTCCTTGTATCTTATAAAACTAATAGAGTTATTATATTTTTGAACATTGAAATTTGTATTATCCATAAGTTAGAGTAAAGTATCTAGTTTTATTCTTTTTTCCTTTCTTTGTGTTTTGAGACAGGGTTTCTCCGTATAGCCTTGGCTGTCCTGGACTCACTTATAGACCAGGCTGGCCTCGAACTCAGAGCAATCCACCTGCCTCTGCCTCTTTGAGTGCTGGGACTACAGGTGTGTGCTTCTATTTTTATTGTTAACTTTAGTGTTTTTTGCTTTAGGGAACAATTGGATTTCATGATGGAGACCCATTGGTAAGATTTTTCCTTTTAATGTAATCGGCTTTATAATTCTTTCCTATCAGCACATATCAGTAGAAAACAAGGGGTTTAATCATGATGTTCTATACATGTGTACAACATAATAGTTCTAATCTAAAGTTAGTCTTCAGATAAGCTGTCTTTGAAATAATCTGCCTGGAATATACCAGACTTCCATGTTTTCTTTAACTCAGATTGCAATGTCATGTGGGGCTTGTGGACCTGCTTATGTAATCGCCGGTTATGCTAGTTTTTCCACTGGAGAAGGGAATTTTTTTTTCTGCCTTTGGCTTCTTCCCTGAGATCTGATTTTTCAGGACTCCAGTTTTTGGAGGTGCTATATGCATAGGCAAGTAATCAAATGACAGTTGTAAACTGCACGGGTGTGATTTTGACCATATGGCGAAAAGGCTGTGACCTCAGGATGGGGCTACTGCAACGGAGGAGGAAGAAAGCAGACAAAGCCATGGTACAATCCACTGTCCTAAGAATTTTATTTCCTTTATTACATCGGGAATAAATATGATAAAATTATTAACATGTAACATGCAGAAGATGAGCACACGACAGGATATCTATTGAATTCTCTGCAACTTTCCATATTTCTAAGGAAAACAAAGGAAAGGAACATTCAGAGTTATTTAATGATTGTTGTTGCCTGAGGGTTTTATAGTTGGACCCCTTGAAAAAAAATTCCATCTTGTCACACTTGAAAAAAAAACTTCATCTTGTCACAAAATGGGTGCTCTAGTTTACCTCTCTCTTTCCTTCTCTTTCAGTGCCCCAATTCCTGCCCACCAGGTCGGTCTGGGTATCCAGGCCTACCAGGCATGAGGGTAAGAAGAATTGTGGTATTCTAGCTTCAGGAGTATTACATGCAGAGAAAGAGGGGAGCATTTAACCACTGGCCTGGGATGGACTAGAGAATGTGCCGTTGTTCTCGGTGGTACACTAGCGTCCCTGATGGGCCCCGACTGAGGTGTGCGTTCTTAGTTATAGAACGTCTGTAGTTCAGGGAAATGCCCATAGTGTACACCGGGCCAGGAAACTTGAACATGAAATCCAGGGCCGGGCGTTGGCCTTCTACGGGGAGGAAAACAGTGCCGAGGATGTGGAAGGAGACTGCGTATACACTCCGTGTTTATGTGAATTTAAGAACACTTTGGTTAAAAAAAAAAAAAAAGAACTGGGAGAAATGTGTAGAACAGATTTTCCTGAAGGTGTTTTTCTTCCACTCTGCCATCATGATTCTTCAAAATAGCCTATTAATAATAAAAAAAAATATGCTGGGGGTATGTTGCTTTCCCCACCGCTCTGTGAGTCTAAAGCGATTCTGAGAAATTCCAGACCCTGCTCTGTTCTCATCCAGAAGGCCTGGAGGCGAAAGACACGCATTTTTTTTCCCCATAGGGTTTTCTCTAATTGCAATTTGGTGGGTTCTCTGACTGTAGGGGGTTTACGCCTGCGTTATAATCTTGTTTTTCCAAAAGACCGGGGAGAGGTGAAAGTTCTAGCCGACCTGATTCGGGAACTTTGTCGCTCAGTTTGCTTGGTGCTACTGCACAGGTGCGACACAGCCTAGGTGTGATGGGCTTTTGCTTTTCCCTTTCTGTGCCTCCCACTGAGGAAGGAAGAGAGTGTATACCTG
>CM053756.1:15754585-15768910 GCA_028658305.1 Pachyuromys duprasi | reverse complement strand
GAAGAAGAAGAAGAAGAAGAAGAAGAAGAAGGAAGAAGAAGAAGAAGAAGAAGAAGAAGGAAGAAGAAGAAGAAGAAGAAGAAGAAGAAGAAGAAGAAGAAGAAGAAGAAGAAGAAGAAGAAGAAGAAGAAGAAGAAGAAGAAGGCGGCTTGGGAAGCTTGAGGAAGCTGGGGAAACCCGGAGAGAAGGCGGGTACCACTGCAGCCTGTCGCCTAGCTAGGTGGCAGAGCAGTCGCTGATCTAGAAGAATATTTTCCTCTTACCTAAGCTGATGCTTATCATAAAAATCAGTCACATGGTGTATGTTGTGTTGTTAGAGCTACCAAGGTTGAGTGTTGAGTTTTGTGACATAATCTTTCTCATAGTATTTTAACACAGATTTAGGGAGGCAGAAAAAATTTGTGAGCCTTCTGGCCACTTCAGGTGTGAATCCTGGAGCAGCTTCGTTTATTTGTATCTATTTTCACATTTGTTAGGGCCATAAAGGAGAGAAAGGAGAAATTGGTGAGCCAGGAAGACAAGGACACAAGGTAAGGAAAATGAGCTTTTTGTGGGTCAATTGTGACTGAGAGCTAGAGATTATTTTCAGTATAAGGTGTAGGAAATTTTGATATTTTATTTCTTTGGCAAGTAAATGCTTGGTGTATTTGAAGGATAGTATTCTAAGCTGTTCAGTTATTGAAGTGACAAAGAAAACACGAGGGATTTTCCCTACTTGCCCCCAAATCGACTACATTCTCTTTCCATTTCAAATTTATCATATTTAGAATTTTTTAAATTGAGGCTGTTGACAGTCAAACATAATGTCAGTAGTTGTTTTACATCCCCAAGGTTTACAATAATTGTAAAGTTTTTACAAATGTTTTTAAAGAAAAAAATGCAGGATTTGGTAGATAATTGACTTAGAAGTCCTCCTCTCAAGGTCTGAACTAATTTGTCTGTTCAATTCTGATCTCATCTCACTATAACTTAGGTTTGAAGTGGCTGGAGGTTAGTTATCCTATGTTATTATCTGGATAGAATTATGGAATCTGTATTGCATTGGGATTGATGCACCCTGCCAAAAAAGGCGAGACTTATTTAAAGCAAGGTGACTTGGTTGCCATTTCTTCATCTTATAAATATCTAATAATTTTACTTCCTGTGTAGTAGACTCTTTCTCTTAGTAAATTTTATAGAACTTTGAAAATCATAGTTATTAGTGCAGGCTGCTAGCTAACTTGTTGACTGTGTCTGTTCATATCATTACTAAGTTGTAGTAAGATATGAGCCCCTTTCTTCCACAGTAATAAGCTGGAGAGGAAATTTGTTATTATTTTTTGAGCAAAATATCCTTGAATATTGACATCCTTGAACTCCTCATCCCAAATCAGTCTGTTGAATAACCTTCTTGTATGATCAGGATAAATAGGCTAATTTTCTGTGCCCTATTACAGTTTGCAAATTATTTTAAGTCTTTTACTACAAAGGCTGAGAATAGTAAAGGTATTTTATTTATCTGGAATGAAATAGCTGTGCTTCTGATGTCAGACTAGGGGGAAATAGAAAAAGGGACTGTTCTTTTTCCCTGAATGCTCATTCCTTCACTGAATCTTGAAATTTATAAGTTTGAAAATTCAACTAATATTTACCAAGGACCTGCTATGTGCCATGGTTTATCCAAAGTTCTGAAAGTTCAGAAGTGAGCAAAATGAATGCTCAATCACAAGGGATCATCTAAATTAACCATGACATATGAATATATGAGAACACTGGCTAACCACAAAACCAGGTAAACAAGAACATTAAATTATACCCAGAGCTGTTTGTGAGACACGTGTAATAAAGCAGACAGTGGACATCTGTTCATTCCAATGCTTAAATCTATTTCTCCTTGTTCTGGTGACCTCTTTCCTCTGGAAAGCCATCTCTACTTTATTCCACAGGACTTAGGGCTACAGCTGTTAATCAGGGTGTTTCTCCTTATGTCCACCAAACTGCTATTTCTGGTGACCACAGATTAGCTATATGGAACCACAAATAATTTGTTTTTGGTCTTCCGTGGGAAACTTGGATTTTTTTTTTGAATGTTAGGCAGTTGGACAAATGTCCACTTGATGTTAAATATTCCTTTAGTTCATGTGACATTTTTGTACCACCCTAAACTTTAAGTGATGTCTTTCAAAACTGGTATAAGGAGGTAGGGTGATACTAGGCCATTGATGATGGAGCCCTGAAAGGACTGAGCCTGAACTGACAGCAGAATGGTGAAGAAGGGCCTGGTGGTCTCCAGTTCTGACTCAGATCCACAGTCTGGCTTTGAATGTATCCTATTAATCAACTATTGAAGATTTAAAAACATGTCTATGGAAAGAGAGGGAGATAGAACTGGAGGGGGTAGGAACTCCACAAGGAGACCAACAGAGCCAAAATACCTGGGCTTAGGGGGGCCTTCAAAGACCAATACTTCAACTGAGGACCATGCATAGAGAGGACCTGGACCCCCTGTTCAATGGAAGCCCATTGGCTGCTCAGTTTCCAAGGGGTTCCCTAGTAAGGGGTACAGGGGGCTATGTCTGACATGAATTCAGTGTCAGGCTTTCTGATCACCTCCTCCTCGGGGATGGGGTGGGGAGTGCAGCCTTGCCAGGACACAGAGGGAGATGATCCAGCCATCCTTGATGAGACCTGGTAGGCTAGGGTCAGATAGAAGGGGAGGAGGTCCTCCCCTATCAGGGGACTAGGGAAAGGGCATAGAGGCAGAAGAGAGACAGTGGGTAGAACTGGAAGGGAACAAGGGATGTGGCTGCAGTGGGGATACAAAGTGAATAAATTGTAATAAGTAAAAATTTAAAAAGAAAAACAGCAAACAAACAAACAAAAACGTGTATATGAATACAAGAATCACTAGTGAAATCCTAATAGCAAAACTATGGTCTGGCACCATCTTACTGCAGGTCAGTCAGTATCCATTCAAAAGTCTTTGAGTAAAATTATTATAAATAGCTTCTCCAAAACTTGTCATTTAAAATTTGTGATTATTGATTAGTTGTATGCCTTTCATCTGCAGGAGAAATGTTTAAGTCAAACATATTACTCCAAGTTTTATGGAAAAATCTATGAGGAATATGCCATGCCCTGATAAGGAAATCTGCAGGGGACTATCAATCATTGCTGTTTGTGCAGCAACTCAATAGCTGTGCGCCGGGGGGGGGGGGGGAACAAGTAGCATTTAATTACACTCATGCTGTGCTGGAGAGATGTGAGAGAGTTAAGAACACTCCCTGCTCTTACAGAGAGGACCCTGGTTCAGTTCCCAGCATCCACATGGCAGTTCCTGGACGTTTGATGCTCTCTTCTGGCCTACAGGCAAAACACTCATACACATTAAATAAAGGCAAATCTTTGATAGTATTCGCCTAATGCCTATCCGCTCTTTGAGCTAGCTTTTAGCATGGGACTGCCTCTGTCCATTGTGAGTTCTAGTAGAATGCAATGCCAATTATATTAAAACCAGTAAGATGTTCGTAATTCACTTAAAAATTAGATTCCAGGGCCTGTGAGCTAGCTCAGTGGGTAAAGGTACTTACCTATGTTAGTTTGATCCCCAGAATCCCTGTGCTGGCAGGAGAGAGCCAAATCCTGTAAGTTGTTCTTTGGCCTCCATAGAAGCACATGGTGTGCACATGGCTTCTCTGAATAAATAAATGTAAAAAAATTAAGTGTAATTCATTGAAACACAATCAATTTTTTTTGCACTAAATGCCTAAATGTTATCTATTAATACTACTGTTAAATTTTCAGGGTGTGCTTCATTTTTATTGTGCACAAAAAACCCCCGTGTAAACATGAGGTATAATCTATGGGAATTATAATTTATCTTACAAGTATATAAATAATATATATTAAATATAATATAAAATTATAGGAAAGAAAAATGAGCCAATAAAATAGAACTAATTAAATGAGAGTTGATTTTAATATGTAACGTAAGTAAGAAATTTTTCTCATGAATAATCTTACAATTAAAGATACTATTACCACAGAAATGTAAAGTGGTTTATTTAATGCTTTCTCAATCGATAGCATTGCCTTTCTGTAATCGCAGAAGTTGGGGCCCCCTCTCTCTTTTGTGATGCTGGACGTTAGAACTCAGAGCTTTGGCGTGCCCAACAAATGCTCTGCCATGGGGGACATATCCGCAGCCTAGAAAGCAAGTTTCTTTATAAAACACTCTAACATTTTAAGGTATATCAGAGTTTATAAAACAGCAAAAAGTCCAAATGACAATTATATAATACAAAAGAAGATCCTAAAGACAATTGAAAACAATGGGCAAACCACTTTGAACAAACTTCAGTGTTATTCAAACCTACTATAAAGAAAATAACCTAACTTTTTTCAGAAAAAGGAAAAAATATTTTACTAAGTAGAGGCATATACTGACTTCTATGATAAAGCACTCTAATGTAATTTAACACAAAACAAATGGTGTTTTATGAAGAAACTCCCCAAAACTCTGTTTTAAGATTGTGTGTGTGTTCGTGTTTGTGTGGTGTGCATGTGCATAGGCACACACACCTGTTTACACACATGGAGGCAGACAAGCACTTGGGTGTCCTGTTTCATCAGTCTGTTTATTCTCTTGATACAAGGTCTCTTAGTGAACCTAGAGCGAAGCTAGCAGCCAGCAAGCTTCAAAGACTCTTCTGCCCCTGCTCCACCCCCCAGAGCTGTAGGAACATCTGCAAGCATCAAGCAGCTTTTGTATGTAGGTTCTGGGGATCCAAACTCAGATTTTCATGTTAGCATAGCAAGAATTCTTACCCTCTCCATTTCTGACCAGTGATTCAAGTTCATTTAAGCAAATATGAAAAAAAGAATACCTATAAATCAAATATATAGAAAAATTCTTCCTACCTGTGATGAAAATGTATTATAAAGAAGCATTTTTATACTACTACTACTACTAATGGAAGTAAAAGTTTTGGTAATGTGGCATCACACAGCAGATGAGCAGAGTGAAAACAGAACTTTTTGGCTGAGGCACATTTTCCAGCCTACCTAGAAAGTATTTGTTATGCAATACACGACATTGAAATAAGTGCCTGATCACCAAAGCGAAGATATTTTAGCCAAAAAATAAGTTATTGGTAAATATTTTCCATAAAATTAAGCTATGGAATGATTCAAAGGAAATATAAATGAATACTTATATTTTTAATGGTAAAATGGCCTTTCTATGAGTGACATTTTATATATATATATATATGTATATATATATATATATACTATGAAAGAATTGATTTGAATGCATCAAAATTGTATATGGTATAAAATTATGATAAGAAAATCCACACTGTAAATTATAGCATAATATTTTTCAGAAAAGTTTTCATAAGGTGGTTATAGTTTCCTAGTAACACCCTGAAACATGTGCCTGCAACCTAAATACACAACCTTGTCTCGTCTCTGCCTTCTCATCTTCCCTCTCTTTAGAAAACTTTGAAAGGACAGCTTCTAAGTAGAATGCTTTGGGGTATCTTTTTGGGCACTTCTGCATTTCCTGAATGTTGTGCAGTGAACATGGGGGTACCTGTACAACTGAACAAGACACAGAAGAACAATTCAGGGGATGTCAGATGCACTGAAAGTATACTGAGCAAGTCCTAGCCTGTTCCTATATTCATTTGCTATAGTTAAATTTATGGTGCTTTATCTCTGTCACTTTTTAGGGTGAAGAAGGTGACCAAGGAGAACTGGGAGAAGCTGGAGCTCAAGGACCTCCAGTAAGTTTATTTTTAGCGTTTACTCAGGATAAGCAAATCTTTTAAATCACTTGGTATTACCCTCTCTTTTGGCACTTGGGTTAACAGCATTACATTACAGGCACTCCATATTGTCTGTGCTCCCGTCGTCCATCCAGCTTGCCACTAGGCAATCACTACTTTTTCAAAATAAGAAAGAGTCCCCATTGTACCTTCAAGACTTTTGGTTGTTTTTTTTTTTTTTAACTGAAAAGCTCCAGGTGAAATTATATGTAGATTCCAGGACTTCATAACCTGAAAGCAAATGGTGGACCCAAGAGAATGATGCATTCCAATTTCTGCAGTACCACTTAAGTTAGAATAGCTCAACCTGATAAGGCCACATTTCACTTCAAAACCTAGGTTGTTAATCCAGGCTGGCTCATATTGCATTTGGGAATTTCAAACCATTTCTGACTGACATACTGAGAACTTTGTGACTGAACTAGATAAATGAAGGCTGGTCCTGGAACTGTTCCATCTTTTCCAAATGTGGAGAGGGAGACTATAACCACCCTAAAACACCTTTACTTGGCCCAAGTCTAAAAGTAGGTCCCACTCATGGCTGTGCTCCACAGAGCAGCAAGGTTCCCTCTTTACCAGGTCGTTTATGGAAGAATCCTCTGCTGTGAGACCAGCACCATTTCAGTACTGGAAGAGATCCTGAATCCCACCACATTCCTTCATGATTAGGCTTATTCATTCCTGTGCCTGTGATGAGTTCTTACTATGTCACATTGGAGTTCAAAACACTCTTATCATAGGAATAGTGTCATAAATACTGGTGACAAGCGGTTGATGGACGGTCAGGCTCTATATTTCCAGCACATAAACTTTTGTGGGTCTGATGCAACTGCCTTCCTTTGGCACTATGCATTTGTAGGCAGCTATTATTTTTAAGGGTTAAGATAACATTACCCCTATCAGATTTCGAAGGGGGTGGGATTCGTATTGTGGGTTCTGCCTGTGAGTTTAAAAATGTCCAAAAACATTGTCTTAGTTGCTTGCATTTACCTTTTAAAATATTTTTGGACATCTCTCATTGTGTCATCTCAATTTGCATACAGTTGTACAAGTCTTCAGAATTTTACCAAAGGGTTTTAAGCATTAGAATTTTATTTGGACCTTTTCTTTTAAAACCTGAAATGTTTCCCATGTGCCGTCATCATTTCTTAGTGTCTCATTTCATATGATGACATGCTTCTTCTGGATCAACGTTTGCCGAAGGATTTTTAAGAAGTCTGTGCTTTGACTGAAATCGCTCACACCCCCCTCTCTCTTTTCACTTTTCCAGGGAACTCAAGGTCTGAGGGGCATCACCGGCATAGTCGGAGACAAAGGAGAAAAAGTGAGATATCTGTGATAAAGTTATGGTATAAAAGTGATCTCACACCTGGTAGCATCATGTTTTAGTTTATGTTTTATGTGTTTTTTTGTAGTACTTCATAAAGTATATTTTATAAATATTTAGAATGACAAGAAAATAGGTATAATTATTTACTAGAGGCATTTTCCCCCCAAATATTTTTGGTGGGACTCATGGTGCAGAGCCCATGGGCAATAGGGGAGCACTATCTTAGGTAAACTAGAGTAAGTAGGGGTATAATATTCTAGTTTTGTCGTTATTTGCAGCAAGTACTCATAACACTGACACAATGCTGGCAGCGCTTCTGGTCCAGCAAGGCAAAGACAAGGGAAGATGAAAAGGAAAAGGAAGGGAAAACACAAATCTTCCAGGGTCCTGAGACCATGTTAGTTGCTCTGCCTTTTAAAGGGGTCATTCAGTTATGGCCACAGGTAGCAGCCTGCCCTTGGCCACTTTCGAAAGTCAGGTTTTCCTGGCTTTTCCTGTGCAAGGCTTCTGCAAGTTCCCAGGACAGTTTGAAGAAGGGCTTACATTTAAGCGCATTACTTCTTTGGAATGCAGATAAGTAGCTAAGCAACTGTCATATGATCAAGGAAGATGCCTCTGAAGTCAGGCAGGGCAAGGAAGCTGCAGGCAAACCGTCGGCTTAATATTGATATGAGTCTGGGAGGGCCCCTGACATGGCTGGCTGCAGAAGGTCGTGTGGATAAAGAGCAGTTGATGGTGAAGGATGATGCTTGGTGGAGAGACTATCCTAAGGAAACGCAATGGAAACTGTTCCCTGAAACCTCAGCAATATTGCTTTTGATGTGTGTGTCTAGTGTTTGGGACAAAAACAGTCACTATTTCTCAGAAAGTTTATTTTGAAAGCCAGTTCATGGACTACAGAATGTGTGCAGATTTTTGCCCATCAACAGTTTGGAGCCTGGCCTTACTCTCTCAGAGCTGTCTTTGCCATTGTTTCAGCAACACACAGCACAGTGATTTTTCAGTTCCAAATAAGTAAGATTTCATTGCTGACACTCAGTATACGCTATTAAACCCCCTTTCCAAAGCGCTGCACATGCTCTGACATCCAGGCCTCATCTGTCCACCATGCTTCTTCAGCCTCTCTTTTCCCACTTGATCTCCTCTAGGTAGTTCTCTATCTGTTTTCTTTTTTCATCTTCTCTAAGGTATTTCTTAAAAAAACAAAACAAAAAAACCAAGACAAATCAATGACATCCCATATATATTTTATACCCACACCACTTTAAGCAACATTCTAGTGCACCTCTCAGTTATTAAGTAATAAAGTCCTTTTTATTTTTTTTTTTCCAATGCAGCCAACACCCGGACTATTATTTCCCCTGGATTTAACTCACTCCATTAAATAGGTGACTTCTCCTTGAAACCAATTACCATTCTTGATGTGTTCTTTATTTGAAACATTTCTCTATTTGATATTTAAAAAATTTTTTTTTCATTTCTCTTCATTTCTGTCAAATTGCTTAAAAAGAGAGAGAGAGAGGGAGACAGCTTCTCTTGTGAACACATATGTGGAGTGGTTACCTAGTAACAGCACTTTGGATTTGAGCTCATGCTGAACTGCAATAAGGGAGAGAGAGAGAGAGAGAGACAGAGAGAGAGAGAGAGAGAGAGAGAGAGAGAGAGAGAGAGAGAGAGAGAGCAGGAGTGCATCAAAACCATTTTTATAATGAAAAGGCTGAGGTGTTCTCTCGTAATGCCAGGTGAATGATGAATTCAAGGTCTTCTTCAGGTCTTCCAAATCCTTTCTCTTTTGGTGAATGGAGAATGCCTCTGCTCTGTTCTAGTTTTTAGAGATCAAAGAATTTCAGGGCTCTGTGGTCTCTTTGCTTCCGTAGTTTTTCCCCCCTTTGAGTCCACCTGTGTCTGAACTTTCTATCAAAGGTTTTCTAGTTTTTCATTCTTACCGTAGACGAGGTCCACCTGGTTTTGTTGGACTGACATCTGCCTAATGCTCTGTGACTGCTTTCCGCTTGGTTTTATCACCTCCTCATTTCATCTACTTCATTAGGAGACCGTCCATCCATTCAAGCCGTCCTTGAGCTTTCTTATTCACTGTGTAAAGAAGAACATTTCAAGATGGAACTTGCATTTTGTTGAGAAGAATATGTAGTGGTCACAAAAGCCACTGTAGTTTTATTTTTAAAACAAAACCATTTTCTTGATTCTAATGAAGAAATAAGGAGATGGTTTCTGTTCTGTCGTGAAGCTAGAGATCATTTCCAGATGATTAGAGTTGAAAAAAATCTAGACTAGTGGGTCTCAATACCTTTGGGTCATTTTGTAACAATGGAAATAAATCCTGGATATCAGATATTTACATTATGATTCATAGCAGTAGCAAAATCACAGTTATGAAGTAGCAACAAAATAATTTGTGGTTAGGGATCACCCCAACACTGGGAACTGTATTAAAGGGTCACAGCATTAGGAAGGTTGAGAATCACTGATATAGATAGTTCCTATGTCATCGCATTGTAGGGTGGATCTCTCTGTAAAAGCTAGGTTGATTATTATATATGAAGTGAATATCAATCTAGGAGAAGAAATGGCTAGATTACACCAATAGTCTAACAGCACTCTTCTGAATCACATAGTCACATGATTTACTTTTATTCTATATCAGGGGTGGAGCGGTGGCTTCTAGGGTAGTAGACATTCTTCTCCTATCTGTGGCACTGCAGAATCTGATGAAGCTACCTCTAAATTCACAGTCTCCTTGAGGTTCTCAGCCCTGCAGTATTCATGAACTCCCATAGATATTCTGAGACCTTTGGAAGTTGACAGTTAAATCTTGTTCAGCAGATCTGTGAAGTCCTCTGCACGAGCCCTAGCAGTTGAGAATAGATCCATTGCTAACTTACAACATCCAGAGTGTTATCAAAGATCGTCCTAAGTGCTGTTAACATGATGAGCAACACACACAAGTGTTTTCATGTCTGAAGTGTCTAATGACTTACTCCTCAGTGTTCATTCACAAATACTCATTCCCAAATGTAGCATGCATGAAAGCATAAAGCCTTCTTTATTTTGGCTGATGTACTTTAGAAAGATGACAATGTCCAGAAATATGAATGACTAATGCAAGTTTTATTTCGTTGTCTTGTTTTCAGGGTGCTCGGGGATTTGATGGAGAGCCCGGACCTCAGGGCATTCCAGGTGCAGCTGTAAGTAGTTTTACCTTCACACACACACACACACACACACACACACACACCACTCACACACACCAGTGACAGATTCTTTTATTTTAAAGCAATGATACTCCCCCCCCTTATATCTCCCCCCATCTCCTCTGTTACCCTCTCCTTCCCTTCTCCTCCCCTATTCCCTCTCCTTTATTCTGATATATCATCTTGCTCAGTAGCCCCGGCTAGCCTTAGACTTGCAGTGATCTTCCAGACTCAGCCTCCCAAATGCTGGGGTTACAGATGAACACTATCACATTCAACACAAACATTTCTAAGACTTTCCCCCAGATTTAAATACACACACACAGACACACACACACAGACACACACACATACACACACACACAGACACAGACACAAAGACACACACATACACACACATATATATTGCTGTCTATACAGATAGCAACTATTTCCCTGAATTTCAGAGGGGATATGTCCCATGGTTATCCACGTTTATGCTGACTGTGTTTTTTTATTGTTTTGGTAGCTAGAGTACTTTGATTGACAGTGGTGACCATGTTTTCAGTTCCTAGGAAGTTCTAGCTTTTCCTCCTTGATGGTTTCTGATCTCATTGTTCCATGCTTTGACCACCATGTATGCATGTGCTGTTATTTAGATGGCCTCATACTGCTTTGTGGGTACACAGATTTAAAAGAAAATTATTGACTCATGTATGCTACAAAAATTACACAAGCAAAACAGGATTTCTCACTATCAGTGTTGGGCTAGAAGACCTAATGCTTGAATTGTGATAGAGGTACTCCACAAGGGGAAGATTGTCCTGGAAAGCTGTTCTGAGAAAGGAAGCTAAGTGCAGGGGGTGTTGTTGGTACTGATGGTAATTGGTGTTAGCACAGGGCTGTCACTGCCTGCATCAAAGGTGTGTTTTGAGAAGATGAGACTCAATGGATCAAGTAGACACGTGTTACAGGTGATATCTAACACTACGCTGAGCAGTCTGAACTGAGAAATAGCGACAGAGGGCCAGCTGAACCTGGCAGCAAACAATTCAAAAGATCTGTATTTTAAGAAAGACATCTACTTACCTAATGCCACGTATGACATGGATCATTGGGTGGTTAATTTTTTTATTTTTATATTAATTACAGTTTATTCACATTGTTTCCCAGCTGCAGCTCCCTCCCTCATTCCCTCCCAAACCCACCCTCTCTCCCTCATCTCCTCCCAAGCACCTCTACAAGTCCACTGAGAGGGGAGGCCCTCCTCCTGTTCCATCTGACCCTAGCTTATCAGTTCTCACTAGGAGTGGCTACATTGTCTTCCTCTGTGGCTTGGCAAGGCTGTTCTCCCCCTCCGGGAGAGATGATCAAAGATCTAGCTAGAGTTCATGTCAGAGACAGTCCCTGTTCTCCTTACTAGGGAACCCACTTGGGTACTGAGCTGCCATGGGCTACATGCGAGTAGGGGTTCTAGGTTATCTCCATGCATGATCCTTGGTTGGAGTATTGGTCTCAGAAAAGACCCCTTTGCCAAGATTTTTTGGTTCTGTTGCTCTCCTTGTGGAACTCCTGTCTCCTCCAGGTCTTACTATCTCCCTGGTCTTTCATAAGATTCTCTGCACTCTCCCTAAGTTTGCTTATGAGTCTCAGCATCTGCTTTGATACCCTCCTGGATAGAGTCTTTCAGAGGCCGTCTGTGGTAGGCTCCTGTCCTGTTTCCTGTTTTCTCCTTCTTCCAATGTCCATCCTGTTTGTCTTTCTGAGTGAGGATTGATCATCTTACCCAGGGTCCTCCTTCTTGTTTAGCTTCTTTCAATGTACTGATTTTAGTATGTTTATCCTACATTATATGTCTAGAATCCACTTATAAGTGAGTATATACCATGTGCATATTTCTGCTTCTGGGATACCTCACTCAGGATGATCTTTTCTAGATCCCACCATTTGCCTGCAAATTTCATGATTTCCTTGTTTTTAATTGCTGAGTAGTATTCCATTCTGTAAATTGTACCACGATTTCTGTATCTATTCCTCAACTGAGGGACATCTGGCTTGTTTCCAGGTTCTGGCTATTACGAATAAAGCTGTTACAAACATGGTTGAGCAAATGTCCTTGTTGTATACATGGTTGAGCATCTTTTAGATATATGCCTAGGAGTGGTATAGCTGGATCTTGAGGAAGCACTATTCCTAATTGTCTGAGAAAGCACCAGATTGATTTCCAGAGTGGTTGTGTAAGTTTACATTGCCACGAGCAATGGAGGAAGGTTCCCCTTTCTCCACAACCTCTCCAGCATGTGTTGTCCCTTGAGTTTTTCTTCACCATTCTGATGGGTGTAAGGTGAAATCTCAGGGTAGTTTTGATTTACATTTCCCTGATGAGTAATGATGTTGAACATTTCTTTAAGGCATTCTATATACCTCTATTGAGAATTCTATGTTTGAAGTGAGCATTTGTGATAGATCGAAGTTACAAAAAGCAATAGTTGCTAATAGCAGCTGGAGAGATGGCCTAGTGATTGAGAACACTGGTTCATTCCCAGCATCCACATGACAGCTCACAACCATCTTTAACATCAGTTCCAGGTGGTCTGATACCAGCTTCTGGCCCCTCAGACATGAGGCACACAAGTGGTGAATAGACGTACACAGGCAAAACATCCATACACATTAAAAAATTACTCAGTAATATTCAATGTGGATGATATTTTCTGAACTCAAAACACCCTCAGGTAAGTAACTTTTGCTCACACTGAGAACTTCTGCGTTTGTACAGGGTGATCAAGGACAGCGAGGGCCTCCAGGAGAAACAGGCCCTAAGGGAGACAAAGTGAGTACAAATTAGTCTTCATCCCTGCAAAACACCCTGCTTTCCCGAAATATCTGCTGGTTCTGTGTATTTGGCATGGCCTATGCATTGCAATCATTGACGAGGCCTTTTTTCTTCTTCTTTCTCTGCCCTACAGGGCCCTCAAGGTTCCCGGGGACTTCCTGGATCTCCTGGGCCAAAAGGAGACACGGTATGTCCCCAGCTGTTGGTGGCAAATATACTTCCCTGCAGTGGAGCTTCAGGAAATGACCTAGAGAAGAATGTGACTGCCTCTAAGACACAGTGTGCTCTTTGTGTGTCCTTAGGGCTTGCCAGGTGTAGATGGTCGAGACGGAATACCTGGGATGCCCGGAACAAAGGTAGCTGTGTGGTTGAGTTTTCGAGTGAATAAGATCTCCTCTGCCCTGGACAGCTAGCTATGGTTGGCATTTCCCTTATGACATTACCAGGGTGTTGGCTTAGACAGCTCTGCCATTTTCTTCTCTCTCTCTTTCAGTTTTGAAATGAAGTGTCAACTGCAAAAGTTTATTACAACAGTCTACTTATTTGCTTGCCTTAGGAACTCAGTAAAATAGCCCCATTGATGAAAGTAGGCTGAAGGAAATTGTGTGTTTGAATGTGTGCTCTCTGTCCTACCCACTACCGATCCTGAGCTAAGTAATTTAAAATTGCACCCAAGGTTAGCTGCTGGAAAACTGTTTTACCTAAGGTGGCCACACTTCCTTTCTTAGAAGAACACATCAGTTCATAAAGGAATCATTGTGTGATTAAGAACTTTGCTTTCAGGGTGAAGCAGGGAAGCCTGGACCTCCTGGTGATGTGGGATTGCAGGGTTTACCGGTATGTGCTAACATTTTTTTTTACATGTTCATGTTTTATGTACATGATTGAAAAAGATGGATTTGGAAGGAGAAGTACATTATGTGATTTGTTAAGTTGTGAGAAAAATTTGTTGCTTTTTAATTTTCTTTTTTTTATTTTAATGTTTACATTTTTAATCCCTCCTCTCCCCCGTAATTAGCTGGTCATTTACTGAAGAACCCTAAAACGAATACCAAATTGTTCTTATGCACTATTTAATTTTTTTTTATCTTTTTTTAATTTTTTTATTTTTTTGTTATCAATCACAGGTTAGGTACTTTGCATCCCATGCGCAGCCCC
>CM053756.1:15718217-15754485 GCA_028658305.1 Pachyuromys duprasi | reverse complement strand
CCTCAGGGCTGGCTGCAATGTCCTCCACTGGGATCCAGCCAGTCTGTCACTCCCCGGCTTGTATGGGGGAGGGTCAAAGAGTCAGCCATCAAGTTCAAGACTGAAACAGTCCCTGTTTCCCTCACTAGGCCCTCCAGTCCTACACCAAGCTATCCTGGGTCCCGTCTGCACAGGGGTTCCAGGACACATCCACACATGGTCCTTGGTTGTAGAAACCGTCTCATACAAGACCACTGTGCCCTGCTCAGTTTAGTCATTGTGGAGCTCTTGTTCTCTCCATGCACTATTTAATTTTATGGTTTGGGTCTGTCTTCTCTATTACCTTCCTTAAATAGTCCATAGCAGTGGCCACTTCTCTGTCTCTTGTCTTACTTTTAGTCAGCCTTGGAGTTCTTATTAGTGGGGCTGAGACAGGAGAGTGAGAGAATTCTCAGGGACAGCATGAGAAAGGTTACAGCATGGGTTATGTGATGGTTTGAAACACTGAAATTGGTATTTCCCTACATTAGTATGGCTGAAAATGCATATGAAACACATTGCTTGTGTTCTTGGGTCTTAGAAGGCAAATCTTCCTAGTTAACAAAGGATACTTGGTAGTATCAAGTACTGGCTCCCAATCTGTTATGGCATCTGGTACTTTGCAAGCTGCCAGGGGAAGACAAGGACTCCCAATACCAAAATGAGCAAAGTGAGGATTTTATTATTCTGTACAAGAGGCAATGTTATGTTCCTATGGCATCTGTCCTGGCCAAAAGATTGTTGCTGTGAAGATGGGACTGGATTTTAGCTTGAAAAGTCATTCCAAAAATTAACTTTAGCTTACAGATTTTCTTTAGGGTTCAGCCTTAACGAGCCAGGCACAGTAATGCAGTGTGCTACACTCCATGTGTAGCCCGTTACTGATGGAAATGGGGATGGACAGCACCAGCATCTTCCCACACTGCCTTTGAGTTTGCCATGATCCCGTTGTCTCTTCTTGGCTGATGGGTTTGGCGTTTGATGGACCCTCAGATCCATCAGTTAAACCCAGAATCTGTGTATTCTTTTAGGGTGTACCTGGGATTCCTGGTGCAAAAGGTGTTGCTGGTGAAAAGGTAAAAAACAAATGGAACTTTCAGCTAATATTTTCCCTCATGCCTTTATGAGTTTATTTCTGTTATAATTTTAATGTGCCCAGCCTGGATTTTATTTTTTATTTAACTTCAGGGGGAAATAAAAAAGCAAAAGCTTTAAAGTAGACACGTTCTAGTCTCTTTCCCAGCTGCAGAAAACTGCTGATGAGACTTTCTTCGTGAAAATATCATTGTTTGCTAGTATAGGACAGAAATAGCTTCATGGTTTCTGACTCCTTAAAATAAATTATTTTAAGCTATGGACTATATTATTAAGCTATAGAATGTATGTCATGATACATTCTATAGGGAATTAATGAACAAGTAATTTAAAACAATTGGTGAATGAATGGAAACAACTAAAGTAATAAAACACAGCTTTTCTTTAGAATAAAATTGTTACTACATGATAGAGTAGAACTTGAGGCTAGGAGATGGTACAGTATGTGAAGCACTGGGCCTGAGTTTGGTCCCTAGAGCCCTTGTAAAAGGCTAGTAGTATGTGTCCACATTCCAGGATGGATGCCTTCAGCTTGGTGAACGGTCAACGTGAGACTCTGTCTCAACACAAACACAAACAACACAAACAGGTCGACGTGCTTGAGAAATGTACACAAAGCTATACTCTGTACTTCACACACAGGCAGGGGCATTCACATGAACACGCATCATACATATCCACGCATACACATGCATATATATGCACACGTGTGTGAACATGTGATTGTATGTGCGTAGAAACACAGACATAGGAAAGAGAACTTGTGTTCTCCCAGATTCTCAGCATGAAGCCAGGAGATGAATGATATTTGACTAGAAGCAAAGCAAGGAAGGTTGATGACCGTGTTCCCTGTCTGGATTACTCTAAATGTTGCCTTTCGTTTTTAGGGTAACACAGGTGCTCCAGGGAAGGCTGGTCAGTTGGGAAGCTCAGGAAAACCAGTAAGGCTGTGTTTAAGCTTTTCTGTCAATTAAGATCGATAGCTCCCAGGAGGGGTTGGTCAACTGTTTCTCTGTCTGCTTTCCTTTCCACAGGGCCAACAAGGGCCTCAGGGGGAGGTCGGGCCTCGAGGACCCAGGGGCCTTCCTGTGAGTACTCTTCTCCCATGTGTCCCCTTTGAGGGCTTCACTGAGAGTCCCTTGCTTATGACTGCGTCATGCTTGCTAACGTTTGAGCATGCACATTTATGTGGTCCAGATAGACAGCAAAATGGGGATGGTAATTTACATATACACAGCACATCTTTTCAAAAACTGGTTCAAAAATGATGTATTAAAAAAGCATAAAGGACTTTTTATTTTCATCTCATGTTGGAAGTATTTTAGTGTGGTTAAAACCCTTTACTAAGATGCAATTTACATGCTATGTGAATTATCCACTGAATATGCACGACTTATTAATTTTTGGTATAGTCACAAAATTATGTAGCCATCACCACAATCAATTTCAGAATATTCCTGTCACTCACTAAAGAAACCCTGTTCTCACTTTCAGGCACTTGGCTTACAAAACTTCCAGCTTTATGCAGCTCAGGTCCCCTTTCTGTCCTTACGGATTTGCTGATTCTGAAAGTTTTATATGAACAGATCTATACAATATGCCTCTGTCACTTGGTATTATAATGTCTCAGCATTCATCTATTCTGTAGCCTGTGCTGGCATTGTGTTTCTATTTGTTGCCACTTAACAGTTGTGTGGGTTAATTGCATAGGGAGATCACATCTTTGCCACCTGTTCCTCAGGTTGGTATTTGGATTGTCTCCACTTCTGGCTGTGATGAGTTTGCTGTTACGAGCATTCGTGTTCACACTCTTCTTGGATGTCTTTTAATTCCCTTCAGTATGGACGGGCTTAGGAAAGACTCAGCATTTAACCTCTGAGACACTTCCCTATTTCTTAATGTGAAGTTATCTGTAAGGATGAACTTACTCACTTGTTTTACAGACAACACAGAAATGTGTATTCTTCTACTTGAAGATACATCTTAATCCTTAGAGAGAAACTGATTAAAGAAATTTTACACTGTCACTAAAGTGGGTAGCTCAGTGGTTAAAAATTCTGCCTATTCCTTTGGAGGACTTGGGTTCGATTCCCACACCCAGGTGACAGCTCACAGCTGCCTGTAACTTCTTCCCCAGATCCGTCATCGTTTTCTGCCTCCTTGGGTACTACGTAATACAACAAACACCCATACCCACAACATTATAAAAACAATTTAAAAAATTCACATCAGGCACTTAAATCTGACTTCACAAACACCTCTCTGGCTTTCATTTTGAGTTCTTAGTTTCAGTCTTCTAGATAATAAAAAACAGGTAAGTAAACAAACACTCCAATGGAGAACACATAAGCAGTTCCAAATATTGTTCTTGTAAAGCCTTTCCTGAGTGTGTGGAATGAAGTTTACTTTTATGCTTGAGAAAGTCAAAGTTGCCAGGTGTCATTTAGCAGTAGAGTGGTATTTTCTGCTTCTTACAGGTATCTATAACTGACTTGTGTCAGGTGGTTTTCTAAGGTTTCTCAGCAGCCGAAGAAACTAGGGCCTGCTTCTAGCCTTCTTCTTTATTGAAATTAATCACTCAATAACTTTTTTTTCTTTTGGGCTCAAAACCTGTGAATTTCTAACTAAAATATTTGTGGTGGATCATTGTCAAGGCACTGAGATTAAAGCCAGATCACGTTTTACTGCCTAAGCAGTAAAAATGCTATATGACGAGCCAGGCAGATGTAGAAGTATTGGGGAATGAGTGTTTTGAGACTGTTTACTGTTAAACCCACTTTTTTTTAAAAATAGAAAGCTGTGTATGGACATTGAATGGACATTGACTGTGTGCGTATTGCTTACCAGGAAATGCAGTGACCACACACACACACACCACACATAGGGAATGCTTACTCTTACCAGCCGTGCAGGTGGATACAGGACAACACAGGAACAGTAGATTCTCTTAGCTGTGCTTAGTTGGACTAGAGGAAGTTAACTGGTGACGGCTCTAAGGTCTGAATTTCAGGTTTTGCTCTTCAAACTTCTGTGAGTCTAAACTCTTCCCTTTGCCCTAGTCACTGAGCCTCAAATCGTCACCTTTCTGCCATCCTATTTCCTGTTTCTAACAGGGCGTATTGATTCTGCCTTCTTTCTGCTTCTTTATATTGACTTTTTTTTTTTTTTACGCTTTTGTTTCTTTTGCTCAGTCTTGACTCAGCAGCCGATAGGGTGGCGGCCCTGCCTTCATTTGCTTCATCAGCTCCACCTTCCTGCTTCTAGCAAGTTGTTACCAAAGAGACAGCGCTGATACTTTGATATCTGCTGTTTTCTAGGACTCTTAGTATGTTGTGTGCTGTCTCGCATCCATGACCGCCACCCTAGAATACCCAGGGAGTATCTATAATCACTGGGACAAATAAAAGTGCCAAACACAATTCCAAAGTCCCTGAGAAATGGCTGTACCTCCAGTCTGCATACACCACAATGCCGCTCTTCCCAAAGTACAGCTTCCATCCGAATGAAAACCAGAAATAAAGGAAGAAAGGGTATGGCTGATCCTAGGTACAGTGGAAGAGGAAGTTTGTTTTACATATGTGGGAGACATAGCCAGAGGCAGACACATCTGGGAGAGTCCAGGGTGGTCATGACCCTAAACCATTCGCAGGAGAAGGTGGAGAGTGGAGAGGGGAAGCAAGCATGGCCGCCAGGAGGCCAAGGGTACAAAAAGGGAGGGTAACCAAAATGTCTGGATTGTATAGGGAGAGCCTCTGACAGCTTGCCAACAGGCTGGGAACCTCCGTCCTCATCTTTCTAGTGCTGACATGACAGGCAGGCTGCCATACGGTCTGCTATTTACATGGGCTCTGGAGGTCTGAATCCTGCTCTTCACACCTGTGACAAGGGCTTTAACCACTGAGCAATCCCCTCAGGCATTTACTTCTCACTTCTGCTGAGATCCACTGCTGAAATCAGGCTTCCTTTGGTGAAGATCACTAACTGCTCTGTCTACTTCTTAGCCCACCTGCTTTTCCGTATGTCAGACTTGGCATTTACTTCTCCATTTTTGAGAGCCTTTATTCCACGTTGAGTTGTTCTGAATTTCATAACCCTTGACCCCATTGTGTCCCCTGCTGTGACTTGTAGGAGGCCAAGGGATGCCTGACCTATCTCTGTGTCTTCTACATCTCTTTTCTTGGGGCCTGCCATAGATTAGTACCTCGTATATGTTTTTGGAATAAGTTGAATTAGTGTATAATAAGCCCTGCCATACTGCTTTCATTGGTAATAACTGGCTTCTCACCTGCCACAAATATTTTCAGAAAGAAATGTCATGATATTGTAAGTATAGCTCTGGAGTGAAGTTTTAACACCAAACCATTCTCCTGGAGGTGCATTTCCTCTTCCATTTACGTCTGTGAGTTCCGTTTTCTAGATAGATTCACACATTTCCATCTATGAATGGAGATGTTCGATCAGATTTCCCTGTAAATTTATCTCAAATCGAATTGAGCAGAAGGGAGGAAAATGCATGGCTTTGCGATGAAATTTTGCTGGTTTGATTGCAAGAAGGATTAGTTTTGTCTTTTGTTTTTTAAATTTTGACCCTCTAGTGTTTTCATGGGAACCATTACCACACACATGCATAGGCTTTCTCTGTTACACTTTCTCTGCTTGGTTTATTATTGGTCTGAGTGGCTCTAGATTCGGAGCAGGCACATGGCCTGGCCTCTGATGTGGTTGTACATTTCAGTGGCTCCTAGCCAACCACCCTCCAGGCTTCTCTGAACTTGCCAAGTTTTTGGGTGAGTGGGTTATGTTTGCTCTGCCCTTGGTTCTGACTGGGAATAGCACCCTGCTGATTTTACCTCCTTCTGAACATAATATGCTCCTATTGTAATTTTCCTCGGCATCCTCAATCTATCTCAGCACAACAGCCTCCAGCAGAGAGGTCTCCATATGGGGACCATATGGTGTGTTGTTGGATATTCTAAACTGCACCCCATCCTGCCCAGCCCTTGGCAATTGTGGGTGAAGCTGATATGTGTGATGCTAAGCATTCAGACAGATTTTTCTCTGCCTAGCTATAAGGGAATATTTAAATCCACACAAGATAAATACGACTATATCATATCACAAAATTGAATCCTTTAAAACATTCTTGTAACAAACCAAAAGTCATTCTCTGAGTTAGACCTCATATGATTTTCTAATTTCATAGGAAAATGAATTGATTAAAAAATCAGCCTAGAGAAATCAGAATTGATCTTTTGGTTTAAATCCCTTTTCTTGTCAATGCTAGAGAGAGAGACTTAGAATACAGAACAGGCTGGATATAATGGTGTGTGATTTCTCACTTCTAAAAATGCAGCTACCATGCACCAAAGATAGTATTTATTCTTCAGCTAGTTAGCATTTGGGGTAATTTTGGAAACATGTGAAATATGAGAGCCATGACAAATTAAGGTGACAGAATAGTCAATTCTCTTGGAAAATAATTCTGGTAACATTAAATCTAACTAAATTTTCACACTTTTTGGTGACTTTTATAAATGTCTAATAGTTCCTTTATAGGGGAAGTGGCATCAGCTTGAATGATTTGCTGTCTGTGTCTCTCTCTGCAATCGAATGCTGGGACTTGTTTGCCAAATTCTCCTGGTAGAAGAGAATTCGGCCATTTCTAAATTTTGGATATATGAGACTTTCAACTTTAAGCTCTTATCAGAAGTTTAAGCAAAGTTGGTAAAGACATAGACACAAACCCAAAACTAATCCCTGCCTGGGTCTTTGTGATACTAGATGCGCAGAATCAGAGGTGGAGAGGGCTGAGTAAAAATAAGGAATGTGGAGCGAAGTGTTGGAAGACACCAACACAACACCAGATCTAATGGGCTCGGAGGAGTTATCTGCAAACATATCTGAGGCAGAGGCTCTGCATCTTTTCCACAGCCTTAGATGGCTCTTCGGGATGCATTTGCAGATGGTTCTGAAGTTTTCAGTGATGCATGTGGAAACACAGGGATCTTGAGAGAATCAAAGAGCCTTTTAATACACTCTTACAGGTTAACTGGAAGAATCCCGTCTTTACTCTGGTTCCTTTTGGATTCTCTTGCTATAAATGGAAACCCTTATTGTCATGGAGTGTATAAATATCAGCCACTCTGAGGAACATTTCTGTACCAGCCTCCATTGCCCACACCCGCCAGCAAGTGCGGTGACCACATGCTGTTGGAGCATAATGCTTTATCATTTATTTAGCACATTTCAGTTGACAGTGCCTTGCCTATTGTTAGGATGTATTTAAGCCACATTTTTTTAGAGTGGCTATTTATGTCTTGACTACTCATATTTTTTCTTCTGACATAAAAATCCAGAATTTCTATGTGTGAGTGTTTGTACAGAAACCGCAAAATGGCTATTAGAATATGTCCTTAGCATTTTTGTTGTAAGCAACTGTTTGGCTACTCTTATGAAAGTGAACATGTCATACTTTCCCAATGAGATGATTTCTACAGAAATAGATAAATTTAGAATTGCTGGGGGTTTGTGACAATGGAGTGCAGAAGAACGAAGAACCTACCTGTTTGTGCAGTAGCAGAGGAACATACATCGCACACATCCGCATGTCGCAGGTCCTTCTCCTGGTCCTACATATACACTCAGTTCCCCTGGGAACATCCATCCATCCACCAGTGCACGCTATGACTCAATCATTCACTTACCACAGGCTTGCCAGTGGTTTAGGACTTGGGAAATAAACAGTAAGAAGCTATGAAAGACAGGAGAAAATAATATTTTGGCCAAAAAAAATCTTTTTTTTTTCTTTCATGAGATAGTTAATCTTCCCAAGTATAAACCAAAAGGTTATGCATTCCTAGTATTTGATTTTAGCCATTTGGATTTTAGAAAAGAGCTATTGTAATCACCCTTAATATTGATACAGTAGCATACTTCCTGTTTATTTAGGAGTTAATACTCGGGATTAAGTGGATACTTGAGTTAGGAACTAAGCTATCTTCTGATATTCATTTCTCATCAGTGAGCACTAGTTTTTAAAATTAAAGTCATGTTAGACCAATGTCGTTGAGAATCTGCATCCCAATGCAGCTGAAAATGCATTTGAAAATGCTAGTGGTGTATGTGGACTGAAAGGGAGTCATCCTGGAAGTCCTAGGCCAAGTTAATTGAAACAGAGGCCAGTCTCCCATTAAACTTATTCATTGACAATGACATATACGTATTTAATCTGTTATTAGTGCAAATACTCCACATGTCTTATCTTCCTCCTCCCTACTCCTCCACACAACACCCTGCCACGCATGCACGCGCGCGTGCGCACACACACACACACACACACGCACATTTCCATTGTCTACTTGGTTTGTCTTTGTTTAGTGACTCTGTGAGTTTAACCCGGGTCATTCTGTATGAGCATAGGTGTAACCCAGTCCCCTGGAGCATGGGGGGGGGGCTTATGCCACTGAAGACAATGTCTCTCTTTTCTCCAGAATTCATCCTTAGTCAATGAGCCTCTCCTGTGGCAGGTGTCTGGAAAGAGAGGGCCGATGACAATCTTTGTAGATGGATAGAAACAAAAAAAAAAAAATTGTGGCCACTTTTCACCTAAATTTATATCTTCATGGGGCACTGCCTCAGGCTTCCGAGTTGCTCATGGGATTAAGGACCAATGTATTATTCCAAATGCTTACCCCTGACAGGTTGTTAATATAAAAAATTATTGAAAAGTAGTTAAGAGCATTGAGCTTCAATCATTCATAAATCATATGAAATGACTACAGTGAAATTGTAGCCCACAGCCAGGGACTACTCTAATGTGGTAACCTTTAGGGAAAGTGAACGTTCAGAAGG
The DNA here is from genome assembly GCA_028658305.1 of Pachyuromys duprasi. NCBI lineage: Eukaryota > Metazoa > Chordata > Mammalia > Rodentia > Muridae > Pachyuromys > Pachyuromys duprasi. The sequence goes on along the minus strand of CM053756.1, from coordinate 15,745,521 downwards.
TTTGTGGATCTTGACATCTGTTCAACCTAAGGATGAATGAACAACATATAGGCCAGAATAACATAATCTCACTAGGAACATTTAGAAGTATTGATTATTAAAATGGAGCTGTTGCATGATCTTAAAAGGAAGCTACCTCAAATTGTTTTGAGCAGTTTTATGATACATCTTAAAGGGAATGTAGGATTGTTTATCTACTAGTGTTCCATCATGTTCCACTCAGTTGAAAACAACGGTCGGCGTACAACAGGCTTTCGTCAGATCACATGCAAATGCGTTGACGTGTAAAAGTTACACATCTCCTTTTCTCAAAAGTTTCTTTTCTTTAAAGTTTAGGGCTTCAAGTAGAATAGAAATAAGAAGACTTAGATTTCAAATAAAAAAAAATTGAAATTGTCCACAAAATAAAATTAGCATTGCTGTCAGCAGATCTTCCTAGTGAGTCATACTTTTCAATGTCTGCAATCCTTTGGGACATATATAGACCTAGAATGTGAGAAACAAGAAATTTTATCTCAGAAAGTTTATAAATGTCTACCATCTGTGCCTTCTTGAGGCAGTAGTGATTTAAAGGCATGTGTCTGCCCTGTGTTTTCCTTTTCACGCTTTTTCTGAGGTAAGCAAGCGTTTGCCAGCTGCTCCTTTAATCATAGACCCAAGAGCTTACAGACACTGCAGCATTCCCAATGAGTGGGTGTGGGATACCCCAAGAACATACCTGAGTGAGGACATTAAATGTGTACGTATGAATAGCCATAATGTAAAATAGGATGTGACTTTCATGCTGAAGATTACTAATCATCATTGCGTGTCCAGGTAGTGGATATTTCCAATGGCTTGGCATCCAGTGAACAGCATAATTCCATGAACAGTGAGCACGGTGGATGATTAGACTCTTGATCGGATGGCCTGAGCCTTTAGCTGAACTGAAGTGAAAAGATTTTGGCAGCTCCTATATTTTGACAAACACCTGGATGAAATTCTATTGTTTTTTTAAATTATTATTATAATCACAAAGCCTGAACAGCCAGCTGACGGCAATTTGTATGTTTTCACAGGGCAGTAGAGGGCCAGCGGGACCAGAAGGGTCCCCAGGCATTCCGGGTAAACTGGTAAGTGATGTTCCCAATCCCTACGTGTTTGCTTCCTACAAAGCAAATACAGTTTTGTTTTGTTTTTGTTTTTGTTTTTTTTAATGAGAAAGGAGAGAAAAAATTTGCAGAAGGTCATCCAATTAACCATATATGTTTTCCGTTGTTGTGAAACTGTAAACACAGAATTTCAAATTTTATCTATGCTACATCCCCTAAGACTATTTAATCAGTGTGGCTTGTAAAAATGCATTTGAAAACCCACCGAGGCATGAAGTGTTCCATTTGGCATCTGCCTGCTCTTGGCATGGAGGAGCACTATGGATGAATGCTGGCTTGTGCTCCTTCGGCAGCTCCTGTTTACACAGCAGGAGAAGCAGCAGCATGCTCCTGGCCTTCACTGAGAGAGCCCACTGTTGCTGAGTCCTGCAGAGGGAATTCAGAGTGGGGTGGAAGGTGGGAGGCCGCTGGCCCCTCTTCTCCAGGGATGCAGAAGGGAGGAAAACCGAAGGGGCAGAACTAAACCAACCACACATTCAATTTTAGACATGAGTTGATACCCCAGGGTCCTTTCTGGCTTGTCAACTTTGAGCAGCAAGGACAAAGTGACTCTGAAGATTTTCTGTTTGTCTCTCAGGGATCTCCTGGCAGCCCTGGCCTTCCTGGCCTACCCGGGCCCCCTGGACTTCCTGGAATGAAAGGCGACAGGGTGAGATATCCAACAGGTTTTTAATTCTTTTTAAAATGTGGAATGATGACTCGTTCTTTGTTGAGAAATCAAACTTGCATTGCCCAGTGAAGACTTTCTCTAGCGATTATCATGAAGAAATACAGTGAAAGATGTGTTAAGATGTATGAGAGTTGACATTAAAAAGAAAAGGGGAGAGGACCTCCCCTATCAGTGGACTTGGGGAAGGGCATGGGAGGAGTTGATGGTGGGGGGATGGGGTTGGGAGGGGACAAGGGAGGGGGCTATAGCTGGGATACTAACTGTAATTAATAAAAATAAATAAATTAATTAAAAAATAAGAGTAACTTCACAGGAGGAAGAGAAATAAAGGCCGAGAGGACTAAAGGATCAGTTGTAGTTATAGTTTTTATTTAGTTCTAAAGTTATATTCCTATTAGTGAAAGTTCATTCATACGGACACGGTCAGAGCATGTTCCCTATTACTAGAAATTTGGGGAACAACCTTTCCTTGATCAGAACAGGTGTCTCCTGGTACTTATTAAGTGGTGGGGATTGGGGAGTCTCTCTTCTATCATTGGAGGACGTTGGCTCATCTGAAATGATACACACAACTCAAAACACTGAAAAAAATGTTACATCTTATTCATTCCAGGGTGTGTTTGGTGAACCAGGTCCTAAGGGTGAACAGGTAGGCACGCCTGTGGTGAACGGTATTGAACATGAGCTGCTTCGCAAATCGAGGGCTGGCTGGTTTGTGGGTGTCATGAAATGATGGCGGCTCCCAGCTTTTCTCAGTGGGTTTTATAGTGGGTGAAAACTACAGTGGAGTTTGGTATGCGACCAAACTGTTTTCATATGTGGGGGCGGGGGGGGGGCGGCTAATGGCTGCTTCCTGTACCATGCAGTGCCCTTCCTTTGAAGTCTGTAGCCCTGTCTCTCTGGCTTGCCGAATTTTATTCACATGACACAGACTTTCAAAGCCGCAAAACAACATTTTAACTATTTTCTCTTTTATCAAGACCTCAGCAAGTACAATGTGCAAATAGAGTCTGCCAGTGTCTGGACCCCTCTTTGTATTGTAGGATGCCACTTTCAAAGGTTATCGAATTTGAATATTGCTAGACATCATTGTTAATCTAACTAAATGAATCAAACTCAATTAGTAGCTGAAACCTGGTTGCCCTCTGGCTTCTTTAGCTTACTGTTTTCGCTGTCATTGAGAGCAACAGCTCTCAATTCACGTGCTTATAAATGCTTATCCGTGTTGACTGGTTAAAGTTGAACTGTGAATGGAGACCTGAAAAACATGTGACATTTTATCTTAAAATTTTAGGGTGCCTCTGGTGAAGAAGGTGAAGCAGGAGCAAGGGGTGATCTTGTAAGGTTTTTTACAAAATTATTTCTGGTTAATATAAAACTTTTAAAAATTTGAGAAAAAAATAATGGTATTTTCTGTGTGTTGCTGTTCTCATTATCTTCAAGATCAAGCAGGTTTTCTTTATTTTTAACTAGTGATTCCCAGTATTGAAGGCAAAGCCCAGTAAAGCAGATTGGTAGACCTAGCTTTCAACTTCTGGAGAATTTCCATGGAGACAATTAATTCTTCTGTGGCCTTACATTGAGACATTCGAGTTATTCATGTAGTACTACAGAATGCATAGGAGCAGAGTCTAATGGGGAAAGCGATACTAAAGTCTTTTTATGGTCTGGGATCTGTGGTTCGCAAATATGAGGGAGGACCTTTTCTTTACCCTGAAGACATCTGAAAGATTGACCTCCATGTTTAGAGGGTGTAACTGCGGAGCCTCCAGGAAGTGGAGGAGAGCAGAGCTTGCTGCTGGGTGTGCTGCCCCATTGTGATGGCCTGGCAGGAATGTAGACCTAAGATAGAAATGTATGTCCCAGTCCTTTTGCAGTCAGTAAGGTCTTTCCTATGAAGTAGGCTTAGAGCCCTTTAGAAGCAGAAAAACAGTCTGCTAATATCTATTCATACTTGCTGGCTTTAGAATACATATAAATGAAATGTCTGAACTGAGCAAAGTTTCCTGAGTTATTTGTTTATTTGTTTGTTTGTTTTAATTTCTGAGAGTATTGAATTTTAGTTTCTGTTGTGGTTGTTCATTTCATGGGCTAAGGGAATGTTTCTGTCTTGGAGAGGAGATTTGCTACCTGATATGTGAACACTTGAACTGAACTTATGTAAATTTAATGATGGGAAGATCTCCTAGTTTGTTTGTTTGTTTTGAAGGCATGCATATTTTGTTTGATAGATTTCAGGGAATGAGTTAAAAAAACCATAGAAGTGCAAAAATGGAATTCCAATAGGTGGTTCTCAATGTCTGTTGCCTATTTTATTTTAGTTCTTACACACTTTTATTCTTGGTGCCGAACACTGTGGATCTGGAGGAACCCCACAGAGCTCTGACTGCAGCCTGCTAGTTAAAAGATCAGTTAACCAATGGCTGAGAAAGCACTGGTTGCCTTGCTTACACAGGAGCACAGAGCTGGGTAGCTGAAGTGGAAGGACATCCCACATTTTGAATCCAAACATGTCTGCTGCAGTTCTGGGCTCCACTTGCACATGGTTTTCTTTAGCAGTACAATTTCACTGGGAAAATGTCTCAGGAAACTATGTAATGTGAATATATTCGACTAATATAATTTTGTTCTACTGATCCAGGGAGATATGGGACCACCTGGCTCAAAGGGATCTGTAAGTATGGTGAACAATAATGGCACAAAAAATTAAAAAAAAACATCAATAAAGTTGTAGGAAATATAATGCTCTGCTTCATGAAATAATTACATAAAATTAAACTCTTGAAGGACTTCAAGAAAATAAATGTCTAAATAAATGTGTAAATAATGGGTTCATCCAGTAGGCAAAGAAAAATTCTTGACTGTATAAATGGATCTGGCTTTTGCACTAAACACCTTAAAGAAAGGTTTTTGTTTTGATATTGTAAATGGTTCAATGACTGTTATATAAGAACGCTCTTATATCCTCCCCAAATGGGCCATTTCAAAGAGCTGACGCACGCTCCTCAGCGAGGAGAATATCTGAATTTCAGTGGCTGTTTTGCTCCTGTGAAATATTTCAATAACTTTCTTAATCTCCCATGTGGTGTGTTCTAGCTGAGGGAAGAGAAAGAAAAGCAGAGCGTGTAAGAAAATAACACAAAAACCATCAGAATCGTGAAACGATTAGCTTCTTCAATTTTGCTATTTTATAGCATCTAAACCTGTATCCTTGCAGTCGATTAATTCAGAATTCTAGATGTAACCCATAGGAAACCAGAGGCATCGTGCTCACCAACACAACTAGGAACTTAGAATTTAGGGAGAAAAATAAATCTCAAAGACCAGTGCTGCTAGCTTCCAATGAATTCTTAAATTCTTCTGTTTCTGGAATATTCCCTATTTCTGCCTTTATCCAACAAATTATCTCCACAGCAGCTAATATAACCTTACTAGACAAAAGAATCCATTCTATAGTCCTCTTTCCCTCTGAATCTGTAAAGGAGAACTTTCAAAAATGAACTATGGTAGAATGAAACCACACCCTCAGCAAAGCAGAGCAAATATGTACGGAAGAGTTCTGGGTTTACCTGTTTCGTCTCCTGGATATCCGGAGCACCATCCAGTTTTTAGTGCTTTTGCATCCTGTGTCATTTAATGCTTTTGAACAGACCTTCTCCTTCCTGAGAATTAGTGCCTCCTACTCATGCATCCAGCTCATCCTCCACCTTATTTTCTCCAGGGGCACAACCAAACCTGGTTTCAGTGCCCACATGCAGGCTGTCTGTAGGCTGCACGCATACCAGCACGTGGACCTGGTCTCATTGTGTCAACTTCTCTGCCTTTAACTATCACGGTTCAAGCCATTTTTGTCCCCAAGAATACTTGAAAGGAATGGTTTAAAGTTTCACCAGATATAGAGAATTAACCCTGATGTGTTTGGTGAGAACAATCATGTGTTGCTATCTAGAAGAATTTGGCAATGTTTAAGGGAAATAATTCAAATTATGAAATAAAAAATTGATCATAATGCAGCAACCAACTGCATTCTAGTTTGGATATAGCCAGGCGCGGTGGCACAAGACTGTAATCCCAGCACTCGGGGAGGTAGAGGCAAGTGGATCTCTGTGAATTCGAGGTCAGCCTGATCTACAAAGCGAGTCCAGGGAATCCAAGAGAAACTCTGTCTTGAAAAACAAGCAAAACAACGCAAAACAAAAACAAACAAGCAAACAAAAACCCTAATTTGGATATATTAGAAATTAGCTGTTAATTCATCAGTTCTCTTCTCTCCTATCTCCTTATGTGATAATGCCAAATAATGCTGGAAAAGAAAAAAGAACTGTCCTGTCCCAGAGTAAGAAAAATTATTTACTAACATAGCCACTCTGATTGCCCCCTCCAGGGCAGGACAGGTGAATTTGTTCAGCAGGACCTGGAACCAGATGTCTGCTCCAAAGCACACAATCTCTCATCTGAAGAACTCTTTGTGAGAAATCCAGGGTCCTCATGGCATCTTGATCTTTTCATCCCAGAATTCCTGTCCTATTCTATAGCGGTTTCAGCCATTACCAGGAAGAGAGCATAATTCAATGTGGCCAGTTAGTGACTGTATTTCTCAGTTTGTCCGGGCACCTCTGTGGCTTGTTTGAGAAGTTGTTAGAGTTTCTCGCTCTGGGCGCCTGACAAGTTTGCCGCCTCTTGTACAGTATCTTCCTTAGCTTTCTTTGTAGAGGCAGCTTTCCAGGAAGTCTTCCAAGTTGTAATTTCCTTACAGAAGCCATCTTGTCAAGCTGACTTGGAAGAATATCATTTTCTTTTTCGCATCCTAAAGCAAGATTGAGAAAGCGTGTGCAGCCTTGTTTGTCAGTGTGTGGGGAAATCGTTGTTTCACTTATTCCGTTGGGCTGAAAACATTTGACTATCTGAAAGAGTTAGTTTCTGGAGATCGATGTTACACAGAAAGAAGAGGAAGGATAAAGCCTCCTCATGAACATTCCTGCCTTCCAGAAAGACTAGCATCCCCAGACTTCCTGGGACCTTGTGTCCTTGTATCTTTTCATTCTTATTCTGAACAATAATACCTTGTAGCTGTTTTGCTACAAATTCTGACAAATTGTAGTTTCAAAATCGCGAAGCAATGTAGACTCCTTTTAAAAGCAGTTATTATATAGCCCAACCTTAAAAATACTTCTAGTGTTCTACTTTCAGGAAAAGAAAACCCCTAATTTACCTTGTATGTATGCTTTTGTTCTGAGGAAACACATGGTTTGTTGGTTAGCTTCTTTAATATTTAGGTTTTAATTCCCTTTATTACTTAAAACTGTAAAGCTGCCCCCTAAAAAATGCTTCACTTTAAAGGTGGTATTTTGAGTGTACTGACTTAGTCTGTGTTAGCATTTTTGTGATTCTTGGTTATTACTAGTGTCCTCAGGTTCACCAAAAACATCTTATAATAGCTGAATCGCTTATAATTCTTGGACTGTTGCATTTTTATACCGAAATAGCATATCTTGGAGGAAATCTTTTTCTTACAGTAGTCTTTTTATTGCCAGAGAATGTTACCAATCCTTATTAAAAAACAAAACACAACAAAACAAAACCTAATGACAGTCTGGAGAGACAGCTCAGTGGGCAAACTGACTTGTCATGCAAATAATAGGATTTCAGTTCAGATCTCCCAAAGTCTGTAATCCCAGCATGCCAATGGGAACCTCAGGAGGCAGAACCAGGGCGCTCTACAGAAACTCATGGGCCAAATAATTTAGCTGATGAAGCAGTAAAAAGGTTCTATCTCAAACAAAGTGAAACTGTGAGGGCTAACCCAACCCTAAGTTAGAGGTGCTCAACGTGTGGGTCGCAACCCCTTTGGGGGGGGTCACATTCCAGATCTCCCACATATCAGACATTTACTTTATGATTCATAACAGTAGCGAAATTGCAGTTATGAAGTAGCAACAGAATTTATTTTACGGCTGGAGGTTACCACAACATGAACTGTAATAAAGGGTCACAGCATTAGGAAGGTTGAGAAACACCACCCCACAGTTGTCCTCTGACTTCTGGGTGTGCCCTTACACACACATGTACACACACACACACACACACACACACACACACACACAAACAATCTTGCTTGCTTAGACTGAGATGTAGCTTGATGATAGATTATGTAGCATGTGTAAAGCCCTGGATTCCATCTTTACATCCCAAACCAAACTTGCTCTTATGAAATGACTTAAAGTATGACAAATGAAGCCTTAAATATATCTTACCTCGATGGATATTTTGAAATAATAAAACAAACATTAATAAGTTTACTTGAACTGGGATTCTAAGTGGCTGCTGACAGGTTGAACGGCAATCCGTGCCTACACCGAGGTACCTTCTGAACAGTCACCACTGAGGGATGTGAATTGTAGGAGACTTAAAATTCCACCTAAATATTTACATTGATGCTAAGAGGAGTGTGGCTGATGTCTCACGGTGCGCTGTTTGCTGTAGGTGGGTAACCCTGGCGAACCTGGCCTGAGGGGGCCTGAAGGAGTCAGAGGGCTCCCTGGAGTGGAAGGACCGACAGGACCACCTGGCCCACGGGGCGTGCAGGGAGAACAGGGTGCCACTGGGCTGCCTGGTATCCAGGGCCCTCCGGTGAGTGGTGGGCACATGCCATGGTTTCCTGTTGGGTCGCTCCACCAAGCTCAACTTTGGCAGCACGTCCTCCCGTGCACTGAGCCACAGGGTTCCTCGGGCGCCTGTCCTTACGGTTTAGCGATACTCTCTTCGTACTTGCACCTTGAACCTGGCCTTCTCCTTTCTGTCCCAGGGTAGAACACCGACGGATCAGCACATCAAGCAGGTTTGCATGAGAGTCGTGCAAGGTAAAGAAATCACAGGGCTTCAAACCTTTCCACTACAGGCTCCTGTCCCTGACCCTCCTCTTTTTGTAGGTGTGCCAGGGCAAGTAACATTCGCTTTAAAGGTGTGAGGTGTGGAGTAGTGTTCATAGCCGTTCTGTTTCACCCAAGAGTTGACACCGACAGCCTTACAGTGAGACGCTACCTTTCTGTCTTAGCTTTCCCTCACTCCCTGTCCGGGCTCTGCCTCTATGCCTCACCTACCCTTTTCCAACAGGGAAGGTAACATTAAAAACAAAACAAAACAAAACCTACACACACACACACAGAAACACACACACCATTTTTTTCCTTTGCAACACAAATTCTCAGGTGCCCCCCTTCTTAAGTTGCTTTTATTTAGTGAGTGCTTTCTGCGTTGTCCTTCCATCTCTCCAAATCACGTGAGAACTAAGTGACAGACTACAAGCCCATGAGTTGCCTAAGGACACTATTTATACCCATGCAGTACTCACGTTAAAAAAAAAAGCAGCTGGGAGTGGGCCACAAATTGATGAAGTTTTTCCTCGTTTTAACAAATCTTCATCCAAATTTATCTTCAGCTATGGGAATCATTCAGTTCACAGTTTGCCTAGTTATGAAACCACACAGAAAATGAATATGCGCAAAACACCCCCAAACTGAGGAGATACTGCAGCGTCAGCACTTCTTACTGAAAACCCCCTTCTTGCGGCAGAGCTGTCCATGTCAACAGTTAATCCAGTTTATCTGGTAGACATGCAGAATTTCCCAGAAGCGGATGAGACTGAAATGAACGCTTCTGCATTTGGAAGCTGATATAAACCTCTTCACGGCCTCTCTGTGTGAATTTTGAGCATTGCTACCAAATCTGGAAAATTATAATTTTATGTTTACTAAATTAAGAAATTCAAAATAGTCATATTTAAATAATTTTTAAACTCTTGGATAGAAATTTGTTTCCAGTTCAAGCTTTCACACCCAAAAGCTTTAAAAAAACAATCTTGCACTAGAATATTTGCCTTAGAGCATTTTAATAGGGTGGATTTTCTTGCCTTCCAAGGCTTTAGCAGCTGATTCTGAATGGGTGTAAGAAGCCCACAGAGTAATTAATTTTTAACATAAACTGTGACCATTTCCGAGGTAGGTTATTTTAAATGATTGTTATCTGTTCCAAGCATGAAGAGGAGAGGGAGGATTTGTTAGAAACCACAGATTCTCATGACATTTCAGGTTATAGAATTGCTTTGAACTAAAAAGACTTTTGGTTTTGAGGTTTGGTCTCAAAGAGTGTCTGCGCCCTAATTTTGAATGATGCATTTGTTTTTGAGACAAGGTTTCTCTGTATAGCCTTGGTTGTCCTATACTTGCTTTGTAGACCAATCTGGCATCGAACTAGCAGAGATCCAACTGCCTCTGCCTCCCCAAGTGCTGGGAAAACAGGCGTGTGTGCCACTCACTTACGGCTGCTTTGAATTTTTTTTATTAAATTAATTAATTTATTTTTGTATCAATCACATGTTAGGTACTTTGCATCCCAAGCGTAGCCCCCTCCTTCATTCCCACTCTCCCTTCCCTCACTCATCTCCTCCCCGCTGCTTTGAATTTTTAAAAACTTCCAAGATAACATTTCCACCTATGATCTCTCTCTCTCTCTCTCTCTCACACACACACACACACACACACACACACATTTTCTTCGAATCCTGGGGTTTCACCTAGTACCAGATAGGATTCAGGTGGTACTCTCAAGTCAAGGTCCTGAAGTGTTAAGAATTACCCGCAACTTTGTCTCAAAGCAGCAGGACCAGATCCACCCAGTGTAAGCTCAGGAAACAGGCACAATGACGCTTCCAGACAGGAAGCCTGTGGCAAACACCCAACTTTGTTTCTTTCTCGGTGTCACATTTAGGTAAAGGCCACTGGGTCGTGTCGTTCTCTTCATCTTAGCCACTGTTGTGTTTGTGACTTGTGATTTTGTTTGTTTGTTTGTTTGTTCTGTTTCAGAGCATTTTGCTGAAATGGCTGCTAGCCTCAAGAGACCAGATGTAGGAGCCTCTGGCCTTCCTGGGAGGCCTGGTCCCCCAGGGCCTCCAGGACCCCCTGGAGAGAATGGTTTCCCTGGTCAGATGGGAATCCGTGGCCTTCCAGGCATTAAGGGTCCCCCGGGGGCTCTTGGCTTAAGGGGACCTAAAGGTAAGATTTAAAAAAAAATCTTGTTTTTGATTATGTGTATGTGTGTATGCATGTGGGGGTTCCCATGGAGGCCAGAAAAGGGCCTCAGACCCCACTGGAGCTGAAGTTGCACATGTTTGTGAGCTACCTCGTGTGGGTCATAAGAACCAAAGTGAGGTCTTTTGCAAGAGCGGTGGAAACATCTCTCCAGCCCAAAGGTCAGCTACTTTGTCCACATGCAAGAGAGCTGCCTGTTTTCTTTAGATGTGTGATCTGCACTCAAGCGCACAGAATCATGCAAAATACTGAGACCCTAAAGACACTGTAGGGCTTTCCTTAAAACAGCATCTAGTGTGAAGATGTTTGTGTCTGTGAAACTCACACAGGTGCAGGACAGGCAACTGCTCATTATGTCAGGAATTAGCGATGCTCTCCCTTCTTTCAAAAGTTAACGTCATATCTTTACTTTTTTTTCTTTTTTAATTTTTTTATATTAAGGTTTGTTCACTTTGTATCCCAGCTATAGCTCTCTTCCCTCATTCCCTCCCAATCCCATTCTCCCTCCCTCATCTCCTCCTATGCCCCTAAATCCATCCTCCCCTTCCATCTGACCCTAGTCTATCAGGTCTCATCAGGACTGGCTGCATTGTCTTCCTTTGTGGCCTGGTAAGGCTGCTCCTTTTTGATGGACCTTTATTTTAAGCCCTGAGGCACAATCTAAGTTAATTCCTTCTTTCATATGGGAGTCTGTCCTCTCTTGTTTAAAGCAAACCAAGTGCGCATACACAGGAAATTTTGCAGAAACGAAACAAAACACAGGTTTGTGGGTGAGCCTGTAAGACATCTTGCAGAGCTGACAGAAATTCTAGGTGGCCCAGATAGCATTGCCAGCTGAGGTACGTCAGCCAAGGTGTGTGTGCTCAGATAATTTATGGAGAATTAAGTAAAATGGAAAGTTTCTATGTTGTGATGAGTTCCTAACAGCTCTCTGGGAAACTTCAGAAGGATGTGACATAAAAACCAAGAGACTCCTCCCCATTATTTTAAACATTGTGGTACTCCAATTAGGGATAAATATTATCGAGTGAGTGGACAGAGGGCAAGCCCACTGCCTCTTTGAATCTATAAATGAGTTGCTGATGTGGTTGGCTAACTACACCCTCAGTTGGAACAATTTATTTAATTACTTTCTTTTGGCATGTGCAGAGTTGCGTGTCAAAAATGGGCTCTAATTGGGACTCTTGTAAGGATGGAGAAAGGGAGAGAGAAGGGGAGCAAGCCCCCATCCTATAGAGCTCTGGGCTTTCCTCAGAAAGTGTCACATACTTAATCATCTTTGTCCTCTTTAGCTAGTAGTTCAGGACTCTGGGCCAGATGACCTTATGGGTCTTCTGGACCACCCTGAAGACGATGTCTAAGAAATTGCACTGGTTCTAAGAAAATGCACAGTTCTCTGCCTCACCCCAGACACCCTAAATCAGAAACTCAGGGTGGGGCTGACTATTCGAGTTCAAGAGATTCTCAGATCTCCATGTGGCTGAACATTGGTGAATCACTCAGTTTCCTTGAGGGGTCTACAGGAATCACATCCCTGTTTGCTTTGGAAAATCAGTATTTGGTTGTTCAGATCTTCACTTTCTGCTAGTAAGCAGATTCCCCTCCAGGCAGCCTGAAGGTCACTATTACCTGCTGGCCTGAGAGTCTAGCTACCTCTTCCAGCCTTGGTTGCACAAGGAGCCACCCTGAGAGTTTTACAAGCAATCGAGGTTTGGGCTCCATTTGCAGAGTTTCAGCATCAATCTGTCTGGGCTTTGGGGAGCTTACTATGCTCCCCCAACCCCTGGTGGTTTTAACAAGGAGCCGGGATTGTGGAGTGTTTTCTGGGGGAGCTTTTGACTGCATGGAACTGTGGCCGTGTTTAGGACTAGCAGAAGACCTTTTCTAGGAAAAGTGTTTTTCTGCGTTTGAAACCCAGCAGAGACCTCTTGCATGAGGCTCATTTATTAAGTCCCATCCAGATCACATACGTTTCCCCCTGGTTCTTCCTTCTTCAGTATCTGCAGCGCAGTCTATCATCCATCCCAATACAATCCTCCTCCAGGTCCTCCCTTCCTCATTTCATTTATTCAAGTCAGCATTTTCATAAGGTTTTACTTCTGAAACCTGGATGATGGCAGGCAGAGAAATTGGATTTTCTTTATCTATCAATTAACATTATAACTAGTTTAGAAATACACAGTTCTAGTTAACCGACCTTGGCCTTATCCTACCATAACAGGAAAGTGATATTTAGCAAAACCATGTTGCTTTTCACTATTCAGAAGTTTGAAGCTCAGGACTTCCTTAAGGAAACACATCCTGCTCTATTGAAATTTAAATTTTGAGTCATTAAAGAAGAGTCATAATTCAACATGGATGTTCTCTTTCTCCACTACTACCTAATAAAAAGAGAAGACATGAGGCTCAGTCTATGATATGATACGATACCATGCCATATCATATCATATCACATCATATAATATCATATCATATACCTTGGGCCTTTTTTCAGACAAATAAGAAGATACACTTGTTATTGAGACTTTTGATACTTCAAGCTATGTCTTAGCCTTTGTCTTCCTCTTGACATTCCTCTGGAAAACAGTGGAACTTTTGGGTAAGAGCTTGTGCATGGCCCCTCACCGCTGCAACTGCCAAAGTAGAGTGGCTGTTTAGTCCCCATGGGTAGCTCTCTCTGACACCATAATATGTGTGACTGAACACATGCAGGACTAATGTATAAGGCATTCACTCCCTGCATGCATGGTGGGGCATGAGAGAGGCAACAGACTGGCTTTATGCCTTATGCCTGCCTTTTTTTTTAGAGTTTTACTAGTGTTTCAGGCCATAAACCTTATTTTTAAATGTGTGGTTTTAGACATTTTAATGTAGGTCAGACAGATGTGAAATAGTATGGAAGTGGAGGTGTGAGAAAATACACATCATAACTGCGACTCACACCTTTTCTGTATTGATCTGCTCTTTGGGGAGGGCAGAACGACAGTTACGGCTTGTGAATGATTAAAATGAAATAAATAACACCCAGAGAGCCATGCCTAACACACACACACACACACTTTATATGTGTGAATGTTTTGCAACATTGTTCTGCAGTTACTGTTGCCTCAAGTTCAATCAACTGTCCTGTAAAGGATTTGTACCATTTGGTTACAACTACAGAATATTCTCAATGACTTCTGAGAGACAATTGCAATAGTACACTTTAATTTGTAAGAGAAGTTTATTTTTGATAATACTACATTTACATTGTCCCCTAAGATTAAAGGTATGAACGGCACTTAGTAAAGAATTTCTCTCACAACCTTCCTGTAGGCTTAGTTTCCATTGTCATCCTTAGGATGAAGCCCACTGACTTCCTAAAGATCCCTCCAAGCAATGCTATATAAATCTGGAGACATATGCTCTCTCTCCCCACTTAGGAACAGAGCCACGGTGTTCTTTAGCAAGCAATTTGAGCCTTGTTTGTTTTTCACTTAACTATTTGTCCAGGAGACCATTCCAAAGAGCTCCCCATGATTTTCCCAGCTGTGTAGTATTCTATTTTGTAGCAGAAACTCAGTGTTTCTTTACCTTTTAAGGGTCTTCTGTCTGTTGCTGCAGCAAGGCAGAGCACACAGCAATGTACATATTTCATCTCAATACAAAGTATCAACATAGACTTCATTCCTACTTCTAATTCCATCTCCATTCTAAAATATTTTATTGTTTTGAGAGTAAATTTCTGGAAATTTGATCACTATTGCCATTTCCCTTCCAATTTGCACTTTCCTCAGCCATCTACAGTTTTATGATTTTCTAGAGACTTGATGTGTTTAATAGAACCATGGAACTAATGTTAATTTTATAGGCTAAGCATCTTTGTTACTTTTTAATTTTGTGTTCATTTATGAAAGCAGGGCCTCTCGCATCCAGGCAACACTCATTTTTGACTCCTTGTCACGACTGCCTAGTCATGTAGTTTGTTCATTCTTGTAAAATGTGTTTTTGTTTCTGTGTGTGTGTGCCTGCTTGTGTATATGTGTATCATGTAAGTGCCTATGGGGGCCAGATGGGGTGCTGGATCTCCTGGAAATGGAGGTACAGATGAGGCACATGATGCGGTTCTGAGAACAGAACCCGAGTCTTCTTCAGGGACACAACTGAGCCATCTTCCGAGCCCCTTGTTTTCCTGTGCTTCTTAGACATTTAATCTGTTTGTAATTTATTCTATCATGTAGTAGCGGTCTAGCTATAACTTCTTTTCCTAGTGGGCTACTCATTTTTTTCTAAACATTTGATGACTCACTAACCATTTTTCAGTTTAAGACGGCCTGCCACCTTTGGGGCTGGAGAGATGGCTCAGAAGTTAAGAGCACTGGCTGTTCTTGCAGAGGACCAAATCTCAGTTCCCAGCACCCACATCAGGATGCCTTAGTAACTCCAGGACCTGCACACATGTGTACGTGCATACACACGGGAAGGCACATAAAATGTGATAAAGTAGCTATAAAAATAAAAGATGGCACCTCTGTTATAAACCAATTTCTCATGCATATTTGCACCTATGTGGACTTTTCTACCTCACAGATAAGTACTACACCCTTATGATAGGTTTAATAACTGGTAGGATTAATTGCTTCATGCTACTTTCCTTGGATGAGGTTTGTGGCTTTTCCAGCTTATGTGCTTTTTTTAAAACACAAACTTCAGAATCATTTTCTCTGGCTAAGAAAATGGGATTGTAGTGAATATTCATCTTAGGGAGAAATGACAACTATTTGTTGGGATGTCATTCCATCCCAGAAGACTTTTTTCAAGTCTTATCCATTAGAAATGCTCAATTTCTTTCATGTTTTCCTTGCACATTTCTGTTAAGCCTATGTACAGTTGTTTAGCATTTTAATTGCTACTATAAATAGTACTTCTTTGCCATGGCTCATATCTGGTGGCTGCTTGTGTATGTGAAAACAATTGATTTTTGTATATAAATTTTGTATCCTGCCAGATTAATGAATTTACTTACTGTTTGTAGTAGTTTTAAAGTGATTCTCATCTTTATATGTTTTTATTACCTAAAATTAGAAATGGTTTTAATCCCTCAAAGCAAATGATGGACAGTGGCGGTAAGAAGACATTCTTGCTTTTCCCAGCGCAGAGCCACTGCTAAGCGCTGTGCTTCTGGGTTGAGATAGACTTGATCGCGTTCAGGAAGGATCCATCGACTCTTACCTTCGGAGTGTTTCACTGAAAAGGAAAACACGCATCAAGTTTTGTGAAAAGTCATTTCAGTGGCGACAGATCAATCTTTTGATTTTTTTTTTTTCTTGCTTGGACCCGTTGATAAGATTTTGGCCTTGCCGTGTGTCTATTGCAATCTGGCTTCCAGCAATTTCATGACTTTTGCTTCCTGAGTTTGTGCTTTCCTTAAAGTTTAAAATACGGAACGCTATAGATACATGGAAGCGTAACATTTCTCTAATGTGACACAGGTGACTTGGGAGAAAAAGGAGAACGTGGCCCTCCAGGAAGAGGACCTAAGGGTTTGCCTGGCGCCATCGGTCTCCCAGGTAAGTGAAGGAAGGGGAGAAAGTGGGACAAGGGCGGAGCATGAGCTAAGCAGCACTTTGAAGGAAGCGTTGCTCGTTCACGTTGCTTATCACGGACATAAGAGTTTTTACCACTGGCTTTAATGGCGCATCAGATGATTTGTAAATCAAGTCTGTATTCTTTGTGAGTAGGTAGGTGTCACGGCCTGAACTATTCATTTCTTAAAGATATGCTTTAAGGAAAACAGTTCCGAGGCCCAGTCAGGCTCCACTCTGCCCAAAGCAAACATGGAGGGAATTCATCCAACAGCCGCAAGGAGCTCTGCCCAGGCGCAGGTCAGAGCTGTGTCGGCTAAGGCACTGAGCGGCTTCTGTAAGGAACAGGACCCTCTCACTGGGAATTCTGTGTTCTCTTTCCACACGACCGCCCTGTTGCTGGGGTCAGGCCTGAAATGTACTCATGCGCTGGGGAACTGACTTGTAAACCTAACATCTGAAGTAGCACTGTAGGGCTCAAGGCTGGCTCAGGTCAGTAGTGGCTGGGATGCGCAAGTGGCTAAGATTTGTCTGGGATGGGGGAGAGTTGTTGAAGACTCTGGTTGGCTGTAAACCGGGCACAGTTAACGACACGGAAGCAGTAGAGAGTGAAAAAAAAAAGGTGTTTCTTGTTTCAATTATGGATTTGGAAAATTTGGTTTAGAGAAATTTAGGAGAAGAAATTACCATTTTATAATTCTGCCAGCAGTTACTTACATATTTAATCATGGCCATATTATATAATTATAGCCCCCCCCAAACCTCTTTGCCCTCCAATTATCTATCTTATTGCTCTTGAGGATTGTTTTCTTCTTAAAATTTAAAAGAGGACTACATTTGGAGCCAGTTTAAGCGTTGCCGATATAAAACTGGGATCCATGGGCATGTTGAGATTTTTATAAATCTCTCTCTCTCTCTCTCTCTCTCTATATATATATATATATATTTGAGATTGGAAATAAGAAAAGCAAGTTGGACTTCCAATGATCAAGAGAAGATTTTAGCGCACAATAAAAATCTGGGTTCATTGGACGGGTGTTAAGACGAGAGAACAGTGCCTACTAAGTGCCCCCCCTTTAACAGTGGGCCCCAAAAGGGGCTTGAGGCTGGATCCTTACAACTCGCCCTCCTTCCTTCCTTTGACTGACGCCCTCCCTCTCCACTGCTACCTTTGCTTCCTACCCACTCTTCTTTGCTTCCATCTTCCTCACCCTTCTCCATTTCTGTCTACCTTCACCTCAGCTTTTATTGGAGGGGAGAGGAGGAGGTCTTTGTTACATTGATAGGATAATGACATCATTTGGTGAACTTTGAGATTCAGATTAGTTTTCAAAATGTATGCTAAGCTTCCAAATCACAATCATGGGGAGAGCGAGGTCCTGTGGCTGGATGGTTCTCTATGTTTGGTTCACCTTCTCTTCCCTTCACTTTGAATACATATGACTAATTGAATCAGGCAGGTCCCTGACAGAGCACTCTGACCATTGGTCCCTTAACACCCAGGACCCATAATCCAGAAACTCTGGGTTCAAATCAGGCCACAGCCACTTCTTAGCCTTATGACATTAGGCTAATTAGTTTCTCTCTGTGCCTCAGTTTACTTATTTACAAAGTACCTGGAACATCATTCTGATAGCGTAATTCTAGAATTAAAAAGAAGCAATTGTGTAGTGTTTTGGACAGTTTGTGACCAAACAGTTGCGACAGAATGTCATCTATTAATTCAGTTTTGCTTTTGACATTGATGAGGAGAGCCAAGGGCAAAGCAGAAGCTAACCCTTGCAGCTTGTTCTCCTGCTGCTCTTGATGGGCCCTAACAGGCAACCTTGCTCTCAATTAGCCCTACTCCCAAGACTCTGGTCTTCCATGACACTCTGCTGGATGCTGTGCCATTATTGTAGAGAACTGGCCACTACGGTTATTTCACCCTTTAATTGTCCATCAAGAGGATGAAATTAAGAAAACAAATTTCCCAATGGAACTTAGACTGTGGTTTTGTCATAATTACAAGCACAATGCTAGTAAAACTTCAAGATCTGGAGGAAACCTCAACAGAATTCTGCACAGGAATCTGTTTGGAATCTTCTAGGTAAATATCAATCTTACCCCAAAGAAATACCACCCTCTTTTAAAACTTAACTTTATATTTATTTTAATTAAAATTAAAAAACAATGAAGTTAATCACTTCCTCTTTCTTTTAAGCTTTACTCTTTAAATTTCATTTTAAACTATATATAAAAACTGTATATACTATATTTAGTATATATACATAGTATACTATAATATGCTATATAATATATTATACTATACTTTATATAGTATTATATATATATTTATCACACTACATACATGTCTCACTTTGTAGACCAGGCTGGCCTCAAAATCACAAGGATACACCTGCCTCTGCCTCCTAGAGTGCTAGGATTACAGGTGTACCACCCTGCCTGCTTAAGCTAGATTTTTAATTGAATTAGAATTATATCACTTCCTTCCTTTCCTCCCCACGTGCCCTGAATATAATTCCTCCCATTTCCACCCTGACTCTCATTGATAGCCTCTATTTTCTTTGTGTAATTGTTTTACACACTCACATATACATGTATGTGTGTGCACATGGTAATGGACTCTGCCGAGGCCGTGTTGGGGGTGCGTATATGGCTTAAGGACTGATTGGTCTGCATTTGGCAACCTGTAAGGGGCTCATCCTGGGGATAGGGCAATTCCCAGCATTTCCTAGTTGCCTGTGGTTCTTTGGCTAGGGATAGGGCCCTGAGAAATTTCTCCATTCAACATTACCATGCTCATTGATACTGTCATAATTCCTGTCCTGTTTATGTAGCCATTTCCAGGAAACACTGTTTCACAGCAGATTTCCTGGTCTTTCTACTCTTATAATCTTTCTACTCTCTCTTTCTCCATGTTCTCTGAGCCATAGATTTGGGAGCTGTGATAGAGATGTATCCATTGGGGCCCGGATTCTGTGCTCAGTTGATTTCTGTGTTGTGTCCAGTTGTGGTTTTCTGTGACGGTCTCTGTGAAAAGAACCCTTCTTGGCTGTCACTGTTGTTGAGTTTTGGATTTAAATCCTCTTGAATGGAGAAAAGATCACTTCCTCATTATTTGTATCACATCTCATGGGGTTTTAGTGTGACGGTGCTTATTGTACACCATAGGTCACCACTGTAATCTTGCTTATCATTTTGGCTATAGTGCATTGTTCTTTAAAAGCAGACATATGCTGTGTAGTTTGTTATGGTTGATGTAGGAGGGCCGTGGCCCTGGGTGCAGGCTCCCAGGACTTGTGGACCCTTCTCTTCCTTGTTTCCTGTGACTACTGCTCTCAGTTCCTTCTTATGGAACAGGATTCAGAACCACAAGCCCGCATGGGCTATTCTAAGAGGGTGTACGCACATGCTGAAACATGTAAAGGCCGCAGAGCAGGGCCTGGCTAAGCCCCACGGTGAGATTCAGCTGACTGTACTTAATCCTTTCTTTATATTTGAGCATAGGCAGACTGGCTGAGGTCACACACCCTAACAAAGGTATCACGGGCTGTAAATGGTAGAGGGAAGTCTTTACACTTCCTGAGTCTAGGTTCATGAAATAGACAAAATGACAGGTTGTCCAATGTGGCTAGTTTGTCTCTGTCACCATAGTTGCTTGATGCAGGCGCATCTCCAACCTCTTATTTTTCTGCCTCTCTCCTGGAGCTGTGCAGATCTTATAAACAACCCCTGAGCCTTTAATTCCCTCCCTCTCCATTTTTTTAAAACCATACATATATATGTGGAATCTTTGGGCCCAACCTCAAAGATGAAATAGCCGCTGCAGTCATCATCAGATGACCTATTTAATGCTGACAGTTATTTGCATGTCTTTTTTTTCCTTTGTGTGTGCGTGCTGTTGTTTCATTCTGTAAAGTGTTGGGGGGGGGGTAGGGGGTGGAAACAGGCTCTGCCTCCATCAGTGGAACATGCCTGCCCTCTAGTGTCAGCACAGAGAATGGCACAAACGTTTTTTAACGTGAAAACTTTCCTGCAGTATGGTTGGTGGCATTTCAGAAAGCCATGTAGTCATTAGGTAGTTGGTGTAGTCGACAGACCCACAGGGTGGGCAGGGCGTAGTGAAGGTTCTTCAGACCCAGGTCTTCTCTCTCTCTCTCTCTCTCTCTCTCTCTCTCTCTCTCTCTCTCTCTCTCTCTCTCTCTCTCTCTCTCTCTCTCTCTCTCTGTCTCGCACACACACAGAGCTGCAGATGGACAGTCTAGTGTGGTTGCTGAACCTGCTATGTATAGAACAGTTAAAATGAATCAGCTCCAACTGTAACCTAATGTCACCCCACAGTGAGGTTCCCTCTCAGAAAATTTAGAGCATTCTGGAGAACATAGCTGTGGGGACAGGGCTCACAAGGAACAGATAAGCACTTATGACCCCAGGCATGAACACAGGGCAAAACACACTTAAAACATATTCGTTTGCCATGATAGAGACTTGAAAGAAAAACCAACCCCAAATTTCCGTTATTGTGAATCTTGTCACTTCCCAGTCAATTTAGATCCAACAAATTCAGCAACAACATCACCCCACCGCCATACGCAAATGACCTCAGGAGAGTTGGTCAGTTATCCGTTGTGGAAGGTTAGTTCGGCTAAAGTAGTGGTTAAGGGCCCTTATTACTGACTACAGTGTTTTCTAGATGTGTGATGGGGTGATGAGCCTTCTTAACGCCATTTCCACATGAGGAAAATGAGGTCAGCAATGAGAAAGGCGTTTGGCGTGTGTGAGAAGGGCACCATATACAGTGCTGGCGATGGTGTTAGTGATGGACACCAGCCATAGCTACAGCCGGTATACATTGCTGGTGCCCTGGCTGAAGCCTGGGGCTCACTGTGCCTCTGCTAAGGAGAGGCAGAGGCAGAAAGGTCACCAACTCTATCAAAGGTCAAGAAGAAACTTGAACAGACTCAGCAAGGGAAACCAAATCAAAATAAAATGCCCATGTCCCTTAAAATGTGTTGGATCCCAGCCAGACTGGGTAGCTCCTGCCTGTAATCCTAGCACATAGGAGGCAGAGGCGGAGTTTGAGTCCAGCTTAGTCTACAGAAGTAAGATCTTCACACCCAGCATTTCACCTGGGAGACTCTGTGTGAGGATTTAAGAATCTCTCCAGTTTTGTTGTTGTTTGAGTCAGGGTCTTTCTCTATATTTCTGACTGGCCTTGAACTTTCTATGTTGAGCTTACTGGAATCAGACTGGTAGAGATCCACCTGCCTCTGCCTCCCAAGTGCTGGGATTAGAGGCGCGGGCCTCCACACCTCTCTCCTTTTGTAGTTGTTTCTCTCTAATGTTTGTGTTTTAAAGAATAAACTCTCTTTAACTTAAGGTTTCAGGGAGGGTACTATTTTACTAATGTGAAATGAAAATTGAAGGGGCTGGTCACGTCAAAAATGGGCAGGTCTTATCTGAAGCACCGGCCAGTGTTCCCCGTGGTAGCTGACATCAGGAGGAGGGCTGGGGTCACCCATCTCCCAGCTATCACCCACTCACTCTCCTCCTGTGCTCCCCCAAATAGACATGGACCACTAGGGTCCTTTTCATTACTCTCGTATTGTATGTTTTCTCTTAGCCAACGCAGCAGGATATTTTCCAGTCCAGGCCTGCTCGATGATGACTTTTGTTGCCAAGAACCCTTCTCTGTGCAGGGTTACAGTTCTTGCTTTAGAGTGTGAAGGGTCTACGATGACCACTCAGCCATGGCTTTGCCTTCCCAAAGTTCTAACACAGCCATTTTTTAAAAAAATAAGATTTGGCTGGTGGGTTGAGCTTGGCCTATCTACCTTACCTGCTCAGCCCGCACGCTCTTTGGATTTTGGTTTCTTCTGGGAGTGTGGTCATTTTCTCCTGGTCTTGGTTTGATTTTTTTTTTTTAAGACAGATTTGATAACTCAGTGTGACATCGCTATTGGTAAAGTGCATGAAAACCTCCTTTCATATGTAGTTAGATGTGGCCTTTTTTTTTTTTTACAACTAAAAAAGAAAAATAATCAACTTAACCTTTAATTGCCTCTAATGTCAGGGGATGGAGAGGGCTCTGCTATGGGAACAGTTGTGACAGCCTTATCAATAGATGCTGTGGATAAAGCCTTTCTCCCATTAGAGCAAATGGATAATCGCCTGCTTCATCTCAACTTATCGTTGGATAAAAGCCTATGAGATAATTTGTTGGAAATAACACATTTCTGCTCAACTATATCCTTGAGACGCATAAATTCAAAGATAATGATTCTCCCTTAAACCTTGCTAATGGTTTGACCTCTAACACTGCTTTGTAGAGGGCTTGATGTAAGACACACAGAAGAATGAGGCATATGTGAAGTAGGGTCTCCTGCCTACCTTCACTTCAAAATATGTGATATGTGTAATGATAATACCACTTAATAGGAACAGGTCGTTACAATGAGATGTATGTAATTAGACCACTAAAACAGGAAAAAGATGAAAACCTTGGAAAAAACAGGGGAGTACCTCTACTTACAAAAGTATGTAACTGGATCTGAAGATTTTGCTTTTGGCTTCTCCACGAGGCAGAATAAGAATCTCTGTAACAAGATTGTCATAGTGAACGCAGTTGCGTGCACACTGCTTTCTTAGTATCACTTTTGTGGTAATGGAATAAAGCACTATTGATACAATGGGAGACACATTCAATAGAAACCCCTTTTTTGTTGTGGGGCACTATGCCTCAGGATAGGTGCCCTATTAGGCAAATATGACAAAGTAGAAATATCTGTGTTGAAACTCATGTTGGGGTAAGATTATGGAATTTGGTTGGGAGAGTGGTGTGTCTCTTAAGAGACATTAACAAATAATATTTAATAATTGAGACAGCCCACCGTTTAATGGACAGAATTGAATGCTAACAAACCCAAATATCCCATTCCATAGATGATAAAGGTTAGAGGCTTCCTTTCTTTTTCTGATTTTAATTGTTCATAAATGGCAGTTAGAGCTTAAAACCGTTTGCCTTGGAGGCCAGTGTTTTCACCTTCTTAGCTATGCTCATCTTTGTTTGGATGTGGATTAGAAATGAGGGAGGCCGCTGGGCTGCACTGCTCATGAGAAAGACGATGTGTGACCTTGACGCTTCAGTAGGGAAGGTGCAGAGTCAGGTGAGATCAACTTTAGTAATAGAGCTCATCGCTCACCTACTACAGCCAGCCCCAGATTTTTCCACTTTGTGATGACATGAAGTGAGACAGAGTTGGTAGAAGCTTCGCTTAAAATTTCTGAGTTTTGACCTTTTTATGGAGTTAGTGATACAGGACATGATTTTTTTTTTTTTCTCCTCTGTTGCCGGGCAGCACAGAATTGGCTGTGCGCCCGCGAGTGGAAAGGCCTGCTTTCTCTGTAGCGTGTTGGATTGCTAAATTCCGATGTTTGGCAGGTTGGGGACATTTTTGACTTTATCTACGTTCTCAGCATGACCACACTGTAAACTGAGGGATGCCTGTGCAGTTTACTTAACTCACTAGGATCAAAATATTGTCACATTAGGTAATATGTTGAAAATTCATTAATAAAACATTTACACCCCTTTTATGCTAAACCTTCCAATTCCAGACTAATTTTATACCTACAGTTCACCACAGTTTGGGCCAGCCACATTTCAGTATTCAGTAGACATATATGGTTGGAGGCTGCCAAGGTGGAAATGTGGGAGACGTAAACGGAAATCACTTTCTGCCTTTGCTTTCTGTGAAACCGACACCCACTAATGGGGTTTCCCCACCTCATCTTCAAGGGCCCTTTGCAAAGGCCTCTGCTAAGCCTCTTGTTGAGCACTGCTAGGCTGTGAGGGTCTTCTGCTAATCAATAGCTTGTTCACATGTGTGGGCTTTTGTCTGTTTCAGGAGACCCAGGACCTGCCAGCTACGGGAAAAACGGCCGAGATGGAGAGCAAGGTCCTCCAGGAGTGGCAGGAATTCCTGGTGTGCCTGGACCCCCGGGTCCTCCGGGCCCTCCCGGTTTCTGTGAGCCAGCCTCTTGCACCCTACAGTCTGGTCAAAGAGCATTCAGCAAAGGGCCTGACAAGTGAAAGCCTTAGCATTATAGGCCCTCTGCACAAACCATGCCCGGTAGAGGAGCGTGGGGGAGAAGCAATATCCAACGCTGGGGCAAAGACCAAAAGGTTTCACCTCTGACATGGTTACACAAGTCCTACTTTGACAATCAAATTTAGAACCATGGTGCTATTCAGTGAGTCCTCTTCCTTGTCCATGGAAGACAGGACAGTCATCAGACAAAAATCAAATTCAATTTCTTTTGAGCCAAACTTATAACCCTCTTCCCAGGATCTTGAACTTTACATATGTGATGTATTGTGGGCCACTGTGCCCACAACAAGAATGAAACTGTTTAGTTTACCTCAATTGTTGTCATCATCTTCATTTCAATTTAGATACTGTTCTCAGATTATTAATTCAGTTATATCAAATATTGCTAGGATAGTAAGGAAAAAAACCCCACTACATTCAATAAAATTGGTGCTTAAAATCTTCATCAGGGTTGTGTCACAAAAGTGATTTCTGTGCATTGTGTGGTGGTTTTCATCTTTAGTCTGAATTTGTGAATAGCACGTACTGTAGCCCAAACCCATTCATACTCAAAGGTCTTCTATATGAAAACAAAGAGTAATTTTAATACCCCGACATGCGTATGTTTTATTGCTGACATTATTTATTTTAAAAGTTTGAGGTAACATGTCTGGCTGTACCAAAGAACAAATAAACATGGTTTCATAATCTTTTGTATGTTTTTAAATATATAGTCATGTTAAATGTGGTTACATGTTAATTGAACTTGTTTAGATACATTAAAATTTTGACTTATTGCTGCTTCTCAAAGTGTATTTATTTTACTGGTTTATTTCATCCAGAGAAATCTGAGAAGGTCTTACTGGTCCACAGGGTTATCCTGTGACAGAATGTGTGTGTGTGTGTGTGTGTGTGTTTGTGCATTGAGACTTAATGGGTTTCTTTGAAATTCTAATAAAAACTGCAAACTCATGTTCCATAGGAGAACACACTGGCATATGCACATTCACACTGAACACTATTTCAGAGAGTTCTTGGAGTACCGCAAATCAAGTCTAGCTTGGTCTCTAGGTTAGGGACCACACTTTTCCTTTCAGAGGTTGTTAGCTCCTCCTTGGAGCCTCGCTGATGCAAAAATAGCTTACTTCCCAACATGTTTTTATAAGTTTTACAAAGCAACTTAACAAAGGCACTGTATTTTTTTTGAAAATTTAGATAGTTTAGGTATTTAAACTATCTAGGCATTAGTATTATGGCAATTAAATACACGTGCTTATAATAATTAAATCAGGGCACTACTCATTTCCACTTCTTCAATTATTATTTTCTGTGTTGGGAATTGTGTAGCTTAGTCACTTTGAGATTCACCATGGATGGCTTCAACCGGCAGTTACCCCAATATGTTAAAGATGAACTGTAGGTGATCCCTGCAGTCTGGGTTTTGTGCCCTGTATTAAACTTCTTCCTGGTATGTCTCCTGTTGCACATGCTCTCTAGTGACCACCGTTCCATTCTGATTGCCAGAAAACAGAAGAACATGTGGTATCTGTCTTTCCACGTCATATGATGCTTTCTTCTCTCATCCGTACTCATGTCAATAAGACACCATTTGGCAGAACATACAAAGATACATTTCTTCATTGATTCATCCACTGAAGGACATTTGTTGTGATCCCATAGTTTGGTTATTGTAGACTGCTGCAATAGGCATGGAGTGTTTATTAATGATAGACAGGGGTTTGATGTTGTTAAATGACTTAATCTTCTTTGGGTGTATACACAGACATGCAGATTTTATGGTATTTGTATTTATAGGGTTTAAAAAATTGTTTTTTGATTCTCTACAATGTTTTTCATAATGACTTTATCACAATCCCACTACCAGTCTTTAGGACTTCTCTTTTCTTTACATACTTGCTAGCTGACACGTAAACACACAACAACTATATGAAATGGCTATCGTACTTCTGGGTATATACCCAAAGGATTCTAGTTCCGCACACCGAGGGAACACCCACATGTCCCTGTTTTTTAGCAGTGATATTCACAATAACCAAATCATGGAATCTCTCTAGGTGTCCGCCAGGAGATAAAGAAAATGTGAAATGTAACACACACACACACAGACACAGACACACACACACACACACACTGGGCTTTTATTGATCCATAAGAAGAATTCAGTGATGCCATTTCCTGAAAAATGGGTAGAACAGGAAATCATCATATTAAATAAAGTAAATGAAATGCAAAAATAAAAGCATCACATTCTTTCTCTTGTGGATTCTAGAACTCTTTATAGGTACATAAAATCACTGATATATATTTATGTATATTCACTATACATGAATGTGAATTCATGTATAGTACATATATGACATGAAAGCAAGAGGGAGCCAGTAAATGAGCAGGTGGAGAAGTGAAGAGAAGGACTGAAGGGAGGAAATGGTAAAGGTTGGATGTATCATAATAACTTGACAAAGATTGTCTATAAAACCACCAGGAGCCTAACTTGACTGTCATCTGGGAAACTCCTTTGAGCACCAGATCAAGACAGATGCAGGGGCTTGCAGCCAAGCATGGGGCAGAGCTCTGGGGGTCCTGTAGAAGTGTTGGGGGAAAGATGGAAGGACCTGAGGGGGGGACAGAAACCTCACAGGAAGACCAACAGAGACAACTAACTCAGTCCCATGGGGCCGGGGCTATTTCTAACATGGTCTCTATTGCCTGTTTCTGGATC
>CM053756.1:15703885-15718117 GCA_028658305.1 Pachyuromys duprasi | reverse complement strand
CCCCCCCCATGCAAAATACTGAGCAGGTCTTTTGTATGACCACTGGATACAATGTTCTGTAAATATCTGTTGAATGCAGTGTGATTTGGTTCAGATGGTTTTGTTTTGCAAACTTCCTGTCTCAATGAGCTGTCCAGTGAGAAAACGAGGTTAACCTCCCAGTATTTGTGCATTAGAGCCCACCTCCTCCTCGTAAAAAGACTGTCTTCTGAACAATGAGGTGTTTCCTGAGTACTTCATCAGTGTTTGCATGAAGATGCTGGTTTACTGTTCCATCAACACGTGCTTGAATTATCTACCAGACCTAATGTACTTCCTATGTCATAGTGCATCTTCTGGACTCGTCCCATATAGAGGCCAACAGGTCCTCAGTTAGTTTATGAAACTAAGGTCAAAGAGGAGTTAAATTGTAATGGTATTTTTATGTCAAATATTCCTCGTGTGAATTTTTAGATTGTTAAATTTTATGCAGTTTTATAATTTTACATAGTTAAATCAAATATGAAATCTGTATGGGATTTCTTTACATTGCTTTTAGCACGTAGTTTTGTGTTTCTATCACGAATCATTCTTAAAGAGAAAGGTTCCAAGTTGACTACATAGATTAGCACCACTTATGTAGACTGAAAGGATGTCCTTCTTCCTGTTTGGAAGATAGTTTTTAGAGATGGAGTCATCTATCAGAGTTCCCTGGTACATTATATAAAAATGGTGTATACTTTTTAGAAAGCAGCTATGACACAATACAACATGCAAAGAAATGATCTTTCCATCAAAGTGTTTTTATTTTAATTGGAGTGACATTATCAAGTACAGGAAAAGAAAAATTAAGTAACTACGCATGTTCCTCAGTTCTATAATATAGTCTCCATAAGAAATAAAAAAATTCAAATAGCTCATCCAACTGTTACACAAACCTGATGCATATCAAAACTGTATGACAAGCTCCCCAAGAACAGTAAGTTGGGCTAGGAACAGCCACTTAGGGAAGCTTATGCAAACCCTGCACATTCCCAATGGGAGGAACAACCCACGGTACATTTCAGTTAAAGAAAACAGTTTACAAATGCACTAATTCTCGACAAAAAACTTGCAAAGAAAAGTGCCCAGGGAAGCATCTCCATGAAAGACAGCTACTGAACGCAAGCAGACCCGGTGTGTTTCCCTAGCAAAGGCAAGATCGCCATCTCTGCTTTGACGGAACCTTCAAAGTTGCACATATATCCACCATGACTTGCCAAGAGGGGAATGTGTAGGTAATCAAAGCTGCTTCCAAACTGACATGTTAATCAAGAGCAAATGATTTCTGGTTTATTTCTACTCTGCTTCAGTTGGGAGTATGATTTGATGCTCACTCCAGATAGCCAACAGGTTGGTTAAGGAGTATGGAAATCGTCTCCCAGTCTGAGCATACAAATTCAGTGATGATTTTGGGTGATTGTCTTCTGACAGAAGAGTAACAAGGAGTAGTCATATTGTTAGGTGACCAACTTGAAATACTTTAGATTTCATGCTGGTTAAATCAATATTGCAATTTAAAAACATTATTAGACCCAGAGTGTGCTTACTATAAATCCCTGCCCGTTTCGGAAGATCCCCTGCGATTGTATTGCTTAATTTTGCAGATAGCATAGTGTTTCTGAGGTATAAAATGTCCAGGTTTAAAGTTAACCAATAGAGGTGGAAAGTCCCTCATGATGCAAATAACTTCAAATGTCAAGAGAACTATCTTTATAAACATGTTGGTGACCCTGGGAGAGGGAGTATAAAACAGCACCAAGAAAGACACATTAGAAAGTTCTTTATTTTGGTTCGGATGAAAAGTGGCCACAAACCATCTTAAAACGGTAAGATAATATTTGTGCTTAACACTTGTAGGTTATCAGTTTATGTAGTAAAATACTCTCCAGTTGTGTAACTGAAGTTGTTTTTAGTGAACTTGTGATGTTGAACTGTCTGCACATATGGCTCAGTAAATATTAAACACCAACTTCCGACCATAATACATGCATTCAAGTGGTTTTTAGAACATTATCTAAAGAACTGTGACATGCTTGCTAGATCTGGTTATTGGAAAGAAGACACTGGTAAATATTTGTAGTCTCAACAAATGGCAACTCACACTTTCTGTTTTTCGTGCTTTTGTGTACTGCCTTTCATTAATAACTGAAGAAATTGACTCCAAGAGACTTTTTGGGATTTGTGTCTTCTTATTAAAGTCTGTTTTGATGTGCTTTTATTTGGTCTCCAAGTTCACAGTTGAGTAAGAGAAGACAACAATATCCCTTAGAAAGCACCTTCTTAATTTATTGTGAGGATGTAAGAAGGAAAAAATAGTTAAGAATTGTTTAAGTCAGTAGCAAGTCCAAATGGACATAGAAAGCCACTGGCACATTCTGACATAATTAACTTCTCTTAGAAAGCACACTACATGTTTAAATACTTATTGCCATAGTAACAACTTATTATGTGAGAAAATTTCCTGGTGATGCTTCTTAGCTTTCTCAGAATTCTCTCTGGCAAAGAGTTGAAATTAATTTTAATTTATGTTAGAAGAGACCATCATTTTGGGCTCACTCTGACTTTTGTTTCTGTTTATAATTATCACCTAAAATCAATATACTGGGCTTTTCATGAGCTACCAGACAGGTAGGTTACAAAGTCAAACTGAGTGTGCCTGCAATAGATCAATCTCAGGCCCCCTGGTTACTGTGGGGTTTGCTTTTGGTGCTAGGGTGATTGTGAAGCCTCAGTGTGGCTAAGACCTAGCATGATAGAACTTTCCTGGGGCTTCAGCAGCCAAGAAGGGCTAAAGTGAAGACACAGTGTTCAGAATCGCACCTTAGAGCTCCCTGGTTTATAGTCGATTCCTTTATTGCTGAGAGGCAACACGCTCAGGCTGTATGATAAAGCTAGAGAAACCCAGGCCTGCAGGCATCTATTTACCAGGGTTTGTAATAAAGTGAGTAGCGTTCCACATAACGTGATAAAAATTAAATCTTGTGTAGCTGATGAGTTAAGATAACAAACAAACAAAGCAGATGAAAGTACATCCCAAACATTATTTCAAAAATAAATAGTTATAAAATATTCCACAACACAATCTGAATTTAAATTCAGCAAAAGTATTTATCCTCCAGCTGCACTTTTAAGTACCACAGCAAAATAAAAAGTTGCAAAACTGGAGCTTTATGCTTGCAGGCTTATTATGGTCAAGCCAACACCCAGGCTTGTGTTAAATTTTAAGCAGTTAGTCCTAAGTTTAGTGATGCCTACATCATTAGCGTTCACATTTGACAAGTCCATTAAGCCGGTAGCTGACTACATGAGTCACACTATGTATGATTATTGGAATTGAATTTGATAATTTTTTTTCACATAGATGTTCCTAGCTTTGTCTTGTCTTTTGGGTAATTACTTTATTGCTGGGTCTGCTTGTCTGAATCAGTGTTCTTTGTGTTCTCTTGGAGCTGCATTCATTTCAACCAAAATGATGAAGTCCTCTACATGATCTTGTTTAGTGAAATGTTAAAACGATAGCTGCAGCTACATTAGTAAATAAAAACAGAAATAACTTCTTTTCCTGTTCTCTGCAATTCCCCTCATTGAACAAATTTAATACAATGAATGCTACCTTTTAATTAAATTCTGCTGGCAATCTCCACATAGGGTTTTGGCTAGTCTCTGAGAGAACAGGAAGAAAATAAGGGAGGGTGGGGGAAGGGAGTATAATCTCTGGTCTGAAGCCAGAAGAGAAAACACTGTGTATCTTCACACAGTAGATGTATATAGACATCTGTGGAAAATAATTTAAGGAAAAGGGCAGAGGTTAAGTCTGCTCAGCTTTTCTTATTGAAACAACCTCAACATCACCAGGCCTAATTCCCAGTCTCAGAAAGCATTTATTACCAGCACAAGAAAAAAGATGGCATTAAAAAAAATAAAGATGGAATTTTGAAAAACGGTGTTCCTACTTATTTTTGTAAGTAGTGCCGTGTTTCTAGAGATAGACATTGTACAAAGTTAATTGCAAAATTTATTTTTGCACAATGAGGCATTTAGGCATCGTGTAACATACAAATTGTCTACTTTTTGTGCTAAGGTAAATGTTTTTCATTTGTCAAAAGAGTATCTTCGAGTATGTGCCCTGTCTGCATGGGAGGATGAATGCTCAGGTGTTTGCACATTAGTCACTAAAATACAAGCGTAGCATAAGACAACCCTATAGCAAATTTGCATGTAACATATAGTTATATACATAATGAATAAATAAATGTGAAACAATGAACAACGTTATTATGCCTGCCTCACAGACAGGCTGAAATTTTGAAAAAACACAAATTAATTAAATGAAATATAATTTACAAAGATTATTTACAAAACAAAAAAAAGTGCAAAGGCCAATGTCTGATTCAGTTGTCCACCAGACTTCTCTAGGTTTTAGACTTCTGCGAATTTGTTCACTTCTGAACAAACTGCCTCAAACACCATCTTGTGGACAAAAGGAGGTATATAATAAGTTTCTCAGAAGTGGGAGAGGCTGCAGAACCAGAAGAGCTAAACCATATTTAATGCCTAAGACATAGTCATAGAAATTACTTTATAGGCTGAGTATCAAATGATAATTCGTATAGGCAGTATATCATGAAATAATTCCTTAAGCTATATAAGTAGGCAAAATTTTAATTTTCAACTATATCATGAAATACAGACAAAAAGCACACAAAGAGGTTAAAGTCATTAAATCAAGGTATGAGGTTGAAAAACTCAAGATTGACTATGTTTCTATTGTGTTAGAAGTAACGGTCAGTGTTTCCATTTGGAAAGAACAATGGGCATGTGCACAAGCCATTCTTTTTTTACTTTCATTAGGCTTTAAAAGCCAGAAAAAATAATTGAGGATAGATCTCTGTATTGGAAGATTTCTACCTAGAACTGCTAACTGAACTGGTTAAAATTGAGGATGTTTGAATATACTCATTTATGGAAAAAAACGGTTTTAATATTCTCATTGTGGCCTGTAATTATTTTGTATTTGAAATATATCTGAAGTACAAATGAGAGAAAATTAATAATTCTTCTCTCTTGCTATAAACAACAGCTGAAGTAAACAGGTTTTTCTTTAATGAAACAAATGGTTGTTTAGAGGACACTTTTTCATCCTACTTTGGGGACCAAATTATCCTTGTTTATTTTTACCAAAGGGTTGAGCACCTGCCAATCTCTTTGTTGTGTTAGCTAAACCAAGAATTCCTTGGAGCCCCTTGCTATGAGCAGAGCTGAAGCAGAAGAAAAAAAAATGTTGAAGATAAATAATAGTGGATTGAGGGTTTGTACCATGTAATCAGTCTCATCTTTCTAGTTATGTCAGATTCAGTTGAAAAAAAATGAGCTTGAATTACAGTGACAGGCAACTTTTCAATATGCTTCACGTAACTCATCATATCCTCAACACTCCTCAAGTCATGTGAACAAATATAAGTCCTTGAAACGGGAATAAGCCAGTCACACATTCACAGAAATTAGAAAAAAGAAGAGTAGTAACTATACAATTTGTAAGAAAGGATTCTGTTCTGTGGAAGTGAAGTGAATATAAGTGAATGTAATTTATAAAACAAGAAAATTAACTGCATCTTTTTATACATATGAGCTGATCAACAGAAAAAAAAACTCCAAATAACTGATTGTCACCAGCCAAATGTTCATGAAAATACTAAAATTATAAAATAAATATTTTTGAATAAGCCAAAAGGATAAAGAACTTGTCAATTAATATGAAAAAGAATCCTTGAAAACATATAAAAGTCTTAGCTATACAGCAAATTCAAGTAAATTAATATGTGTCAGGTAAATTGTAAGTTTTCAGAAAATTCAACAGATTAAAAGCTCAAAATATACACATAGCACCAACTTTTTACCTTATGTACATCTCGGGGGGGTAGATTACCGTTTGACTATGAAGATACATATGCAAGCATTTGCATATTCCTATTGTGTAAATTTAAAACACAGCACCAAAGCAGGTATTGCATATGAAAGAAAATAAAGGAATAAACAATTTAAAGTTCAAGACATTGACAATAAATAAAGTAGACTTGGAAAAATAAATAAACTTGGATCGAAATATACAGCAGAACTTAATATGAAATACCTAAGAAGTTCTTTTTATGCACAGCCATGTTGACAGTACCTGGCCAGCAGCTCATCTGTTTGTGATGGAAACCAACTCAAATCATGAGTGCACTGGAAACAGACTCCGCCTTTTGTCAGGCACGCTTCCCGGGGAAAACGCCATTCGCAGCTTTTCCCACTTTCAGTTGGTTGCGTTTCTAAACTCACTGTCTTTTTCAATTAAAGGACAAAAAGCATCATCCTATCCTGTGGGATGTGTGTCGCTCCTTGAGGCGAGAACTGGAGTTTCTGTGACTGGAGCGCTCTGGTGACACGTGCTCAGCTTCTGTGCGACCCACCAGCGAGGTCTCCGCCATGCCCTTGTGCTCAATATCCTTGGAAATCAGTTGTTTCTCACCGAAAAGTTCTCCAAGCAATGAACAGGTAGGGAGCAAAAAAAAAATACCGTTGGTTAATTTAGCTAAGACCGGAGAGCTCCCTTTCAGGGCATCTGTTTCTCTCCCACAGAGACTGAATCGGGGACTGTCATGATTGCTAGGCAAACACTCTACCACTGAGCTAACCCCCATCCCCAGAGTTCATGGCTTCGAAGAACATGGTGACTTTCCAATGGAGTCTCTGGCTTTTCTCAACTGAGCTGGACCTTTCTGTTGTTTCTGAGAAAACACTAATCTCCTTGGGAGCCTGAGGACTTCAGGTGCTCAATAGGCATGTGCTGAGACTCTGCCTTCTCTTTCCAAGGTGAGGACTCTTCTTTTCCCAAATCCCGTGCCTTGCTCTGACGACAGGCCTGGGGAATCACAAAGTCAGAAAAAATAATGTATAAAAGGGCACAGCGGTCTTGCCAGCCTACTAAAGCTTGCCAAGTACCAAAGACAGCCTGGTGCCTTCACCACCAAGCACCTCTTCCAGAAAACCACTTTCTGTTCACCGTCAGAGACTCATTCAAGTGAGCATGGGGTCAAATTGGCTCTTCCTTTTTTCATGTAGCATACGCTAGTGCCAGTGAGGAGTGCTTCAAATTGAGCTCATTCCTAGGAAGTCACAGAACCATTTCAGTACTTGGCTAGGATGAATTTTGGGGCTCCCTGATAAAGAGTCTCCCACAGTTTTTTTTTTAAATAAGTTAAAAGCAAATCTCTTATTGCATATTTTTCTGTATAAATAGAATGAATGTAGGACGGTATAAGACTTCTTATAAAAATCAGTCAGTAATGTGCTATTTCAAACTCAAGTGAGCAGAAAGAAAATTCTGAGCAACGGCAATAAATTTAAACACAAAGAAAATATCAAGGTAAATTCGAAAAATTAAAATTCGGAAATCAGAGGCTAATCATGTTGACGAGTTTACAAAGCGTATGCCGCGTCTGTGCACTAAACCATCTCGTGTGATTTCTCCTGAAGAACCAGTGTATACGCTCTCTTACGTTTTTGTTTTTTTTTTTTACATGATACCGAGTTCAACTCAGAGCCATAGTAAAGCAAAACATACAGAGCGAGGCTGGGAAACATCTCAAAATAACGATTTCCAATTATTGTCTGAAGAAGACTCAGACGGTTCCTTTGGACGTCTGCCCTACGTCAGAGAAAAGAAAGGAAGGAAAGCAGTCCAAAACTCCTAAGCCTGGAAGGCAGATGGTTGCGAGGCCTGTGTGGACAGCTCCAACGGCGCGGAAACAAAGTCTTCCTCTGAAGTTTTCATTTCCCGGCTGCCTGCTGGTGGGCAGGGGACACAGGATGGAGACAGTCTTCTGGATTACATCTTCCGCTGGGTCCTGGAGGTCCTTGAGGCCCCGGGGCACCAGGTGAGCCTGGCAAGCCCACTGCTGATGAAAGAAAACACAGCATGAGAGTGCAGGCCGCATGGGGTGCTCGGATGACCAGGTCAGGTCCACAGTGAAGATAACACGCCATTACCTGAAGACCCAGGAAGACCGGGATTCCCTGGCAGTCCGATTCCAGGTTCGCCTCTTTCCCCCTTCTGTCCTCGGTAGCCTGGGTGAGAGGTAAATAAAAGGAGACAGAAAGAAAGGGTGCTCAACATTAGCACGCACATGTAAGTACTCTAGGTTGTTTCGACATGCATCATGCATTAATATTTATTTCACATTCACTGTGCATTAAACCTACATGTAAGTTGAGAACAGTAAATCACGGAGAAGCTGGTAACTATGCAGCCAATATATAAAGTTAAAGCATACCAAGCCTTCGATAGTGAGAATTTTTCTTTGAAAAAATAGTAAAAATAAACCTGTGAAAATACGTCTTCAGTGTTTTGGGAATTTCTCAATCTCTTACCTCCTAACATAGATAAACTTTATGGTTCTTTACGTTTGTAAACTGTCATAGTGAAGCATTTTGTGTTGTTATCTTAACTGGTTTGATATTTGGTGATGTTGAGATTGTGAGTTATTTGTTCCTTTTATTTCATTTTATTGATTATTATTTATTAACTATTTAATCAAAGTAATTATTTATTAACTATTTAATTAATAACTATTTTATTTAATTTTGTCTCAACAAGACAAAATTCTTTCTATGTATTTCTTCCCATTTTCTGTACCTAGACCCCTCATCAGAATTTCTGCTGAAGTGGGCTCACATGCCTATCATAAATGTAAACACCCTAAAGTAAGCTCTGTAGCACCAATATCTCACTACCACAAGCATGGTTTGTTGGAAGTGCATGCATCAGCACTGTACTTGTAAGGTCCGCCATTCTTTATTGTACCCAGCCTGGTATTCATCTTTACTGTCTGACAAATGTGAAGTGGACAATGAATATATGGTGAATGAAGAAGCAGCATAAACAGCATGAACTCAGAAAATAGTTCTAGCTCCTGGGGGCCTTGCGTTCATACGGCCACACTCCAACCTCCCTCTCACACACATATAAAGACATATATTGTGTTCAGTTCCCCTTGATCCTCCACTGATTGGTGCTGAGCCCTTCAGCCATTTTGACTTACAATCATGACCTTCTCTTCCCAAAGGCCCCCTGCTATCCCCCTCCCCCTTTTGGATGGGCCAGGACTATCTGCGAACTAGCAACTGTCCTGTGGACCACTGGATTGAAAACAGAAAGAAAAATAGGTTTTCCTGATTTAGAAGCTAATGATATCTAAACTTTAAAAGCTCAAACAGAAGAGCAATGACTGCCAGTCTGTCCTGTTAAAACTGATGGTGTGTGCGTAGACTAGATCCTCCTCCTCTTTCCTTTCTTACCCCTCTTCCTTGCTCTCTTTTGTCTATTAACTCCGCATGAGTTCTTTCTGAAATGAGTGAGGCCTTTATGTGTGCCATCCATTTCTCAAGGTTTTCATCAATTCTTTTTCGAAAACACCAACTGTGTTTTGTAAAAATTTTTCCACCAAACCTTACCCAAGAAGCTGATATTCATTAGAAGGTTTGTGATCACTTATATAGGAGAACCCAGCTGGGTTATGTTTTCTGGGTTCATTGCTCTTGAGCTGTGGCAATCTGGCCCTGTGCTGCCGACCCCTTCCAGGACTGACAGAACACTGAGGAAGGGTTTCTTTCTGCACAGTGGGAAGGCAACTGTCAGCAACTCCGAAGGGCTAAAATAAATATTCTATAGAAAATGCTTTTGACTTTAAAAAAGACATCAGTCATCGCCCTCTTGGGAGTCTACAAGGATGGAAACAAAATGGCCCCTTCAGAATCCTCCCTAATAAGCATTCACTGTCCTTTAAGAAGATTGGGTTATTGGAAGAACATCCACTAGTTTTCGTTAGTAAGTGTTCATAGGAAAATGGCCTCCCTTGGGCATTTTCTAATGGCCTCATATCAATCCCCCTGCTTCCACAGTCTCCCGCTTTGCAGAATAAGAAGAGGACACTTTATACACTGATTTTTTTTTAATCCTTCTTTAAACATGTGAAGATAATGAAGGTGATAAAGGGACCCCTTTCATGGTGCATTTTTCAAATTGCAACTTAATTTAAGCTGAAATGGATTTCTTTCCTGACAGGCACTATTAAAAACCCATGCATCTTTTAGACAATTCCTAAGAGCATGAGCTGTCTTCAGATAGAATTCCCAAGTGGCTAATGTACCCTGAGACATAGCTCAGCAGACACATTCCCTGTCCCTTTCTGTGCTGCGTTTTGTGCTTTATCCTTTTGATAAAACTCTATTGTCCTGGGCCACATTGCAGAGGGCTAACCCAGCTAACAGCTTTGAAGATTGACATGGCTGTTTTCTTCCTTCTTTTTAAATTGAAGAGAGAAGAACATTGGAATCGTATATATGGCTTCATCCTCTGAGAACTTCATATTTACTTAGCACTGGAGAAAGCCTTCAATTTCTAATGCCCAGCCAGAGAAGAAGCAAAAATCAAACACCAGCTGCTGCCTTCTCATCTGCCATGGCTCCTCCTTTTCCCTCACCTCTTTCTCTTATTCCCCTTCCTCTCCTCTCCCCTTTCCCTTCCCCTCTTCCTTCTCTTCTTTCATGAGATTTCTATGTGGCTTTTAGGATTGTCAGTACAGTATGATTATACGCAAAATTTTTAAAAAATGAATCTCACTTTTTTTTTCAAATCTCTTTTTTTTCTGCTGAATTTCTGGAAAATTTAACATTACAAAGAGTTGAAGTGTCAATCAGCAGCTTATGGTCAAGATACATGCTCTGTTGAAGCCCCAAAGGCCCAGGCAACAACTTGTGTGTTTGTCATCAGAAACTCTGGTGGGTCCAGGGATTTCTCCATTTTAGTAGAGCTTGTCTTAAAGAAAACCGGAAACCATGTGAGGAATGCCTTCAAACTGAAGAGTCACACCTCAGATCTCCATCAGCACTGGCATTCTGTGATGCACAGAGCGGCAGGCTAAACCCCCAG
This sequence comes from Pachyuromys duprasi, assembly GCA_028658305.1. Lineage (NCBI taxonomy): Eukaryota > Metazoa > Chordata > Mammalia > Rodentia > Muridae > Pachyuromys > Pachyuromys duprasi. The sequence continues at coordinate 15,707,127 of CM053756.1, read as the reverse complement.
AAATCCCGTGGACACTGGAAGGTCATCTTTTGATCACTTGGCTCAGTAGCAAATATGAACCTTGTCTTCAGGGACCTCACTAATACTTAAAATTGCCTCTGACTGAGAACCTCCCAGCTGGGCCTTCCCAACACGTGGGGTGGTGCTGGAGATAGGAGCTTGTGTGGGAAAGGTGACTGCAATCTGAACTCTGTTTTACTAGACCACTGCAATTTTCTTTTGAGTGTTCTCTTGGACTACCAAGGTTTGAAGGATCCATCCAAAGTTTTCTCCTGGTATCAACAGGGTTTACTCCTCCTGTGTTTTGAGCATCACATCTTCAGATGGCATTACAGGTGTTTCCAGTTCTCATAAACTCTGTCTTCAGAAGAAAGCCAACAAATAAGAGCTAATAAGCACCTTCTATCAGGTGCATATATACAGCAGGGTGCCTCTGATTCTACACGCTTCCCTTTCCTTCAGCTATGTCAAGCTTCCTGACCTAAGATAAGTGGGAAGTTGGGAGTGTAAGAAAACTGCAGTGATCTTGAAGCTGAGCATAGGGTCCAGATCTTATGCTTCCCATTTAGCTTCATGGGACTTTGTGTCGTTCACAGTAATCAGGAGCAGTATGTATGTTTTCTTTTACTGTGAGTTTGGAGGTCAGCAAGAGGGCTTTGTGGTAGTTGGTCAGTCCAGCCTGTCTACTGTGAAATAGGAACTGTACCTGGGGAAGACTCATCAGTGACAAGAACAGCCTGGAGAAATAACCATCTTTGTAGAAGAGTAAAGCACCTAGATAGGACCGGACGTTCAACCCCTGACCACAAATCCACACCTTTACAGAAGTCCCCATCAGTCCAGTCAACAGTCTATGTAATCCCCACCCCTAGCCTCCTGACAGCATGGCCCATTGAGGCAAAATGTTTCTCATCTGTTTACTTAGCTCAGCTTACTAGATCTTTCTCTACTACCTTGCCTTGGACTAACTGACTTATTTCGTGGGGCTCCAACGATGGTGGGCTAACTGCTCTCACTAGTAACCTTCTTCCTTGCTAAGTCTTCAGTAGCCTCTTGCCTTGGAAGTGGCCTCTACTGCTCCCCCATCTTCATACCCACTGACTCCAAAAGCCCAGAGACAACCACCAGGGACTCAACTCGAAGTGCCTATGAGTAAGCTACCAAGACTGCCGTCTCCTACACGGGCCAGCAAAGCACCACTGCTGCGTAAAAACTATTATAGACTTCAGCCAGAAGCTGGAAGCCCATTTCTTCTTGACATGGGCCTTGTGGCTAATTCTGGGAGTAGATTTACTAGTGTCTGTGGTTTTGTTTTGTTTTTTTGTTTTTTGTTTTTGTTGTCCCCAATCATGTGTAGGAATTGTGAATGTGGGAGCAGGAGATACATTGTCTTTCCTCAAGTGGAACCCATGCACAATTTTAAATGGATTCTGGAGTAGAATTTAATTCAACCCCAGCAAGGTGAACTTCCCGGAATGCCTAGAAACAGCTTTGGTTGTAGCAGAGGTGCCTACGGCTACAGTTTCTCAAACCCTGTTTTTCATGGTTCATACTTGCTAAATTTGATGCTTCTCCTTCAGAATTCACGAGCCATCTAAACACAGGCCTATCTAGTCAGTTTGCAGATTGCTAATCCTACTTTTACAGAGTAGCTATGCCAGAATCAGGCCCGATTTAAGAGCTTTTGTCTTCGCATGTTGTCATCAGAGGAACACTTTTTAAAAGAGACTTTGGAAGTCATACGAAGTATCTATTAAAACTCAAAAGTTATTGTAGTTACCTGCCCAAGAAGCACCCAAGAAAGAGCTGTCCAAAAATTTTGGCACAGATGGTATAGATGATCGCCAGGCCCTCCCCCTTTCACGGGAACTATCGGCAGCGGTAGTTGCTAGGGTAGGAGGGTTTATTCTGAGTGCAGTGTGTGGCCACCCATGGATCTTCATGGTCCAGCAGATGGGTCTACACCTGTGCCTGTATTGGTAGCACTAACTGGAATTAGTGACTTATTAATTTTTTTTTAAAAATAGAGGAATTTGGAAGGGTCCATTTTGTGGGGGCATAGGGATACTTGGATGGGCAAAGAGGAGTAGATATGATTATATTTCACTGTATATAATATGAAATTCTCTGAGATAGAGAAAAATTAAGAGATTTTGTCTTTACATTTAAGGTTACCTTCTATAAAACTCTACAGCATCGTTCTAAACCTTCCCCAATAAGGTGTCAGCCCCAAATGACTGTTTGGGGCAGAACCTCCTAAGACTCTTTTTTTTTTTCAGTTTCTGTAAGACTCTCAGATGAGGAGTTTTGCCTAAGAGTAAAATGGAGACAGAAACACACTCTAGGATTCTTACATGACAGTGATAAGAGAAGCAGACAGCACTGCAGTTGTTGTTACACTAGATCTCATAATAATGAACTTAGAGGAGCAGGCAGATCAGTTTTAAATTTGAAATAGTAATAATTAACATTTATCAATAGTAAATAAAATATTAAGATAGTCCATAACAAGCCATTTCATACATACAACACATACATGTATTAATTAGCATGTTATAAATATTGAGAATTAAAACACTGACAAGCACATGTTACATTTGCAGCCTTACCTTGGGGCCCTGGGTCTCCTGGGGGTCCGGGTAACCCATCCTTCCCTGGTGGGCCAGGCCTCCCATGAGCCTGAGCAGACAGCATTGCTGCTGGCAGCTTAAGCTGGGATAGAAATACAGCCATCCTCTCTTCATTTATGAAAGAAAAAAAAAGTACATCGCATAATGACGTGTGTTTATGTCAAAGTATTTCCAAATATTTTTATATGAAGTTGAAAAAAAATTCAGTGTCTAATTGAACCATATACTATATACCAACTGGTTTGACTGCTGTAGTTTGGATAAAATATATAGAATCAACTGCATGAAGTTGTTTAAGAACAGAGGCAGAAGAGCTGGGTTGTTCAGAGGGTCTAGGAATTACCAGCATTCCTGGAACCCAGAAGCAGAATAGCAAGAGAAGCAAGTTAACTTCCAGTTATGACTCACAGAGAAAACCGTTGGTTCATTGCTTCATAAATGAAAGCAAAGTGCATTCTAGCCATGTGCTGAATGTGTAGCACATTCGCAGACTCTTTAACACCTCCGTCCATGATGAGAACCCAACCCCTGTGTTTTTTTAAATTTTTTAACATTTTATTTTATATTAATCACAGATTATGTACTTTGTATCCCAGCCATAGCCCCCTCCTG
>CM053756.1:15616571-15703385 GCA_028658305.1 Pachyuromys duprasi | reverse complement strand
AATCATAGGGTTACCTTCCAATTTGCATTTTCATCTGGCCCTTATTAGAGCCTTTGGAGTTTCTTCAATAGTTCTGTTTTATATGGGTTTACACAAGTAATCGGTGATGAAAAACTATCACTCAGGAAAGCAAGAGAGAAGAGCTTTTATGAAGCCTCTAAGTGATTAGGGTGGGGGGAGGGGCAGCTGTCTTAGAGATGACTTGTTGAAGAGAGTATGTGAACTTGAAGATGTTGTTGAATAAGATGTGAGAATTAGCAATCGCACGGCGCTAGATGCATCTGAATGTGAATCAGGGTTTGCAACGCTGCCTTTGTTCTGGGCACGTGTCTACACCATGTGAGCCCAAGTGAAGAAGTGTGACCCCCACAGCAGGTATTTTCAGTGTTCAACTGTCCGACTCCAGGAAGTGAGGGGTGAGCTGAGCATGATGGACCAGTGCTGGAGGCTGCCATGCATTTATCATATTATTCCCTTATCTGTAACGGTCTATAAAAATCCCACCTGTATTTGTCTGGATTTAAAAAAAATGAAAAGAAGTGAACAATCACAGGTATTAATGTGATCATGATGTGCAAAAGGAGATACAGCAGCCATGTAGAAAGAAAATGGATGGCCATCATATCAATGCTACTGTCTTACTGGTATACAGACATCTCAGCTCATGCCTGGAGAAATTTCTGAGATTCAAAAATATTAACACATTTGGATCTACGATCTATATTTTACGATCATGTGAAACCTTAAAATTGTGTGTACTGGGCCTGGTGAGATAGTTGAGCTAGTAACCATCGCCCATTGTCATTTCAGGCCTGAAATTGCACGTGGCACTAGTCCCTATACTTGATGTCCTGCCTTTAATCCACGCAGGCGACATGGTGGAGGGAGAGAACTGACTCACATAGGTTGTCCTCTGACCTCCGAAGCTTGCTACGGCACACGCGCACACACACACACATACACGCACGCACGCACTTTTTTTTTCTTCAAAAGAAAAAGATGTTTAAAAAAAACTGGAGAGAAAATAACTGCTTAGGAAAAAGGGACTAGGGAAGCCAGACACAGTCATTGAGTACTGTCAGTAGAAAAAAAAATGTTTACAAAATATTGTCAATCAAATTTCAAAAGAGTGTATATTTCATATTGATTATAGGTAAGAGTGAAAGATTGAAATATGTCCAAAATATCAGGTGTTAATCCCTGTGTGAGGACGCCTAGAAGACATTTTTCTTCTTAAATTTACGTTATCTTGTTTTTTCATACTTCATCCCATGCTCATGAAACTATGAGTGAGTGTCACCCACAGCACCGGCAGCCCATACCTGCACTTGTAACTTCACATTCAGGTACTTTCTACACCTCTCCGCCCCATAGCTTCCGTACTGCACTAGGTGCTCCCCTGGGTCGGTGGTTTTCAGCCAGGGCAGCTTTGCTCCCTAGAGCTATTTAAATGTCTAGACATTTAAATGTACAAGACAGCCAGACATCATAAAACGTATCTGCCTCTGAATATCAGTAGCACTGGGCGGGAGAAATCCCTTAGTTGGCAAAAAGAATTTGGGTGGTGATGGTCGTTGGCATGTGTGTCTCAGGAGGGTGGTAAAAGACTTTCCAAACTGAGTAGAAAAGTAAACTCAGGTGTGTAACACTAACAGGCACACCTGCTGCCCAACCTGCTTAAGTGCGGCATTCTATGCCTTGAAGAGAGTGTGCTTCTTATACACCCTAGCCACTTCATGTAGGGAGAATCAAAGTTGTCTACATGCTCTAGATAGAGAGATAGAAAGCGATAGATCAGTGTATCAGACAGACATGAACAGCAACCATAGCAGGGATATACATACGCGTTCTCCTTTGGGGCCTCTGTCTCCAGGTCTACCCATGATGCCCTGGAAAACAGATATTAACACTAAATCCCACTGCTGGCCAAGATCATTGGTCTTACTGACCTAAATGGTAGAGCATTTGAGATATACTTGCAAATTAGAAAATTTAAGAAATCATAGTATTTAGAATGTTTTTTTCTCATACCTGAGTGCCTGGTAATCCATCTTTTCCATTTATCCCCTAAAAAGACAAAAATAATATTTCTTATATCCCATATCTGCACACAGCTACAGTCAGAAAACAGTGAATCTGCATGGCCCTGAGTTTAAACTCTGACTGCCATTTCCTGGTTCTATTGACCAGGCTTGCAGATTTTCTTCATCAGAGTAGCATCAGCATCTTCAAGTACATAAAGAGGAATGTAAGACTGAACTTACAACTAAGGAGTAAGCAAAACTACACAGAAAGTGTGGTGTCCACTTAAGTAGTCACCCAAGATGCCTTTTCCCCCCTTTCCTGGGAAGAATGAAGCTTCCCCAAAGCATTGGGTGGCTGAGATATGGAGATTTATGTAGTGTATGTATGTATGTATGTATGTATGTGTGCATGTATGTGTTATGCAGTGACTTCTTTGAGAGAGAAAGCCTTCCATCTTGGAGGACAGTTTTTAAGACTCAGGATATTTTTAAAGGGAGGTGAAACACTCCATCCTGCAGGGAAGCTGGTAAAAACTCAGGATAAACAACTCAAAATCTTTAGGGAGGTCCTGAAATTGGTTGTATTCACTATGCTCTTCTTTCTCCAAGGTTATATGGTGGTAAGAGAACAGCTGGGCTGCCTGAAAGAGGCCAAGAAACAACAGAATTGTCCAGAAAAGACTCTTCATCCTGTTGAGCTGCCTGCAAGTTGTGCAGTGAGCCTCAGGCTTCCAGCACTGTGAGCATCATCCACGTTGGAGTCGGCTCTCAGTGACGTGGCCTCATTGCCACTCCTGCTGGTAGCTCCTGACATACACTCCTCTAAATAACTCCAATTAAACTCAGTGGTTTACCAAGTTGTACTTTGCTGGTATCCTTACTTTGGTCTGTCGTTGATTGCCTATCTGTGTGAGGAGGAGACGCGCACTCACATCTTTCCAGGAGTACTAGCAACACAACGTCTGTCTAATAAGTTCCTTCTCAGTAAATGCTACCGCTTGTTTCTAGGAGGGGTTCCATAACGTGGCCAGGGTATGCTTCTACTATGAAATAAACTGTCAGCAGGAGAAAAACCATTATTTTTCAGTTTGAAAGAAAAAGAAAACGAGAATCTGTAATTGTAGTTTTTGAGACTACTAAGCAGTTGCATTTTTTTTTTCCATTAGAAAGTTGAAAATTCTGGGACCTTTAAAAGGTATTCTGGAGGTGGCCACAAAGATGGCCCTGCCTGGAGGTTTATAAAACTGACAGAACTGCCTATCAGAGATAGAAGGAGGAAAAGGGCCTAGGGTCAAATCAAATACCTAGAGCCCAGCCGCAGATGTGGCTTTGAGAAGCGACTTGAAGAGAGAGATGAAGGTGAAGGATGTGATTTCCTGGCCAGCGGGCATTGCACGGACATGCTCGCTGAAACCCTGGGAGACTTTTATTGTGTGGGAACAGACTCCACAAGGACACAGCTACAGACAGCCACCTGCTCTCACTGCTGTAAATCACACTGACATCTCTCGCAGTTGGTAACCCAACCATAGGCTCAGGACTTCTCTGGAGCATCCTGGGAATTACTGAGAGTACTTTAGCTAAGAATATGTTACCTGAAGTGTGCAGTTCAAAGAGTTTATTAGCCCCAAGAACACTGACAATGAAGATTAAACTGATTAAGGAGAGGATGAGAAATAATTGTGCCACCTGAATAACACATAAATGTAAAACTGGAGTTCATGCTTTGAACCTTTAAAATGTACATAATTACTTCTCTTTTTTTAAAAAATCACACACATATACAACAAAACATGATCGTATCCATGCCTCATTTTCCCTACCTGCTCTCTCTGAAACTCTCTTAACACGACCCTCCCAACTTTACAATCTTTTCTTTTGAGAACTTACTAAATCCAAGCAACCCTGTACATGTATTTGTGGGTATAGTGTGGCAACCTACCCTCAAAAACGAATGATTGCCCTTCCTGCAGCAGTTTTCAGCACCAACCACTGCCTAGCATGGAGCAGGTGCTCAAAAAGAAGTTTGTTTACTGAAAAAAAAAGTTGTCTACTGTATAATATCCTTAGAACTGAAGCCTTTAGCAAGATGGCTCACAAGGGTTAGGGGGGAGGTGATAGGAAGAGTAGAACATGCTAAGACTACAATGTTATAATGTTAAGACTATAAAGTTACAGTCTTCACTTAGTACTTCCTATAGCCAGCACTGCAGGTCTTTCTTTCCTTTTTTTTTTTTAAACACAAACAACTTGCTACCAAGAATCATAGTGGATAGTCTTGGGAATCTTTTTTCTATGTATCTGTCCGGAGCCTACTACATTGGAAAGCTCAGCAAAGAAGAAACAGGCTGCACTGCTGGCTTTTCTTTACCTCATGTTTCCTGACTGACGGATAGAACACTCAGAGTCCTAGATCAGACCCAGACTGTCTGACTGTAATCTGCATATGCCCCTTTTCTCTTGCCTTGCCTTCTCTGAGGAGATGGTGGCCACAGAACCCATCAACTCTGAGCTATCAGAGAAATACTATGCCCATCACCTTTCCTTTCTCTAAAAGGTCTCTATCACTTGCTGTGCTGTACATGAAAGGGAAGGACCAGTTCCAGAGGATCTGATGCCCTCTTCTGGCCTCCACATGCACCAGGCACCCATATGGCGCACATATATACGTGCAGTCACTCATACTCACCCATGCACATAAAATAAATACGTAAATAAATAATTCTTTAAGCCCCACCCCCACCCTGAACTTCACATCCCTGGGTCCAGGCCCCAGCTCATCCTCAGCTCATAGTAGGGCCTATATTAATACCCTGTATCAGTAGCCACAAGCTCCTTTAGGGCCGTGGGCATGACACATCTGCAGCAGTCATCATTAATGACAGTATCAGGACAAGGCCCAGATAGGAGGGAGGAGTCTGAGAAAAGATTCTCTGTTTTAGCTTATGCAGGCGCTGTGTCGGTGAGTTGTTAGCTTCTCCATGTTTTAGGGTGTAACAAAACATTTAATTTTCACTCTGTTGAAGTTACTATACCTAAGAAATAAGGAGCCTACTAGCCCTTAGGAAACAAAAATCTCACCTCTCCTCACCATTGTTATAGATACAAAGACACCACACAGAGAGCTAGAGAACTCCCGAAGGAATTCTCCCTCTGCTACCCCCAAATTCAATTTCTAGAACCTGTTCGTGTTTCCATCGGAAGCTGCTTGCTCAAACCTGGACCTTCTGAGGAGGAAGGTGAAGAGACAGTGTTTAGAACATTCTTTAGGATAGCAGTTTCTAGCTGGTCAAAAGTACTTACTGGCTTTCCTGGGGGTCCCTCTGGTCCAGAAAAGCCAATATCTCCAGCTGGTCCTCTTTCACCCTATAAATGTGTCCCAAGGGGGAAAATTGGTAAAAAACTCCTTTGAAACAGCGCCTATATTCTACAGCAGTACATCTGTGGTTAAAGTGCTGGTAGCTTACCGGCTCCCCTGGGGCTCCTGGAGGGCCTGGGGTACCAGGTTTTCCCTGTAGGAAAATTAAATAAAAATGTTCAGAGCTAGGCTCTTCTCAGAGTCTAAAGGGTGTCTATGGTATTCAGACTAGGACACAAGACTCTAGGGCTGTACGCTACACACTAGAGAGGCCTGAGTGTAAGACCGGGGATGCTTTTGGTGCCCTTAAGCCGATGTGTCCTCACTGTTGGAAAGCCTTATGTCTTTTTTCCTGGCACTCTTCTTTAGTCTAGGGGAGAGGCCTGGGGTGGGAGTGTGGAGTTGAGGGAGGGTGGACCGGTGCATTTTTGTCCAGTTGACACACTAGAGTCATTTAGGAAGGGAGAACCTTGATTGGGAAGATTCCTCCATCAGACTGGCCCGTGGGGCAAGTCCGGGGAACATTTTCTTGATTAGTGGTTGATGTGGGAGGGCCCAGCCCACTGCAGGTGGTGCCATGCCTGGATAAGAAGGCAGGCTGAGCGGGACCTAAGACGCAGGCCCTGGTTAGCAGCCCTCCTAGGTCTCTGCTTCAGCTCCTCTCTTCGGGTTCCTGCCCTGATTTCCCAGAGGGACGGACGCTGATCAAGGACACATAAGCCAGACAGTCTGCTTCCCACGTCTTTGGGTGGTGGTTTTTAATCATAGAAACAGAAAGCAAAGTAGAACAGAAGGCAAAGAGACAGTGAGAGAGAAATTTATGTCAGGTTTTGAGCCTCACAGGAGAGCTTCTATGTCGGTAGTATGATAAACTGGAAAAAAAAAAGCATATTTTATTTGAAAAGCTGCATTTGGGTAAAAGGTTGAGAAATACATTGGGTTTTTGTTTTGTTTTGTTTTTGTTTTTTAAAAAGAACCCTTCAATGTGCCATGTGGAAAGAACTAAGAGCCAGAGGAAACTCCAGAGTAGAGATAGGAATGTGGTGTTTATTAATACTTCGATTGTGAAATGTGCCCTATAGTGTATTTGAACACTTGGTTCTCAGCTGCTGGTCGTTTAGAGAGACTGTAAACCTTTAGGACTGTGGCTAGCAGGTTGCTCAGAGGCTGGCCTTGAAGGTTATAGCCACTTCTGGCTATTGCTCAGGCGCTCTACTGGTTGATCTACCAACAAGCAACATTGCAAGTCCTTCCAGCCCACCCCAGCTGCCAGGCCTTCGTGGCCCTCATGGGCTGCTGCTTATGGACTTTGAGCTTTTAATGGCTTCTGTCAAGCCTTCAGCCACAGTAATGAAGAAGGCTCCTAACACAGTGGTCCTTAGGAGACAGGAAACTAAAGTGCTCCTGTAAGTTGTGAAATCTGATAAGTAAGCTTATCAGATGTTAGGTATCCGAATATATGTCTGATATTTCAACTGACCTACAGCCTCCAGAAACACTGCTGGAATTTCTGATTTAAACTACCTTTTGAAACAGTTATCCACATTTTACTTTCTTTACTGGTATCCACTAACAATTCTTTGAAGGCAGACTTATTATATGGTAACAGCAGAAAGTATTTTGATGATGTAGATGGATGCAATGGAAAAAATGAGTTTCTTTGTGAGTATAAAAATATGGGTGTAAAGCAACAGGTTGAAATGGCGGTCTGAGTACAGTTCAAGAAACAGAGCCCCAAATACTAGTGAGGAGGAGAGTCAGGTGTGTGTTGGGGGCATGAGATTAAATAGGAAGTCCACTTTCATAAAGAATCTTCATTTTATAAGAGTGCGTGCTAGAGAAAGTATTTTTCATTTTTTGCCTTTGCAGTTTGCCTTTCTCTGTAAAGCACATACATGATGGGTGAGCATTCTATTATATTATTTGAGCTAATTAAACATAATAAGGTAGATAGGCCTTTTCAGTATGGTGGTAAATGGATGGTAGTTGGAGGTTTCAGGCGGCAAAGGGTGGTACTGAGCGGTGTCGGTGTGGCTTTGGTGGGAGTGAGACAAGGCCCTGTCCTGTCTCCACAGTGCTCTACTACGGAAGAATATGGTTTCCACTGACTTTCTTGTACTGTGATACTGGACTTTCCCTTCAGGGTCGCCTGGCAGGAGGATAAATGGGCCTCTTATTCATAAACCGTGACCACAAAATTTTAATGAAGGCATCATGAATAAAGATCAGAATTATCTCGAGGGCTCAGAGAAATGATTTCAACCTTTCGGGGAGCACTTTCTATTCATTTGCGAAGACCTTGATGAGATAAAAGCATTTGACACCAGAGAGCAACAAAAATGACTAAGAAGACTGAGGGCTGGTTTACGAGGGAACATTAGCAGCAATGAAGCTCTGCAGATAACCCTGGGTGAAGCGAGTACCCGGGCAGATGACAGCTGGGTGTGGGAGCCTGATGTACATGGCCCAGGACGAGAAGCTGGCCTTTGGAAGATGGAGAATTGTTAAAATATGACAGGGATGGGGTTAGAAAAAGTGAGTTTTCAGAGCTCTGCACGCACACTAATGTGCAGCCATGAACAACTGGATTTCCTGAAAAATTGGGGAAGGAGGAACAAGAGACAAAAAGGAGGAAAAGGTCAAAAAACAAAAAAGGGCAGATACACTAGGGTCAAGAGAACGACAAGCTCTGGGCCACCAGTCACAGTACACCCCAAACCTCCCTAATCACTAGCTATAGAGCAAGTACGGACATAGTAATGGGTACCCGAGAAGCTAAGATGAGAGAAGCCAAACTCACCGGTATGCCGGCTATTCCTGGGGGACCTGCTGGGCCTCGATCTCCCTGTTGAGATGAAAATAGAAATGGCTATTTATGATGGTGTCTATAGACTCTACACTTTAAAAATCATTGTTAAAATATTAATTTGACATGTCATTGTGTGTAGAAGGCATCTCACAAGACCCTATCTTGTTATAAGATCAAGAGTTACAGCTAGTTCTAGACACACACAAACATACACACACATACAAACACATGAGAAAAACTAAATGGTCTTAACAGGTTGTCTTTACATACAAATTATATCTGTGTGTGAGAGAGAGCGAGAGAAAGAGAGAGCAATCATGAATTTGAGAGGGTTTGGGGTGGCAAAGGACTTGGTGGGGGGAGAAGAAAGGGCAGAAATGATGTAAACACAGTACTTCTCTGTATAATTAAAGGACATTGGATTTGCAAAGGGTTGTTTGAATATAAGTACTATTGATGGTAATTTGTACGAAGAAAGCTAGAAGAGCAGAAAACAATGGATGCGCAACTCAACTCATTACATTTTTTTCCTCTAAAGGACAAAGTAATTCATAACCCTAATGAAAAACATTATTCATGATATGCCTTTGCCTTATTTTAAGAGAAACCATGCATTCTTACAGCTAAAGCTAGTCAATATTTAAAATTCTATACATAGTAAAAATCATTACTATGACCTGAAAGATTAACCACACTGAATGCTTTTTTTTTTAATCTCTTCTTAACCTCATCCCATTGAATGCAGGATTAGACTTAAAAAACAAATGGAGAACTTAAGATCTGCAATTCTCCTCTGCCGACCAATCACAAGATTCATTTAATTGCTCTGAAAAACAGAATGCGTGTGTAGGTGATTACATATAGGATAATAAAGTGGCAATTTTGTTGGGAAGATCCCATATTTAAAATGTGCCTCATAATTTTGTGGTAGGGATGTAAAAGGTGATGAAAAAAAGAGATATAGAGGCCAAGACAACGATGTTATTAATAACTTAATATGATTGTTGCACAAGAGCTGTTTGATGAAAAATGTTAAAGTTCACTGGAGATAATAGATGAGAGGGTGAAGCAAAAACGTTAATAAAAATAAAAGATAATAGCAACAGCAATATTGAATTATATGCTAAATCTATAGTTGACATAATGAAATGCTGGTATGCAGTTAAACAGTATGTCAATGCAATAGAATATAATTCTCAGAAATAGAACAGCCTATATAGCAGTTCTAGGAGAGAGAGAGAAATGCATAAGCAAGGACAATGATCAAATAATTCTTTATTTTGTATTCCATACAAATCCCACAGAGAAATATGTAAAAATAAAATAATAACATGCCTCTTATAAAGGAGCTGGAAGAATCTATTAGTGATTATCTGATCTTGGCTGGGAAATGAAAGTAAACATTTCCTATTTAAAAATTCCAAAGAAGAAAAATAAAGAATAGTTTAGATTTGACTATAATAAAGTTTTTGCAGTACTATTAAAGTTAAAACAAAGAAACAAAGACCAATTAAGATATAAACTCTAATGAATATATAGAAGTCATATCTTCAGAATACTAAGGCCCTGTTAAAAGAAAAATAAATAATGCATGCTATAACTCATGTAGAAAAGTTGGTTCTGTAGACAAAGAGAATACAAGAGTGGTTGGCAAAGGTCAGGAAGGAATATGGAGGGACTGGCCAGACAATGACAAGTTACAATTACATGGAGTAAGCTCTGGTGCTATGTGGCAAAGTGGGCTGGCCATGGTGATGCCATGCTGCATGTTTCACAGGAGTTGGAAGCGAGGAATTTCAATATTCTTGTTACAAAGATGTAACGGATCTTGGAAGTCATGATATGACCTGATTTGAGCATTATACACTGTAAACACATAGAGGAACTTCATAGTTTACCTCTAAATCACTATGTGTCAACTAAAATCTAAGAAAAAATGAGGAAAAGGATATACATGTGTAAGTCTCATTTAAAAAAAGTCTTGAGTATACTGTAACTTTCATCCAGTGGAAATGTTTACATATACAATAAATAGTAATGTTCAGAAAGTTTCCAGTTTTGAGGGTCCTCATTGCCTTGAATCGTTCTCCTAATCACCCTGCCTCATGCTTTCATAGTAAGAGCTGCGATACGGTCAATATTCATTTGCCTTCCAGCATCTCATTCTTATACATTCCGGCGTTTGATCACCAGAATCCCAAGGCCCTTGATTCATTTATGGTTCAAACTTTTCATTATCTTTTACTTCCTTGCATGGTCTGACTCTCTTATGCCTAGTTAAAATTCCATCATTCCATGCTTTCATCTTCCCTATTATTTACCATTAATCTCCTCTTGATATATTGGTGTTTAAGTGCTCACTCATCAAAGCCAGGGCACTGTTGAAACCTATACTGCTACTATTCTCTTGACTTGGAAGTCTGTTCTTGGCTGGAGAAACATACCTAATTGTAAGGACAGATCTGACTATGCTTCTTCACTCTTCCTTGTTTCTGTTCATGACTGCACATCACACTAGTTGCTGAGTCATGGAACTTGGAGTCTTCTTTGACAACTTTATTCTTTATCCAATCAATCAGAGAATCTTGTTTATTCTTTCTTCAAACTGTGTCTATATTCCAGTAATTTCTTGCTCTGCACACTGTTTCTACTCTAAGCCAACCAACATTAGCTCCCAGTTGGACATTGGAATGGTGTGTCTAATTCCTCAAAGGCCCTTGTGTTGATAACTTGTTCACAGCCAATTGTGCTACTGAGAAGATGCTAGAATCTTTGGTTGATGAAGGACATTGGAAGTGTGACCTTGGAGGATATTGAGACTCTAGCCCTTTCTTGTTTCTCTCTCCTTGCTTTCTGGCTACCATGTGCTCTGGCATATTGTACTCCCAGACCCCAAAAAGATATGGGGCCAGCTGATCAAGGGGAAAAAACTCTGAAGCTATGAGGTGAAGTAACACCTTTCTCTTTATGGGCATTTATTACAAAATCCCATCTTCTAGCTGGTTTTGTTTCCCTCCAACCATTTTGGTTGTATTGTCACTGTTATCAATGGCTCTGCGTTTCACTCAGCGTCAACGATGAAGTCTTTACAATGGCGAATAAGCCTCTTTGTTGTTGCACAGACAGCACTGTTCCCCCAGTGGTCACACTGAGCAGCACTGTTTGATATTCTGGGGCCACCTTCCTACCTTGTCCCCACTTCTCAGACCTCTCACCCAAGACTTCTGCACTCACAACTCACATTCCTGTTATCCATGCAGGGGTGGCCTGTCTCTAGGTCTTTATATCTGTTGTTCCTGCCCAATGAATTATTCTTTTTTATGAGGAGGTGGCCAACTCACCTCCTTTAAGTCACTGCTCAGCTCTTGCTTTCTTAGATATCATATGATGGATGTGGGAAGGCCACACTAAGCATGCGTGATACCCTTTAATCCATTCTACTTTTCTTTCAAAAAATTATTTATTTAATGTGTATCAAGGTTTTTCATGTATGAATATTTATGTGAGGGTCAGATTTGTGGAACAGAAGTTACAGACAGTTGTGTGGCCATGCAGGTACTGGGAGGTGAGGATGTCAGATCCATGGGACTGAAGTTATAGTTGGGTGTGAAGTGCCATGTAGGTACTGGGAATTGAACCTGGGTCCTCAGGAAGAAGTTCCAGTACTTGTAATCACTGAGCTGTCTCTCCAGTCCCAAGCCATTCTACTTTAATTTCTTTCCGTAGTACTTCCTGATAACATTGTTTTTTTTTTTTAGCATTCATATCTCATTAGTCCTTGTAGCTCTCCCTAAAAAAATAGTCCCTTAAGTATATAAGTTTCATTTGCTTTGTTCCCTTATACATTTATAAATGTTTTTTTTCTTTCCTTAGAAGAAAGGATATGATAGGAGCCATTCCAAAACTTAGGATATATGGCTTGGCCTGAGCCCAGAACATTTCTATCTATTTCTAGGCTAAGAAGCTTCTAGCCTCTGTACAATCAAAGTTTCTTCAAGCACAGACCTTGAAGGCTTCATCTTCCAGCCTCTGTCTACTAACCTAGGCCTGGAATATTTTCAGCCTCTGAGACTTACTTTCTAGTTCTTTCTGAACTCTGGATGGCTGGTTCAACTTAGCTTTTCTGTCTCAAAAGTCCTCCCCAAGCTGATAGATTCAAACTGTCTTCACTCGGCTTCTCACTGAATTGCTCTGCTTGGAAAAGCTGCCTCTGAACTCCATGAACTGAACTGCATCAAACTGTACTGTACTCTGGAACTCTACTGTGCTGCCTCCATGAACTCCACTGCATTCCTGTACCATACTCTCCTCCTCCTGGACTGGGCTGTCTCACTCTTTCTCTGTGACGTTCTTAAGCAGCCATTCTCTCATGAGAGTTGGGTATATCCTATCTCTGACTCATTCTGTAAAACCTTTCTCTGATATGTCATTCTGTCTGTCTTTCAATTAGACTTTATTGTTTGCCATTAAAGTGTGTACTAAAGTCCCTCCATCCAGAGGGAATATCTGTATTCCAGTTGGATTACACAGTCCTAGGTCTTTGGGTGTGATTCCTTGCCAGAGTAGCATGCTGCTGGATTAAAATTCCTCTGTATACATTCATGAACATAAAGCAATTACTGGAACGAAATCAGGTAATTTTTGAATATTTAGTGAATACATTTTTAACCTCTGTGCTTACCTTTATTCCAGGAAATCCTTCTAGTCCTGGCAAGCCCATTGCACCAGGCTCTCCCTGTAAAATAGAAACAAAACATGCAGGAACAATGACCAAAGGTTTATAAGTAATGGTTTAAAGTCAGGGTCTTTATGTCCTACGCACCTCACTTGAAGCTTGGCAAGAGCATGGTGTTATCTATTTTCAAGAATTAGGTGTATGGAAATCATTTGGGAATTAAGCTATTCTCCAGGCATGAGTCCATTTTCAGATTAATTGTTTTTTATTCTGATTAAGGATCTAATCAGGATGAATCCCTTTAGTATATTAATAACTCTAATTTCAGTAAGAATTAAAATGTAAAGCAGATTTTAATAAGGTTTGCCAATTTGTGAGGCACCTGAGGCTGCTAGCTTATGATATAATAAGATTGAACTCTTTAAGAGTGAATGAAGCTGGAACTCTCAAAGCAAAATGTAGCATCCTTAACGCGGATTGTAAATGCTTAGGAAGATAACCCTAGGAGTGGTACCTTCAACAAATCTAAGCCATTGTTCAAGCTGACAGGTACTGAAAGGAGATAGACAAGCATGAAAACGAAACAAACAAAAAACAAAATGAAAAATCCTTTATATGTTTATATTGCATGGTCCCAAGTCTTTAAGTAACAGATTCTAGAGAACCTATGTTGAAAGACCCTGATGATTTGTACAAATAAACATTTTGATTAAGAAAGAAAGAGTGGGTCCAGAGAGAGGCTCTGCAGTTAAGAGCACTGGTTGCTCTTGCAGAACAGGGTTCTGTTCCCAGTAACTACAAGGTAGCTCACAACCACCTGTAACTCCATTTTCAGGGGACACGATGCCCTCTTCTGGCCTCTTGTTGGTACTGCATGTACGTGGTGCATGTATATATGTAGGCAACGTACAGAAAAATAAATAAATCTTTAGAAAAATAAAGAAACAGGTAAAGTGGAGAGCTATCTGATAATTAATAACTGTTAACTTAAAATATTTTCTTAGGACACTAGATGTTTTAAACGTAACAACGCTTGATGGGTGTGATGTTGCACGCCTTTACTCCTAGCACCTGGAAGGCAGAGGCAGGTGGATCTCCGATCATTCTCAGTTCCGGGCTAGCCTGATCTATAAAGAGAGTTCCCCAGCTAGCCAGGGCTTCACAGTGAGACTTAGTCTCAAAACAAGCAAGCAAGCAAACAAAACAACATAAAAATGAGCTTCCAGACTTTATTCTCTGTAGATATTTCTCTATACATAAAATATACATCTGGTTAAAAAGATTCCTATATCTGTAGCATGCGTTTTTGCTTATTCCTCTTTAACATACTAGTTAACAAGTGACAATACAACTTGGTATGTTTTAGAAGGTTTTTTAAATGCTCACCAGCATATAACCTGTCAATCATAAGAAAACAAAAACTGTTCAAATTCTATTCTGTGTAAGTCTGTTTGGAGGAGGCCCTGAGTTACTGATACATGGAGTATATCCTGGTATCATGCTGTTGCATTGTTTACACTTTCAACGGTCTTTTCTTATGGTAGAAGAAGCAATCAATTGATTAATCAGTATTTGTTTGAGAGTAGATAGTAATTAAATATTTAATTGAAATCACTTAGATATTGAATAGCTAAAGAAAAAGCGGTTTGCATTGGGAAACCACCCAATTACGAGTATATTCAACTGAAGGCAATGTTTTTCTCTGTAAAGGTTTATCCAGAAGATTATTATTATGTGTTGTATCTTGAATCTTAAAGAGCCTCTCAAAGTTTGTGGGTTTAAGGGTTGATCTGCAATGCACTACACACAGACATGGAGATCATGAGGGCTCTGACCTTATCAATTAGCTCGTTATGGATTTACAGTTTAATGAGCTGTAAGGACAGGGCTTAGCTATGATAAAAAGCTTGCTTTTGATTCCCGCCACCATGAGACTAGCAGCTTAGCATCCGTAAGTGTTCCCTGGTAGATGTTCTGACTCACTGAAGGCCCAACAGAGCAGCTAACAGTGGACTGAACCCTTCGATGTTTGCAGTCAAAACAACCATTCCCTCATTCTAAGCTGTTTATCGCAAGTGTATTGTCTCAGTGACACAAAGCTGACTTAACGTGACCTGGAAGTTGAAAGATACTCGGAGAGGATGTTTCCCCTGCCCACCTCATGTTGGCTTTTCAAGTTGTGCTCCGTAAGGTACAGTTCTCTCTCTCCTGGTTTATTCTTGTGCCACGGGGTATGGTTTTTCCACACCCAGCAAATGGTGAGAGGCAAAGAGAGAAGTGTGTGGGTGTCATGGGCATGTAGGACCCAAGGGAGTAACTTCAGGGAGCTTTTATGTATGCTAAGTATAAATGTTCACACAATATTTAATATCATGGCTTTATATTTCTGTTTTTGGGTTTCATTCACACAGCTCATATTCTAAACACAGAGACCATTCTTCAGTTAGTTTTTACCATTTGTCCTGCTGCAGCTAAGAAATATAGGGCCTAATTTCTTCAAATTTTACTCAAACAATCTTTATTTTTTGACCATCTACTTTCCCATGCAAATAAATTATAATTTACTCTTTAGTATGATATTTTAAATATTTTCTCACCTTAAGCTGCAATTATTAACATGAGAACTAAAAGAATGTTCCAGAAAAGTCAGTGAGAAGTCTAAATGTCTTTATATGACTCAGAGTGGTGCAGTTCTATGTCTGTAAGGAAGTAATACTGGAGGAGATTTTTATCAATATGATAAAAAAGAAATAAAAATGGACAATCCAGTCTGAAATGAATATATATAACAGTATTTTAAAAGCTGCAAACAAAGAAAGGATAACAAATAATAAAAGAAAGGAAACTTCTTTTTTTTCTGTTTTTTTTTTTAAAGATTTATTTATGTTACTATGTAAACAATGATCTGGCTGCATGTATACCTGAAGGCCAGAAGAGGGCACCAGATATCATTATAGATAGTTGTGAGCCGCCATGTGGTTGCTGGGAATTGAACTTAGGACCTTTGGAAGAGTAAGCAGTGCTCTTAACCTCTGAGCCAACTCTCCAGCAAGAAAAAAAAACAACAAAAAACCTTCAATATAACACATTTGGGTTTCAGGATATAATACTAAGAACTTGAAGTAATCATCATAATATTATTATTATATTAATAATATTAATTATTATTAATTATTAATTATTATTATATTAATAATAATATTATTATATATTATATAATAATAGTTATTATTATAATAAAAATAATAATTATTTTAGGGTAAATCAAGTAGACATTTAGTATATATTGCCCATTAACAAAGATAATAATTTATTCTTTGATAAATCTCTTTTGAAATGTTACTTTTCACATTTTGTCTCTTTTCTGGCTTAACATTTATTCAGGCAGTCATTTTTTTTGCCAACTTCTATTACAATAAAAAGACATTATTTTATTTTCACATAGTGAAAGAAAGTGGTTTGAAAGCTTATTTCAGTATTAGGCACATTTAAGTTTCAAGTCTTTCCCCAAAGGTTAAAAGGATGTACAAATGGAACATGAAGGACGGAACAAATGCTCAGAAAGGACGTGGTTGGAAAAAATATGCCAAAGGTTGAAGGGAATCTAATTGAATTTGGCAGAACTTTTGTGGTGACACTCCACAGCTGAGGAAGATGCTGAGAACAATTATCACCCTCTGGGCGGCTGGAAGACCTGATCTCCTTCCTCGCTGAGTGTTAACCTCCTGATATATTCCACTCAATAAGCAGGTTTAGGACAGGCTGCGTTCCCCGCAGAATAATTGCCCAAGACACACAAAGTAAATAAACAGTCATTTCCCCTTTTTTTTCTTGGTGAGATGTCAGACATGTTAAGGAATTTCTCTCCCTTAAGTATTTCTCTTCCACAAGCTACTTAAAATTGAATCAATCATCCAAAGAAGGCCATTAGAGGGAAGTGTTCCATTTATCAGGAGCATTATATGTGCCTTCCTACATCGGATGATGATTTTTAAAACACGCTGATGGAAAGAGTCGAACCTCAAGGGCAGGGACAGAATCAAGACTAATGCATCCTGAAAATAAGGAACACGTTTGCTGGCATTTCTTTATTTGCTTGCTTGTCTCTGGCACCTTAACTGATACACACTTAAGAGGGCGGGCCATCTTTGCCTGCTGCCCTTTCTAGTTAACACAGACTACACAGAGGTAAGAATGTACGTACCACCGGGCCAAGATCACCTTTAGGACCCTGGAAGAAAAGCATAGAAACATATTTTAATTATGATTAAAGTGCAGTTATAGAATCCGAAGCATTTATCTTTAAATGCCCACTACGGATGTAAGGATGGTATGTATTTACTTTTCACCGAAGTTTAGATTTGAAGGATAAAATTAAGAAATGTAATTTGGGATCTGGAGAGGTGTCTCCGTGGCAATGCTCTTCCAGAGGACCCAAGTTCAGGTTCCAGTGCTGGTGGTGGGGGGTTTGTGAGCACCTGTAACTCTAGCTCCAGGGACTCCGGCATTCTCTCCTGGCCCCTCCAGGCATTTCATGTATACCCCATGCACATACCCCTACCCACATCATTAAAATAAAATCACTTGAAAGAGACAACATGGTGCTGTTTCTATGGAAATGACTGGGTAACTGCTTAGAACTCAGGTTGACAATGAAAAAAAAAGTTACACTGCCATGCTAAATATTTTCCATGCTCAAGGCTTTGTGCATTTTCTCTTTTACTTAAATCGGGTTCATTTATTTACTCTCTGTAAAATTTGGCTACCTTTGTGACTTTCAGTTTTCAGTGAGCTTGAGAGAGGTCCCCTATCCCAATCATTATTGTGGTCCAGCTAAAGCCATTTACAGACAACCATCTGTACTTACTGGGGGTCCCGGGGGTCCTGGGTAACTGGGAACATTCACTCCTCCCTTCAAAAGAAGAGAAAACAGGTGATAAAAAAATCGATTAAAAACCTGTAACTGGAAAATGATGGTGGGGAATTAGCCGTGGAGATACCTGGATTTTATATAAACTGCTCATGCCATTTCCTTCATTGAGTGGGACTCCCTTAGAGGGGAAAATGAGACACAAAATTAGCATTTTGAACCCCAGTCATTTTACCAAATGTTATTCTTCCTATGTTAACTTTTATTTCTTTTTCCCACTCTGTATTTAAAGTGAGTTTAATACTGTAAACAAAATACCATAATGTTGCAGCATTTCAAAACAACCGGGAAAGCAGGGAAGGAGGACCTCAGACATGCCCGGGGCACATGGCTGCTTCAGATGGGGTTTGAGTAGTGTGCAAGTCTGGCAGATGAGGCACTAAGGCATTCAGATGAAAAAATGTTCTTTGCTCATTAAAATTCAGTTTCTGAATGGCCAATTTACTGTGTTTCCAGCCTGCTGACCTGCAGGCAGCCTCGCAGTAGGACTGATGTGAAGAGGGAACAATTTGGCTACTGCAAAGTGATGTTTTCCCATAGTTTCTTCAAACCAAACAGAAAATTAAGGTGAGCTGGAGGACAACTTCATTCACAACACACTGTGTGGATGGTTCTAAAAAAAAGCTATCTTCACTAGCTGGGGACCAAGAACTTGCTCAAAAAACAAAAACAAAAACCAAAAAAAAAAACCCTGATATATAAATATGGAGCATGAAAAGAGAACTCACTGTGCAATTTGAAAATTTCTATCCATGTTAGTATTTGGGAAAAATGTTCGTGAAACATTCAATTTGAAAACACTTAGAAAGGATAGTGGATTCATAGAATAAACATCCAAGTGTGTATTTTCATTTTTTATTATATATTTTTGTATATCTCATCTGCAAAGCTGAATAAAGCCATCATTTCTTTATTGCTTGGGGCTAACGGTGGGAGCAGCCATGCCCAGACAGCACAGTTCACATGCATTTTCAAAACAGCAGTATTAGAAGAAAGTGATCTGTCTGTTTTTTCTTTCATTGTTTCTTCATTCATTTGGCAATATCTGAACATGGGCTATATTTTAGTATACTTAGCCCTGAAGAGATGGAAGAGACCTTTAAGAAAGCTTCCTAGGGAAGATGAATAATCTGTCTTAAAAAAATAGTTTTCAAGAATTCAGAGACAAGAGGCAGCTTTCTTGAGCCTTATATAAAAACACAGGCATCTTTCATGGTCTCATGACATATTTTGCTACCCCCCCCCCCCCACTGAGGAGAGGAGGTGTCTTAGAATATGAACTCTGAGTTTCCTGTTGTTCTTCTTTGTGAAGGAAGGACGAATCAGATGAAGAACACGCTTAAGAAGACAGAGACCCAAGCAGTTAATTTGTGTTTAAAACACTCAAAGATACACAGACTTGTAGCATGCCCTTCAGTCTTCAGAAAGCTACCTTTCCTCTGCTAAGTTTGGCTTTTTAAACTCCTAAGAGGCAACTTGAAAAATGATGTACGTAGACCTCAGCTCTGCTGCAATTTGAACATGGGCCCACACGAGGGCAGACTTGCCACAGAGAGAGGCCCCTCTTCTCTCCACAGCCTCTGAAAGAGTGCAAGTCGGTGTAGATCAGCAGGGCAAACATTCAGGGCTCTTGTTCATTTTTGTCACTGTGGGCCACGGAAGCAGCATTTCCTCACATCTTAGACATCACTTATGGGGTGAACACAATAACACCTTTGAAAAACCAAGTTGCACGGCTGGAAAGAATGCCTTTTTAAAGGCCTTTTATTTTCCGTGAAGGTATATGGCAGTCAAATGATTCTCCATCCTTTGTTAGAAGTGGAGAGTCACGCCAGAATGCGTTCAGGCATCCCGATTCGTGGAAGGGAAGTTCATCGTATACAGACAAATCTAAACACTGCAGATTGTAGCTGACTGAAACAGGGACAAGTTAGGTCTGCCTGATGCTGCATTGCCTGCCATTTACACAGACACACACAGACACACACACATGCACACATTCACATCCCCCCCCCCCCAAGTGCACAGGAGCACTTATTAAACAGAAGACGGCATTGCAAGCATCTAAGTTATCGACCTATGAGTCATAAGGACACGGAATTATAATGTAAGCCTCAAACAACTCACAGGGGGTCCAGGAGGTCCAGGTTTCCCGGGGGGCCCTTCACTTCCCTGCAAGAGATACGCAAGGCTGAATGAAGGGCTTGGCCATTTCCACTCCAGGCTGTTTGAAGAGCCATCTTTTGAAGTCACTACGGCCTGTCATTTTGCTTCAGCACTGCAGTCTTATTCTGCTGAGCTTGACCCAGTAAAATATATTTATCCCAGGAAAGCGAACACTTTCAAGTCCAGTAGACTTTTCAAGCCCGTCTGAATTCTCTCTGTGTGAACTCTAGAGGATGACACTTAATTTCACTGAGGATGGACCAGCTAGGCAACCTGTCCTAGGCTTCAAGTACACGTGGGGAATTTTTCTTTCCTATGTGTGCATGAGGTATGGGGTAGAGTTCGTGTGAACAGATAGTGGGCTTTGAGACTGCGGATCTCTGGATTTGCCCTCACTTGGCTTCACCTCCGCCACCTTGAGCTGTTTAGAACTTACAGAGACCATTATGGTAAATTTAACCAAAGTATGAAATTACGAACCTCTGTCATATCGGTTGCTTAATGTCAAACTCTACAACCAGGTGGGGCACGTTTTACTGAGCAGAACTAACTTTGGCATGACACTGTTTAAGGGAAATAGTCTACACAATTTAAATAGCCTTAGACTTCTGCTTATAGGAGACAAACTGAAAGCCAAAGGGTACCCCAGTCATTGCTCGCTAAGGACTGATATCTTTTCTGTAATATTTTAAACTGAGACTCGAAAGAGCAAAGCACAGAACACTTGCCAGTCCATAGTAAGCAACTGCCGCAGCCCCTTTGGCTTTTTGCCAGTTGTTCCTAGGCCTGTGTGCTGCTTTTAAGAACGGTAACTTTATATAAAATGTTCTGAGCCACGTTTATCAGGGACGGTGATGACACGTGACAGAGCATACAGTGTTCAGGAAGTTTGAGGGCTGTTAGTACTCTTCCGGAATTTGACTGAAGACTATTCCAATACCCATCCGTCCTCTACTAACACGAAAACGTCACAAGCCGTATATTTATCAATACCAACAAACTGACCTTTCTCCCACGACGCCCTGCTTGAGAATACATACATTCAGCAAGCATGTTGATTCTTTTCCCAAGCGGCTTTGATGATCGCAGTCTCCCTAAGACACCCTCTGTTCCGCTGACTGCTGGCAATTTCCAGCAGAGCATTACATCACAGTTTTCATGAGTCAACAAACAATATGTGCCTATTGAGAATACTTCCTTTCCCCCTCCCCCCTCCTGGCACAAGTAGAAGTCATATTCTCATTCTCTTTTGTGCCCTCAAGCACAACCTCAGTGTGGAATTCCCATTAACTTCAAAGGCCAGTCCAGGGCTGAATAATTTTCATAGAAAACAGAGAAAGAAAAAAAAAAGGCTGTTGGAGCAGAGAAGGATTCTTAAGATGCTAACAGGATAAAATGTGCTGAGGCTCTCTAAACAAGCGCATTGTTCCGCTTAAGTGTTGTGGGGACTGGTTTTGTTCTTTGACGCCATCATGCACCGCTTTGCTCAGGGAGCTGGCATCCTGGCAAGCGTTCGGAAGGCACTTAAGTAGCTTATGTGGCTCTTTGGCGCTTGTTTCCTTAATCTGAATAGTTGTAACTGTTTCACCGGCTCGTTGGCTCTGCCTGGACTGTCACTGCAATACCCCCTCAGATCTTAAACCAGGACAGCTTGACGTTCCCGTGCCGCTGGTCCAGCTGTGAGCTCTGACAGGTAATATCCCACTGCTGATTGGACGAGATTTAGAATTACCATGGAAAACACACACCTCTGGGTGTGCCTGAGAGGGCATTTCCAGAAAAGTTGAGTAGATCGGGGGAAGATCCACCCTGAATATGGACATCATTGCTGCACCAGCTGGAGTCCCAGAAGAGTAAGAGGCCAGAACACCAGAATTCATCCCTCTCTGCATTTTGTCTGCACATGCGCCGTGACCTCAAGCTCTCAAGTTCCTGCTACCACCACGATGAACTGTAAGCCCAAATAAACCCTTCCTAGCTTTGGCTGCTTTTTCAGATAGTTTGACGTAGCAACTAAAGTAAGTGACATCTTCTTTTCCCCACGGAGTATGTTCATTTCCGGCTAAGGCCTCCTAAGGGCAGCTTCCCCAGATTGTCTCACAAGCCCTTTGTGAGACAGTTGTTTATTGTTCGTTGTCTTGATTGCCAGCACGGCATCATCAGGACCCAGGGAGCTTGTCCAGAATGTCTGGGCGCTCCTTCTCCAAACTTACAGCATGAATCTAATTCATAGGGTGGTGAATTAGAAAGGCCTTTTAAGAGACAGTTAGGTCACAGGGTGGCGCTTTCATGAATGGGACCCTTGCCCTTAAAAAGAAGCCCAAGAGAGCTTAGTTACAGTTGAACTACACAAGGGCTCATTTAGAACATGCCCTCTGTGAACAAGAAAGTGGGCCTCAGCAGCTGCCAAAAACACCAGTGCTTTGGACTTTCTACCTTCTAAGACTGTGAACAACGCTGCTCAGAGCCAGTTTATGCTTTGTTACAAAAGCCCAAAGACAGTGAGGCTCAGCCGCACCTGCAAGCCTTTGACACATGACAGCCCAGCTTACCTTTAACCCTGTAGGAGGCTTAGACCCGCCATCCTTACACACAGAGCCTCCGAGTCTAGTTCGGATTTTCTGTCTCCAGCCTCAGTGTCATCTGACTTGAACACAGGAGGTGTGTTCAAACCTACTTTTAGACCAATATCTTTGCCAGTCTGCCTCGGGAATAGCTACTTTCTGACATCATCTGCTCTTGTAGGCTGTGCTTGGTTGCATGGATCTCTCAGTAAATAGTCCCACCTTATCCCTAACCCAAGCCCCATTTTCCTCTGTACCTTGTCACCCTTTGGACCAGTGGGGCCAGGGTGTCCAGTTCTTCCTGTTAAGCCCTGTAAAATGGGAAGATGAATTTGTTATAGAACCGAGAAATCAATGGTCAAAAGGGTGGTCACTAAAACCCATTTCCAAGGTTAGTTGATCCTAATTAAGTCAGTTCCTCAAGCTTATATTTCTTCAGGCCGATACAGTAGCTGTGTTCTCCTGATAAGCCCTTGGAAGGGTAAAATTTCTATCTCTGTGTAAGTTTTTTCACCTTGGCTAACCACATTTAATGACCTTAGTTGGAACCTTTTGATACACTTAAGAATTTAGCCTTGCTGTTTAAATGGCAATTTACATAACATTATGTCTTTCCAAATAAAGTATAATTTCGTTAGCGGCAGTCAACATTTTAAATACCCTAAAATCGGGCAGAATGAACAATGTGCATATTGAGTTATGTGATCTGCATTATAAAAGGGAAAACAAAAGTTAATTTTAATTCCTCTTTGAGAACAGAGTTTGTAGTATTTTTTGTGGTTTCTTTTATGGTTCTCTTTCATAATTTTAAGTTTTACTATATAGGTTTGTTTGACATACTGAGGTGCAAGTATAAGTGATAAACTTATAATTATGGCAAACCCATGATTCAATATATTTAGGAATAATCACATTTTTATTTGAGGGTAGAAATAATTTACTGGCACGAGAAATTTAAGAGACAAAGAAGTTGTGACATCAACTGAGTAGAGTAGATTTAGCAAGGAAAATGCATTATTCCGGACAAACTTACAAACATTATTTGCTGGTCTGAAACTCAAGTGTGATTGTGTGTCCTGTCTTTTATCTGGCAATTGAACTTTAGGACTGCTTAGAATTAAACTCTAAATAAGAGATTGGGTTTGGCAGGTTGGGAATGAGAACAGATTCTGTTCCAGGAAAACAAGATAACCCCCAAAGGCCATATTGCTGTGTTCAGGGGGTAGCAAGACAGATTTTTTTAAATTCACATATAGGAATAAAACAAATTAAAGCTGATAATCTTTGGCCTGTTATTTTTCTTTAGAAAACTCTCAGCTTGTATTGCAAGCTAAACCTCTTCCAAGGTTAGCAGCAAAACTTATAGACAAGGAGAGAATTTACTTGCGTATCTAATTTCTATTTCTAACAAAGTGAGAGGCTGCTCTTTGGCTTGGCAAAAATTCTGACAAAAAGTTTCAAGGACACCGAGCAGGCTTAACTAATGTTAAATGAAAGTTGGAGGCAATGGACAAGACTACTTTTATAGGCAACGGTTAATCTGCATAGAGATACAGAGCATGAAAGATGCCAGGAACAGTAATACACTTTGTATCATTACTACAGATACGACCTGTGAATAGTCTTAGCAAATACTTACAGGGGGTCCAGTTGGGCCAGGAGCTCCTGAGAGACCAGGAATTCCTTGAAGACCCTGGAAAAAATCAGTTTCCATCATAAAAATTATTATAGGGAACAAATCATTTTTACAATTAAAAAATGTTAGTATTGAAAATTGAACGTAGAAATTAACTAATCAAAAATTTTGATATATATGACCTATAAACATCTACTTAATTCAAAAGATTTTATCCGTATGGCTCTTTGCCTGCACACATGTCTGAGTACCAGGTGTGTGTGCCTGGTGCCTGCAGAGGCCAGAAGAGCACGTTGGAATTGGAGTTACAGACAGTTGTGAGCCCCATTTGGTAGCTGGTAATTGAACCCTGGACTTCTGGAGAATAGAAAGTGCTCTTAACCACTGAGACATCTCTCCAGTCCCTAAATCTCCACTTCAAAGAGTAAAGGTGGTAAGCTAAAATGCCATGGCATGGAATCTGGAACAAAGGTAATGTAATCTGTTCGGTGATTCACAGAGCATTTCTGATCTTCTATTCCTTCTATCCGCCAACTAGTGGTAGAGTCACTGAGAATGTATACTATCAAAGCACGGAAATATGGGCTTTGGGTTGGTATAATGCCAGCAGCTTCATTTAGCTACGGATAAAGTAGAAAAGGTTTTATGATGTATTTAGTTTATCTGTTCAGTGCACTATAAGAAAAGTTATTCAGTTCATTATAAGAAAAACTTCACAGCAATGTAACCCTAAGTGAGACAACACTACAAAGTATTAGTTACATAAGTTCCATAAACTCTGTAACACGGAAATTTTATAACTACTGAATCACTATTTAGAAAACAATTGGATGACATGAAAAAGTAGAAGCCACAAATGTAACATAGCATAGAAACTAAATTTTCAGACAACAATTCATTTTTAAAGTGTAAGAATGAGTTTTTATTTCCATCAGGGCACAAAAAAAAAAGATCATTTTTAAACTTTGGAATTTATGGTCATGGTTGTTTCAGAATTCTGGATTTTCTTATTTTTTTTCCCTCTTGTACAGGTGACTACATCCATTGTGAGTGGTGTGGGGCAGACCCAACTGGTGTCCACAGCAGCTTTTTCTAATAACACGTAAGTGCAGAAATACTTCCAGAGCAGAGCATGATGTTCTGACTGTGGGGAAAGCAGGCCAGGCCTGCGTGAGTTGGTGTCAGATTTTGCTGTTAGGTGAATTGATTGCCAACCCCAGTGAGTTTTCCAGCATTTTCTGAGGCTTTCTGGCGTTTGGATTGTGGACCACACATAATATCACCATTACTACCTCAGTGTGTTGTGGGAACAGCCATAAGTTTTAGGTTTTTATTGTTTTTGTGTGTTCACCAATTTTTATGTAAGATGTTTAGATCTTTTCTTAATCAGAGAAAAAAGCTGATCACGCATTTGTCATTTCAGATTCACATGAAATGTATCAAGTTCTAGACGGAAGGTTTGGGGTTGTAGCTCAGTGATACAGCACTTGCCTAGCAGGCATAAAGCTCAGTCCTTCCTTGATATCCAGCAGTATAAATATCAACCAGTCAAATAAGCAACAAACAAACAAAAAAGAAGACCCTTGTTCTGGACTGAAAGGTACCATTTAATCTTTCAAGATTTAATCTCCTTTGTTGAATAAACTATTTTTTTAAAAATATTTATTTATTATTTATTACAATTTATTCACTTTGTATCCCAGCTGTAACCCCCTCCCTCATCTTCTCCCAGTTCCACCCTCCCGCCTTCTTCTCCCCTTATGCCCCTCCCCTAGTCTACAGATAGGAGAGGTCCTCCTCCCCTTTTATCTGATCCTAGCCCATCAGGTCTCATCAGGACTGGCTGCACCTTTTTTTTTTTATGCAACCTTAATATTGTTTGTTATAATAGAACTATTTCTTCTATTGTTCTTAAATGATGAATTTTATACCCATTATAAATATCAGGTAAAGTGATTATGGCAAAATGACTTAATCTTTATATATGGGATGTCAACATGGCTGAGTTGGATCAAAGTTCTTTGTATCAACAGGCTTAAGAATAATCTCAGTTTGTCCAAAACAAAATGAGATCATAGGTTACTTCGGGTTTCTCCATGAAATACTGTTGTAGTTTGAATGTGAAGGGCTTCAATCGGCTTCTATACTTGAATGCTTGGTCCCTAGCTGGTGTGTGGTGGAACTAATTTGGAAGGATTAGGAGGTTTGGCCTTGTTGGAGGAGGTGTATCACTGGGGGTGGACTTTGAGATATCAAAAGCACACCGTAGGCACAGACTCCCTCCCTGCCTGCCTTTGAGCTAACGCTCCAGCACCGTGCCTGCCTGCCACTATGCTGCCCACGGCGATGATTACGGACTAACCCTTTGAAACAGTAAGCCAGCCCCAATTATGTTCTTTGCCTTATAAGTTGCTTTGGTTACGGCATCTCTTCACAGCGATAAAAAAGTAACTCCAACAGGTATGATATGAAGAAATACTGAAAAAAAGATTTCCTTGAGTATGCTCAAATGCCTCATGTAATAAGTTTCAGGTAAACTCTTATGTGAATATTTGTATTAAAGGATGTGATCATTTTTTTCAAGATTTTATCATCGTCCATAGGTTGCTATGTGCACATTTCCACACATGTGCATGTGGGGACTGCTCACACAAGTATGATAGACTGCCTCTCTTCATTTTCCTGTGAAAATGAGTTTATAAGCAAATTTAAAAACCCTTATGAGTTTATAAACAAATTTATAATTTTGTAAGTGGAAAGGAAAATTTCCCACTGGGAATGGTACGTTTCAATGACTGAAGCTTAGTCATATGTGTCATAAACTTCTTTATCGTAAAACATTTTCATTTCCATATTTTTCCTACATATCCCTGTTTCAGATACGCATACACACATATATATTCCTCTCTTTGCTACTTTAAATCTCAACTTTGAGTTGGCCTAGAGATGCTGAGCGAGTTTGTACGTTGTCTAATTTATAAGCATGGGACTCGTTAACCTTTGGCGACCGCATTCAGTTTTAAAATAAAAACCACTACACAAGAAAAAACCCGTCATTCTTAGCAGCCCTTCTCTCAGCGTCATGAAATGTTTTAATACGAGTGAAAGCTGCTATGGAAGCATAAGGGGCAATAAGATGATTTTATAAGACATGATGGCTATTAAAAAAGACAGACATTCAAGACCAAGACAGTCAGGGTTAGCACATAGTGCCAGATTCAGACACAAATTAAAATCTATTGCATAGGTATTCAGTTGTCATCGCTATCCTTTATGACTAACGATATTTTCATGTTTTGTTTGTCATTTATTGTCATAAATTATTATATGAAGACATACAGTCAAAAAGGAATTTTCTCTGCCTGAGAAAGACGGGATCTGAGCTCTCTTAGCAACAGGCAAAGAACCCGGAGGATGTCATTTTCAAAGACCAACAAATGGGTGATTCCTCTAGAGTATTAAATTAAATTCATGATTCTAAAATTAGATCTCCAAAAGATCTGAGCTTCCATCTGTGTCTGTTCCACTGAATGAAGGACAGATGTCTTGTTTTGTAACATTAGAGACAATGCATGTATGTTATCAGAGTATAGTAAGTTAGCCAGCTAGAAGTGTATATATTGTTGGTGAATATTTTATTCATTTAAACCAACGAGGTATGTAACTAAGGTAGTCCCTGAGTCCAAGTAGATGATGCAGTTGCTTGCTGTTATTGATCTGTGTGAAAGAGAAAAGGTGTGCCGCCTTGTTCCTTTCTAATGGCCGGACTATGTCAGCATATTGGGCCAGGTTTATTCACGTTATGCTTGTGATGTGGAGAACATGGCAAGAGAGCCTCCTGAACTCTGAGGAGTACTCTGTAGAATTCTGTGTGGTCTGTGTCAAAGAGTGCAGGAAGTGTACCTAGGAAAGGACACACTAAACCATCGAGGAATTTTAACAATGGCTTCCGCTCAGCAGGGCGGCAAAATACCCCCACAGAATCAATCAAAATTAACTTCTAGTGAATTTAACAGAGTCACTTATAAAAAGCCCAAATCCAATTATTTCTAAACCTCTCTCTCTTTTTATTACCTTCTCAATTGCCTCTAAAGCCCACCTCTTGAATCTAGGCAGTTAAACCCTCCTGCCTGTTAAAAACCATTATTGTGCTTATACTTTACTGAAACCTTCTGTGGAACTCAGGAAGCAAAAGCTCATTAATTCTTACTTGTTTTCAAAACAAAATGCCTTTAATGTTTTATTTATAAATGAAAACAAATGCTGTATTTCCTATTCTTTAATTTTTTTTAGCTTCGAAACAATCCCAAGCCAATCTTAAAGCCTTCTAGAACACAATGAATATCAATAACAACAATAATAAATGATGATAGCTTGTAATGTGAAATATAGTTCTAACCAGGAAAATAGATCTCTTTTATAGTATCATAATTTTCCATACTACCATCAAGGTTAATATATGCCAGATGGCTTTCTTAGTTTCATTAAGAACTATTAGCACCAAAACTGTTTAAACTAACAGCAATTCATCATCCTAATTGGTTTTTCTAAGAGTTGATGTGAATTATGCAGGGCAAGAATGATATCCTGAGCATCCCTGTGCCTTACGGTCAGAAAATTACACCATTATCTCAAAAGCACGTCTGAGCTGAGTACATGGTCCCGGGGTGAGCGGATGACCTAAACCAGTCTGCCCAGATCCTTGGCATGGTTTAGATAAGTGTTTGGAAGCTGGGCAGAGACATATAGAAACCAAAGTTGTTGAAGTTGAGTCATGGTACAGAGTTTTTCCCTCTCCTCGCCCTGGCTCTCGGCTGGGCTCTCGAGCTGCTCTAATCCTTATGCTTGTTCATACATTCTTCCGGTCTCTGGCTACCCTGAGGTTTCTTTCTGTGGGTCCACACTTCCTCTTTCTTTCCTTGTTAGAGCTAGGATGGCGATCAACTGAAAACAGAAACGCCATAATTTACAGAGTAATTATTAGCCTTAATTTTTGTGTCTCCACCTCTGGACCACCAGAGACAAACATGCATCCACACTTACTGAGACGCGTTATTTTAAAACATCTGCCTACTCTCGGTTTTGAATAGTCTTGGGGTTAAACATGCACCACAGGGAACTCAGTTTCTTTCCTGTGCAGCCTCAAGCAGAGAGAAGCGACAGCGGACCATTGTCAGAAGAATCTCTTTCTTACCTCATCGCCTTTCTCCCCAGGAATTCCAGGGTAGCCCCGTTCTCCTTTGATTCCCTAAAAAATAGCGACTTCAGCTAAATACTGGACCATTTCAACACACACATACATCAGAACAACTGGGATATGTCATTAGCCTAGGCTCTGGGAATAAACCAATGGCAGCATTTGCGAATGACCTTAAAGTAAGCTTCAGAGGAGGAATGCATTTTAAGAATGGGATTCTCTAGTTTTCACATAGCTGAAAATCTCACAGGGGACTTTCTTACCTTCAGCCCCTCTCTGCCGGGGACTCCTGGAGGGCCCCGTGGCCCTACATCGCTCTAGAAGACAGAGGAATAACAGAGCTGCGGAGCGCACTCGGCAGGCGCGCTGTAGCCAGATCACAAGCATGCAGCAAGCTTCTCACCTTCCTGGCTGCAGAGTCATATTTTCCAGGCTCCCCTGTGCCTCCTTCATCCCCTTTGTTGCTCTTCAGCCCAGGGACATTGGGTTGACAGTTGCCGCAGAAGTTCTAGCGAGCATAAAGACAGCTTCACTGAGAGGTTCATAAAACCCGTTTATGAAGCTGAGGTTTGAACTGTTTGAACCCTTGTCAATCTGGCTATTGTGAGGCCATTCTATTCTAAGAGACTCGTCTGTCCAATTTGAAAGGTGACTTTTTTGAGGTAAAAACTTTGATAAACATAATCAGTAATCTTGGTTTACGATACTGGTGAACTTTTACTTAAAAACGAAAACACCACACATACATCTCTGATGCCATTTCAAAGGAAAATCCCATATAAACGATGGGGGCTGGGAATGTAATTCAAGAACACAATCTGAGTTTTAATTTTTTTTTTTTAGCATGCTTGGGAAGGGAAGCCGTATTGAAGTTTGGATTAAGCAGCAAGATTAAATAATATGCTTACCCTTGTATAATATAGTATATCAAACCAATAGCCCAAGTCGTGGAAATACAAGTAGAAAAAAGATGGGGAAGAAAAAATTTTTATTTGAAAGCAGAAAGAGTTGGGAGCCTACCACTGGCTCTGCTAACATTTTCCAGGGGAGGCCTCCTTGGGAAGAACAGGAAGTTGAAGGCCTGGACGTGGCCCAGGGTCAAATCCAAGAGGAGAGAGGAGACCTGAGTGAAGTCATCATTCTACCCCACCGTAACCTTCAGGTGATCTACAGAGGCTCGAGAGACTAAGTGCCTATGCTCCTCAGATAAACCAAAGTCTTGTCACATAGCTAGGGAAAAGGTCTGTGAAAAACTTATTTAGAAACAAAACGTTGGAATAAAAATATGGTCAGGAAAGACGAAGACTAAGGACCAGGAATGGAGGGGAGGGTTGACAGGGCAGGACAGAAGAAGCTTCTCACGTCAATGTCTTCAATAATAAAAAAGTTGGCAAGAGAGACTAAAGCTATTCATAACCATGTAGGCCCAATAACTCTCTGGTTCCCAGATATTTATATGTTCCTTGGAACATGTGATGTCGAGAAGGTTCAGAGACAATTCGCCTCAGGAATGCTGGATTAAATTCTTCAATAGTCCTTTCTAGGGTCCAAATATGCAAAAAGATACCAGAATCATATATATTTTTGATCACACAATTTTACCACCTAGGTCATTCCATGGGACTGTCAAATTGATAGACGAATTTAAAAACACACATAAAACTTTTGAAGCACCACGCAGGGATGGGGAGGTAGAGATTAAGGAAACCAGGAGAGTTTTTACATTTCAAAATGTATGAAAAAGATGAATTAAGCCTATAGACCTATGTATATATTTTATCA
This sequence comes from Pachyuromys duprasi, assembly GCA_028658305.1. Lineage (NCBI taxonomy): Eukaryota > Metazoa > Chordata > Mammalia > Rodentia > Muridae > Pachyuromys > Pachyuromys duprasi. The sequence continues at coordinate 15,672,244 of CM053756.1, read as the reverse complement.
GCATGAAGCAAAAATCTTAGAAAACTGATTTTGGAAAAATTCTCAGATGATGAGATGATTCCACTGATGACTTTAGTAAAATATGAAAAGATGATAGTTATTATAACTCAACAGAAACTTCTTAGATTCATTTGACATTGGTCTCATTTTATTTATTTATTTATTAGATTAAGCAGAATGTTAAATCAAGGGAAACTGCTTTTAATAAAAGTACTTGAAAAAAAGACTATTATTTTACAGAAATGCTTAAGATGCATTAATCAGTAGCCAGTGCACAGCCTGATTCACAGAGGCTGGGAGGGAGGGTTTGGTTTTAGTTCTTCTCAATACTGTAACTTAAGACATCTTAGAAACAGAAAGCTGGTAACACCTTGTTAATGACTCAAGGCACCACGGAACTTAAGTTAGTTGCTTAAGGGTCAGGATTTAACATCGTGTTATTAAGTTGCACTCACAGGTTGATCCCTAAGCCAAATTCTTGAATTTAGATTTTGGGTGGTAACTAGTTTCCCTCCTCTTCTGCTGGCTAACGCTTTTGTGGGGTCACTTGCCGAGCTTTCCTGCCTTCAATCCAACAGTTGCTCTCTTGTGACCTAGCACCTTACTGAGATCATTCTGGGACTAGAAAGGAAGTGCAGTGTATGTGTCAGAGAAGGCTGGCCTGGCAAAACTTTCAGTTCCTCACATCCTGGGGGCCCCTGGAGGCCTGGCTCTCTTTTTTGCAGAGTCCAATCTGTATGCTGTCTGTTCTGTGAGCCATCCCATATCCAGCCAGAGCATTCAGTTCTGGTGAAGTATATAAATCTCTCATCTTTCCAGAATTCAGGTGTCTAACTCCTACACTCTTGCCATTTCTAACATCACTGTGGTTACATTGTCTCAGGGCTGAATACCTTAAGGACATGGACTCCTGTGTCAACCTCACACTTCATTAGCTATGTGTCTGGAAAAATTAAGTAGCTACTTGAGACTTCAAATATCTTCGATGAATGAGAATGGCACACTGAGCTTATAACATTTTGGTAAAGACTAAATGGGAAGAGAGAAATAAGCAAGATTGCTCTTACTGGCATAAAGTTATAACTTAAAAAAATAGAAATAGAACTGCTCTCTGAGACCCTCACAAATATTCTGTCATATAAAGATGTTACTTGTTTTTGGAGTTTCTGATAACCCTTCTAAAGAGTTTCTGTGTTAATATTTACATTCACATATCTTTTCTTAAAATTGTAATTTTCCCCAATTAATAGGTCCACAAGACCATGTCTTTTAGTGGATTCAATGCTACAACTATTTATTCATGTTTATTTGCAAGTCATTAGCACAAATCATTAGAACAAACAAAAGTTGTATAAGTGAAATTACCTGTAAGCATGAGTGGTGCATATGAACATTTACTTTCTGTTCATTCATAGATCGGATATGTAAGAGTGAAATTAAAGGCTACATTTTCATTTGGGTTCACCAATACTTACTAGACTACACAGAGACTACAAACACATAGCCCCACCCACTTTCATATCCCTCATTCTTACTGATAAAATATAGTAAAACATTTAAGACAGAAAATGGTAGCCAAATTGTGTGTCTGTGTATCTCTGTGTGTATTTCTGTTTCTGAGTAGCTAAAGCTGGATTAAAACTTGTATTTCTATGAAAGGCTGGAATTACAGTTTTGTGTCACCATGTTTATCCCAAGGCACTTTATAGAATAGATAATCAGTAGAGATAATTTTTGTTTAACAGTGTAATGGGTGTTAGGGTAATTGTTGGCTTTGGAATTTTATAGCTCATTTTGTGAAATTCTATGATATTAAAAACTCAATCTGTAAGCCTAGCTGCACTGATTTTCATCTTGAATCTGACAAGAGCTGACAGGGTACCAGATACAATTCACAGCAGTGATCCAGGGTGGGTACACGTGGAGGGAGAGAAGGCAGGATCTACTCAGAGCTCTCAATGATGCCATCCCTTTCTGTATTTCTCCTCAGCACTGCCTCCCCTTGTCTCCACATCCACAATGTGAAACCCAGAAATAAAAGAGGGAAGATTGGTATAAATGTTACAAGTGATAGTTAAGACACGTTCATTTTTCTGTCTTAAATATTTTCTAACATTTGAATCTGAATTGTTTGGCTGAGCAGTTAATTCTATCTTTGGTAGAAAGTTCCTTTTTAACCTTTTCTGCATATCAACGTGAGATTTCTTTTATAGCAAAAGAATACCTTCAGCAAGGCACCGATGTCTCCCAAGAGAGGAAGTGCGATCTGTAGTTAAAAAGAGAGAGAGAGAGAAACCAGATCCATGGATATTTGCATGTACGTGAACACAATACAATATGAACATAGAAGTTGACGTATTTTTTTCTTAAAGAGATGTGCCACATGAAATTTGGGGCATGGAGTGTTGGTCTCAACCATCAGACTCACTGGCTTGGCTTTACATTTCACAGCACGAAACTGACAGACACATGGTACTGATGGAATCAGAATATGAGAGAATCTTCTGCTCCTTTACCAAGAGCACACAAGCTCATATGTATCAGTGTCTTTATCATGCACCTGTACCATACAGTTTCATGACACAGGAACCTTCATGCTTTCCCCCATGTTGTAGGTTTTAAGTCACATATGAACATTAAGCATTTGTCAAAAAGAGATCACTCCTTGACCAAGAACATTACCAGGCTACTGAGAAGTACGAAGATGGTAGGCTGAGCCTGCCTTAAAGTTAGCTCTTAACAGCAGTTCAAAACAGACTTCACAGGGACATGTCAGGCACCTGGCGAACATAGGTAGTGTTTGGGCCACAGGTCTTAAAATGTCCTTTCAGAGAGACACACTGTGTTAATCCCGAGTGACAGCTGACAGGATTTGAGCCATGGCATGCACAGGACTCAGTGATGGCACTAAAGAAAGGTGGGATAATGCTGCTGTGTGCAGCTCGTAAAGGCACGAGCATCTTGGGATGTAAGAGGATCTGTGAAAACCCAGCACGAGGCCAGATTTAGGTTTTATTATACAAGACTCCCTTAATACAATGCCATGTGCCACACGGCCTCTCAAAAAATAAGTGTTGGGGATGAGGCTCTTTAAAGGGATTTACTGTCACTCATAGCAAGGTTTAACCTGAAACACAACGATGTAACACACAGTTAGTGTCTTAATGCGTTTTCTGAGATTTTTCAATCCAATTTTCATAATTTAATCAACTCATCCGTTCAGAGGTACTCAGTCAATGGACGTGCACCACATTGGAGGTAGCTTACCTGCAAACTTCCATTTAGAAAATGAAATTCACTTACTCTCTAACGTTAGGAAGAATAGAGATTGCGCCTACCTATTTTATCTCAATTTTCCATGGAACAAAGACATTAAATGCTAAGGCTCAGCCTGGGGCAAAAATTGTACAGCTGAATTATACCCTTAGGAAATAAGTATTCATCACATACACGCACAACCAATAATGCTGATTTAGCTTGAAAATTTTCCCCCTCTACAAAAATAATGGGGATAAACACAATCACCAAGCAGTCACCAAGTGTTGTAATTAGTTCAGATGGCAAAATTTGCTTGGTAGGTTGTTTGGCTTCTGTGTCCATTAAAAATACACACATCAGGCAAAGCCTGTCTACATACCGGGTCACCCGGGGGTCCTGGAAGTCCTGGCTTTCCATCTCTCCCTGGAGCACCCTGAAAAACAGAGGCATCTTACTCAAACCTCCATGAGCTAGAGCAGATTAAAAGGCACGTGGGATGGGAGTTGGGGAAAACGCCCTTACGTCATTCCCTGGCATCCCTGGGGTTCCTGGCAATCCAGGCAGACCACGAGGACCCTAGAAAAACGAGAGATTAAAAGCAAAAATTGCTCAGGACAGACTTGTGAGTAATCTTTGGCAATCAAGGAAACTTAACTTGCTTTGTTGAAGAACTTAGTGAAGCCACCTACCTGAATACCTGGCTCTCCAGCTGGTCCTTGGGAGCCCTGGGTAAAATGAGAGAGAATTACCCAAATTCTAGCAGACTATCCATAAATGCCCTGTCGTTTACCTAGGGGAAGAGCAGGGCTTGACACTTGCATAATCTGAAAGCTCCGAAAATCCTGCACAAGGTTTCTAGAAAGCAGGAGTTAACCAAACAAATATCTGAGTCTAAACATATGAGACTTTGTTCCCACACTCTGGTATTTTTATTTTTCACTCTATTATGCTGCTGCACACTCAGGATTGTGTAAGTAATGTGCCAAAATCCTATCAGATCAGAAACCAACTGCCCATGAGGTTGAGGCTTGGGCCTCCTTTCCTTTCTTCATTGACTCACTTTTCTCTTCCTTTCCCTCTTTCTTCTCTCCCTCTCCCCTCTTTCTCTCTCTCTCTCTCATCTATTTATTTGACAATAGATTTCTCTGTCATACAATACATCGTGACTATAGTCCCCTCCTTCCACTCTTCCTAGCTATGGATCACTTTCTCCCAGGATTCATATCCCGTCCATTTTTTTTTTCAGAAAAGAGCAGGCCTCCAAGAGACAACAACCAAACATGACAAAAAAAAAAAAATACAAAAAAAACAAGGCAAAAGATCAAGCTGACAAGTGAACCCAATAGGAGGAAAAGAGTCCCAAGAGCAGGCAAAAGAGTCAAGACACACCCACTCTCACTGTTTGGAGTCCTCCCAAAACACCAAACTAACAGCTGTAACATACACAGGGGACTCAGCCAGGCCCTCATTTTCCTTGTAAGAAACAGCCCACACCAGCATTCAGTTGCAGGAGAGGTTGACTAACTAATAGTACAGGAGTTACTAGGTTTTTTTTTTAAGCAGTTGGCATCAGTGTCTGCTGGGTTTTCTATCTTATTTCAAAATGTTCATAATAGTCATTATTAAAGTCTTCATTGCCTTTCTATTGTGTTCCTAAGTGGTATTTTCCCCTATGAAACTTGTTAGCTCGTTAATGAGCTCTTGATACAATATTTTATTATCTTTTAAAGGCAGTGTAATGGGCTCCATTATGGCACTTTCATAGACACATTGTTCTAATACACTTCCCTCCTTTGCTGTTCTCTTCTGGCCCATCTTCTTCCTGGTGGTCTCCATCCTCACCATGAGAAACCCCTCTGGCTTTCCCATCAGATGTATTTCATTGCCCTTCTTTTCTCTTCCCAGTCCCTGCTTTTTTATGATCTTTTCTTCCCCTCCATGCTTTTATTTCTATGTATATGACACATACACACAGCTCCACATGTAGAGAAAATATGCACTACTTGAGCTTCTGAGTTTGTCTTATTTTATTTAATAGAATGATTTCCAGTGGAACCCGTTTTCCTGCAAATGTCATGATATCCTTTTCTCTTTATGGGCTGAATAAAATTCCCTTGTGTATACATACCACATTTTCTTTTATCTATTGAGAAACATCCAGGCTGGTTCTATTTCTTAGCTACTGTGAACATTATGTAATAAAGATGAATTTACGAGTCTCTTTGTGGTAAGACCAGCTAGAAGGCTTTGGGTAGATCCCAAGAGTAGTATAGCTGGGTCATGTGGTAGTTCTAATGTTAGCTTTTGAGAGACCTCCTAGTGATTTCTGTAGACAGGGTAGCAGTCTACATTCACATGAGTAGTAGATAAGAGTTATACTTTCCGCATATCATTATCAATATTTGTCATTTGTAACAATGACAGCTTTTTTTTGACTGGGATGAGATGGAGTCTAAAAGCAGGGAAACAAAACCATTTATTTTATTATTTGTAAGTGTGTGTGTGTGTGCGTATGTGTGTGTGTGTGTTGTGAGTTGCCTGATGTGGGTGCTGAGAACTAAACTCACTTCCTCTGGAAGCTCACGCAGTATAAGCTCTTAACTGATGACTCATCTCTCTAGCCCTCCTGAAAGCAGCATTAATTTGTATTTCCTTGATGGATAAGGATTTTATACACTTGAAAAATTGCTTATTGGCTATTGTGTTTCTTCTTTTAAGAACTATTTAATCCATTAGCCCATTGCTGGTTGAAAGCTTTAGAAGATTTTATTTCTTTATTTTGGCATTTAATTCTTGTAGTTTTTTTCTTTTTTACAGATTTTAGGTACCAACATAAAGATGCCATCTTTGCCAGGCCATAGCCTGTCTCTACAGTCTGCTTGTTGTTTCCTTTGCTGTGCCAAAGCTTTTTAGTTTCATATTCTCACAATTCTCAATTTTGAAAATTTTCTATGGTGCTGTAATTCTCTTTGGAAAGTTTTTCCCTATATTCGTCTCTTGAGTTTTTCTGATGTTTCCTCTAGTTGTTTCTGATTTTATGTTAAAATCTTTGATTTATTTTGAATGGTGTTTTTTCTTCAGGATGTGTGATATAGATTTCTTTCTTCTGTGTGTGGTGATATGGTTTTATTAAAGAGGGCATCTTTTAGTCCAGTGAATATTTTTGATACTTTTGTCAGGAATTAGGTAATTTTTTCCAGTCTGCTATTCTTTTTTTATATTTTTTATATTAATTACAGGTTATTTACTTTGTATCCCAGCTGTAGCCTCCTCCCTCATTCCCTTCCAATCCTACTTTCCCTCCCTCACCTCCTCCTCTCTAAGTCCACTGATAGGGAAGGTCCTCTTCCCCTTCCATCTGACCCTAGTTTATCAGGTCTCATCAGGACTGGCTGCAATGTTCTTCTCTGTGGCCTAGCAAGGCTGCTCCTCCCTCGGGAGGGGGCCTCTGATTTCATGTTAGAGACAGTCCCTGTTCCCCTTACTAAGGTAACCCACTTGTATGCTGAGCTGCCATGGGCTCCACCTGAGCAGGGGTTCTAAATTATATCCATGCATGGTCCTAGGTTGGAGAATCAGTCTCAGAAAAGACCCCTGTGCCCAGATATATTTCGTCCTTGTGGTGTTTCCATCCTCTCCAGGTCTTACTAACTCCCCCTCCTTTTTTTATGATTCCCTGTGCTCTGCTGAAGGTTTGGTTATGAGTCTTAGCATCTGCTTTGATACACTCCTAGGTAGAGTCTTTCAGAGACCTTCTATGGTAGGCTCCTGTCCTGTTTCTTGTTTTCTCCTGCTTCCAATGTCCATCCCATTTGTCTTTCTAAGTGAGGATTGATCATCCCGGTGTGCTATTCTATTCCCTTGCTCTACATGTCTGCTTATGTTTATTTGTCATCAGGTGTTATGATATTTCTAGAGCTGCTCTTTCTGCTTGGTATTGTGTTTGCTGTTTGGAGTCTTTTGTGCTTCCGTAAACATTTTAGTGTTGCTTTGTCCAGTTATGTGAAGAATATCATAATTTTGGTGGGGATTACATTGAACTTATGGGTGGGTTTTGACATTCTCAAATAAAGACATTCTCATTGCATTAATTCTACCAGTTTATGGGCAAAAGTGATGTCTTCCCAGTGTCGCCTTCAGCACCTTCATGTATTCACTGACTGTGTTTCTAACCTACTTAGCCAGGCTTAGCCTCAACCTTTCAAAGTCTGATTGAGTGAGATTTTTGTCTTTCTTGTCAAGTTTCTTAATACTATATATAGAGGCTACTACTTTTTAATGCTTATTTTGTATTCTGCTATGTTGCTGAAAATATTTTTCAGCTCGAAGAGTTTTCTGGAAGTGTCTTCAGGGTCTTCTAAGTGTAGGATTAAGTCATGTCTAAACAGGGATGACTTGATTTCTTCTTTTTCTTATTTGTATCTCTTGTCTAACAGCTTCATGTAAGATTTTGCGGACTGCATTAAATAAGAGTGGAGAGATAATGCAACCAGTGAGGTTTCAATAACTTGACTGAATACTACTTACTGTCCTGCCAGGGATTCCTACCCCTGGTGGGCCAGTGTCGCCTGGGGATCCATGGATACCTGGTAGTCCTCTTTCACCCTATGAAACCAAATGTTCTTGTTAATATAAGGCTCAAGATGGATGGCATTTTCAGTTACATTTTCTTAACTATTGATTCTTTTAAAAGTATCTGTGAAATTTATATACCTTTGGCCCACGTGGGCCAGGGGCTCCTGGATTTCCATCTAAACCCTAAAAGGAAAAAAAAAATAAGATGGTTACATTTCTTTTGTTTTTAATTACTTAAAAAAAGAAGTCATAATTCAAAGCCATGATTTATTATACTTCATTTTATTTGAGTAAGGCTCTTATTAAGAGTAGAGGGAAAATTTTAGACAGTTTAGATTTTACGTGATTAGCTCAAACTGTAAGAGATATTATCTGTTAAATTAACCATCTCATCACCAGAATTATCACCATTAATAATTGATGTAAAGGTAGAAAGCGGTTTGGGAAAATGAGGAAATCAAATGACTATATTGGCTTTTGGGTTTTCTGGTGCTATAGTTTCCTTTGTCTGTTTCCTATCACGCAAACTTTCTATGAATGGAAGTCTTTCTACGAACAGAGGTATTTCTATGAATGGTAATCTGTGGTTATATCTTCCCTCTGGAAGGAAAATGTGGCTCATTTATTTTAAGGAAGTAGTCTAAGAAGGCCTATGGTTTGCAACCAGTGTGTGAGGACCAAGAGATCTCTGAGGAATTAGTACATAGAGTCCTGATGCTTTTGAAACATCTCAGATTATGTATAAAATACTGCATGTTTGCAAAATTTCTGCCCCAGAGAACTCTTGGCTTGCACCAAACATTCAAATTGCTTTAGTTTTATTAGCTAGTATAAGATGAATATTTTTTCTTTTCTTTTCTTTTGTGGGATTAAAATCACGCTTGTGTCTTGAAACTGGGTGCCCAGAATTAGCAGAATTAGCTCACAATTCCAGTGAAAGGGCAGTACTTACTGGTTTCCCTTGCAGGCTTTTCCCTGGAGGCCCAGTATCACCCTTTGGACCTGGAAGTCCAGGAGGGCCTAGCCTTCCACCTGGATCTCCCTGTAGAAAACAAGATGAGATTCTTTCTTTTTCTGCTGAAGTTCACCATTGGAAGCTCGGAGACAATAGTTTCTATTGCTTTATGCTGTCATAGACAGTCAGACTTCATCCTTATGTTCACTTCTATACTCAGTCCCTCAAACGCATTTACCACGTTCCTAGCTCACTCTGGATGCTGTCCTTGTTATGGTAAACACATTCGGGTTCTGAAACAAGCTCTGTTACATAAAGTTCAGCAGGACCAGGAAACACGGATTTATGCATAAACACAGACACAAAGGCCATGTCTATTCATGATATGAAGTTCTTTAGATGATCTAAATGCCTTATTATGTCCTGAGGATGATGTAATATTGACATGCATATGACATATCAAGAAACAGGTTGTAAAAGACTAAGAGACTTCTGGGAATCCATAACTTGACCTCAGCCCCAACAATCTTCACATCTAACTTAGCTCATTCTGTCATCTGGAGTTTCTGTGCCTTAACCACGTCTGCAATGATGCATGACACCAGGTGGACCATATTGTAGTTTATATGAAAATCTGTCCCCTTCACTGACAGATCTTGGGGGGCTCAAGCCTTTCTGTCATCTTTTGCTTCTTCAATAACCCGGAGATCCCTGGCTTCTTCTTTCTTTTACTTACTTAATATACAAAAATAAAATCTAAACTGTACCTTTTCTCCTTTAATGCCTTGTTTTCCTGGTATACCATGTTCTCCTGGCAATCCCTAGAAAACGCAAAATTAAAGAAAAAGAACAGTTAGTACATCTCTTAATGGAATAGCTTTCTGCCTTTTTAAAAGAGCTGAATTTTAGCATCTAACTGTAAGGTAATGTTGGTTTGGACCTTAGAGGAAATTTATTTGAAGATATGTGTGGCTTATTGTCTCACGTGACATCAACAGCTATAATTGTTAGTATTCTGAAACAACCTGCTTCTGGGTTACCTAGCAACTTATGATGTCATCTTGTATTGCCCAGCCAGGTGGCCACACCTGGGGGCGTGGCTAGTGGTTACCTGACCTTAAAAAGGACAACTGGATACATGTTCTCTCTCTTACTCTCTCTCTTGCTCTTCTTCGCTCTCTCTCTCTATCAGGCCCCCCCTCTTTCCCCCTCTTCTCTCTCTATCTTTCTCTTCCCCCCATCATGGCCCACTGGCCCTGCTTCCCCTCTCTCCTAACAAACCCCTTTCATAGGAAACCTGTTGTAAGCCTCCTTTTATTTATAACAATAATGGGAAACAAAAAAGAGGAATTGAAATGTTCTACCCAAAACTATTTCTGAAAAGAGGGTAAAATGGTATATTACAGAACAACTAAAAATGTCAAGAATTTTTTTTTTTATGTTTTGCCACAGTGGCTCTTTTCCCTTTGATTTTGTTCTCTTTTTATTTCCTTGGTACTGACAGTTCAGTCTAAGCAGAGTAGTTCATGTTTTAACTTGTATTAGCATCAGTCTCTCTTTTTTATGTTGTCTTTCCAAGAGGCATCTCTGAATTGATCCAGTAATTGGCTTGTAGGAGAATTACAAAAATCTTTCCCCATGGAGTGGACCTTCAAATTAGCAAGCACAGTATGAGGGTTAACCAGGAGCTTCCAGGAGGCTCAGGCAGTGAGCATGAGAGCAGGGAAAAAAGGTCATAGGGCTGCTCCCAACATGGTGGAAAGAGGAGAGATCTCAAGTCTGCCCAACTAGCATCCTAGTCATGGGCAGAGATCACCAAGAGTCATAGCCAGGATCTTGCTCCACTTTGATCTAGTGGTTGATAATTAGCTCTCAGTTCCCATGAGGATGCTAGGAGATTGTCTACAGGGTAGAAATATGAGGAAATTGAAGAAAAATGCTTTCAAACAGCATGAGGGCATGTATATGTGCGAGTGTGTTTGAGAGACAGAAAACTACAGTGTGTTTATTATATAACATGAAAATGAACATTTGAACTCAAATCTTTGCAATTTAGAGATGCTTGCTGTCATTCTTCGTTTTCTTTCCTTTCTTTGGATATTTCTGGTTTCTGCCATTCTGCAGCAGTATTAACTATTGATGGTTGAAGTAACTTGAATTTCAAAGACTGGTGTATTTGGCTTCACTTCAAAGGACTTCCTAGTAGCCTCTGATATTAGACGTGATCAGTTCGGGTAGTTGGGGCGACCCATGCTTTTGGGAAATGTTGCATAATTCAGCTCATGAACTGATATTCTTTAAGGCATATCTTATTCTCAATTTTATTTCAAAATATTGAAGATGTAGACATACAACATCTCCTGGTGGTCCTCTGGGCCCCATGGAACCTGCAGGTCCTTGCTCGCCCTAAAAACAGAAGAAGACGTACACTTTAAATTTTCATAAGCTAGGTTGTATCTGAATGGTGGTGAGATACAATGTGACCTTTATAGGGAAGAGAACTGGACTTTTCGGGATCCCACCTTCTGTGTGTAATGCTGACATGTGCTCAGAGCTTAGCAATATGGTTCTGAGATGTTTCATTAATGGGTCTGATTTATCATCAGGTGATAATGGGGTGCCTGGCCTAATGTGCTGACTGGGAACAATCCACCTGAGTCTCCCCCACACCTCCCCCAACTGCTTTTTCTCGAGGCACTCCTGTAGAATCTCCCCAGGAAGACTCAAGCATCTCAGGGATGCATAATTTTAGTGAAGAGATGGATCCTGAACCCTCTTTCTGCCGGGAATGTGGCACAGGATCATAGATTTAACTGACATTGTTAACTCAATGCTTTCATGGATTGTGAATTTCCCCTGAAAAGGAATTTTAAAACTCTATTGTATACCAAAAGACCTAGCTTTTATGTTTGTAGTAAACGCAGCTGAGGCCGGGGGAAGGGGGGTAGGGGGGGAGGAGTGGGGGGTGGAGAGGGTGGAAAGGGGTGTGGGTGGCATCACCATGGAAACAAGATACAATCTCTAAGAATATCTGTAATGAAAATGAGTGGCATAACAAAGCCATTTTGAATACACGGTGGTTGTAACTCCCAAATTATCTCCCAAGAGTGGTTTCTGACACACCTTTATACATGAAAGTACGTACCTTTAGCCCTGGGCTTCCTAATAGACCAGGGGGACCAGATTCTCCAGGTTCCCCCTAAATGCACGAGTGGAAAGGAAAGTTAAATGTTACTATTATTTTTATCATCTCAATAAGGCTGCAACTGTGACTGAAAAATGTCAGATTACCTTTATTCCCTGTGGTCCTAATAGGCCCGGCTCTCCCTGTAAATAAAACAGTTACCATATGGTTCATTCCTGAATCCAGATGGGGTCAGAAGAGAGCGGGCTCCCACAAGTTGTCCTGGGACCATCATACACATACCCAGGCCATGCACTTAATATGGCACATGCACCCCTCCCAAATAAACATAAAACAAAAATATAAATAAAGCCAGTAAAACCCAAATCAGATGTTAAAGTGTTATCACACCATAGCACTTACAAAGGTTTAAAAACAAGTACAATTTTTCAGGAAACTTACAAATCTATCAGTTGCCAAACAACAAACTGTAAAGTGAAATCAATGAAATAGAAAACCCATGATGGTGATAAATGCCCACTTACTCTATCACCCTTTTCACCTTTTGTTAAAGGTTCCCCCTAGGAAAAAATGGGTAGAAACCAGAATCAATTATAAACGCTCGGAAATCAACTCTACCAGGGGCATGTGAGAATTAATTTACAGATTCCTTCATATTCCCAAATGAGCACGGAGTTAATCATTTTAATACTATTTAGAGGCTCCCAACAGCAGTCAGATTGAAACGATGCCCAAGGCTAAAACTTCTTATTGTGAAACGAATACGAATACATAAACATTCATCTGCAAGAGTAGGGAAATGGGTATGGGTAACTGTTAAAAGGCAGGCATAAACTTGAATTTCCCACCTAGGGTAACTGTGAAAATAACACACAAAAGCATTATTTCAAGAATGCTCTTTAAAGTATCAGTTGAACTCTGATCAAAATGACATGAAGGGGTTAATTAACGGGTCAACAATAGTACAAGTTGACGAAACTGACGGCAGTTGCTCTTGGAGTTAGGAATGAAGGTCTCCCAGAAAGACAAATTGAAGGATAATGTCCACAAGCTGGTGTTTTCTCTCTCTCTTTCTCCCTTTCTCTCTCTCTCTCTCTCTATCTCTCTCTCTCTCACTCTCACACACACAAACATACTGAGACACAGAAAATAATTTCTTCAAGATTATAAAACCTGGGCAGCCTGATTTTAAGGTCAGTCTTTCCTGCGTGTCTGCTTTGATATTAAAATCATACATATTTATTATTTGAATTGAGTAAATAGATGATAATATAAAAACTATAAACTTTAAAAAGTTCTTTCACATATGAAAAATCAAGGAAAATATAAGAGCCATCATGGCGGGACCTTATTTTGGGACTGCTAGTCTCTTGAATATCTCACTCCTGAGAAACAAGTGTTTACTGGATGCCCGTCTTTGCTTTTTTTCATGTCCTATGTGCCAGACATGATGGCCTCTGGGTCACCTTCCCCTACGTTTCATAGCTCCTTAGTAATTTTGTTGGAACTGGATCTAATTCTGGCAATGACATGAGCTGCCTTCAAGCGAGAGGCGGTGAGATTTTTCAGTCTTATTTCCTCTTCATGGTGACTGAGAACATTACTTGTACCTAGGGATTAGGCTACAGGATTCGAGTAGGCTTGGTGACTGAGTTTGGAGGGGCACACACGCACACCTCTTTCGAGTGAACCAAGCTCCCCTATAGTACAAGTGGGGGCTAACTTTCCTCGGCTAAGGCGCATATCTGTTTCTTGGTATGACCACACAAATCGTTATCTGCCTAACACGATTTCATCTTTTATTATGAGTTAACTTTTACATGTTAGATCAGGACCGTGTTTATATTGCTTTTTAGATCTTCATTCTAAAATTATGAGTGTAACTATTAAGGTTGGCGGCATGGGTGGTGGGCTGCATTGCTTTCGCCTCTGCTTCCTCCTACTTAAGTCAGAACGGTCTTGTCAGAGCCAAGAAATCTACATTCAGTTGTCCACTCCCTGGGGATTAATCCACACCAGTGCTTTAACATGGAGCTGTATTCTCAGGTCCCTCATTTTATTTTTTTAGTATTAAGATAAGATTTAATTAAGTTGCCCAATTTGCGCTTGAACTCACTGTGTATCTCAGGATAGCACTGAACTTGTGATTCTCCTGCCTCAACCCCCTGAATAGCTGGGATAATGGTCAACACTCCACAGCCTGGCAGAAAATCTACATTGACTGGTATAGTTGTAGTTAAGCACGGCTTCCTCTGTAGCCTCACCTCTCCTCAATATTACCTGGGGTAGCCATTTGATGTTTTAGAGCCCCCTCCTCTTTCTTATTGATAAAATTATGGATTCCAACTAGATCCTTTTGTACGCATATTTTATAGCTCAGATATGCTTGCACATGGCATCATATGCTGCACGTTCTCAATGCCCAATAGTGGGAGCAGGTGGATATTTTGATGTTGCCGTTCAAGACAGGGGTTCAAAATTTTATTTTGGATGGTGACTACTCTTCCTATGAGATGCCTGGATGTTACACAAAGTATAGTTACAGATCCTGTTCTTGAATCAAAATGTTGAAAAAAAAAAAAAACCAAAGAACTAATTGTTCTGCCTGATAATGTAAAATTTGTGGGAAGAGAAGAAGGCAAGCAAAAATGCCTAGAGGAATCAGGAGCTGTAGTGACTTACAGGTGGTTGTGAGCCACTACATGGGTGCTGGGAACTGAAGCCAGGTCCTTTGAAAGAGCAGCAGCCTGTATTTTGAACCACTGAGCCAAATCTCCAACCCAAGAAGTTTCCGTGTACCGAATAAAAAAGACAGGGCTAAGATTGTCTGCCCGTGAACATAGAAGGCAGGAGGCAAAGCCAGGGGGGATCCCTTAAGAAGAGAAAGGCCTATCACCTCCAGGAAGATTGCATTACTCCAACACTCCTCAGTGGTGCAGGAGCAAAGGCGCTAGTATCGCGGGCTTCCAGGCTCCACCCGGAAGTCTTGAGCTAGAATTCCAGGCTTGAGTCCATGCTCACGTCAAGAGCACAGCCGACGTTGACAGGAAGCTCTTCTCTGCTTTGTGTTTTACCTGCCACATCCTCCGTGGTTCAACGAGAAACTTAAAATTGCGGTGGGTATTACTGGGTAGGGACACAGCGGAGAGCCAAAGGAGTGACGCACAGGAGCGGGCGAGCAGTGAGGAAAGTCATGTAATAGTTTCCAGACCCTTTGAAATCCTTAGCTGGAGGACACAGCTACAGACTGTTAGGAAGGCCTGGACAGGACACTGAGGAGAAGTGACCAGAAGGTCAATAACCAGGGTCCATAGGCACAGCGGTGATTTTAAAGCTGCCAGAGACAATTGCTAGTGCTATTGAAGATGTCTAAGTGAAACTGAAGCAGAGATGAATTTCGGCTGGGTAGCACTGAATGCTGTTCCTATTGCTTTTGTGTGCCATGCAGGCATTTTACCAACCTCTTCATTCCTCATCCCCCAGTAAACCCGTATCCCCAACTCACTCTGGAACATAGGTGGGCACAATTTTAAAAGATCACTTAATAAAAATGATGAGATATATGCTGATCCTGATTTTTGCACAAGAATGAAGACCTGAATTTGATTCACAGAACTCATGTCAAAGCAGGGCAATGACAATACAGCCTTGTCATCCCAAGGCTGAGAGGCAGGGATGTCAGGATTCCTGGAGGTTGTGGGATAGCCAAGCTTGCCAAATTGTTGAGCTTTAGGTTCAAGAGCAGGAGCACACACACACACACACACACACACACACACAATTTTAAAGGTCTCTTTGTGTAGGTTTTTGCAATCTCTTCAGTGGCCCTATTTGAATATAAATGATGTGATAGCGTTTTTCTTTTCTTTTCTTTTTTCCCACCCAAAGAAAAGTTTTCAAAGAAACCAGTCACAGCAATATTGAAGGTGGCTTGTGAAAGTCTCTTCAATCTCACAAAAAAACGGAAAGGAAAATAATTTCAGAGGTGTACTGAGAGCAGTTGTTTGAGTAGAGAGAGAAGCATTTTCAATTTTAAAGATAAATTTGTACCAGTCTTGATATATTGATTGTGTGTTTTTGTTTTGTCTTCATTTTTGATACAGCATTTAGTCATATCCAGGCAACTTAACAATTTAAAGCCTGGGATTTGGATCTAGCCTAAGCTATGTATAGAACGGGCTAATTCATAGGACTTTTTATATGCGTTAAGTGATTTAATATATAGAATGCTTGGTGCCTGGCATGGTGTGTACTTGGCTTAAAGCATCTGATGTGCAATTCTGTTCGGATATTAGAATTAAAGGACCATGAAATTGGGGCTGGTTTGGGAAAATATTTTTAATCCTTCATCTACTTTTTCCTTTCTTCTTCTGCCCTCAAAGCTAGAATACTTACAGGTTCTCCTTTTTGTCCTTTAGGGCCAACAGACCCCGGAAACCCTGGAAGACCAGTGTCACCCCGCCAAAGAAAAGCAGAAGAGAGATGCTATGTGGGTGAAGAGAGATGCTCTCTTCACTCACAAAATGCCCCCTGGGTTCAGGGCCCTGGTGAAGCTCTGAACCTAGTGAAGCTGTCTGCCTGATAACGTGTCTCTGTACTCCTTCATGCCTCAAGCCTTCCAGAAATCCATAACATTTCATTAGGACATTTAAAATTAATGTGGAACAATGTTAATTACTTTTCAAGGACAGGACATGTGGAGGAGAAAAGAATTCTAGCTTTTTTTTTTTTTTTGTATACCAAAAGCATTATTTATTTATTTTTGCATTTAAATGACACAACAGTCTGCTCTTGTTTTCTTTTGAGGACTTATTTCCTTTTTTTAGGTGTGTGTGTTTTGGGTGAGTGGGGGAGTTCAGCGATCATAGAAAAATGGAGAGTGGCAGCTGTCCTCAGCCTTTCTCTTGTGCATAGAGGGCTGGTGGTGGGCAGAGAAGGCATTCTTGCTGATCTGGTGACAGTTTGGAAATGTCTAAGATGTGTCGCTCAAAATGTTGAAGAGGGATTTGTATGTGACATAGAAAGAGTATTTTCAGAAAATGCAGTTTTCTCAAGAGAGCATCCTTGTAGACAGGAATTACATCACTGACCACACATCAGAGCTGCAGCCAAGGACTTCTTTTTACCATTTATCAGGATCCCTGAACAGCCATTTGATTCTTTCTTTTTCTTTTTTCTCTTTCTTTCTGTTTTTTTTTTGTTTGTTTGTTTTGTTTTGTTTTGTTTGAGACAGGGTTTCTCTGTGTAGCCTTGACTGTCCTGAACTCACTTTGTAGACCAGGCTGACTTCAAACTCACAGAGATCTGCCTACCTCTGCCACCCTGAGTGCTGGGATTACAGGAGAGTGGCCCCACACCCAGAAGCCATTTGATTCTTAAATTAAACATAGCCCTGAATGACATGAAGTTTTGACAAATTTTCCTCCAACCTCAAGTGAATTCTTGTAAAAAATGTTTACTATTATACTTATAGGTACACATTTTTCTTTTTAAAATTAAGTAATTAATTAATTGCAATTTATTCAGTTTGTAGCCCAGCTGTAGTTCTCTCCCTCATCCCCTCTCAATCCCACTCTCCGTCCCTCTTCTCCTCCCATGCCCCTCCCTCAGTCCACTGACAGAGGAGGTCCTCCTCCCCTTCCATCTGACCCTAGCCTATCAGGTCTCATCAGGACTGGTTGCATTGTCTTCCTCTGTGGCCTGGTAATGCTGCATGCCCCAGGGGAAGGTGATCAAAAAGCCAGCCACTGAGTTTATGTCAGAGACAGTCCCTGCTCCCCTAGTAAAGGGAACACACTTGGAGACTGAGCTGCCATGGACTACATGCTGGAGAGGATGTGGAATAAGGTGAATCCTCTTCCATTGTTGGTGGGAATGTAAACTTGTACAACCACTTTGGAAATCAACTGGGCACTTTCTCAGAAAATTAGGAATAGTACTACCTCAAGATCCAACTGTACCACTCCTAAGCATATATCCAAAATATGCTCAAGTACACAACAAGGACATTTGCTCAACCATGTTCATAACAGCTTTACTTGTAATAGCCAGAATCTGGAAACAACCCAGATGTCCTTCAACTGAGGAATGGATACAGAAATTGTGGTACATTTACACAATGGAATACTCTTCAGCAATTAAAAACAAGGAAATCATGAAATTTGCAGGCAAATGGTGGGAACTAGAAAAGATCATTCTGAGAGAGGTATCTCAGAAGCAGAAAGATCCACATGGTATATACTCATACTCACTTATAATTAGATATTAGACATATAATATAAGATAAACATACTAAAATCTGTACTTAAAGAAGCTAATCAAGAAGGAGGACCCTAGGGAAGTTGCTCAGTCTTCATTCAGAAAGGCAAATGGGATAGACATTAGAAGAGGGAGAAGACAGGGAACAGGACAGGAGCCTACCACAGAGGACCTCTGAAAGACTCTGATAGCGGTATTGAAGCAGATCTGAGACTCATAGCCAAACTTTGGGCAGAGTGCTGGGAATCTTATGAAACAAGGGGGAGAAAGAAAGATCTGGAGGGGACAGGAGCTCTACCAGGAGACCAACAGAGCCAAAACATCAGGGCCTAGGGGTCTTTGCAGAGACCAATACTCCAACCAAGGACCATGCATGGAGATAACCTAAACAACTACTCATATCTTTCTTAATTTTCTAACTTTTAAAGATATAAAAAATAGAATATGTCAAACCTTTTGATGTTAAATATTCAAAATGAAAGAAAAAATTTTAAAAACATGGGGAAGAAATTCTTCACATTTTGCTTTGTACACTTATCCCAGTGTGAAGGACTCTCTTGAATTCATTAATTAACTTTCATCCGTATTTTCTATGTTACTTCTATATATAGAGAGTCATAAATGACACATTATTTTGAACATGTAGAATTAATTCCATAGAAATTCAACTCATATTCAACTTTCTTCTCTCAGTATTTTTTGTAATACTTGTCATTTGACCTGTGTGACCTTGTCCATTCTTAGAAACTTCTGGTCAGCACTCTAATTGACCGAGGCACAGAGGGTTACCCCAGCACCACTGACCTGCATTGGAGTGACCTATAGATTTAGTCTGTTACAAGCAAGGCTTCAGTGAATGTTTTTAGTGTGAGGACTGACTACGTGTTTGTAAGAGAAAGTTCAAATGACAGTCCATCAAAGTATTGAAGCCCTAAAGATTTTGGTTTATTTACCTATTTCTATCAAAACTCACAGTTTTGGCATATCTTTGTAATAGGTAGCCATGACCATTTTTTGTATTAACTATCTTTCTTGAGTTTTCAATATAATCTTGATTTTATTAAAAATGTTAAGCCTCGCACTCATGCTTCAAAGCTTTAGCCAGTAATGTGAAAGTCCTGTATGAGAAAACCACATGAATTAAACAGTCAGTTCACACCTAGCTCAGTTGCACAAGGAACAGCTCAACACACTTTTAGACAGTCAATATAGACTGAAGGATATGTATAGTTTATAGCAGTTTGTGCAGTTTGTTCATCTGTAGACTGGTTTCACCTTTTTTTGTAATGTCCCTATACGATCTATACATTCCTAGCCTTTTCTTTACATTTCTTTGAATTTTAAGCTTAAAATTAATAAATTCTTTGAACTAATAGTTACAAAATTTAGAGTATGCTAGTTATGTTTCTTTAAATGTTTATTTAATGTGTGTGTGTACCATATGTATGCAGGTACCCAAGAAGGCTAGAAGAGGATTTGAGATGTTTTGGAGTTAGAGTTATAGAAAGTTGTGAGCTGCCCCTTGTGGGTACTGGAAACCAACCCTGAATCCTTAGTAAGAGCAGTAAGTGTTCTTAACTGCTGAGCCATCTTTCTAAAAGCCCTGACTTATGTTTTGATCCTAGCAAAATACGTCTTGTATATTCCCAGCTGTACTTTAGCACATTGGAGGCAGTGTTTTTTTTTTTTCTAAAGATAGTAACTTGTGTTCAATGTAGGAAGATAGAGAAGGCAGCACATACTTAAGGCACCAACGTATAGCTGGTTTCTAAAGCTTAAAGTGACCATTATGTCATCCATCACGTTTGTGCTCATAAACCCAATAATATACCTGACAATTAGACTCATTTAATTTAACAGATGTAGAAAGCAAGTGAAGGGGATGGAAATCACTTATAAACACACATCTGTTTATGGGTGGAAGAATGAAGACCCATGGGGAATAAGATGCTATGAGGGCAAGTGTTTGGACTGATGTAGGCAGAGTGCCAGTGAAGTACCTCAGAGGATCCGAACAAAGCCTATGGACTGCAACCCCTGGATGAACTCGGCCTTGTTAACTCTAGGACCCCATCTTGAACATGATATTATGCAAATGTTCATGTCTGATATTAGACACATATGGGCTCTTATTCATATTTACAATGCATTAGAGTGATTTTATAGAAAGACAGTGATGAATTTTCTCAGTATCAGCAGGCCATCTTTCAGCCTTGTGATTTTGGTGCTGTTTAGGTCTTGTTCTATTGAGCCTCTCTCTTGTTTCCCTAACATGAGCAGAAGTCTTTGTTCTTGCCACTTTGTATCATAGTTCCTATAGTAGCCATTCTCATCAACCAATGTGCAAACACACAGGACTCAACCAAATCATTTCAGACCCAGGACAGTGAAGTCATCGATTCTACGGTGGAAATGTGTTCATGTGGCTGCCATGATGTCCATTGTCATTGATATTAACACCAAGCTGGATTCCCTCCATGATTCGCCTGTCTTAGTATTCTCAACACCGGATGTGCCTGTTACTCCCATCTGCACATCTTAGGGCAGTGTGCACTCACACTGTTGCTGCTGGGTGATGCGGGCTTCCAAATGATAGGCTCTTTTCGGTACTTCTAATTTGCTGGTGAGTGTATTGAGAAGTGGCATATTATAGAGCAGTGATCAATCATCATGTGTTTAAAGTCTACTGTTAGTTTAATCTTATGTTTTACAATCCAGTCCAAGTCTTCTCCCTTCAGAAGTATGGTGAGGCAAAGGAGAACAAGACAAGGCACTAAGGATGGTAACAGCTCATAGCAAACACAAGCTAAATGCGAGCTCAGGAGCAGAAGGTACAAAGCAAACAAGGAAGAAAAAGATGAGTGTTTATTGAGAGCCTAATTTGCACTGAAAATTGTGCCTGCAAGTAAGTTCACCTCATTAGATTTTACTCCTCCCTTCAACTCTCCCAGTAGGTGAATATGCCCACTTAACATATGAGAACCTGATGTGTAGGGTAAGGAGGTGGCTTCCCAAGGCGACAGGACAGTTAATACCATAGCCCATGTTTGATTCCAAAGCTAATGCACTCTGGAGGTCTCAATGGTTCCCCAACCCCAATGGCATGTCAGAATCAGCCCACACATTCTTAAGTAACAGAGTTCAGCCTCCCTCTAATCGAAGTCACTATGCACGGGGCTTCCCCTCTCCTGGTGCTTCTAAGCACAGGCAGGGTTTCGAATCCTGGTCACACTACAAGCACGAGAAGAGACTCACTGAGGGGTCTCTTCACAGTGCTTTTCAAGTTTCAAAAGCCAAGGGATTGATCCAGAATAGAGAGGAAGTGGATATGTGTATGTGTTTGGGGGGGGGTGGATTTCTTTCTTCCCACAGGGGCTACACTTAGGCTTTCTGTGTTGACTTGATGCATGCTCCTTCATTAATGATAATTTTCAAACGACCCTTCCATAGGTACGTTGATATCAGGCACAGCATCAAGTTCCTTGTAGTCTTTTCTAGACAAATCATTTATTTGGGAAGGAAGACAGATACACCATTGGCTTTTTCTAACTCCACTTAAGATTCTGAAGCAATTAGAAATGATTCCAAGCAGTAGGACTGGTCCCTGGAGTCTGAAATACACCTGTCTTACAGAATCAAATTTCTCATCAGCAAAGGTCTTAAGAATTTCTAAATGACATATGTTTGCTATCAAAGAGGGCAACACAGAAGCCAGCTGTTTTGTTCCAAGAAATGAATCATCATTTAAATGCTTTAGCAGGCTCATATCCCCTTCTCCACTCAGCTGTCCTGTGTGACAAGCTGTAGGGGCCACCCCCCACAGCTTGCACATGTCCAATAGCAAGTACTTAAAATGCAATGCATTTGTAAGGATGGAGTATGCCTTTATGAACTGCTGGTTCATGGGAAATAGTGTTGTTCAAAACCCAAGACGCAGGAGTGACTTGGATTGCTATAGAATCATTTTAAAATCATTTTGCAGAAAGTGGAAGTTTTATTTATGTATTCTGCAGAATTTTCTTTTTGAATGGCTAGTCTATAAGGAACTCACTGCCCCTGCTGAGGCGATCTTTTGGAGATATTTTCTGGTGAGAGATACACAATCTTTTGAATAGATTGGCTGTGCTGATTTATAAAGCACAGAAGTCATATTTCTCGGACTTGTGTCGCATTCTCATGCCCTCAATCAAGAGAGCTTTTACTGGGTGGATGAATGAAAGTAGCTCTCATAGACTATCTGCCTCTAGAGTATTTTCAAACCTCCGTATCCCCGTCTGTAGATTCAATGTGGATTTTGTTTAGTTTCTAATTTTTTCTTCTGACCATGCTGCATTCACTGTGTTCACATTCACAGTCCAAGGTCATCACAGTTTTACAATCAATCTGGAATGGAGTGATATTTTCTGTAGAAAAGTTAATCTACCAACTTCACAACTAATAAAACTAGGCTTCCAAGTGAGGACGATGGAAATGCAGGGGAAGCATGTTGGTGTCTTAACTTGAAAACTGTTTTTTTCAAATAATTGCTTGGCTAGATGACTACTGGGCATGATAAAATCTCACCAAAACAAAACAAAATGCTCCCACAACAGCTTCTGTTTTAAGAACAGAAAACCATAGGCATTTTGCCATTTGGGTCTTCCTTCATATGGTTTTGGCTTCGTATGGATTCCCTTCATATGGATTTCTGACCATTCTTTTGTTGTTGTTTTAATTAATTAATTGATTAATTAATTAATTAATTAAAGATTTCACAGCCCTACTGCAGTTCCCACCCTAACACCCCCCCCCCACTCCGCAATTTCTCTTCAGAAAAGGGCAGAACTCCCCTGGATGTCAACCAACCACGGCAAATCAAGTTGCAGTAAGGCTAGACTGCTTTCTTTCCTATTAAGGCTGGATGAGGCAACCCAGTAGAAGGAAAGGGACCCCAAAGCAGGCGACGGAGTTAGAGATAGCTGCCGCTGTAAGGAGCCCCACAAGAAGATCAAGCCAAACAATTGTAACATAGGTGCAGGGGTCCTAGGTCAGGCCTACATAGGCTTCCTGGTCGATCGCCTGGTCTCTGTGAGCCCCTGTAAACTCAGGTTAGTTGATTCTCTGGGTTTTCATGTGATGTCTTTTACTCCTCTGGCTCCTTCAATCCTTCTTTTATAATGTTTGTATAAATCTTTCGCCATTTCCTGACCATTCTTTTTTTTTTAATGAAACATTAAGAATTATTCTTTTCTTTTTAAATTATTTTTTTATTAATTATAGTTTATTCACTTTGCATCCCAGGTGTAACCCCCTCCCTCATCTCCTCCCCTGCCCTTTCCCAAGTCGACTCACAGGGGAGGTCCTCCTCCCCTTCCATCTGATCCTAGTTTATCAGGTCTCATCAGGACTGGCTGCTATGTCCCTGTGGGGGGAGGGAGTGGTCAAAGAGCCCGCCACTGAGTTCATGTCAGAGACAGTCCCTGTTCCCCTTATTATGGAACCCACTTGGACACTCAGCTGCCATGGGCTGCATCTGAGCAGGGGTTCTAGGTTATCTCCATGAATGGTCCTTGGGTGGAGTATCAGTCTCAGAAAAGACCCCTGTGTCTAGATTTTTTAGTTTTGTTGCTCTGGAGCTCCTGTCCTCTCCAGGTCTTCCTATCTCCCCCTTCTTTTATAATATTCCCTGCACTCTCCCAAAGTTTGGCTATGAGTCTCAGCATCTGCTTTGATACGCTGCAGGGTAAAGTCTTTCAGAGGCCCTCTGTGGTAGGCTCCTGTCCTGTTCCCTGTTTTCTCCTTCCTCTGTCCATCACATTTGCCTTTCGGAATGAGGATTGAGTATCTTACCCAGGGTCCTCCTTCTTGCTTAGCTTCTTTAGGTATACAGATTTTAGTATGGTTATCCTATATTATAGGTCCAATATCCACTTACAAGTGAGTATATACACGGTGTTTCTCTTGACATTCCTCTGTCCCTTGAAGCTCACCCCTGCTCACCCAGGGGCAGCATCCAGCTGCTGGTCAGCAGGCAAGTAAGGCTCCTGGGCACAGTGACTTCTGCACCTCAGAGGTGAAAGTACTTAATCACTTTGAACCACAACCATCACCACAACACAATAGCATTACCTTTTCTCCTTTGGAGCCACCAGCGCCATGCTCACCAGTTCCCTGGGTAAAAACAACAACCAAGAAGCACGATTGTTTTTAATGGATTCAGTCTTGAAAATTTAGCTAGTAAAATTTAACATTTTGAGGATTCTGGGACAGTTTGGCACACATTTTTTGTCCTTCTCATTTCATTTCTGTCAATGTAATTAATATTTAATCCTGGTAGATACCAGTTATACCTCTCCAACATTTGAGAACCCCCCACCCCCTTTTTGTGATCTCTCCAGAAGAGACATCTCAATTCCATGAGCAGGTGACTTCCTTCTCCATTTGTGTGCCCGCCAACCTTATTTTCACTTTTTCTCCTGCTCTTTCTACTCTCAGATACCTCTTGCCTTAGTTTGACCCTGCCGACCTTGGGCATCTTGACTGTGCCTGTCATTGTACAGAAAAAGTAAATACAAATTGCTTAGAAGCACTTCAGCTACTGAGTCCTCTGTGTGTTGAGAGAGACCGTTATTAAAGACCGGAAGAGAGCAGGCAGATTCTCATCAAATTTCCACAAATTTGGTCCAGAAATTCCATGAATAAAACCCTCACCCTCTAAGCTGTGTGGAACCTACAGCCACACACTTCCAAACTGTAGTCTGGTGATCCTGGGATTCAGTCTAGGACCAAACTTTAATCAATCAGGACTCCCCTCATCTGCACGGTGCAGATTGCAGAACTGAAAATGTCACATGTTTGCGGCTCATGCTAGCCTCCCAGGCATGAGTACTGAGCAGTTCCAACTGCTCCAATTCCTGTGGAAGAAATTACATGCTACAAAACTACAGGCACAGTAGGTTACCCTAACGGGACCACGACTTCTCCAAAGTAGAATCCCTGAATATCGCTGACATGTCTGCTGGGGGCTCTTCTGTTACATGTCATCCTGGCTGCTCTTATTATGGTTGACGAAATAAATAAATAAATAAATAAATAAATAAATAAATAAATATATATATATAAATATAATGTTATCTAGCTTAGTGTAAATTTGTCTTGCCCTGTGAAACCCACAACCCTGTCCTCATTGCTGTTAGGTGAAACTGGCTAACTTTGTAAGCTGTAGCTAGAGTTGACCAATTTCTTTAAACATTTCTTCTTGCCTTGGCCAGCCTACCTGTTCTATCTTCTGCAAACACAACACAAAACACTGTTATAACCCAGGGATCTGCTTCTCATTCTTGGACAACTTTAAAAAAAATCAAAATGGCCTTAATGTTTCCACCAGCTCATTGATGTAATATAAACTTGTGGACAGGCTTCCTTTTGACTCTAGCTTCCAGGTTCTTAGCGTAGACACTGTAGGAAGCTTGTGCTTTCATGTTTTGAAGAATACCCATGGTACTAGCTTCAATGTGCACTTGAGCTGCCCTTGCCTCTCTCCGGGATCCCTTTTCGATTTTTTTCATCTACCTCTGTCTCAGGCTTCTCTTTTCCTCTCCCTGTCTAACTGCAGGAGGTTGCTCTTTCTTAAGACTTGGTCCAGGCTCTGCTCAAATGACTCAGTACTCCCTCCAGGGTACCCTTCTCTAGCTCCATGGTCTAGGCATTGTTTAAATGAGCACAAGTTAATATGCTTGTCATGTCCCGTCCTATCTCAGCTTTAGACTTATGTATCTAATTCTAGAAGCAATTCATACCCAACAAATTAAAAGATGAAATGAGAACACACGCATGCATACATATGAGAGGAAAAGACAGAGGCGTGACAAGAACCTCAACCTGGGTTAATCCGGAAGCAGGAGAATGGCTCTCTTCACAATGTATTCTGGAGGTTTTTTTGTGAGTAATAATTCTATTTTACAATCGAGAAAAGAATTAATATAGGAAATCTATATCTTATCCTGCTTGTCTACAGAAGCCATCCCTTTCAATCTGGTATTGTCTTAGTCTCCCATTTCCTCTTCCCCGCCTTTCTTTGAGGTGGACCTCCTGTGGCCTAAGATGGCTTTAAATGTATTATGTAGCCAGGCCTGGCCTCAAACCCCTGATTCTCCTGTGTTTACCTCATCAGTGCTGGGATTACAGGCCCAGGCTGCCATGTCTGCCTTTGCCATCTTTTTTCTTATCCAGGATTTTCAGTTGGCCACCTAGTCTAGCCTCTTTAGCATACACAGAAATGAACTTCAGAGAGTTCTCGAAAACACTAGTCATTTTGGCATGGTGCCAGTCACTGTGCCTAAATCATCAGCATGACCCCCTAGCTGAGGCCTTTGCTTGGGTATTTTTAGGGATGCTGGAATTTGCTTTGGTGTAAGACACGGTTTATACATGGTCTTTGTATTTTGATGCTCCAGGTGCTTGGAGCATAGACTATGGAGTATCTCTGGTGAGGGTATATCCCAGTGTGTGCCAGCAGGTTCCAGGGCACCATAGCTGAGGTAGTTTGGACACAACATTTCCTCTGTAGCCACAAGTCATATTGTTCTAACAGTATTCCCAAATCTTGATTTTCTAATGGCTTTCATTCAGAAAACCAAGAAGGCCATCAGAATATGATATATTTGTTTTTACTCAGCAACCAGGCTAGGAGATCCAGTTAGTCCCCTGGTCTAGGAGCTCCTGGTGCTATTCTCTACTCTTGGGTTAATAATACAACTGTCTTAAACTTGAACTTCAATAGCATTTACTCATTGACATATAATATTCCCTTCCCTCCTTTATCCAAGCTAACAGCAACAGACAATAAACCAGCTTTACAGGAATAATAGGACAGAAGTCTCTAGACCTGTAATTCCACTTTAGATGCTATTGTAATTTTTTTAGGGGGGTGACTTAGGACCTTGGTGCCATTTTGAGTGTTCTTTGAAAGTCTTCCAAATAAATTTAACAGTCAAATAATTTTTGTCTGTCCATATTAAAAGTTTCTGAGATACAATGTTAACAGTCATGGTGTGTGGCTTGCCAATTTGCCTGCTCAGCTGAAGAATTCTGGGTGTGAGCAGTGTCCCTTTGTTCTAACAAGGGAAAATGGTACGAAGAACTTTGGAACCATTCTCAGGCTATTCTGATTCTTTTGAAGAGAGAATTTTTGGTTAGAACACTCTGCATAGACATGAATGGGTTAGGTCAAGGGGGGGATAGCTTTTCGTTTTCTTTTTTTTTGCTTTTTCTTTGTTTTATTTTCATTTATTAATTATTATTTTTTGTAGCTACCAATGAGCAAACAGTTATCAAGTTCCTGTGTTCAAATTAAGGAAAAAAAAAACAAGGACACAAACTCCCTGCTAGAACTTGGGAGTCATCATCCCCACTCAAGCCCATGCTTTTAGAAATATGCTAGATTATCCTAGGCATGGGAAAATAGAAGTTATTATTCCTTGAGGACCGTGATTGTGAACCTGTTTCACACATTTACACATAGAGAAGCCCTACTCCCAGGATCTCACAATGTGAATTTGACAACATGGTGGCAGATACAACTAGTTCCATGATGAAGATATCATTACCTTAGTATGACCATGCCCTTATAAATAAAGAGAGTGAGAGAGAGGCATCCATGCAAGAAGGATGTCATGAGGTGTGGATAGAGATCCATCAGAAGCTAGGAAAGGGACATGTAACATCCTCATCGCTAGAGCTGTCAGTGGGATGAGCCCTGCCATCAACTTCATTCTAACCACTCTATAGAGCTGATAGATAGTAATTGTGTGTAGCTTAGGCTGCTCCATTTGTGATACCACATGAATTAACCTTCAGAAAGCTCAAATGCGACATAGGGCCAACAGGGCTCAAACTCCAACTTCTCAGCTACATTCAAAGAAACATTTTTTTTGGTCCACAAAAGGGATGGGATCACACAGGTAATATTTTCGTTTTCTCTACAGTCAAACCACATTATGAAAGTTAGTGCCTGAATCCACAATAGTCCCTTAACCCAGTGGATCCTGGCCATGAAGAAAAGAGGGGAAACTGAACATTTAATCTTGACAGTCAATTTAATGAGATTTGGAATTGCCATGGAAAGTATTTCTGGGAATGCCTGTGTGTGGGTAATCTAAAGGTTAGTAGGGGTGGGAGGACCCACTCTGAGTGTGGGCGGTACCATTGCACAGGGCTGTGGTTCTGGACTGAATAAAAATAAGAAGGCAAGTGAGCCCAGCATTCGTCTCTCGCTGCTCCTCAGAGGCTGCCCTGTGAGCCGCTGCCTCAAGCTGTTACTGCTAAGGCTACCTGTCTTGCTTGATTGCACCCTCAAACTGTGATCCCCGATAAAGCCTTTCTTTCCCTAAATCGCTCTTCTCAGGTATTTTGCTGCGGAAACAGAACAAGTAGCTAACTCAGAAAATTGGGGTTTAAAGTTTAGATTTTAAATCTTTAGGGCCCCAGAAGGGTTGCTATTCCGAGGAAGCCTTTGCTTTTTGCATCCTCGTTGGATTTAATTCTGTGTTTGAGAAGACGTTCAATGTCTGGTTTTGGACAAGCGTTTTCTGTCCTCTCTAGTCTGTGAACATGAGTGTGGAGCTATACTTTGATACATGGAAGGGAAGTAGATCATTTTGCCATAATTTGCTTTGGATAAACTGTTTGGAAAAGCGGACACTGGAATGGGTAGCTGGGAGGCATCGCATCAGTCTTCAATGGCTCAGACAGGGGCTAATGGTAGAGCAAGACGGTCGACCCGTGTATTTTCAATGTAGACCGTTAAAAACATGTCAAACATACATTCCACCAGTGCTCACTCTCCATAGACAGCACTTTACATCCATGTAGGGCGCTCGTTACTTTAAAAACTGGTGGAGCCTATCCAATTTTTACTAACATTTCCAGAGGTGTAGACAATGAACAGTTTGGCTGGGCAGAGAGCAGGATTTCCTTCGGGGGAGGGAACAGTACTCAGCGTTGATGCTGCTCTGCAATCAGCCCAACAGGATGGAAGCAGCTGCCTGAAAATTACTTCTGGGCTAGAGAGGGAAATTTGTTCCCTTTCAAATCTTTGCATCCTTACGTGATCACATGAGAACACATGTGATCTTAATGACTGCGTCCTCCAGTGAGTCGCTCTCATTTCCCTCTGTTCTTATTTTTCTCTTCTATTTTTGATTTGTGTTGTGAACGGAGAGGTTCCTTATGCCCGCGTTTCTCCTCTGGGTGATACAGGCAACGTGTAGTAGACTAGATCAATTCTGCTCGAGGACCAAAACGCAAGTGCAGACTGCCGGGATGAGGGATGAACCATCCAGTCTCTTAGTTTGGAGCAGGGAGGGGCCGTGTGTGAGGAGCGTGCTTCTCATCCTCCCGTGGGTAGCTGGCTCAGCAGAATCCTGGCTGTGCCAGAGAGTGCGCTGAGGTCCAGGGCTCGGCGCAGCCGTCCCATAAATCAATGCCAATTTAAAAGGGAAGATTGTTTTAACCTTGGAGTGTCACTTTATATGTCTCAATACATGGTCTATTATTTAATCCCAGCTCCTCCCCCACTGGGCTCATTTGTTATAGCCAGACCATCAGGAATGCAACAAACTGCAAAATGCAACAACCTTAACTATCCAAAGCCAGATGAGGGTGGCAGGGAGAGTGCCAAGAGAAAAATGCATCTTGCTCATCACAGCACATTCGGCCCTTTGCTTTGTGAAGAAGAGATGGCCGCAGGACAAAAATATCATTCAGTGTGTGTCCTGGAGTGGGTTTCCTTATGGATCCTTATGGAACCTCAGTGTAGGAGTCCCATGCACTCTCATAAGGAAACGAAATGAATCGTTTGGTATGCTACCTTCTATCAGCTACTATAGATTTAAACACTTCTGAGTCAAAACGGTTCTATTGTATTATTTAGGAGAGAAACAAGCCGTGGTTTTCTCTCTTCACCCTATTCTCTTCTAGCTACAAAGCCACATTCGGAGCACATGTAAACTAACTGAGGCTCAGTTCTGTAATAGCGATGGAAGTAACTGCCAATCTTTTAGGAGAGACAGTGGGTAAATCCCAGGTACTAGGGCACAACTTGCAAAACTCCCCTCTCAGCTACTGAGCTCAGTTCTCATTACAGCAAGTACAACCTTAAAGTCTAAAAATTAACATTTTCCGCTTCTGGCTCTAAAATACAAAGGTTCCATATATTTTCATTTAAGGAAAAACTGACTCTTTGGTAAGAAAAAAAAATACATACAGAAGTAGTGTTGGGAGACCTGTAAAGATACAAGCCTTAAAAGTTTTGCAAGGGTTAGCAAATATCTAAGTAGCTGAGTAGCAACTTGGTATAGTTTGTACTGATGGTGAGAGTAATATAGTACACTACTTAAACTTTTCCAGCTGACTTGTGACATCAGACCCAACTTATTCTCATTACTTTGAAGCTTTTATTGTAAGTCCTAGTTTTATAACAGTGCATGTCATTACAAATGTCCTTACACTGATTCACTTTAGATCCAATTCCAGCTTACCTTTTAAAAACTTGCCAACTTCTAATGTTTTAAAAAAGCTAGTAGCAATTTATTTAAGCTAGTTATAAAGAATCAGAACATATTGTAACCGCCTTAACACAGAACTCCCTGAACAACCGAAACAAATGAAAAGATTCAAGACAGGATGTGATTTTAAATTTGTCAAGAGCAACAAAGAGTCTATATGCTTGATTTTAAACTTACCAATTAAAGATTAGCTAGGCCAGTACATTAAGTTTAATTTGATGAACAAAGGTTGTGATTTTAAATCAAACATTTTGTCTTAGAAAGCAATAATGATGGGTTTTTGAGCACCAGCTATTTTAAGACTTCGGTTAGGGTCTGTGGTTAAGAGCATTTGCTGCCCTTGTAGAGAACTCAGGTTCAATTCCCAGACACCATACTGTGTGACTCACAACCACTGGTTACTGAAACTGGTTACAAGGTGTGTGACACCTTCTTTTGGCTCTGTGGGAACCAGGCAAGCCTCTCTCTCTCTTGCTCTCTCTCTCGCTCTCTCTCTCTCTCTCTCACACACACAAATACACACAAGAAAAATAAATAAATCCTAAAAAAAAGGTCTTGATTTGGAACACAGGTTCTTGGAATGTGTGAACAAAGATGCAATATTGGTTACAGAAATTTACAGAAAACAATGCAGAGACAAGAGGGGCCTGTGCCTAACCTTTTCTGTCGTGCAAAGTCTCAATGGTGATCTGACAGGCACTGAAAGCCCCAGTAGCTGCCACTGTGGGCAATGAAGGACAAAATGACCCAGGATCAGACCCATATGTTGTTCTTGCATATTGAACCGTCAGCGACTTCATCCCTGTCTTTGAGTCCTGTGTAGTCAGTTACCAACACCATTCCTAGGTATAAGCAGGAGCTAGTGTTGCCATTCAGATATTTCTGTGGTGGAACTTTTTATCCCAGCTGAGGTGAAGAAGATAGCAAGGAAATTGCAAGCTGTTCCCATCCAGAGCTTCAGATAACGCATCATTTCTTTTGGCCCTTTATTATCACACTTTGAACTACCACTCTAAAATTTACAGAACTAAACCTTTGTTTTATAATATGTCCAGGAATTTTTTAAAATTTAAGCTTGAAAACATAGTGTTCCGAATGGGAATATGCTTCGAGCATATGTGATCTCATCTCAAGGCCTGAGACATTAGGAATTAATAATGCTCTCTTCTTTCTAAAACTGGAAGGACATAAAATCTCTATGTACACATGCTGTGGGAATAAAGAAGCCATACCTTGTTGAAATAGTCACCAAAAGTCTGTTGTGGTCCTTGTAACCCAGGAGGTCCCTGAGTGAGAAAGCAAAGACAAAAACATTTTTCAAAACAATGTGTGCTATAAATAATATACAGGGTCTGTTTTGTCAAATATTGTAATGAATGTCAACATATGATGGACATCAACATATAATCAGCTTCCTAAAGCTTTTGTTTTCCTAGGTTCTTTTTTACATGAACCTAAAGGACAGTCTTAAACACAAACAGGAAACACTTACTAACCTGACCACCATCAAGTTCTTTATTAGAAGGGATTCCACCTACAAGACTATTCCAGGGAGGACATTGTAGTTTCGGCTTATTTTCTGTGCTCCTCACAGGACATAATGAGTATACCGTAGTAATGTATGCTACCTCATATTGTTAACATAAAATACAGGGAAGTACTTTTTTCTATTGTTTTACTCATAAGTTAATTGTTTATAATGGGATGCATATGGATTTTTAGACCAGGAAAAAGTCTGTAAAATCTCACTTTAAACATTTTAATATGGGTCATTTTTTTTACTGTCCTAGCATTGTGCTCAGCTTGAGCTGGGTGGAAAATAAGAGGTAAGGAGAATTGTTCTCTAAGATTTTCAGGGGTTACATTTCTGGGTTAGAACCAAAAGAAACACAAAATTCAGCATTATTTTATGAGGAAGCCTAAGCCCAAGTTAGGTTCAGCCATCTCAGACAGATTATATACACTTCATCTAGACCTCAAAAGCTGGCGGGGAGAAAATATTAAGGAGGCAAAGTTCCCAGTGTTTTATCCAAGAAGATAATTTCATGATTCAACAAATTAAGGAGCTCCATTACACAAAGATTATTTTCAAAAAGAGAACTTAAGTATTGGAATGTGAAGAAAAAGTTTTAAGGAACAATTGCTAGTTACATTCCAATTCAGGTAACATCTTAGGAGTGTGGACATACTTAATGCTGGCTAACATTTACACCAGGTGTTTCCTATGGGTGGCTTGTGAATGAAGAGTATTTTAATATGAAATTTTGGCATTGTGCCAAGTAACTTAAAGAACTTGAGGATGGGGTGATAAATGCCTGGGAGCAAGTCCGTGCAATTCTTGAGAAAAATAATGGGGTCAGCAAATAATGGAGCAAGCTGTCATCAGAAAGACAACCAATGCTGTTATCTTGCTGAAATAAATAATAAAAAAGAGCTAACATCAGAAATAATTCTCTGACATTATGTATTTTTCCATCATCCAGCTTTGTGTAAAATATTCCCGTCTCATTAGATGAAATAATGGAGAAAGCAATCATTGAAAGGGGAGTGGTTGTAGACTTTCTAGTCAAGAATGTGTAAGTTAATGACGTCTTCTTGAAACCCAGGGTACAAACAATTCCATACACATTGATCTTTCTGCAAACATCCATGAAGCAAGCAGAAATTATGGGCACCGTGGTAGCACTATGGAGTTGAAGCACTAGGGAGGTTAGAAGCCAAGTGTTCAGCGTGTGCGTTCATGATAAGACCATATACATGCAAAAACTGTGATAAACGAATTAGTTTATTTTCATGTGCCTTCTTCCTAGTATGAGCATTAGTTATGATGACTTCTAAGTATGGTAGAACAATTAGAAATATGGTTTTTTGAATAGAGCCTAAGAATCAGTTATAAATTTATATAGTGCTAATTGTGTGTTGTTTATTATAGCAGAATTCTGTATGGATTAACCTACTAAAATCCCCACAACTGTGAACGTTTATGAACCAGAGATAAATAAAGAAGGTTAGAATTGTTAATCAGCCCACACTCAAATCACTGTCATCTGGGAAGGCAAAAATTGAAGAAGATTGAGTTCCAAGTCATCTTCGAACTATTTTTTATCTTCTCTCCCCCCATTTCATTTTTTAATTAAAATTTTATTTTTACTTTAATTACATTTTATTTGCTTTGTAGCCCCCTCCCTCACTCCCTCACAATCCCACCCTCCCTCTCTCATCTCCTCCCATGCCCCTCTCCAAGTCAGATCTCATCAGGACTGGCTGCAATGCTCTCCTCTGTGGCCTGGCAAGGCTGCTCCTCTTTCAGGGAGGGTGGTGGTCAAAGAGCTGGCCACTGTGTTCATGTCAGAGACAGTCCTTGTTCCCCTTACTAGGGAAACCTACTTGGACACTGATCTGCCATGGGCTCCACCTGAGCAGGGTTCCTAGGTTATATCCATGGATAGACCTTGGTTGGAGTATCAGTCTCAGAAAATACCCCTGTGGCCAGATATTTTGGTTCTGTTGCTGTCCTTGTGGAGTTCCTGTCCTCTCCAAGCCTTACTAACTCCCCCTTCTTTCATATGATTCCCTGCTCTCTGCCCAAAGTTTGGTTATGAGTCTCAGCATCTGCCTTGATACCCTGCAGGGTAAAGTCTTTCAGAGGCCTTCTGTGGTAGGCTCCTGTCCTGTTTCTTGTTTTCTCCTTCTTCCAATGTCCATCCCATTTGTCCTTCCAAGTGAGGATTGATCATCTTACCTAGAGTCCCCTTCTTGTTTAGCTTCTTTAGGTGTACAGATTTTAGTATGTTTATCCTGTTTTATAGGTCTAGTATCCACTTATAAGTGAGTATACACTATGAGTGTCTTTCTGATTCTGGGACACCTCACTCAGTATGATCTTTTCTAGATCCCACCATTTGCCTGCAAATTTCATGATTTCCTTGTTTTTAATTGCAAAGTAGTATTCCATTGTGTAAATGTACTACAATTTCTGTATCCATTCCCCCCATTTCAATTGATGTATATTCATTGTACATAGTGCTCTTTCACACAGACAGTTTCTTTCAAGTATATCATGAACTTTGACCATATTCATCGTCCAGTACCTCCCCTCCCTCATTCTGTCTCCTTTTCTGGTCTCATTCTTCTGCCATCTGTGTTCATCAAGTGTGTGTGTGTGTGTGTTTGTGTGGTGTAAGTTTCTCCACAAAATCTAGAATCCAAAAATGAATGAAATCATGTGATATTTGTTTTTCTGATTTTGACTTATTTTGCTTGAAATGGTAATTTCAATTTGCATTCATTTCCCACTGAATAACCCAATTTAATTCTTCATGATTGAATAAAAACTCCATTGTACACATGGACAAATTTTATTTCCTTCTTTTTCTACTGATAGACATTAAGGAAGACTTCACAACTTGGCTGTTTTGAATAGTGTTGATAAAACATGATATGTAAAAGTTTTTCTGTGACATGTTAGCACAATATTTTTGAGGTATATTTTCATAAATAGTACAGCTGGATTATGAGACAGATAGACTTTTGTCTTGAGGAACCTCTAGACTAATTTCCATAGTGGCTGGACTAATTTACACCCCAACTAGTAGTGTATGGAACTTCCCTTCTTCATTTCTAGAATTTACTGTCACTTATTTTCTTAATTGTGGCCATTCTAATTGGAATAAGGCAGAATCTAAACATAGTTCTGATTTTCATTTCCTTGTTGATCAAGGATGTTGAACTTATGGGCAAACTTGTGCTTCATCTTTTGGGAACTGATTGCTCATTTCATCAGTTCGTTTATTGATTGGGTTGTTTGGGTGTTTTTTGTTTTTTGTTTTTCTTTTTGGTGTTTAGTTTCTTGAGTTCTTTTTTCTCTCATTCAATAGCTGCCCCTTCTGTCTTTTCACTGTTTCCTTTGAAGCATCAAAGCTTTAGATTTTATACATTCCCCTTGGTGGTACCACGTATTAGAATGTTTATATCTCAATGTATTTTTCTCCTTAAACATTTTAGGGCTTTGGGTTTATTTGGAATTAGATACATTGGGATTTTTGTACAGGTTGTGAGTGATTCAGAGTCATCTCTAGTTTCATTCTTCTACATGTATATCCAGTTTCTCCAACACCATTTGTTGAAGAGATTGTCAACCCTCCAAAGTATGTTTTGGTCATATGTGCCCAAAATTAAGTGGCTACAGCTATATATTCCATGGATCTATATATCTTGTTTTTTTTTCTTTGTTTTTTGCTAATGCCATTTCAATTTTCCTTTTTTTAATTGAAAATAAATTTTATGCTCTTACCATATATTCTGATTATGGTTCCCCTCCCTCATCTCCTCTCCCAAGTCCTTCCCACCTTCCCACCATTCTATATCCATATCTCCTTTCCTTCTTTAGAAAACAAACATGGGGAAATCCCCCACAGAATAAAACCAACCAACCAAATAGACAACAACAACAAAACAAAGAAAAAACAGGAGAAACATAATATACACATACAAAACAAAACCCATAAAACCGCCCAATCGGAAACCATACTACACAACAAAAGTCCAGAAAGGCAAATAAAATGGCCCAAACAAAGGAATATGAGACAGAAAAAAATCTTCAAAAAATGCTGCTGGGTTCATTTTGTGAAGACATCAGCCACATCACAGCTACTCTCGGTTTTAGCATAAATATATACAGTCTCAAGGTTTTACATCAAATGTATGGACATCAGCAGAAAGGAAAATCAGACCATACTGGTGGAATTATCTTGAAAATGCTGATATTCTTATATTTGTAATTGACAGTGCAGACAGAAGAAAGATTTGAAGAGACGGGTCAGGGACTGACAAAATTACTGGAGGAAGAAATGCTAAGATGTATGTATGCCCGCTCATCTTTGCTGAGAAGCAGGATCAGCTCACAGCAGGCCCGGCCTCTGAAAAGGCAGAAGGACTGAACCTACACAGCCTCCTGGGATGAGTGTCATAGATCCAGCCCTGCTCAGCTCTCAGGCCCTCCAGGACGACATGAACAGGGTCGGCAAAAATGTCAATACAAATAAGAAATAAAATCTAGTCAAATTGAGAAGCAGTAGCTATGAGGGTTGAATTTGGCCCTGAGAAAGACAGGCTTGCTGCTTCCTGATCAAATGCTTTTCTGTCTCACAGCTGTGTGAAGAGTGGAGCCAGATGTTTAAAGAGAACCCCCATTCCAGCAGTAGATTTTTAACTCATCTCCGAGATTCAGTATCATTTTGCAAACAAAGGAATTGCTATCTCCTCCCGGGGGTGGGGGTAAGAAAGAATCTGTGGAAGCGAAACCTTTGTTTCGTGGAGACAGTCAATACTGGCAGCTGAAAATTGAACTGTGACTATCACTATCAGTAAGGCAAAGTCTTTGGGAAGTGTTTTGTCAGGGTCAACACACCAGAGGCTAAAGCCGCGTTTCCTAGCAGGCAGCCTAACTTGGCAAGTCTAACTAACGAGTCCTTGATTAAATTTATTCCTAGGTATTTTATTTTCCTTGAGGCTGTTGTGATTCTGCCTGTTTTTCTGATTTTTTTTCTCAATATGCTTGTTCTCATTATATAAACAAGTGGTTCATTTTGTATGTTAACTTTGGATCCTACTCCTTTGATGGAATGTGATTATCAGTTTCAAAGAGCTTTCCAAAGTCTGTAGGGCCTTTCACTATATAGCCCACATCATACGCAAATAGAATTTTATGACCTCGTCCTTTACTATTCATGGCCTTTATTTCTTTTGTCTTATTGTTTTAAAACTTCCACAGCTATAGAGAATACAGAGCAAGAAGTGATGCTTATATTAACTGCCATGATATTGCCCTAGAGAATGTAAGATGCTGATGGCTGTCATGGTTTACTCACTATACAACAAAACTTGCAGTCAGCACTTCTCATAAACCAGCGCTGTGCTGGCAGGATGGAAGGACATAAATAATTTGCTTTTAAATATGACCTGTTGTGGGCATTCCCGGCAAGGGACCATTGGGGCTCACAGTTAGGTGGAGGGTGCATGGCCTGATTTTGGAAACACCAACAACCAATGGGAGGCTCAGAGATGATGTGGCGGAACCTGATTGGTTGCCCAAAGCTATATAATGTGATCTCTTCCAGGAATAAACCAGTCTACATCCACCAACATCCGCTAGCTTTCAGATTGCGCTTACCCAACTCCTGGAGGGTGTCTGTGCCTCTCACCCCTCGGCCTGGACCCCTGCCCTCACCCATGGGCTGGACCTATTTGTTTATTTTTATCATTACAAGTTCTTGAGAGTTAATTGTTTCTTGCATCTCAGGTCTACCTTCACACATTCTTTCAATCCATGATGTTAAAGAGTACACCTGCACATTTCAGAACACACTTGTACTCAAAACGCATCCTAGTGCATGCTGGGTGAAAAAATGGACAAACAATACAAGATATGCATGTTTGTGAGGGGAGGGTCTTCAAAGTAACCCTGGAAAGCAGGAGAAAAACCAGCAGTAGAGCAAACAGGGCAGTGCCAACAGAAGAGCAAACATTACAAGATGGTGACATGAAAGTTTAGGAGAGAATTGATTATGCCTCTTTGTAAATGGTTATCTGCCCACTGAATACAGCTGTAAATCATAGACACAGAATATATTATGGATCTAGAATCCTGATCTTATTGAACTTTTACCCTTGGGAGTACAGAGGGAAAACGTAAGTGGCTCAGTGTGGCTGCTCACTCTAAATCAGTCCTAATTCACTGTAAAGTGCCACAAGCCAGTAGAAGAGTGTGAACAATTACTCAGATACCCAAAAGATCAACACATCCACAAAAGGGACTTCCATATTTTCACATATTCTTGTCACAAAAATGTCAAATCTACGACATAGTGTTCCAAGTGGGTTTGATCCGAAGTGTTAAGTTCTACTACTTAATCAGTGGATAGGCATTTATGGTGATTTTTTTCCTCCTAACTTCTTAGTCAGTAGAATACTTTGGGTACCATAAATTCAAGGATTAGTGTA
The DNA here is from genome assembly GCA_028658305.1 of Pachyuromys duprasi. Classification (NCBI taxonomy): domain Eukaryota; kingdom Metazoa; phylum Chordata; class Mammalia; order Rodentia; family Muridae; genus Pachyuromys; species Pachyuromys duprasi. The sequence goes on along the minus strand of CM053756.1, from coordinate 15,633,507 downwards.
ATAGAGATTTATTGCTTACAGTCTACTGGTGCAGCAATAATTTAAATAAGCTCTTTCAGACAGCTGAAGAAGCCGACTGAGTCTGCAAGCAAACCCTGGCACTGGGCTGGGAAGCGTGTGTGGACACCGACTTCAGCTAGTGTAGAAATGACTCACCGGACGATTCTGAAACATGAAAAAAAAAAAGAAAAGAAAAGAAAAACAACTTCAAGTGAAGCAGAGGATGATAGCCATGGATACACTCCAAGTATGTGCATACCAAGAGTACTTCAATGTGTGGATAGAAAAACACTGTAGACCTTGAGGTCTTAGAATTGGAAGGAATTCCTGTTTTGAGTTTAGTGAGTGCTCCAAGTCCTACAGAATATCAATCAATTCTGAGAAAGGAGAAGTTAAAAATACATGGTGACAGGTCTCCTGGCAACATGAGCTCCAGGGCATTTGAGAGGTCATTTTCTCCTAAAGCCTTGTGTCTAAGAACCAATTGAGAAGACAGAGAGAAAAGCCATATTCAGTGAAAAGGAGGGATGAGTCACAGAGGTCGTGGCACAGTTGGTTAATCTACTTAGGAGTTCTAGCTAAGCTGAATATAGTTTTGTTTAGAGAGAATATCAGAGTATCTTGCCTACGACAGTGACCAACAACATGACTGCAGTTGAACTGCAGTTGAGTCATGGCTATAAAGTGTCTGCTTTTCATTGTTATTGGTTTTGTGTGTGTGTGTGTGTCTTAGATCCCTTACTTCGATTGTACCAAAAGATACAAGACATTAGAGTTGTCTAATGAGAGCAGCACACAGTTGAACAGCAGCTTTTAATGGCTAGTGTGACACACCTGCGTGGAGCTCAACTGTACTGATGTGTACTGACTTGACCAGTCTATAAAATTAAGGCTACTGAGGTTGCAAAGAACCATGCCTGGCTGATAAAGGGAATTAAAGCTGTAGTCAATCCAAGAATTAAAGCTGTCTTCAATCATACCCTAGCAATAATTTTAGTAGCATTTAATGGGTCTTTGGCTGGAGTTTCAGGCTAAATCCTTGCTGGATATGAAAAGTAGAAATGCCGTGATGCCATATGAGATACATAGTATGAAGTGAAGAACTGTGTTAATAGTTAAATACTTAAACAGAAGAAAATCTACTTACATCCTCTTGGTAGGTTTCAGTTTGGGCGGGCGGCACATTCTTGATGTTTACAGGGTGAGTTCACTGATAAAGTTCATACTTTTTAGTGGCTTAGCCACACTCTCACTTTTCAGGCCGCTCACCTAGTATGCAAAGGTCAAGGGACTATACTTTTGCGAGTCACCCTCCCCTACTATTTTTTGTCCTGAAGTTTGTCAGCTTGTGTCCTAGTTTAGCCTATTCTAAAAACTGAGTTAAGACTTCCATGATTCTTCAGCTTCTGCTCATCCGTTGGTCCTCATGTCCGAAGCATTCCCATCCATGTTAAAAGCCACTCTTTCCTGCCTTATCAACTTGCTGACTGAACATCCCCAAGCTGGCTCGGTGCCATGTGTCTCAATGTACCATAGCTTTTCAATTCAGTCCTATTAGTATAAGGAGGTCCTCCCAAGGCTCATAAAAAGTATTTGAGGTTACACAACTATCTCTGGCCTAGAGGATTTCCAGGTATCTTCAGTAATGGCTTTTGAAAGATCAGAAACTTGTGTGAAGAAATTCATGCTAAAAATACTTTTTGAAATATAGTAAAATTAGCTCTACTTTAAGACCAAATACAAAAACCAGGCATGGTGGTGCTCACCTGTATTCCCAGCGCTGGGGAGGCAAAGGTAGGTGGATCTCTGTGATTTCGAGGCTAGCCTGATCTACAAAGCGAGTCCAGAACAGCTAAGGCTATACAAAGAAACCCTATCTTGAAAAAAAAACAAAAACGAAACAAAATGGAACAAAAAAACCCCAACCAAACAAAACAAATAGAAAGCTTTCCATTGGTCAGTTATTTGGGTTCATATCCAATGATCTTATCCACCGTTCACTTAGCTAGTTGAGAAAGGCAGAAGTGGTAATTATTTTTCCCTTGATATTTAAAATTTTCACGAGGAAGTCAAAGATCTCAGCTGTGGGGAATGGCGACAGAAAAGCTAATGTTGAAATGGAGTTTTTTCTCAAATGTTTCCACTTATGACGCATTGTGCAAAATAGCACAGGGGTACGTGTGTGAATGTACAGCTGTCGTCTGCTAGGATGAAAACTCCTCGAGCTCAGAACCTTAATCTATAAGATACCCTAGCACCAGTTACAGTATAGAGAAGCTTCCTGCCCCATGCCTTTCACTCCCAGGACCAGATATTGTCTGAATTTGATAAATCACTGCTTTTTATAGCAAAATGTTGACGGGAAAAGCCGAGTTCTTGCTTGTTCATTTTGGCTTCACTCACACCCAGTTACGAAAAGAGCAAAGGGCTTGCTGTTCCTGGGTTTGCAGAAGACAGGTCCCCAGATTTAGATTAATCTGAGAACGTGGCAAGCCAATTGGAAGCAAAGCTGTAGGGAGCCTGGTTAAGTAGGAAAGAGTCCATGGGTGGGAGTTTGACTAGAATTACAACATCTGAAATTGTACTATAACTCTGAGGGAAAAAAATCAATAAGGCTCTTTAGATGACGGAAACTACTTGAGAAAGCATTGTTTCGCATTTTAGGGAACACCGATCCTTGTGGGCTGAAGGGATGGTACAGTGGTTAAGGGCACCTGCCGCTCTTCCAGAGGACCCGGGTGGATCCTCAGCACAGGAATGGTGGGTTTTCACAGCCCTCCGGTTCCAGGGATCCAACCCCCTCCTCTGACCTCTGCAGGCACCAGGCATACACACAGTGCACATACATGCACGTAGTCCCTCAAAAATACACAAAATTAAATAAATGTAAAATGAAACATCAATCCTTTCCATTTGTCTTAATATTTTCTCTCAACGGACTTTTACAGGGTCTCTTGATATTTAATTGGGTAAATTAAATGGTTGTAACTTTAAAACAGATCATTTTATTGAGCCCACATCTACTGCAAATTAGAGTGAGGGAGGGTACTCCGACATTGGCTTTCTCTCCTACGCTTTGCATGTGTGTGCAAACACAAACACACACAAACAACTACAAGCTCATGTGGAAGCACACCTGTATACATGCCATTACGAAACAAAACAAAACAAAATGAAACAACAACAGCAACAAAAAACACCAAAAAATAAACCCCAGAAGCTCAAATATCAAGACAGGATTTCTGGAACCCGAAGCCTCCTTGATTCTCCATCTTTGATATTCTTGTGGGACACCTTGGGAATGTCACCAGATATTTCATATTAAGTCATATTTGAGGGCTGGTTGGAAGAGTGCCATTTTATTCACACGTTCTACCTACTCTCTGGTTTAGTCGACAGCCCCACAAAGAATCCTTATTTAGCTGGTATGAGGTTTTCCTACCACCTCAGATGAAAATATTCTAGGATGGTGAGATTCCTTTCTTTTTGATGTATTAGTGCTCTGCCTGTACGTACACCTGCCTGTCAGAAGATCTCTTTATAGAAGATCATGAACCACCAGCTGGTTGCTGGGATTTGAACTCAGAACTTCTGGAAGAGAAACCAATGTTCGTAGCCACTGAGCCATTTCATCAGCTCCAGATGATGTGATACCAAAGATTCGTATTTTACAGTTCATGGTAATTCTACAAGCACCTGTACGTTTATATTTTCGAGGATTGCGGAGCCGTATGGCTGCAAAGCAGTAATCTACTCTGAGCCCATGCCAGCTCTGTGGAGTGGGTGTTTTTACATTTCCCCCTTGGCAGATGGGAAAACCAACTGTATCCCCCTCCATACTACATAAGGAAACAATGACAGAATCAGCATGAAAGGCATTCCATTTTAATACACTCTGGGTAGTGTATAAACAATAGATTGTTTTCCCCATAATTCTAGAGGCTGGGGAGCTGACCATTAAAGTTCTGGCCTGTGGTCTGATGAGGACCTCTTTATTGTACCCTCACTTGGATGAAGGCAAAAGGCCAAGATAGCTAGCTAGCCACATGCTGGGAAAGCTTCACTTACAAATTGCCTTAATCCTGTTAATAAGGTCAAAGGCTAACAGATTTAGATTAAACTAAGAACCTGAAAGCAAAGCGATGATGAAGTTTTGGTTTTTATCGTCTCTCCAAGTGACCACCTTTTAATACAGGAAATGTAGGTTGCTGAAAGGACACATTAAAGCCAAAACATAGGCATATTTAATATTACATAAACTATTTCAACAACCCAATGAGAGTCCTTGTTTTATATGTAGCATAGGATTAAATAACTTACTGGGTGCAGCCAGGGAGAAGAATTAGGTTTCAATCCAGGCCCTGTCTGGGCCCACAGCCTTAATCTTTTAACTCTTGTTCTTAAGCTAGTAGAAGAATAAAATCCCAACCATCTTTTAAAGCCAGTTAAAAATATCCAGATGGGGTCATCCTGTTGTAAAAGATGACAAGATCCTTCAATCTGCTGTAGTATCAGTCACGGCCATGCAGGGCCAGGCCTGAAATCTGCTGCAGCCTTTCAAAGACTTCAATGAGAAGAAGAGACAGAGAGAAAATCAGAGTAGATTCAGAGAGTAAGTGAAGAGAAAGAAACAACAGGGAGACAGTGAAATCGCTGAGGACTTAGACTGGCAAGACAAGACAAGGGAGCAAGAAAAAGCAGCAGTGAAGGAAAACAAAGTGAGTCTGGACCTCGGTAGGCAGCTAATAGAGCTTGTGAATCTTGACAGCAACAAGGGGTGGGAAGTCTCAGCACTTAATGCCATAGCAAGAAAAGAGGAGAAATAACAGTTTGCAAAGGAGGTAGAAGATGGACTCCGTAACCAAATGAGCAACATCACCTGGGGAGAATTTTGATACTCTCAGACTCCTGTGAGCACGGAACCGCAGAGAAGATTAGTTGTGAAGTTGTCACACAGAGAAAAAGAAATACCCTTCTAATGAGACCGCAGCAGAGCCGCTCTGTCCTGGAGGAGACCATCCTTGGTACTGTTATTCGTGAGGTTCAGTACACGTCCGCACTGAGAGAAGCTTAAGGCTTCACGACGCATCAGAGCTCTCTGATTTCAACATTTGGGGGAGATTTCCCCTATAACAAAACAAAGCTTGCTCATTCTAGGTGAATCTCTGGAACTCGTACTGTGACTCATGATATTTAGAACTGTTATTCACGATGCTCAGTACTGTGATCCACCATGCTTAGTACTCTTATTCATGATGTTCAGAACTGTGGCCCATGATCTTCAGTACTGTGACTTACCATCATTAGTACTGCTATTCATGATGTTCAATACTATGGCCCATGATGTTCAGTACTGTGACCCACAATCTTCAGTACTGTGACCCCTCATGTTCTCTTGTCTCAGATGCTTTGCCCTCGGTGGCCTATACCTGCACCATACCTTTAAAGATTTATACCTCTTGAGGGTCTTGGCCTGAGATATTGCCATTTCCTCTGTTTCAGAAGCTTTACAGTTAACAGGTAAGAGAATGTCATAGAGGCAGCTTCTGGATCTTGAATGAGAATTATTCTCATCTGCCACTTTGGACGTTTTTCAAACTTGTTCCTCTGTGTATTCTAGGGAAGTGCTCACTTGCGCCGGGCTTGTCTGCTTCTGGCCTGAATACTGAGCTGTGTAATTGAGGGAACTCAAGCATAGGCAGTTCATGGTTGTATGAATAAGCAAACTACTCAATATGTGACCTGATTGTTTTCCAAAATTGCACAGTCCCTGGTTTCACTTGTCATTTTAGAGCAGGAGTGGGAGGGTGAGGCTGTGACAGTGAATGCTTTCAATGGGTATAATTAATCCATTTAATGAAAACAGATTTTCTAAATTATGCTATGAGTTGCAAGCATTTTTAACCCTTTATACTCCAAGGCAGGAAAGCATCATTTTGGAAGGTTCATGCCCTCCCAGAGATCAAGCTCATTCATTCAAGCCTCATTGCATTATTGATAGGGCAGTACTTTTTGACTGATACCCGTGGCACGAAACTTAGAAAATATAAATGATTCCTCCCCTCATACTGTCATTCTGCTCACCCATCCACAAAGTGTTCCATATTCATCTCTCTGTAGTAAGACCAAAAAAAGTTTTTTTAAAAAAATTGTCAGCTTTCTTCAATGTAAGGAGCAGCAGGAATCTTTCAAGTCCTTTTTACCCACAGAAGCTGAATCAATGATCCAGGGCAAGGTGACAAAAACCAGGGGGTATGAGAGCCAGCAAGCACGGGGATGGAGAAAATAGTTGTTTATATCCAGTGGTATTCCCAAAAGCTCACCACCAACAAAAGCCACACCTTGGGAACAGCTGTGCCTCCACTGTCTTGCCTGGGCTCTGGAAACCTCTCCATGTGCCACCAAATCAGGAATAAAGTCGGCTCCCAAAGGCTGAAGAGCCAGCCTCCATCCATCAGCCCTCTGTGCCACCATTTACTGTAATTAAGTGATAACATTCACTCCATTTAAAAGTGTTGGGAGAATGACAAGGCTTCCTGTGCAGGGAAAATGCAATTTCTACAGTACACTACTGAGACTCATGATAACTGGCCCGATGTTGGTGGCTCTTACATGGCCAAGTAAAAGAAAGGCTAAAAGCAAGTGCAAAATTCGAATAGCTGGGAGCATTGTGGACTGCTGTAGACAACAGAAAAGCTACAGGTTTTATTTGATATGGAGATTAAGTCTTTCCTTCCAACACAAATGTTTGATATATTATTTCTCCCTCATCTGCATATTGTATTACTGATGAATCTGCAAATGACAACCGTGGCTCAGCTGAACTTCCTTGTGACATAAAGTACCTGATGATTTTAGATTTCAGCTTAGAAAGAGTTAGCTCCATTTCACAAAGGATTTCTGAAGAGAGAACATTGATGATCTTGGGAATAAAGACATCAATAGTGACAGTGACCTTTTGTAATTCTGTAAAGTGGGTTTCCTGTTTTTAAAAATGATTTCGAAATACTTTAAGAATGCCGAATGGTACGGGTAATAATATGCTGAAAGAATTTGGAGGTGGGGTGCTTATTGGCCTCAATCCCTAACTTAGCAGCAGTAGACAGCTGATGGGTGCTAGGAGACAGAGAGAACCATTTTTCTTTAAGGGTGTAGCCTCTTGTAGGGTCAAAAACCAATGGATGGCCCAACACAAATTGTACTTGAATTATTTATAAAAAAGGACATGTGTATTTGGGAAGTGGTTGGGAATAGGAAAGAGTTAGGAACAGGAGTCAGAGTTGAAAAGGATCAAAATATGTAAGTTCTCAAAGAACTTAAAGTGTATCACAAATCCACAATCGAATATTGTAACCAGATATTAACTGTGTGATGTATTTGCTAGATCTTTGTCCCATTTAAAAAAAACTAGTAGACATATGAGAAGTTGCTTTACATCTAGTTTTCTGCAGATTTCCTCCAGTTTCAAACTCCCCAGGACAACACTCTCTCCATTCCAATAATGCCTGTTGGTCTTTCCTCCTGCTAAACCAAACTGTAGTTGTTGTGAGGACAAAACCTGACATCACAGGCAGAGCTGAGACCCTTTGCTGGAGTTTTTCCTGGACTCTTGCTAGAACAGAGACTGTCTTCTCTTGATGATACCCACTTGGCATCTTTTTCTTTTTGGCGCTATTGAACCAAATGTGAACTATAAAATTATTTCAGAAACAAGTTCCGCTTCTGAACATAAAAGGCTCTGATAAATCTGATTGGGCTTTGCTTCCTTAAGCCTTAATATTTATCTAACACAAGGGAATCATGATTAGTTCATACCCTGGGCCAACTAATTACAAGTTTAATCCCCATAGACCAAGGATTTCAAACATCTGCCTCACTGTTGATAGGATGGAGATGAAGTCAATGGCATGTGAAGATGACACCTCTTCCGCCATTGTTTAGGAAAGGCTTGGCAGTGAGAAAAGGGTTAATAATGTCCCACTACTACTGCTGTTCATAGAGAGAAAAAGAAGCAGGAAAGCGGATCCGAGTGCTGGTGTTTGAAATCTCAACCTGACACCCAGCTGCCTCATATGCACGCCTACTTACTCTGTGGTCACAAGGTGACACTGGAATTCCAGCCATGTTGACAACAGCTGTTTTGTCTGGAGCCTCGACCTCAATAAGGGACAAGTGGCAGTAAAAATAATTAATGGGTCCGGGCTCCTTTTTTTAAAACATATTCTGCGCCTGCATTTTTAAACCCACGGATGTCATCTCATTTTTCAATAAGTGATGAAATTGCTATCTCATTGGCTCAAATAAATGGTTAGGTTTATTTTCATCTGCAGATATAGTCATTAAAGTGCATGGCTTTTAGTCAGTTGATAGACAGAAGAGGCTGGGGCTCACTGCAGAAATGCACATTTGGAAAAGCTTTAATGAGTTCAAGGCTTGTAAATGAGCCAGATTCCCCCAGAAACATCATGAACCTCAAAACGCACACAGTCACACACCAGATATTTTAATAAGAAATAATGTTCAAGTAAATATTTTGTCATCTGCCTTATTCAACAGTCCAAGTGTGCTTTAAGGAGCTAAGTTGTTTTGGGAGGTGATCGTGCTTTATGTTGGAAGAAATGGAATTTTACTTTCGCACTCTGGGTGCTGCATTGTGATGGAGTTAGAGATGGAGGACATACAATAGAAGGACAGTGATGGACAGAGGACTCTATGGTATTTTGAGATTAGCCATTTGCCAGCTATGACTGTTCACCTGACCTAACCTGTAGCCTATCAGAGAGAAAACATCAGGGTTAGAGGTAGGGGAAAAAGACTGTGCTGTATGTGATAGAATTTCCACCTTCAATGAAAACATTGTATCCTGTGTTCACACCAAGGGTGAAATTAAATGGGTGAAATCAAAGCATTGTCTTTTTTTTCCTTGGCAAACAGTTTACTGTCTGTCTGCTTAAAGACTAAAAATGATAAGCTGAAAGTTAAGCTATCGTCATAATAATTATTTGAATCAGAAAAATGATCACTTCATCACATTAAAACGACAAGAAAAAACAACCACAGAAGTAACTACTGCAGATAAGAACATACATGCATGCAGTTTAACAAAAGAGAGCACAGACAACCCAACGTTTTTCATTTCCACTTGTACCACCGATCGACTCCCACTCTTATGTGATAAAGCTCCCGCTCCCAATACTTTTCCTAAACCCATGTTTTCAAGCTCTGTTCTGTTTATTGAACATCCAGCTTTTGGGTTGGAAAACCCTTGTTCATTGACCTGTGGCCAGTCCCTTCTTGAATCATGTCCTTGACCTGAGATACTTCCTCAGTCCACTCTGACCAGAAGAACACCTCTTCTCTCTCTCTCTCTCTCTCTCTCTCTCTCTCTCTCTCTCTCTCTCTGTTTTTCACAGACAGTTTCTTTGTGTAGTCTTCGCTGTCCTGAACTTGCTTTGTAGACCAGGCTGGCCTCGAACAGAGATCCGCCTGCCCCTTCCTCTCTGAGTGCTGGGGATTACAGGCGTGCGCCATGGTACCTGACTCCTCTTATCCCATTAACCACTTTATTCCCATAGAGATCCTCACATTACTTGGAACTGTTTTGTCTCTTATTTAATTGTTTATTAACCCCTACTATTTGCTCCACTCCTAACAGTGGAGAATAATTATTAAAGCAGAGACATCTCTGCTTTGCTACTTTGTTTTTTGAAGGGCTGTATACACACTGTTGGTAGAAGAGTATTGTTTTTGTCCCTCTTTATCCGCAGAGAATAAACGTGAGAACCTCAGCACAACTAACATCATTGAAGTTATAACCTAACGTTTGTCCCATTTAAACTCAGTGTTCATGATTGCAGTACAAAACAGAACAAGCAGTATTTCTTTTTTTCTTTTCTTTTCTTCCTTTCACAAATAGAAGATTTGCTTTTACCTACCTAAATCCTAGAAATCTCAGTGTATAATCTCCCCTTAAATGGACAACTTTCATCTTTCCTCACTTAAAGGAGGCACTTATCACTTCTTTCAGCAGCAGCTTTACTACCATTGAGATCTGAGGCCACAGTTTAGTAAAGTAAATGTTTGAATGCCGATCTGTGATTGTAAGGCCGTCAGTCTGATAACACAATGGCTCCTGGAGAGTTGCTATATGGAAATTGGATACAGAGGTTGAAGAGGTGATTGATTTTTAACCTCAAGGATGAGGTTAGAATGAGACAGTGATAGATTTCACTCAAAATGAGGGGATAACGGAAAACTTGTGAATTCTTTATTCCTGGAATTTGCTTAATATTTTTGTTCTATGGTTGAATGTAGGTAACTGAAACAACAGAAAATGAAACCACATCTAAGGTACTGTTGAAAATGAATTAAAACTTGCGCCTTAAATTTACTCTTGTATGTTCTAATTAGTCACACCCTTTAGGACCATGTGGCGATTTTTGCTTTGAAGGTAATAGAAATTATTTTACAGTGGTGTTAAAATTAAAAGGTAAGATGGCCTTACATATTGTAAACCAGATTGTTGGCCTAGAACTCAGTCAGTTCTTTTGCAGTGAGCTCCACAAAGTTAATAGTAACGTTAGCGTTTTCCCCACACCTGGGCATTCTAGAGAACCAAGGCTAGGACTGAATTTTCAATTTAAGGAAGTATCAAGCTGCTGTTAATGTGATGACTTTCATATTTAAAGAAAGTGAAGCAGAAAGTGCCACAAATCATAAAAATAAATTTCTGAAATTATATTTGCTCACAAGTAAACCCTAAACACGTAAAAAATAACATCCATTAGCCATCTGCTAATGTTGTTCTCTTCCTGTCTGCGAAGCGTCTCTGCCTACAAATTTTCCAGTGGCAACAGTAGAGGGCGCTGCTGACCCGCGTTCCGTATTTCTTGAGTTTCTTCTGTTCAGCCTAAATTGCTCTGTACTCAAATGTGACATATTTGAGCTCACTGCTGAATTCTCACACGGCAATAATCAAACAGCGCACAGAAACAATGCCAGAAAGAAAATAAAGACGGTTTAAAGCCATTCTGGTGATAGAAAGACTAATAACATCTTTTGGAGTTAACGTGGCTTTTAATCAATGCTCCTTACAGAGATGATAAATGAGAACTGAAGCTAACGTCACAGGGGTGGGCTGTTACACGCTTTCCTTAACGGCTCATTAACTTCTTGGCTTTTCCCTCCTACTCCGGCTCCTTTCCACGGCTTCCCAATCATTCCGAAGGAAACTTCTAAGAACTAAAATACTTAGAAACTAAGGCACCCTGAATGTTCTGGCTTCCCAAATTCCGTTATGGTAATGTAAGGTCGCTATTTTCCATTGCGTACGCAACTAAGATCACCAGAAAGCTATTTGAGAAAGATGTTTTCATTAGAATCTAAGAACAGTGGGCGAGACTCAGAGGGAGGGGGGTCACATGTAATAAAATACAGTGTTTCAGATGTGGGTAAAACAGTTCCATGAGGCTGGAAGAGGCTGTGACGCTGTGGGAGAAACAGCATTGAACCTCTTGGCTCAGCTGTAGTAGTGGCTTGGACAGAATGCGTTTGTGCCTTCAAGTGTGGATTTGCATATAGAGCGTTCAACATGCAGAGAGATCGTTTAAGCAATTCAAGGGTAGACATCACATTTTTGTCGGTGTAGGATCTTGGGAAACTTGAGAAGAGAAACTCCAGTTGATCCCAATGTAGGTTAGGGTAATCTCTTCCACATTGCAAATGGATGTTCAGAGCAATACTAATGGATTTATTTACAGATAGCAGAAAGTTCCTGTACATACGTGGCAGCTGCTCCTTCCAGCCACCGAGAAAGTAGATGGGTCAGGTGCCATGATGTCATATTTACAAAGAAAGCAGCGTCAGGTGCATTGTCCAGGAAGGGCTGCCTGGGAGGGTGCCGTCCGCACCCCCTGAGCTGCCTTACTTTCCTCTGAGGTGGGTGCCACGATTAACCATAGAAAAGCCAAGGAACACTTGTGTGAGATCTTTAAGCGTGGCTGATCCATATCAAATTACAACCTGGAAGTGCTTGAGCACAATGAGGGTAAGTTTGGGACTTAAATCCTGAGTCTGGATTCTGGCTACCCCTCATATCCGTCTGTGCTTCTGGGAAGGTTGCTGGGTGCTTGTTAGCACCATTGAATCCTCTGTATTGGAAATTTAATCACTAAATTCATAGTTAACAGTGTTTGGAGTGGGTGGGACTTTGAGGATGCCATTACTACCAGATAGGACCATGAATGTGAAGTCCTCAGGATACAGTCAGTGGCTTTGTAACAGGAAGAAGGGGTCCTGATGCCTCCCCTGTGCTGTCCAAGAACACCCTTACCAGATAGATGGCTGTACCATGCTCATGGGTTATGCAGGCTCTAGATCTATGACACAGGTAAAACACACACACACACACACACACACAGAGAGAGAGAGAGAGAGAGAGAGAGAGAGAGAGAGAGAGAGAGAGAGAGAGAGAGAGAGAGACTGTCAACTACATCCAACCTCTCCTTCCAGTTGGAAACCACACATCCTTTTCCAGTATCTAGGCTGGTGAGTGCAGCCCTCACTGCTCATCAAGGGAACTTCTCTTTGCAACAAAAGGAGACCATGACACAAAATCAAAATACAGAGTTGTGTAGCCCAGTCCCAGTTGATACATCCACAGTACAGCTCCCATAACTAACTCTCAGGGGTCATAGCTGAAGAGCAGTCGGAAAGACTGTATGAGCCAGAGGAACAAGGAGTCTGCTGTGAGACTGTTTTTTGTTTGTTTGTTTTTAGAATGTCAGAAGCTGTACCCACAAACATGAGCTGAACAAGGACAGGACGGCAACAACAGACATGCCAACTTGGACAGGGAAAGACGACAAGGCCTCAACTCTGCACAAAGAACTACAAGCTGCTAAGGAATGCTGAAAAAGAAAAAAAAAAGCCTTCCTCAGGGAAGAGCATACAAACTGGCTATCTAATTCCGAAGGATCAGCCCTGAAAATGTACATATAAGCATCATTATACAGACCGAGCAGGTTTCATTTAGGACTATACACACACATACACACACACACACACACATGTGCGTGTATATATAATAACAATTAATGAAAAGAAAGGTCAGCAATTTGAAAGAGAGCAGGGAGGAGTATATGGGAGGGTTTGGAGGAAGGAGAGAAAAGGGGAAAATGATATATTATAATCTCAAAAATAAAAGGACAAGTTGGCAAAACTCATTTAGGATATTGGGCAGCATTTACCTTTGTATAGTTAGGTCTGCTGTTTGATAAAATCATTTAAAGCAATATATTCAACATAAGCGAGCAGAGCTATCCCTGGCCACCAACTGCAGATTGCCTGTGTGAACTGCAAGTAAGTCTTCCCTGAAAAGATAATTTTTTCCCCATGATGATAAAACTGAAATGTGGTGAACTAATCTATAGTAGTAGATATGACATTCACGATATAGTGACTCATAACTTAGTAACATTACCTCAATGGATGTAGTAAATGTCCTGGTTAGTTACTGTTGTCCACTAGACACATCCTAGAGTCACCTGGGAATGGAAACTTCAGCTGCAGAACTGCCTCACTTGATTGATACAGGAGGGTCCAAGCCCACAGTGGGGGGCACCATCCGTAGGCAGGTGGGTCTGAGCTGTCTAAGAAAGCTATCTGAGCAAGCCAGAGTTCCTGCCCTGACTTCCTTTGATGGGTAAGCCAAAATAACCCTTTCCTTCCCAAGCTCCTTTTAGTCAGAGTGATTTATCACTGTAACAGAAAAGCAAACAAGGATAGTCAATATCTCCTTCTAGAATTTTGCTTCCCCCTCCCTGAATATTTAATTATCTTTTTTCTTTTTTTAAAAAAATCATTAATTAATTAATTACAATGTACTCACTTTTTATCCCAGCTGTAGCCCCTCCCTCATCTCTTCCCAGTCTCACCCATCCTCCCTCTTTTCCTCCCATGCCCCTTTCTTAATCCACTGATAGGGGAGGTCTTCCTCCCCTTCTATCTAACCCTAGCCTATCAGGTCTCATTAGGGCTGGCTGCATCATGTCCTTTGTGGCCTGGCAAGGCTACACCCTCCAGGAGGAGGTGAACAAAGAGCCTGTCACTGAGTTCATGTCAGAGACAGCCCATGCTCCCCTTACTAGGGAATATTTAATTTTCTTAACACAGTAGTTATTATGGCTTTGTGGATATAGTCCTTTCCATGTACACCCTCCTACATGTTCGCATGCAGACGCAAACCTACATACAGCTCGTTAGCTAATTCTAATGTAGAAAATTGGTTTTTTGTATATGACTTGTCTTTTGGTAGAAGAAATTTCTCAAGGAGGTGAGAAAACAACAAGTTTGGCCTCAGAACAAAGAACTGCAGGTAAAGGGCTGACTAAAGCAGTTTAATTATTTCGAGTTGCCTCAGGCCATCCGAGACTTTTCCTCAGTTCCTATGCCTTTCATCTTCATTGACATTCCACTAAATACTAACACTGCCTTTGATTTAGAGAGCACCTCTAAAGCCCCAGAGGGAAGACTGTTTTCCTGAGGACACTGAGTCAAGTACTCTGTTATCAAAGGCTTGCCTGTGTGCCCTCAAGACTTCCATTCCTTGGTTCTTTTCTGAAAATCAAACTGAATAAGGTTTTTTTTAAAACTAATTGTTCAAATATGTTATAAATGTTTCAGCTACTCATTTATTTGAGGGATATATTACTTAATCACTGTTTGACTAGAGGTGAAGTTAATTTTCCCTTTGTTTCATTTCTACCTTTGGAGTTGTCCTAAGTTCTCATACTACTTGTTTTAGCAACTCCACAAGCTAGGCCACGGAGCTACATAGCATCTCAAATATCAAAAAGAAGAATTTTAGTCCGCTACCATCCTTTCTCTTAGCTGCCTTATTCCCTGTCATGAAGTAGAACTCGTGTAACCCAGGGTACAATGCTGGAAAAGGAAAAAAAAAATTGAAAACAGATTAGACTGCTCTTTGTCTCCCTTTCACTCTATATGGAAATGATACCCAATAGCTCCACAGGACCGCTAGGCAGTAACAACCAACCCTGCCGAGACCCTGCAAGCAATAAATAGCCAGAGTCAGCCTCCCTTGCTCTAAGTGATCTGCCTTCGGGATGTTGCTGGAGTGACCATCAGTGAGATCTGGCCCTGGCCCTCTCCAGTTTAGGCCCTTTGTTTACCTTCATAGCTTTCCATGAGGTTTGCCAGGACCCGGCAAAGGTTTGACCTCATCACTGTTGTCCTTCAGCTGAGCCTCAGCGGCCTGTGGCCTGTCGCCCATCTCTTCCTAGTACTGCTTTTTTTTTTTTTTTTTTTTGTCCACACTGCTCTGTTTGTTTTACTCAATCCTTATTCTTTGCTGTAAATTCCTCCTGGAAACCAACTGAGTTATCTTCGTTGAATTCTCTTCCTCAGCACACATTTCTCTGACCTGAACTCAAATCTCCTAGAAAGCCAGGATAGTGTCTTATCCTGTCAAGTCCAGTTCCAGGCCAGCATTTAGTAAGACCCTAAATAAAGGTTTGTGAAACACTCGGACAATGTGAATTAGGTGCCCCTTGATGTTTTTTGATGAGCTAGTCCTTTAAAAATGTTAGTTATTGTGACCTTGAAAAAAATTCACTGTGAATACTTGTCATTAGGGAAACAGCAGTTCTCTTTAGGGAGAAACTTACATTTCAGAAAAACGAAGCGTCCATTGACAGAAAAGCACAGGGGACTAATGACTGTAGTTTTCAATGTTATCGTTAACTGCACTGAGTGGGGAAGTTACAGGCCACCAATTTATCTTATGATGGGGACAACCTCAAACTGTTGAAAACTGTACCCCAAAATGACATTTTGATGATGTTTTTATGAAAGGAAAGGTTTTAGTCATTTAGAGGAATCAGTTTCCATAAATCACAATTACTAAGCAGAAATGAACCAATGCTCAGCCCAATGTTTTCTTCTGAAGCAAATGCTGACCTATGTGTAAAACCCTTTTAGAGTCTACAATAACTTTTTTCTTTTTTTTTTTGCTCAGTCTAACAAATTGGCTAATTTATTATATTTAAAAGTCCACAAACCATGTTTATTCCCAATATGAGATTTAATGAGCATTCTGAATCAGAACCACAGCTGAGTGTAAATGCTAATACTTAAAATATGCACATCCTTCCCCCAATGGTGGTACTGGTACCGCAGTGCCTAGTGATAAAGTGACACCTGTGGAGCAGAGAATGCGAAATCCCGTCATGGGGTCACACGTTTCTTAATCTTCTGACTCCAGTCAGTCAGTGAGAAGTCACCCCACATTCCAGCATATGCATCTTTTGTTCCAGGCATTTGGCCAACTTAGTATGTGTGTCTCCATCATCTAAATTCCTTCTCAGAGACCCTTGTCTCGAAGCCATGTGAAATGCTCAGAAATGACAGCAAGGCTTCCCCTTGCCGCTTAGCGTGTCCTCACTCTCTTCTTCAAAACACATGATAATTACTGAAATTTTTATAAAGTGGTCTCTGTTTTGCCACACACCAAAAGGGACAAGAAAAATCAACAGCTGATTCCTGCCTAATTCAACTCACGCCCTCGTAGTCTTTTGTAATCAATATTAATCAAGTCCAATGCACTCCTGATAGCCAACCTACTTAAGTGGATAAAGGGAAATAAAATGAATGAACTGGAAACAGGCATTTTTTTTTTGCCATGAGACCATAGCCTATTTACTCACCGGAGGTCCCGGAGGTCCTGGGTTTCCTGGGGGTCCTGTTTTTCCTCGTCTTCCCTTGAAACCAAAAGAAAATAGATTGAGTGTTGTGATTTAAGTTCATGTTAATGCAACAATACTTAGCAGCATGGAAGACAGAAAAGAAAAGTTGAAGAACAACTTCAAGTCCACGTGGCTCTTGAATATCAATGAATTTTTGAAGCTGAGGGCCAGTT
>CM053756.1:15597427-15616471 GCA_028658305.1 Pachyuromys duprasi | reverse complement strand
TGTTAAAATTATATATTCTACCTATAGAATATGAAATAGCTCTTTTCTTCCGTCTGGATAAGTGAACCAAAGGCACAATTTTTACATAGTAATCATTATTGTAACTCAGTGTTCACACTCCCAAATTCATAAAATTAAAATTTTATAAATTTAAAATTATAAAATTGCAGGAGCCACTAACACAGGCTTGTGCTAATATGCTTAAGAAACTAAATGTCTAATATTATCTTAAAGAATTTAGTTGCTATGATTATTTTTAATTTTACTTACTGTTCTTGTACACGTGTGTGGCAGGGTACATAGGCCATGGCGCCTGCGTACAGGTCAGACTATAACTTCTGGGGTCAGGTTTCCCTTCTCCCCTTCACACATGGCTTCCTGGGTACCCACTGAATCCTCTCTCTGGTGCTAGTTATTTGGTTTTTGTCTTTCTTCTGTTTGTTTGTTTACTAGTTAGGGTTTCTCTGTGTGACAGGCCTGGTTTTCCTGGAACTCGCTTGGTAGACCAGGCTGGCCTCAAGCTCACAGAGATCCAAGTGCTAGGAATAGAGACGTGTTGCTACCATGCCTGGTCCTAGTCATTTGTTAAACAACCATTTTCTTAACCTTTCGTCCCCCAAAACGAGGAAAATAAGTTTGAGTTTTAAATTATATGCTCTGAGTGAGGAATGTTTCTGAGCTTATGTTTTCTGACCAGCACAATTCCATCCCATTGTTCCCACTAAGAACGTGATAATCACACTGATATGATACTTATGCATATTATGGATCAGTGATCATGACACTTAAGAAGTAAAAGCATTAGGTCAACCTTTTCAAGCTTTTGAGTTGTAAGCTTAAGTATTGAAAGGCCCATTTCATTCACTAATTTTATTTAGGCTTGAAGTTGGGTAGAAAGTCTAAATTCCAGGTAGATCTGCAAGATAAGCAAACCAGTATTACGTTGTGATTGTGCAGATACATGTGCCCATTGCCATGGGAGATAAGTAAAGCACAGACTGTTAAGGTCTTTATATGACGGCTGTTTCACTCATGAACTCACAGCGGCTGTGGATACCTGTGAAAGACCTGCAGGAGATTTAGCTGTCAACTTTCCGTTGAGGAGAGAGGAAGACCTCAGGAGGTCCCAGCCCTCAGGAAGAAGCAGCTGAATGGCTGCTGAGGCGGTATGTTTTCTTCAGTGAACTGGTAAGTTGTCTGAGCCCCCACAGTCATGCTTATCCATACTTATACATCAACTTTAATTACATACAATGGGTGACCCCCCTCTCCCTCCCTCCCTCTCTCCCTCCTTCCCTCTCTCTTTCTTTCTAAGAGATGAACGTAGGAGGAGGATTGGTTGGGAAAAATTGGTTCTGAGGGAAGTGTGGAGAAAACATAGTGATGGAAAACATGATCGAAATACATTATAGACACATAAAATTGCCAAAGGATAAATAACACCCACCCTTTCTATAAATACTCCTAAGTTCACATCCATAGAACAAAAAAAAAGTTAAATTACAAAAGCAATACAATTAGTGGTGTTTTCATATGCCGCCTATTGAAGTGATGTCAACTTTGGCTTTCTTTAGGGAACTGTCAGGTGAGAATGAATGTGTGATGTTTTATTTTGTGTCTTTTCTACATATTTTACATGCTTCCGTCTTCTAGTCTTGCAGTATATATTTTCTGAAAGTCAATATATTTGTTTTTTACTAAATGCAAGTCAATTGCCTTTGAGGGCTAAGCATGAATAGAGAGTTCACTTAGAGGTAGAAGCATTATAACTCACTAATTTGCAAGAGTACTAGAAGTGAAATCAAAGGCCTCTAAGCAGCTGACCCAGTCCTTCTCTAAGTGTAGGTTGGGTTACAAATACAGGATCAGGTTTGTTTACATTCCTCTTTCTTCAAAAGAAAAATGGGTACCCGTTTGGGCTGGAAGTGGGGGAAATGAGGCTATTGATCAATTTTTATCACTGAGTTTATGTTAAGACAAACCAAGTGTCAGACAGCATAACTCAACACTGATGTGGAGCTCTGTGTTCAGGGCTCCGTACTGTGAGGGCAAAGATCCAGCCTCCTTCATTTCTCCGCTGATTTACATGATCTGTTACATTAGCCTCGTCAGAGACCCGCTGTGCGCGCTGCAAGAATGCAGAGGGCCAATTCGCTCATCCATCCTTCCTAAGCACGGACAAGCAAGTAAGATATTTGTGAAGGTTTCAAATGAAAAGGAACATATTTGTGAGGGTAACTTCGGCCAGCACATATTTCCAGCTTAGGGCCTGAGTGTCTAGTAACTCCCAGAAGTATATTTGAACAATTGTAAGTGTGTGCTTTACAGAGCAATGCTTTTTTTCTTCTTCTTCTTTTTCTTTCAGCTGTATTACGCAAAGCATAGGGTACAGGCAAGACCTTGGGATTTCAGGTCTCAGTGCCCTGCAGAGGGCACCCTGGCACAGGACAGAGAGATCCATGAGGGAAGCTCTACAGCAATAGAGAGATATTGGGCCAATAATTTCTAAGGACATTAACAACTCCCTTTCACCCCCACACTGTGTCTTTCTTCCTTCTAAGAAGGTCCAGGGACCCCCTCTCTCATTTTTCCCTCTGTAAGGCTATGTATGGCTCAACTCACACCAGTTGAATGCACCATTTCCTGTCCTTCTACAAGGTCTCTCATTGCATTTAAAATCAGTGAGGGAAGAAAAGAGTCTACCCCAGAGCTAAGCATTATTTTTTTTTGTAATGCATTTGTATTACTTTATTGCTAATGATTCAGCCAACACAATAGACACAGCCCTGTCTTCTTTATATCAAGACTAAAATCAGATTTCTCCATTTTCTCTAGAGCAGTGGTTCTTAACCTGTGCGTCACAACTTCTTTGGGGGGGTGGAACAGCCATTTTACAAGGGGTCGCCTAGGACCATTGGAGAACACAGATATTTACATCACGATTCGTAACAGTAGCAGAATTACAGTTATGCATTAGCAACAGAATTAGTTTTATGGGACTGAATTAAAGGGTGGCAGCGGTTAAGAAGGTGGGGAACCAGTGATCTAGAGCAAAGTGCAGTCTCTAAATCGTGTTATTGTCCACAAGGCTCTGCAGCACTGGCTGAGGACACATGGGTCCTGGAGGTGGGGGCCGGAGGTGGGAGGATTGGGGGAAATCTGTGATGTTGGTGGAGGGATGGTTACTACATGTCTGCCTCCATGCCTGTCCCCTCCTGTTCCTGTCCTTTCATCTCAAGGCTCATTGCAAGTCCATTGTAAAGCAAGGCTTGAGTATTTTCGAGGGGTGTCTCAGACAACTGCTCATCTAGGAAAGGCTGCGCTAGTTAGGGTAGATGCTCGAGGCTTATCAGTTCGGAAGCAACTTTGACAAGTCTCATTTTCAAACTTCCCAAACCCAGTGAAATCTACCATTCTTTTCTTATTATGAGCAAGCTAATCTAATACCTTCCTGAAAACCAAAGTAGAAAGCATAAAATCATAGATTTACTCAAAATGGTTACCCTGGAAACCGCAAAGAGTTTTGTTGTTGTTGTTTGGCAACAGTAAAAAGATTTTGAACTACACTTTAGACTTCTGCCTAATGATCTAAGTCTGATGTTTGCTCAAACCTGGAAGGCCAGTTAGCATTGATGGTCTCCTCCACCTTACACCAGTTTCCAAAGTGAGGGTTGAAATCACCATCCCCAATAAACCCTATAGAGCCCACAAGTCTTATAAATGTAGCCCAAATAAAGTAGTGCAATTGGTTGGCTGATTCTTTGAAGCTGGAAATGATCATTGTCAAATTCAAAAGCAGCTAGGCTGGGCTAGCTGTCTCTTTTCTCATAGAAGCATGTGTGTGTGTGATTACTTGTAAAATTTTCACCATGCACAATGAGTAGAAAGGCTACATTTCAAAGCAAGTGCGCACACACATGCACATACACCCCAACCAGAAAATAACAAACGAAGTGCTGACAAGGATATGGGGAATTGAACATTTATAGCCTGCTGATGGACTGCCAAATAGTGCCATGACTGTATGAAATATGGAGCTCCTCAGTAAATTGAAAATGTAACTGCCATTTGATCTTCTGGGACTATACCCCAGTACATTCTTCTTGGAACTGAAAGGGTTGCAGGGACTCACGGGCTGTTTGGATGGAAGTATCAGTCCTCCACTTGAACCCACAGGCGACCCATAGGCAACTCAAAGCAGGATGAAAGCCTGGTGTCTCTGCCCCTACAATTGACCTATGTCCTTCGCTAACTCTTGTCTTTCTGTTCAGCTATTCATGTAGGCATGTTAATCATGTTAATCACTCCTAATACACATGTTCCAAATTAACCTAATTACTTTTCTCCCACACTGAGGCTAACGACACTAAGAGTCAACTATTTTCACCTGCTTTAACCACATCCTCCTCGGGACCACTGCAGCAGTAGCACCATCTCCAGCCATTGCCCTAAACCTGAAGGAAGACCCAGCAGTCATGGCCTGGAAGACATTATTCCACTCTGGCATGCATTCTCTCTGAGCTAGTTCTTTCTAGCTTACCTCAAGTTCCAGGAACAACGAGCCTTGTAGGCACCCAATCATCATCCCTAGTGCCAGGAAAGCCAGCAGAGACAGAGTTGAGATGACAATCAATCAGACCATAGTCTGTGCAAGCTGCTTAATTGGCATAAACCCTAGTCCCATATTTTTCTTCTATTGTCAGCACCATGAAGACAGTGTGAGGACATCACCACACCTGCTCTCTTCCCAGTGTGAGCACACCGAAAATTATTTTCCTGTTTCTACCGTCACTTATTTATTTATTTAATTATTTGGATTAGATGTTTATGGTGCTGGGTAACTAAACTTAGTCCCCTGGGTCCCCCAGAGTGAGGCCTCCGTCCCAGGACTCTGGTAACACAGAATACAGTGCAATAGTATTCTTGACAGCTATGAGACAGAAGCAGCGCAGAGGTTGCTTCACGGAGAGAGGGCTAAACCAAATGCGATGCACACATACAGTGGGCTGTCACTCAATCTGACAGGAAGGACATTTTGTCATACGGTACAGCATGGGGCGGGGTACTTGATGGTCTGACATAACCTAGCCAAATCCTGGCAAATATGCTGTAACTTCTTTTATATTGGTAGTTAAATATTCAGTTTTATAGAGACTGATAGCAGAAGCTGAGAGGGCAAGAGACAGGGGTTGCTTATAGGAGAATTTTTGTTTTAGGAGGAGAAGAAGTCGTAGAAATCTGCTTTTCAACAATGCAAATGTACCATAGCCTTATAAATGGGAAGGCTGGTGGATTTCATGTTAAATGCAACAATCTCTGAAATGTGGTAGAGACAGTAAACGCCAATTCCTTTCCTCCCCTGTCCTTTAACTTTATCCAAATATCCAGTTTGTCATATGAAAACATTCATAATGTCTCAAGGAGTGTTTCTAAGGAATACAAGAGAAAGCCTTTACAGAAGTGCAGTCATGAACTGGCAAGATGGCTCAGTGAGGACAGCACGTGGACGCGAGCCTGGTGGCCTGACTCTGATGGTAGTAGTCCTCATACAGGGGGAAGGAAAGAGCTGACTTCAGACAGTTGTCCTCCGATCGTCACACGTGTGCAGACCCCCTGGCTGCGTCACACACATGTACCACAAAAATAAGCAATATATTTCTTAGAATGTGCAGTTAACTCTGAGCTATGCATATAGATTTATAAAAACTAACGTAACAGTCAAATGCCCACAATAGTAGGAACAAGTTATGGGATAGCATATATCACTTAAAAATGAACACAATTGAACTATATAGAGCAATAGGCTTCTTCCGTAGAAACAATGTTCAGGCTGGAGAAATGGCTACTGGTTAGGAATATATACTGTTCTTACGGAGTGTTGTGTTGTTCAGGCAATTCAGCTGGCCTGCCCTTAGGGACTTGTAGGGACCTGTAGAGTGCTGACAATGTCCTGTGATATCATTGGAGCCAGGAACTTAATGGCTGGTAATCAGCCACTGCCTCTCTCTTTTGTTCTTTCTCTCCTCTTTCACTCTCTCCCCTTTTTCTCTGTGTGTGGGGTGCCCCCCCACCCATCTCTCTCTCTCACTTTCTGCCCTCATGGCCCACTTAGGCCCTAACTCTCCTCTGCTTCCCTTCCTCTGAATAAACTCTTTCAGAAGCTCTGTTGTGTGTGTGGCCTTATTTAAAAATCCTAACACTGAGGAGCTGAACTTGTCAGGAGGCGCACAACCATGTGTAACTTCGGGAAACCTGATGTCCCTTTCAGGCCTCCAAGGGCACCTGTATTCAGATGCACCTATCCACGGTCACCGCTGCCCGTTCCCACAGTCAAAACGTAAAATAAATACAAAACTTAAAGGCTTAATGTTCTTCAATTTGTGAAGAGGCTCAAGCAGGGAGAACTAGTCTATGCGGTGAGAAATTTCAGTGAGTTACCCATGTGAATGAGGGTATTCCACGAAACAAAGACATTCTCACGATTTAATAAACTCATTTATAGGATACATTGTCAATCCATCAGTATTTTCTGTGTTTAAGCCAAAAGATAAAAATAAAAAAATAGTGCAGAGGGTCACCACTCAGCAAGCGAGCAGGCAGACAGGGCTATCTAAACAGATGGCAACTGTAAAACATGGCCGGATCCTTCCAGGATGACTTGCAGGAAGAGCATCTCAAATTAGACACTTGATTTATAAACGCTTCGCCCTCCACTAGCGTTCTAAAGAGAAGAGTGCAAACCACAGACTACGCAGGTCATTCTCTAGCAGGTGGTTGGGCTGTTGATAAGGGTTATGAGGACAAAGGAGTTACAGCGGTGATGAGATTCAAATCCAGGGTGATAAAGAGACACCAGACCCACAAGCTGAAATGCATTTCCAACTGTGTCTACTTCTGAACTGCCGACTGAAAATGGAGATGGCTCTTCTGAGGTATTCCCCTGTCCTCCTGACTGTATTTCACACACTCTTAGGCATTGGCTGAGCCTGAACACGTATCAGGGAAAGGTTAAGGAGGAGCAGACATGGCCTTGATTGGCACACACAATTGTGAATGGGGTGTTAATTACACAGGAAAACATTACAGCTTATCTGGGAAGTTTGAATGTCTTTTTTCTCTTATTCTTTTCCTTTCTTTCTTTTTTTTTTTTTTTACATTGTGAACGGAAATAAGATTTTTGACTGATGTTGTAAAGAGTTACCAAGTTTCAAAATCAGCGATGTATGCAAAAAAAAAATGAGAAAAGAATCCTTATCTAAGGAATGTGTAATATCCCAAGTGTATTTTACATCTTAGCAGATATTTAAAAATACACCTGTGACAGCAATGTCACTAGTGATAAAGGTCTTGTTACTTCAGGGATCAGACAAGCCACCTTGTAAGGACCAGTGTGAGGATGTAATTCAGTATGAACAAAAGACCTGAAGTAAGCATAGAACTGTGGAAAGATGGATCTGTACTACTGCCTCCTCCACTAGCAGCAGGCTCCTAACTTTTAAAAATCGTTCTACAGTTTCCCAACCTGCCTTTCCCTTTTCTCTCTCTTTTACCAGTCCTCCTGTGTGTGCGCATGAGCGTACATGTGTGTGTGTGTGTGTGTGTGTGTGCACTCACATGCCGAGGTACACGTATAAAAGTCAGAGGGCGACTTCTTGAGGAGTCACTGCTTGCCTTCCATCATGTAGGTCCCAAGCACTGAACTTGGATCTTCAGGCCTGGCAGTAAGTGCCTTCCTTGGCTGCGTCATCTTGTTGGCTTTCCTTTCTTTTCTTTGAACAGGTTTCACTAGTAACTAGTGATGCTTTTCAAAGCCAACTACAAGTGGTCCTGACATTATTGCCTAACCTACCCTGGGGTACACTGAAGAAATGATGATCTGAATAGATAATAATATTGTATTAAAACGGGTTTGGTGTTCCCTCAGTGTGGCGACTCTGTTCATTCACAGTTCGGCTAATCTGCTTCTACACCTTTTTAAAAATTTGACACATAATGGTTGTATACACTGGTGGTCTATAGAATGATATTTGATACATGTATACAATATATAATAGTCAGAGATACTAGCATATTCATTTCTCAAGCATCTGCCACTTCTATGTGTTGGGATCCTCCAGGTTCCTCTCTTTGTATTTAGAAATGGAAGACAAGTTGTAGACTGTAGCTATTTATTGCACCATAGAACACTGGAAAGGATGGCTCTTGTCTAGTGTTTTAGCATGTACATTATCACCTCTCCCTGATCCTTCTTCTGTCCCTCCCTGTCCTCTAGTGACCATAGTGAGCCAGAGCAGACAGTAGTTTTGCTTTCTTCAAGTCCTATTTATTTTCCACTTGCTTTCCCCATTCTTTCTGCCTCCCTTTCATTTGCCCTTACCTCACCCTCTCCCCAGACTCTGCAGGTCAACCCAAAAAATAAACTCCACTTTGTCAGGGCCTCTAGCCACCTTGCCAACCCGCTGCTCTATCATCCCTACTTTTTGGCTGGTCCCTATGCACTTGGTTCATCTTGGTGTCACTAATGAGAAGCAGAAGAGTGTGGCTGGATGATATCTTGACCATGGCTGCAATGTGTGTTGATATCCGTGTGCCACGGGGGGGGGGGACTTCAAGTGCATGCATGGCATTGTGAAAATGTGCCTGCCTCTCTGTTTTGGATATTCCCAGACTGGAGAAGAGGGATTTGGCTTTACATACTGTCTCAAGGGTGAGAACGGCCCTACCAGCTTTCCTAATCGCCAAAACCAATTGCTTTCATAAAGCCTCACGAATGTGGAACTTTTGTCTTCACTTTTTCCTAGGTGAGCACATAGCTTCAGACTTAGATCAGGTAAAACCTGCATGTAGAGAGAAGACAAATGATGCTGCTGCATGATAGTATCTTGTTTAAATGAAAACAATATGGTGACATTAACCCGAAAACTTCAGAGTTTAAGGTTAGAGGAACAAGAACAGGTCCCGAGTTACTGGCCAATGATAGCACCCAAAAAACCTGCCCAAAACACACTGTACTTGTAGAACACATTTTCTGAGATTTTGAGTTACACATTTTAGAAGACATGTCCTTAGGAATTGGAGTTTTACAGCCGGTGAAATGTCACAGAGCATAAGAGTGCCTGGTGCCCAGCAGATTAGACTCTTAGTGACAAGATGGGATGGGAAGGTCTCTCAGGAGTGGCTTGGACCAGCACTCCTGTGTTGCGTGTGTCACCTGTAGTTCTCTTCTCTGACTCTTACCACCAAGCTTTAGATCATGTGTACTCTGTAGGCATCCCTCAGTCCGCATTCCTTTTTTCCTTGCACAACTGATAAATTATCAAGAACATGTATTGATGGTGATCCAAACCCAAACACTTGGGTCACGCGGTTTGGCAGATACCGTGGCTGCATCTGTTATTAGAATGTTATTTTTCATTTCCTCAAACTTAACCTATACTGTCAGTTGGAACTACAAGTAGGTGAGAGTAATTTAGACTCTGTCCTTTTCAATCTACCTCCTCTAAGCTCTCATCAGTTCTAGTTTGCAGAATAAAAGTGAGTCTTCCTGGAAAGGCAGGTGCTGCTGCAAATCCCTTGGACCACTTCCCAGGTTCCTCTTGTGTTCTCTGTTGACTCCTGCTCTGTCTCCTCTAAGGAAGTCTCTTGCTCCCAGCATCTCATAGAGCTACATATAGTAATATATATGTAGAACATTATATTATACATATATATTATAAGACTATATATATATTTAGGATATATATATATACCCTAAAATTAATGTAACAAAACTGGCTTTCTCAATTATATGAAATGCCCATTCTGACCTTTAAGACCCTCCTTTGGTTGCCTGCCACCTCTTCCCTTTACTGTATACATTTTCCTCACCTTGAGCCCATGTATCTCTAGTCATTTATTAACCATCCGAGAGACACTTAAGCTTTGGAAATACCTTGAATCTTGTTCTCATAAAGCTTATATTCCACTGTGGACGATGGTGGCAAAAGATAGATAACACAAGACCTTACCATAGGCCATTAAAATCAATTTATGTATATTCATTTAATAATTCACTTCAATATGACCCCATTTTATAAGTCAGGTGAGTGTATGACAAAGCAATGAATCAAAGGTTGACAAATGAGCAACAGATTTAGGACCTGCATCCAGGCAACCTGTCTGTACCATCACTGATCTTTACTGCTATGCTATATTTATTGCACATAAAATAAACAAAAACATTACTATGTTAATATTGGGTAGGGACAACAGTTACAAAAAATAAAGCAAGACAAGGAGGCAACATTTATATACGAAGGTGAACTGTTTTAGGATAATCTGGAAAACTTCAGAAGAGATCTGAAACACTCAGGTCAGGGAGCCGTTAAAGGTCTGATGAGCCATTAGCGGATGGGACAGACACAGAGTAGGGCTTGCTCAAGGACTGGTGAGAAACAGCTGCCTGGTGCAGAGTGAGTGGTAGGGTGTGGGGATTATGCTGGGCTTTGCAAATTACATCAAGGGCTTCTAGTTAGGCCTCTGACCTGCACTTGTTGGTTGTCATCGGAAGCCAGAGTTTTATCTCTAAAAGGCCATAGAGTAAGAATGTTATAGGCAGCTGTTTAGGTAGACAATAGCTTACATAGTAAACCTGCTGTTCTCTCACCACTGAGCATAGGAGTTCAGCAGAATTCATTTTAGGTTATCTGTGTTAGATTGCTTAGAATAATATGTCCGTACACATTTGTGTAGCCACTTAGAACTTAATTATAGTAAAATATACCTTATATTTAATAATATGTTATTAATTATTATCTCCATTACTTGCTATTTACTCAGAAAAGGTATATGAGGAAGAGAGATCAACTTCTCTCTTCACCATGAACTATGGTTTTTAAAACAGAGAAAGTTTTATTATGTTAGTAATCCTACAAGACTTATACAAGGATATTAATAATTTAATGAACTTGAACTCCAGGGGGAAGAATGTTCAAGAAACATGTCAGGATGAATTTCCAAGGGAACGGCCTAATTAGCAGGGTCTGAAGCATGTGTCATCACATTTCGAAAACAAGATCTAGTCCCTGTGGACAGAGTGGGAAGTTGAATTTCAAAACCTTAACTACTCCAGTTAATATGTATGATTAATGAGCAATATGTCAGTTGGCTGGCCTAACTAAACCGAAAGACCTTATGGAGAGAAAAGGATGCTTCAACTCAGACATAGGGAACATGTAAGTGCAGTTTACAGTCTCATTTGCATTATGGCTGGCCTCTAATTTAGGAACTCGAGGGAAGTAATGCCATCCTTCAGAAGACAGATGCTCTGGGATGGCTGGAGGTCTCAGGGACACTGCAAGTGAGCATTCTGAGAAATTAGTGATAGAAAAAGCCCTCCACGTTGGATCACGTCTGGGGAAACCGATCCCTGGGGGAAAAAAGAGGATTTAAAGAAGGCATACCACGATCTTTCCTTCACGTGCTATGACACCACTATTCTGAAAACTCACTTTAATGAAACCTGATTCACCCTCTTTATAGTTTCTTTCCTTACGACCCACTGGGTTTGGTGAGAACTGTCCACGTGTACACAGGTATAAGACCATCCACTGGAATGTGGAACAGTTACTAGAGAGCTCACTCCTGAAGAAAACTGACTTGCCCTCCCTGAGCAGCCATCCACTGTCAGCAGCATTCAGCTGCTAGAGTGCAGCCTCTTGAACCCCACCCCTCACCCCCGCTGAAATGTTGGCTGACAGGATCTTGTGTAGGTCTTGTGCAGTCAGCCGGTAGATACATTGTGGGGGTGTCTATATGATCAAAACCCATTGCCTATGTGTATAAATGGTCCAAATAACAGATAATGTTCAACATAAAAAAATTTAAAGCAGATTTGTGCATAGCAACCCCAAACTGGAAATAACACAGACATTATGCAATGAGTGTATGGTTAAATAAATTGTTGTTTCATCCAGAACAAAGACTACCACTCAAAAATAAAGACAAGTGGTTAATATTGAAAAATAAAAAAGGAAATCTGACTTAAATCCACTCAAAACACAAGTGAGATCTATTTAATGTCAAAACCACAAAGATATAAAATTCAGTGAGTTGCCTGTAAAAGTCTCCAGAATTATATGGTTATATTCATATGTTCATGTAGAAATTTGGGATCTTGAAGCAAAAATCTAATTCTTTTGGGATTATTAGTGATGAAAACCATAAATATAATGTGAAAAACATTCAAAAATTACAGAATTTTACTACTTTAGTGAGAACCAATCTGGTAATGAGGAACACAAGTAGGAAAATAAGAAAGAAAATATTGCATAAATGATAATATTTGTACACTTACTAAAAGAAGAATATATGTCAATATTAAATAGAAATCTATACCCATTGGCTGCTCAGTTTACAAGTGGGTTCCCTAGTAATGGGAACAGGGACTGTCTCTGACATGAACTCAGTGGCTGGCTCTTTGATCACCTCCCCCTGGGTGGTGCAGCCTTGCCAGGCCACAGAGGAAGATGATGCATCCAGCCTTGATGAGACCTGATAGGCTAGGGTCAGATAGAAGGGGAGGAGGTCCTCCCCTATCAGGGGACTAGGGAAAGGGCATAGGGGGAAAAGAGGGAAGGTGGGTGGGACTTGGAGAAGATGACGGAGGGGGCTGCAGTGGTGATATAAAGTGAATAAAATTATAATAAATAAATATAAATAAAATTAAAAAAATAAATACAAGCAAAAGAAAAGAAAAACCAGTTGTCCATCATTATTTGCAGAAACATGAATGGACGGAGTAATAATGGCCCCATGTTGGCATACTTTAGATACATGGTGTGGTGTACTTATTGGTTGTGGTTATATTTTGTATTTTAGTAAGGAATGTCATTAATTTAACCAAAATCAATGGAAAACAATACATATCATATTGAGAAAAGTCAGAGCTCTGGTCCTTAACAATGCAAATCTGACCACACCATGTAGTCTTTCACTCTGCTGTTTCTATTATGGGAAGTAAAATACCCATGTAGAGACAATGGGTTGGCATACACGAATATACTAGATATATTTTCTTTAACAGAAACGTATAACTTTGTGAACACATTTCCATAGAATTTTCCATGTTACTAGATGGTAAATTTATTTTCTTTTAATGACAGGAATAGTGTCAGTCAGGCAACACACTCCATAAATGTCTACCAATTTCCAGAGGGTTTAATCTGCATGGGGCCGTAGAAATTAGTTATAGCCTTTACCTGTAGAGACGGTGAGTCAGGCACTTCCCTAGAGTACACCTAAGACAAATGAGCCCTACACACTCCGTTTGTGACTTAGCATTCTGTGATCACTGTATGCTTTTGTTGTTGAGGATGCAACACAGCATCGATATGTACTAAGTATCCCCTCTTCGATTGCGTTATATCTCTAACCCTTAAAATGTATTGTTACCAAAGCTGACATATTATCCCAAGAGCACATAAAGCCTACAGAATACACTGACTGACACTAGTGTAGACATGGACAGCTCATGGGAAACAAATAGCAAAAATGTTTTTAAACACAGAAGGCTTGAGGTCAACAGCTGCTTTGTTCTGGTTTCCTCAGTAATAGTATGGTTAAGAAGGATGGCTGTCAGATTAGGAGCAAAAACTGTCCTACAGGCAGAGGCGGCACCTTCAGTTTTAGCCTCTGTCTTTACATGAAACGGGCACTCTAGATATCCCAAGTGACAGGCAGTGGCCTTTACTTAGCAGCAGCTGGACCCTTCAGTGACATGCATTGCTGGGTTTAGCATGGTTGCGTGGTCTCCCTGACCTCTGATTTCTTCTCATCCCGTTCTGGCCACACTGGCCTTCTTAGGCTCCTTGGAAGTCATGCCTCAAAACTTGACATCTGCCCCTTCTGCCTGCAGAGATTTCCCCAGATCTCCTCAGAGTCTGCTCACTTGCTTCTGTGAGGTCTTTGGCCAATCGCCATCTTTGCAGGGACACTTTATCTGATGCCCTTTCTTAGTACCAACTGTCTCCTCCTGCTGCTTAATTATTCTTTGTTTCATATCATCGTATGCACAAAACTTATTTTGTGACTATCTGTGGTTGGAAACATTTATTGTAGACCCAAAGAGAGCAAGTATTTTAGTGTTAGAGTAGCGGTTCTCAACCTGTGGGTCATGACTGCTTTCAGAGTCACGTATCAGACAGATGTCCTGACTATCAGATATTTACATTACAATTCATAACAGTAGCCAAATTACAGTTACGAAGTACTATTGAAATAATTTCATGGTTGGGTCACCACAACATGAGGAAGTGTATTGCAGGTTCTCAACATTAGGAAGGTTGAGGCCCAGTGCCTTAGAGAGCCACACACCTTTCCATAATTATTCATCTCTAGTGTGGAACAACCAAAGAGGCTACATGAACAAAAGGGCATTGATGAACTCCAATAAAACTTTATTTACAAAAGTCAGTGTCTGCAGAGTTACAGACCCTTCTTCTGTTTACTTCTCTGGTTGCAATGTCTGGGAACATAATTGGTGCTCATTATATATTTGTTTTTCCTCTGGGACTAAGATAATAAGGAAAATGGAATTAAATATAACTTTCTGAAATGATGAGCTTATACTAATGAGGAAAGCTGTGATTGCATTCATTATTATACTTTAGACAAGCATCAACATCAAAGCTGTGAGATTAATTATATCTTAAAAGTTCTTTAGGATATGGTGAGGTTTATGTTATTCTTTTATTAATGCTGTAGTAAATACAAATGTTTGCAAAATTTTGAAATCATTTTGCTAAGAAGAATTTTAAAACATAGCTTATTCAAAACGAGTAACATAAAAATGATAAATTTTCCACACATAGAATTAATAAGTAGCGATAGTTTCAGAATATTTTCAACTCTCTTTAAAGATAAACAAAATACCATAAATTAAATAAAAATTCTTTGTTGTTGTGTGTTTGCAACAAGGTTCCACTATGAAGCACGTGACGGCCCCAAATGTGGGATTGCAATCATGTCTACCACACCTGGTTGGAAATTCCTTTCAATCACCAATAGTTATTTCCCTCATCTTTGCCTAAGGGTAACTACTCTCACAAGTTTTATGTTATTTTTCTGGTTCATGGTACTCTTCTGGATTATGTAAATATGTCATGTGTAATACATAGCAGGTAGCATGTTTTAATATTTATCCTTATGCTTCTGTTTCAACATTTTAAAGTCCTGTCAATGCTCAATTCCATTGTCAGTAGGTAAAATTTCCAAAAGGAATTATCCCCAAGTAAAGCAATACAGAAGTTACTATGTCCTTATCATATGATAAACTAAAGTTTAAAGCAGCATTTGAAATTGTCCACATTGGGATACACTAAGATCAAGTCTTCTTTACAATAAAAGGACTAACAAGCTAAGAGATAGGAGAATGTAACAACATTCCTTTATTCTCTAAAAAGAAAAAACAAAAAGCAAAAACTTGTAATGTAAATTTTATGTTAGGTCTTCCAACAGAATATACCACTTCCAATATTTTCATTTATCCAGATGCTTTTGAAAATACAAAATCAAGTATCATATGGCATTTCTCTCTAACAGCAAAAATAATGGCAAACATTTTAAAACTACATCTAAACACAAACTGAGCCAACTGAAGCAAAGTCTGTGTCTTGGAGCTTTGAGACAGAGTATATAATTCCAAGTGATTTGAGATATGGTGACCTTACTAATTCTTCCTGACATATTTCCTAACATCAAGGCATAGGAAGAAGAATAATGAAGACTTTCTATGAAGCATCTGCAGCCTGTAAAACATTCCTGAAAGTTCCATGTCATCTGGGTTATAAATAGCCTAGTCTTGGTGTGCTTCTGGTCTCACAAGTGTCTGTCTAACGACAAAAAGAAGACTCAAAACTATCCTGAAACAGCTTTAGAAGTACAAATAGTTTTCTGGGTGTGCTGATGATGGTAAATGTTTGTTTATTTAGTACCCCAATAAGTGGAAAAATCCACCCAGCAGCACCTGCGTGGTTCCATAGGGTATTGCTAACTAGGTTTAATGTGCCAAGAGCCAGGAGCATCAGGTACCAGAGGTAGAGTTACTTGGCTTAGAGGAAAAAGACTCCTTCTTCATTTAGCTATAGCCCTACCCTGAGGACCTATGTTGGCTGGGTCTCATTTCCCAACTACCTGGCAATTAGTGACACTTCTTTAGAGAATAACCTGGGCAAGTGTGCTAAGCAACAGATCCAAAAATGTCTCTGGGATGCTATATGAGCCACTAAACTTTCCCTGGATTTAGTGCTATAGGATTTTACTGTGCTCAAATTAGTAGTTAAGCAGTAATTCTGGCATAATAGCTAGCAATTATAAGCACCAATATTAGCATATATATGTTTTTTCAATCACAGCTCCAGGCTACATATTATTAGTAAGATTTTGGTTTTGTAGTAATTGTAAAACTGAAACCCAGATAGGATAGGAAATGTTACCTGTGCCTGGAGGCAGCACTTAGCCAAGTTCTGCATGCCTCGAGAATCCATGCCCTTTGGGATTTACACTGGG
Organism: Pachyuromys duprasi; assembly: GCA_028658305.1. Taxonomy (NCBI): domain Eukaryota; kingdom Metazoa; phylum Chordata; class Mammalia; order Rodentia; family Muridae; genus Pachyuromys; species Pachyuromys duprasi. The sequence goes on along the minus strand of CM053756.1, from coordinate 15,599,926 downwards.
GAAATTGTACACAAGTTAATGTTTTATTAATAAAATAATCCAAGGAACCAAAATTCTTCAGAGAGCACTAACTAATGAAGTAACAAAGTGAATTGTTTCTATTGGCAAGGTTTGAGTTGAGGAGGAGCTCCAACAAAGTCGCTTTGCACATAGGTAAGGGAAGAGAAAAAGTATCACAGTTTTGTGTGTGTGTATGTGCCTGTGTTCCAGTGGTACAATGTACATGTATTTAGCACGCATGAGGCTCTTTGTTTATTCTACAGTACCAAAATTAAGGAAGAAATAAGTGAGGAAGAGGGAAAGGGAAGGAATAGAAAAAAGGAAGGTAGGGAAGAAGAGAAGGAAGGAAGGAAGGAGGGAAGGAAAGAAGGGAAGATGGTTCTAAAGGGTCAGCAGGAGAATGAATCAAAGCTCTCCCCAAAGTGGGTTAGGCACAGGCAAGTGAGTAGATAAGTTTGTACTAGTTTCATGTGTGGCTTTTTATAACTCACATTCTGCTGTGCTGTTACACTTTTTAAATATCCTGCTGTATTCCATATCCTTAATGGTGTTGTCCAGAATAAATGAGAATGGTCAACAAAATGTATTAGCCTTGCTTTAAAGGTATGGCTATTGGCATCCTACGTCCTGTTAGCACATATGAGATACCTAGAGTTCACTGCGTATTCTACCGGTAAATTCTGAGAGGTGACTTGGCTATGTGCACATTTCTCTTAATTATTACAAAACTAAATTGTTTTGAAAAGGGTGGTATTTTCACAAAAATTAGACCCAAATATATACACCCATCTAATTTTTGATAAAGATATTAAGGTTGTAAGTTGGAGAAAAAAAAACCCAAAATCTTCAGGAAATGGTGTTTGTAGAAGAATGAAGCTAGGACCCCATTTCTCACCTGTCTAAAAACCAGAGTTCTTTATGTATGACCCAAAACTCTGAAAATAGGGAAAATATTTGAAGACATAGGCAGAATGAAGGTTTTTCTAGAATGGACTCATCAGCTTAGGAAATAAAGAGTTGACAAATGGATGAAATTTAAAAACAAAACAAGAGGAGATCCAAGATGGCTGCCTCAAGAGGACACTGTGTCTGAGGAGCAAGACAGTAGTGTCGGCACAGTGACCAGGAGACTGAAATCTGTGACCTAAAACACCAGCCTTTGCGATTGCCAGGTGAGCGGAATTCCTACGGTGAGGAAATCAAGTGGAAAAGTCTAAGGGACACCCAGCTATTCCCAGGAAAAGTCCGGCGGGTGACTGGCTGTGCACAGCCCTGATCTGAACGCATGCCTCACTGGGCACCTAAGCTGCCATTCCAGACTGGGTCACACAGTCTTGGGGCCAGACTGAGATCCCCCCAGATACCGGGCAGGCCACACAGTACCCAGAACAGAATGAGATTCCCCCAGATACCATGGACTGCACTGGGTGGGTGCACAACCCTTGGCGCCAACAGCCACCACTCCGGACTGGGACACACAGTATCAGGTCCAGACTGAGGTGCCCACAAATACCATCTCAGACCATGGTGCACAGCCCCTGGCCCCGAAGGAGGCGCCAAGTCTCCAGTCCAGAGGAGAGCCTTTAGCAGCAAGCCCAGGTCAGAGCGTGGAGACTCCAGACAAGAGCAACGCCCCCAGCTGACATCTCAAACCGGGACACTCATCCTCTAGCACAGAGTGAGGACTCAAGCCTCCAGACCTAAGAGGTGACCACCCTGCCATGCTGACAGCTTCTAGCACAGAGCATGGAGCCGGGCACACAGAGCCCACAACAGAGTTCAACTGAGGCAACAACACACACTATCAAACCACTGGAACTCCCTGATCTTCTTGAAGAATACTCCTGACACAAGAGATTGACAGTTCCAGTCTGAAGTTCAGCCTTAAAGCATAAACAGCTCCTTGATTATATATAAACAAATGCCCGGAAGTCAACGTAAGAACTCACCCAACAAAAATCAGGACACCATGGCCCCACCAGAAACAGCCAAAAGCAGTGGAGATTTTAATTCAGCAGAAACACAGGAAAATTATATTAAAGCTATGATTATGCAGATATTAGAGGAACAAAAAGAGGGACAAAAAGAGGAAATGAACAAAGCCCTCAAAGAAATTCAGAAGAATTTAACAGCCCACATAGAGGAACAATTAAAGATATTCAGAGAGGAAACAACCAAAATAGGAGACACAGTCAATCAGATGAAGGAAACAGTACAAACCATAAAAACGGCATGAGAATCTATAAAGAAGACACAAGCAGAGAAGAACTTAGAACTGGAAAACTTAGAGAAAAGATCAGGAACCACAAAGGTAAGCATTACCAATAGAATACAAGAGATGGAAGAGAGAATTTCCAGAGCTGAAGATACGCTGGCTGAATTGCATTCCTCACTCAAGGAAAAAATAAAATTGGAAAAGTCCCAAACACAAAACATCCAAGAAATCAAGGATGCCATGAAAAGACAAAACCTAAGAATAATTGAAATAGATGAAAAAGA